>CM053622.1:187052094-187074339 GCA_028646595.1 Phalanger gymnotis
GTGCATATGCTGAGAATTCTAGGCTCACAGCTCAAAATGAGTGAGAGATAAAATGTTTATCCATATCCCGCTTGTGAATACATTGCTGTTCTGTTTAACTTTTTAAAAATTTAATATTTTATTTCTCCCCATTCATGTGTAAAAATAGTTTTTAACATTCTTTTTTAAATTTTGAGTTCCAAATTCTCTCTCTCCCTCCAGACTCTCCCCTCTCATTGAGAAGACAAGCAATTTGATATCAGTTATGCATATACATTTCCATATTAATCATATCATGAAAAAAAAAACAGAGCAAAAAAAGAACCCAAGAAAAATAAAGTAAAAAGAAAATATGCATCAATATGCATATAGACTCCATCAGTACTTTCTCTGGAAATTTTCAGCATTTTTCACCATAAGTCCTTTGGAATTGTTTTGGATTATTATATTGCTAAAAGAATAGCTAAGTCATTCAGAATTGATCATAGTATGATATTGCTGCTACTATGATAATATTCTCTTGGTTCTACTCACTTCACTTTGCATCAGTTCATGTAAGTCGTTCCAGGTTTTTCTGAGAGCATCCTGCTTTTTTTTTGTTTTTATTTGTTTTTATTTTTTAAATTTATTTTTCGTTTTCAACATTGATTTTCCACAAGATTTTGAGTTACTAATTTTCTCCCCATCTCTATCCTCCCCCCTACCCCAACATATCATGTATTCTAATTGCCCCTTTCCCCAGTCTGCCCTCCCTTCTGTCACCCCACTTCCCCCCCATCCCCTTCCCCCTTACTTTCTTGTAGGGCAAGATAGATTTCTATACCCCATTGCCTATATATCTCATTTCCCAGCTAAATGCTCTGATCTGTGAATGCAAGCACTCCTTTCTGCTGTGTAACTACTAGGGGGACTCCCTCTCCACATCCACTACAAGCCCGGTCACACTAGCACTCCTCCTCCCCCAAGAACCTCCAACCAAGACTTCAGTCCAGATCCAAGCAGGGCAAAGGAAGAGAATGCTGCCTCAGTGCCAGCAAAGAGATCCCTGCACTCCTGCTCTGATCAGCAGCTTGATTCCCCACACTGTCTGTGGGCCTGGAGCTCCAGCAGCTGCACCTACAGCCACCTCCACTGCCTCAGGCCTGGGTCCAGACCACACATTTCTCTCACCCAGGTTCAACAGTTTTCCCACTGACCTGCTCCATTGTCTTTGATGTTTGTGGGTTGAGAAGTCTGGAAACTGCCACAGCTGCCAATGATTTGGTGGCCTGAGGCGTGCTCCACCTTACTGGTCTGCCCCCGAGGCTTTGCTCCCAACAGGGTGCAATAGATCCTTCCCAGCCACTATCTAGGCTATCTTGGGCTGGAGACTTGATTCACTCTGTTGTTTTGTGGATTTCTGTAGCTCTAGAATTTATTTAGAGTCATTTTTTACAGGTATTTGGAGGGATTTGGGGGAGAGCTCAAGTGAGTCCGTGTTTTCATGTCACCATCTTGGCTCCACCCCCATTTGTTTACCTTTTAAGCAGCATGAGGAATAGAATTATACCATGCAATGATTACATGATGAAAAAAACTGTGTGATGATTACATAGTGGCAAAGATTATGCAGTGAAATGCTACATCTTATCTGGGTATCAGCTGCTTTTAGGTCCATATTAGATGAACCTTGAGGTCCCTGGAGAGTTCTGCCTTTTGCTCAGGAGCAAGGGCTTTCTCCAGATGATTGAGGACTCCACACTCACAGGTTTGGCAGCTGCGCGAGGAGTCAGAAGGACCTGGTAGGGGTCCTTAGAACCAATGATTGTTCAGTATGGGGCCAAGTTTCAGAAAAGATATATAGATTGCTTGAGATGTACAGTTGTGAGAAAACTCCTTGCATCCATCTTTGGATCTGAGTATCTGGTCAGCACAACATAGATCCTTAGTTAAGAGTTTCTAAATAGCACATAGAGATAGTCCAGTTTCCCAGTGAGACAGAGATCAGTACAAACAATGTCATAAGGTTTTCTCCCAATTCCCACAATTGAATAAAGTTTTCTGACAAGACAGAAGTTGGACTAAACCCACAATTGGATAAGTACTAAACTAGTTCCGGGATTGGGTCACAAGATGGAGTCAGTGTGGATCGCTAAATTCCTACTATTAACCACTTGCTGTCTTAATCCCCTCAATCCACTATAAGCCAAATCTATAAGGTTTTTCACAAATTCCCAATCATAATTAGATTAAGTCAGGTTTCATTAATGTCAAGTTACAGATTAAACTGCTTAGAGGGCTTACAATGGATTAATTTTGAGAAGAAAGATTAACATGTCACCAAGGTAACTGAGAAGACAAATATTTTGAGTCTCAGATGTCTCATGTAGTCACCTGGTCCCTAGATATCTTTTCTTGGACAATAGATTTTATTCTCAGGACAGCTCTGAAGAGATCTTTGCTTCTCTGGTTCCAAATTTAGAGGTTCCTAGATGATTTTGACAGATGTAATTTAGTGTAATCACTTATATTTGGTTCTCTAATTTTGAAACTCCAGAGAATTTCAGGTGATATGTCATTTGCTGTTTTTATCCTTATCTAAATCCTGTACCTGATATAAGAATCTTTTTAAAAAAATTATGAGGGTCCAACTGTAACATGAGTTCTTCTGCTTTTTAAAATTATCAGACAGATACTTTAAAAATGGGAAAATAATTTCACTTTCCTCACCATTATCAATACAATTTATGTGTAAAATCCTTAATCCAATTTCAAGAATTTATTACCAAAATATATTCAAGCCTGAATTTTCATGACAGATAGATTTGGAAGATAACCATATACACATGTGTATGGTTCTTAGAGAAAACAGTCTAATCCTGTTGCTTTTCTCAAAATTTACTATTCTATTTATTTAGGAAACTTTTATATTACACCTTGGTCTTATTACTTTGTCTAGTCATTTTCCCCTTAGGAGGGTAACATCCCTATATTATAATTTGACCACAAATAACAGGTTAAAATTGTAAGATGTTCTTACTTGTATCCTATTATAGTAACTCAGAGATGTACCAGTATCAATCTATTACTTAATAAATTTAGTATTGTACTTACAAACCTTCTTAATTGTAGAAATTTCCTGTAAAAGGAAAAAGAGAGAGGTAGTTACAACAGTGTCACATATCACAACATGGGGAAAAACTCCCTTATCACTGTTTGATTCCAGGTATGAGTCATATCTGACAGCCAATCATGTAACCACAGGGTGTTAAAAGAAAGGCTCAAGATTAACCAGGTGAGGAATTATTTTCCTTTGCAGAAAGGAAATAGAAAAATGGAGAAACAGAGTCAGGAGGATCCTATCTTAGGACATACCAAGGTTGTCCCTAAAACTTTTCCCAGGCACAGACATCCACCTTTTGCAGTTCCCAGACTGCAGCATGTGCCATTTTCTGTTATTGGTTTCATAACAACTCAAACAACTAACTCTCTAATCAAACCTCAAAACAATTGTGAATTATGATCCCAGTAATTTTTACCTTACATAGCAAAATTTCACTAGCCACAACTTAGGGCTTGAATATTTTTCCTGATGTTTCCTTAACAGTTAACATTTAATTTATCTTTTACTTATAAATTAAAACTAACCATATTCTGGGGTTTCAGACATACAACAAATACCTGATAATTGACTCATCATTAATATGTTGAAGCTACATCTTTAGCCCACCCTATACTCTTTCATAATAAATAAGAATTTTTAAATGAAAATTTGTCATTATAGTTATTATTTTACAACAAAATATTCCTCATTAAATATGTAACTATTTTCAAATATCTAATTTTTGTCACATCTTTTAAAAAGCCCAATTCATAGTATAACAGTGATTTGATCCCAGATTAAAAGGGAAGTTTTGTCTAACAGCATTTCTGTTACAATGGTCTCTGAAATTTTGTAATATAAGAGAATTTAGAAATACAATAATAACACAACAATATTGTGTATTTAAAACATGAAACAAAACTTCAGATGACATCAAATCAGTTAATTGCATTTCTAAATTATCCCATATAGAAATCATTAATCTCATTACCTTTGGCATTTTTAAACCCACTTTATATTTATAACAATTATGTTCAAGTAAAGAAAGAATAATAATATAATGCTTAGCATAGGCAAATCACTGTTTTAAGCACTTTACAATCGATATATCATTTTGATCCTCACAACAACCCTGGAAGATGGGTACCATTATTATTTTTCTCTGTAAAGATCAGGCAATTGGGGCAAACAGAGATAAGATAATTTGCTTGAAAGAAAGCAGCTAATAAATTTCTGCAACCAGAATATAGTTCAAGTTTCCCTATATTTTCCAACATTTTTTAGCACCTGAATTTGGGAATCTGATCTGAGATTAGAAAGATTAACAGGATAAGAAGGAGAGGGTGTGGGGGTTAAAATTCTCCATCTCACAATAAAAGAAACTGAGACAGACCTCTGAACTAATGGAACTTTATTAAAGAGTTCATTGTCCTCTCTAATGAAGTGGACCTCAGATCTTCCTCATGATTTGAGATGTTCCCTTCTTCCAGGGTCTTATTTTTATAAACTTGATACCATATTTGATACCTGAGCACTTTGAAAAGGCTACACAAAATATAGAATCCCACAGACCTTGCTTCAAGGGCCAAAAAATGATGCATCAACTAGATGTATGTTAGCATGTCAGCAGGGGAGGTCTCAGTTTGGGTGAAGCATGGAGGATCTCCACTGACTAAGGGGTCATAAGATGGTCATAAGATGGTCACCTGCTCTTGTTGGACAACAGATTGATCCAGAGGTACAAAAATGAATTGGAGGACTTTCCATGTAATTGAGTCACTTCCACCACACTGAGTTTGATCACCATACCAAGAAATACAAAAGTGTAGGGTCTCTAGTTAGCTTCCTGTGATTAAGCAAGTGAACTTACAATCTACAGCTTGCAACTCCGGGCCCTAATATACAGAATTTATAATCACTACCCCTATGGAATCATAGCAAATTGATTAATATTGTTTCAAATATAGTAGGGGTCCAAATGACTTATTTCTCACAAGGGTCTCAGAATTGGTGCAGAGGGTCCACAGGAGATCTTTGGTTTAAACAATCTTTTGTTTAAAGAGGTAGCTATAAAGTGCAAACCTTATACCTATTTTTTTTCCCTTCACTCTGGATTACTTCCAAATTAGCTGCCTTCCTTCATTGCCATAAAACAATGAAGCTGTCAGTCTAAGGGGGAAATGTCATTTTACTTTTACCTTTAATTCTTATTTTTTCTTAAAACAGATTCTACAGAGTGGTACCCCAAAACTTACTAAGATATTTCAGAAAGGAGTAAGTTCCTGGAATTATCCCAAATCCAAGGAGTTTTCCCTTGCAGTCTTTAAAATGATGTCTTCAAACTCCTTAATGATTAATCTCCTTAATCTCCAAAATCAAGATGTTTTAGCAGTTCTACAAACTTTGATTACCTGACTTTATTTCTATAATTCCAAAATGGCCACAGCTGACATGACAGAAAAATAAAGTGTTTTGCTGGGTTTTTTTTTTTTCTTATAACCTAATATCATTTGGAAAGCCTAAAGTGGAAGGCAGTCCTGCTTACTGGGATAATTGTTTCAAGTATGAAAATTCATTAACCTTTCCCAGTGTTCTAAACTCTTCACCTATATAGCCCTTAGAAGTTTTTCTGGCAGGCTGTATTTTAAAGTGTTTTTAGAAATCTTTCAAGGTAACAGAATATACAAACAACACAAACATAGAACATTCATTTTCCATTTTACAGACACAAACAGAGACAAACTGACAAGACAGACACATAGACAGGATAATTCTATCTAAGCTTTTCTCCGTGTTACAAAAGGCTTCTCACTTGGTGGTCTCAAGTAGCCATTGTCGACCTGAAAGTTTGGTTAAAGGAGGCAACAAGCTAGGTGATAGAAAATTTTATATTACTTATTCATTTATTCCCTTACAGCCAGCAGATACATACATATATGGAGCCAGACAAAATCTGACTGCTTGAACAGAAGTATGAGAAGGTTTAAATACATTTTTAGAACAGTCGCAACTCAGCATGTCTGTGTCACTCAATTTTATGATCTCCATGTATGTTTAACCATGATGCAAGAAAAGGACTTTCGTAAATTGAATAGGTTGTAAATACAATAAGATAAGAGAGTTGACAAGGGTCAATTGAAACTACAACCCAGCGTTTCTGTGTTTAATTTGCAATTAACATTCCATAACATAGTATATGCCCACAAAATATAAAGCAAGATAGTTTCTCAGGTTAAGGGTCTCAACCTTAATGGCTAATAGACTGAGGAAAGAATGTTCTTAAGTCAGCCAGATCTGGCCTTGTTGACATAGGAAGAGGTATTCTCTGAGTTTACTCAGAAAACAAAGAAGCTTAGGTCCAGGCTCTTCTTCTAATTGATTATTAGTTCAGGCTCTGGCACTTACTGAAGTTACTAAATGGATATTAAATGATTATCACCATTTGTTAAAAAATCCTATTTGGAGTATTCAGTTTTCTTGCCTTTTTCATCAAGACGTTTTTTAAGGTAATTTATTTCATCCCAATCAAAATAGTCCCAAGTTGGTCAGTAGTGACAGGAGTTGTTGTGGCTCCATTTCTTCCAATTAATTACATATCTACAGCTTTTGGGCCCATGATAAAAACTTCAGGCTGCTGTTTGCTGAGGTGGATCATCATCCATAACTTGTTTACCGGCCTGAGAGAAAGTAGTACCCATTTCTAAAGATCTTAAGACATGCATTGAAACAAAGTTCCAAGAAGGTGCCAAAAATCCCAAACCTCTCCCAGAGAGGGGCCAAACAAAACCTCTCTAGAGGAGGGGCCAAACTTGCAAGTATATATTCCATGGACTAAATGTATATGCCCTGCAGCCAAGTTCTTTGGCAGCTCATTCTTAAAGGTGCCTCATCTAAGAAGTCAAGACACTTCACCAAGAAGAGACAGAGGAATTCTTTCTTCAGTTGTGACACAAAATTTCAATCCTCCAAGGAAGCAGAGCCCAACCTAAGATCAGCTTGAGAATCAGAGAAGGAAAATTCCCCACTGCCCCTTTCCAAGTGTAAATTGAACAGAACTCAAAGGGCTCCTGTAGGTACTGTACTTTGTGTTGCACTGGGGACAAGGCAGAAAGTAATTCTTAACTTTCTAATCTTACTTCTGACACCAGCTATCCATTCTGATAACAAATAACCAAAGAATCACAGAGGTTTTACAAACACGGTTACCTCCAAAAATACCAAAGAGCTCACATAGGTTGTAAGCAAAAAACTTTCTTTATTCCACTGGGGGAGGGAAATTAGATACATGTGTCTGGGCCTTCTGTAGTAGGAGATGCAAGTTTTTAGCCTCTGTGGGGCTAAAACCTTGATTTATATATTTGTGGCTAGACAAATAATCAGTGTAGAATAGCAACAGTAGAAAGGCATAGCAACAACACTGAGGCAAGGTTATCATGTCTGGGCCTGGCAGCTCAGGAACCATCAGTTGTTTGATTTAGTTGTAGCAGAGTTCATCCAGAAGGTGAGCACCAAGGATCGTTGTTATGTCAAGCTCAGGGCACAGCTTGCTTGCTGGGCTTTAGTTCTAGAAAATGATGTCTCCTAATAGTAAAAAGTGGATGTTTCACACATAACACACAAGAGGCACTGGAATTTTGAGACTCCAGCCTCTAATAGGTTCAATTTTGATCTGGTCAGACAGGCAGACACCTTTGGAGGGGTTAATAATTAGCTTTATTCTAGTCTAGTCTTCTCAGAAAAGTTGCTGATAATGGGAGAACCAGCTTCTGCAGCGTTATCTAATCACCCTTCTTGCAGGGGCCTCTGAGAAGGCAGGGCAATTACCCCTACATCTCAATAGGGTCAATCAAGACAGGCACAACTTGTAGACTCTCCTAAATCCCCTCAAGCCTCACTGGGGACCGGTTGAAACACACATGGATTCCCCACTCACTGACCAGTGCCCACTTGCTTTGCAGGGCAACAGACAAAGAAGACATCTTGCCAACATTAAGCTCACATTCTTCATAAGCGTAGTAAGTATCAATTATGTCACCCCTTACCACACAGTGCAGCCTCATTAGGACTGCCTATCACTATGATTCTGGGAATTACTATCTAGGATCCTTGGGGCTATTCTGGGAGTTATTATCTAACACCTGGAAACTAGACATTGCCATGACCATGGATCCTCAGAATATGAATCTCAAAGGATGAAAAAAATCCTCTTTACATACAGAGGAGTAAAAACAGAGGGGTGGTGTTAGATCCTGACAATTCAAATCTTGCCCCTGCCCTTTACAGCTGCATGGTTATAGACAAATCACAATCTCTCTGAGGTGCACAGGCTTCACCATTACAGTGAGAGGGTTAGGCTAGATGGCCTCCTCTGAGATCTTTTTCAGCTAAAAATCAAGGAACTTCCAGGGAATAATGATATCTGTAATTTTGCTCATTCTCCATTCTCCATTGGAGAATGAGCAAAATTACAGATATCATTATTCCCTGGAAGTTCATTGATGCCATTCATCCCAGTACTTTTTTATCTTTTAAAAGTATGTGTCTATTGCCAATTTAATGACAGTAAGTAGTCTTCTGTTATCAATGACTAACACCCACCACATCTCTAGATTACACTCCTGACCCAGCTCCCAGACTTTCTCTGCAGTGTCCTTGTAACCTCTTCACCCTGGAAGGTTATTCCAACCTTTGATTTTACATATTGAAAGTAGCCTCCAACCTTTTGCTCCTCCTTCTTCTAATTGGTTGGTTACTCTTAGAACTTTCATTTTAAGGAGAAGAGTCAGGTCACCCATGTCTTCATTCCTCTCTAGGCTGTTTTCCTGACTTTCCTAAATTTTTTCCACAATCTGTGCCCTTACTCAACTCCTCCCTGCCTATCCACACACCTTGAACTTCCTTTTATGTGTTGTTTTCCTCCATTATAATCTAAATCCCTTAAGGGCAGGGACTTTCTTTCCTTGTGTTTGTATTTGTATTGCCAGCACTTACAAAAGTTCTGACACATAGTAATTGATTAATAAATTCTTAGTTGATTTTACATAACAATTATTTGTGCTTTATTTGAGTACTTACTACATAGCCTCATAATTCCAGAAAGGTCATTTTGCCAGTTTACCAGAGACTTCCATAAAACTGAGATTTGCCATATAGGAGAAATGATTAGCTTTGCGTATAGAAAAAAAAGAGTGTCATTAGAACAGAATATTCATTAATTAAAATTGATTAGATGTCCGCTTGAGTATATAACATTCATGGCATAGATTTGTAGAGTGGAGGTGAAAACTGAGGAGATAGAGATTCGAAAGATAGAAAATTATTTCCATGCATGAGGAACTTCAAAGCCTTTAATAAAAATGACATCAGTCTTAAGATCATGGATCTAGAAGGAATCTAAAAAAGCATCTAGTCTAACCCCCTCAATTCATAGATGAAGAAACTGAGGCCCAGCCAGGTGAAATGATCTGCCCAAAGCCAATATAAGGAATGTTAGGGGAAGGATTTGAACCTAAGTCCTGTGACTCCTGAGTCAGTATTCTTTCCACAGGAAATTGTACCTAAAACTCAACTCTTTGACAACTCATCTAAGACATCCAGATCATAGTTTCCTTGTATGTACCTTATAGTTGAATTTGATAATTTATAATACCCATACCAGGACATAATGGCCATAGAGCCAAAGCACATTCTTTCATTTAGTCTCATTTACTATATTTCCTACCCTACCCCAGACACACATGAAGAGAGAATTGGGAGGAACTTCAAAGGCTATCTAGTCCAAGATACACTTCAAACACACAAACCAAAACTTAACTGTCTAAAATATCCCTGACAAGGAATATCTAGTTCTTTACTTAGAGCCTATATTTATCATTCCTCCATTATACTTAGTTCTGCCCTCTGGGGCCAAGCAGGGAAAGTCAAATCTTATTTCCAAAGAGAAGCACAGTAAATACTTGAAGACATGTATCAAATCTTCACTAAGTCATCTCTTTTTTTAGGCCTAACATTTCTGATTCCTTCAACTAATTCCCCTATGGCATGGTTGTCTACTACCCTGACCCTCGTGGATATCCTTTGTATATAACTTTTCAATGCCTTTCCTAATATGTAGTTCTCAGAAATAAACACAAAATTTGTATTCTGAATCTTCTTAGTTAATCAACCCGAAGGTGATATTCCTCCCTCCCTTCCTTCCTTCCTTCTTTCTTCCTTCTGTTATGTATGAGTGTGATATGGTTCTACTAGCTTTATGTATTATGCAAAAGTATGTATATATTTATATGATAGGAATGCAAATAAATACATGTGTTCATTCATCCATCTATCTATTTATTTGTATTTGTTTGCATGTTGTCTCCACCATTAGATTGTAAGCTCCTTGAGTGGAGGGACTGTCTTTTTGCCTTTTTTTGTATCCCCAGTGCTTAGCATTGCAACTAGAACATAGTAGGCTTTTAATAAATGTTCATTGATTGATTGATTGATTGATATTCACATACACATGAACTTATTTTTTTTATAGATGTGTCTTCATACATTGAGGATAAGTACAGTTTAAACTACATTCTCTCTCTCTCCCACCCCACCCCCCATCCCCACCATGTATCTATTTGTTTGAATGTGTATATATCATGAGAAAATCATTGCCTTTGTACTCAGATATATACAGACAGTGATAGAGTGGAAAGAGCTCTGGATTTGGAATTGTAAGATCTTAATTTGAGTTCCCACTCTGCCACTTACCACCTCTGTGACCTTGGGCAAATCATTTAATTTCTCTTGGTCTCCATTCATTAACTAAAATGAAATAGTTAGACCTAGATGACCTCTAATGGCCATTACAGGGGCAGCTAGGTGGGGCTCAGTGGATAGAATGCTGGGCCTGGAGTCAGGAAGATTCATCTTCCTAACTTCAGATCTGGCATCAGACACTTACTAGCTGTATGACCCTGGGCAAATCACTTAATCTTGTTTGCCTCAATTTCCTCACCTGTAAAATGAGCTGGAGAAGGAAATGGCAACACACTCCAGTATCTTTGCCAAGAAAATTCCAACTGGGGTCAAGAAGAGTCAGGCATGACTGAAAAATGACTGAATAGCGAATGTCTCTTAGAATTCCAAATCTTTGAACCTATTTTAAATCAATTCAACTTTTATCAAGGGCCTATTAGAATCAAAGAATTTCAAGAGTCAGAAGGCATCTCAGAGGCCATCTAGTCCAATCCATTACCTAAGCAAGAGTCCCCTCTACTACATCTATAAGTAGTTTATCCAGATTTCACTTGAAGACCTTCAGTGATGGATACCTCCTGAAAGAGCCCACTCTTGTTTGAATAGCTCTTATTTTTTTTAAAGTAAATCTTCCTTATATATAATATAAATTTCTTTTTTTTTAACAACTTCCTCTCATAGCTTTTGCTTTTACCTTCTGGGATCAAGCAGAATATGTTGAATCCCTCTTCTATATGACAAAATTTTAAGTGCTTAGACATGTCTGTCATGACAAGCTCTCTAATCCCCTTTTCCATCTCCCACCTCATTTTCCCAGAACACTCCTTTCCAGGCTAAATATCACTGATTTCTTCAATCTTCATATGTCATGAACTCAAGGCCCTTCATTATCTTCCTGTAGATTTGCTCAAGCTTATCAGTGTACTTTCTAAAATGTGACACTCAGAACTGAAGAATTACTCGAAAAGTGGTATAATTAATCATGGCAGAGATCAATGGGATCTGTCACCTCCACAGTTCTGGCACTGTGCTTCTATGAATTCAGTTTTAGTTTGTATTAACATTTTTGGTTTCCCTATAATCTTGTCAATACATATTGAGCTTGCAGTCCATTAGAACTTCGAGATTATTTTTTTCCAGCTAATTACTATACTTCCATCATCTTATATTCATGAGGCTTATTTTTTTCAACTTAGGTGCGCCGTCTGATTGGATTCCAATCTATGTTCTAGTTGTCAAGATCTTTTTGAATCCTGACTCTGTGGTAGGAGCAATATCCTAAGGCCTCTTGCCATGAAAATTAATTTGTCCTTACAAAGTATTAAGACATTCCTTGAGTCTAGGTTGACTTAGGGGACTAAAGAGTCAGGCTATTGATAGTACTTCCTGGTTGACTTAGTACCATCTCTGAGAAGTTCCAGGAATTAATTCTCCCAAGCTTGCTTGGTGCATGACAATGAGCAATTAAGGCAAGAGATATACTTTAAGGTGTCCTTAATGCATATCTTGGTTGAATAACCTTTTCCTGGTCTTACTAAGTAAATCTCTTTTTGTTAACTGTTAACTAGGCAGAGACCGTTTTTGAGGAAAGGCAAAAAAGTATTTTATTGCTTTCTCATGAGAAAGGACACCACCCAAGCGGTAGAGGTAGGGGGTGCTTTAATTATGTTTTACATTTATTCCATCTGAATAAATGGGTGCATCCCCTGAACAGAGTACCAGAAAGTACAAAGGACTCAGATGGATGCCAGTCCTTTTATTGACTACCCCTTTGAATCTCCCACCAGGCTTTTCATTGGCCAGATGCAACCCCCTGACTGCCTACATCATGCCCTCCTCAAATGACTCATCGTTGGAGAGCCTCTAACCTTTCACCCCAGAGCTTTGATTAGAACTAGTTCTAACCAGTCACCTGACTTACATTCTGCTAAAACTGGGGTGGGGCTGGGAGAGGGAGGAAGAAGAATGCTTTCAACTCTGTGGAAACAAAACTGCTCCCCTCACCTTTCTTACAATACAAACAAAAATAGGTCTTGGTTCAAAGTACTGAACTCCTGGTACAGATTGTTTCATTTGGGGGTGGGAGGGAGATTTGTCAAAAGAAGAGAATATCAACAGAACATTTTTAAATGCATAGAAAAAGTTTAAAGATGTGTAGGAGGAAATGAAAGCAAACAGTAATTTTGTTACTAACTTTTATGATATGGTTTACAATTTTGCCAGTAATTGATGTTGAGCTCACTGAGGTATAACTTGCATATTATATCTTCCTTTTTGTTTTTTAAAATTTACCCTCCTTTAATTATGTGTTCCTATTTTAATTCATGCTCATTCAAATATCACAGGCTCAGCAGTCATGCGTTCTACTTCTTTCAGTTACATAGGCTGTGTTGCATCTAGGCCAAATGCTTGATGTGATCAAAGGCAGCTAGATCTTTCTTATTACTTCTCTACTTATATTGTACCCCATTTACCATTATTTTCTATCCTTTTCAGTGCAAATGTGATTATTCTTGGCAAAGAAACAGACATGACATACGGGTCAAACAGCTCTCTTTTCTCTCTGTGGTTTGATATCCTTCTATTGTTCCACATACAAACAGAAACATTCCCAGTCATGGAGGACCTTACATTGTCTTAGAGAAGACACAGTACATACAAACATACTCTAAGCACCCTATCTGGTCATTTTGCAGTTCCACACAGCCTGCCATTCCCTGACCTGGCCACCTCTCCACCCTCTGCCCTGCTTTCTAGTCATATGCAGTTGCCTGCCTGATGTTCTTGGAGCTATTGGATAGCTCCAATCAAGGCAGAATCCTTGTGTATTATGATAACCTACCTGCACTTATTCCACAATGATTAATATAATTCTACCCCATTATTTTCATCCTTTCCCAGGGATTTGGAACCCCTAATGGCCATTTTTCAAACTCCATCTTCCATTCCTCATTAACCACTCCCTTATTCATGTCTCTGCAGCTCAAACCCTCCAAAGGAGCACACAGTGTAATGGAGGAGACAACATGCAATCAAATTTCTACAAACAAGTTTTATGTGTGTGTATTGAGGATCATTTTATACCATTTTATATCATTTTTGTAATTTCAGTAAGACCCAGAGCCTGAACTAGTCAAACAGAGGAAGAGTCTGGACCTAACAGCTTCTTTGTTCTTTGAGTTTACAGAGAAAATGCCTCTTCTTCTTATTTCAACAAGCCCAGATGGAGCATTCCTTCCTCTGTCCACGAGCATTAAAGGTGAGAACCTTGACCCTAGACACTATCTTGAATTATGTGACTTTTTCTTATCTAAATATTTTATGGGCATATACTATGTTATGGAATGTTAGTGGTAAATTAAACACAGAGATCCTGGGTTGTAATTCCAATTGACACTTTGTCAACTATCCTGACTTATTGTATTTACAACTTATTCCATTAAGGAAAATCCTTGTTTTGTATCATGGTTAAACATCCATGGGGATCATAAAAGTTAACTAATACAGATATGCTGAGTCTGTTAAAGAAAGACGTATTTAAACCTCCTCATTTCCTTTGTTCAGGCAGTCAGACTTTTGTCTGACTCCATGTTCGTGTCTGTCCGCTATGCTTAAAGGAATAAATAAATAATATGAAATTTTCTATTACCTAGCTCTGTTTGCCTCCTTTAACCAAACTTTCAGGTTAACAGTATGTACACATATGTATATAATACAATACATGCATATACACACATGTATATGTGTATATATACATGCATATGTATGTCTAATATACATGTATATGTGAATACGTGTGTACGCATATGAATGTATATGTTCATATATATACACACATCCATGCATACAATTATACACAC
This sequence comes from Phalanger gymnotis, assembly GCA_028646595.1. Taxonomy (NCBI): domain Eukaryota; kingdom Metazoa; phylum Chordata; class Mammalia; order Diprotodontia; family Phalangeridae; genus Phalanger; species Phalanger gymnotis. Next base: position 187,066,750 of record CM053622.1, read on the forward strand.
ATATAATCAGGAATGGTCTCAGAAGCAAGGCATTAAGATTAAAGAGGCCTGGAAAGACTTCTTGCAGAAGGTAGGACTTTTGTTGGAATTTGAAGGAAACTAGAGACGCTAGGAGATTGAGGGAGAGTATTCCAGGCATGGAGGACAGCCAGTATAAAAACTTGGAGTCAGGAAATGGAGTGTCTTGTGCAAAGAATAGCAAGGCAGCCAATGTCCCTGGACTAAAGAATATGTGAAGGGGAGAGGTGTAAGATGACTGGAAAGACAGAAAGGGACCAAGTTAAATATGGCTGTGAAAACCAAACAGAAGACTTTATATTCGATCTTGGAGATAGTAGAGAACCAGTGGGATTTATTGAATAGGGGATGATATGGTCAGGATATGGTCAGCCTAATGTCCTGCTGATAAATGTAATGTATGGTACACTTCTAAGTTTAATTTACATTAAAAACTTTCTTAAGTCTAAAATTTAACAAAACCATAAATCAAGACTTTATTTGTAACCATTGCCAATTTCTGAAGTATAAAGGCTCATACTAAAAATTTAACAATCAATTCTTGAGAGCTGGTAAGAGCTGGGACTAGCATATCCATAGTAAGTCTTATATTTTAGGAAGATCAATTTGATAGCTGAGTGTGGCATAGATTAGAGTGGAGAGAGACTTGAGGAAAGGTGACAACCAGAAGGCTATTGTAATATTCTAGGCATGAAATTATGAGGACTGGTACTCAGGTTGTATCAGTGTTAGTGGAGACAAGGAGGTATATATGAGAGATGTCATGAAGATAGAAATAATAGGACTTGACCACTGGTTGTATATGGGGTGAGAAAAAATGAAAAGTCAAGGATGATACCTAGGTTGTGAGCCTTGGTGACCAAGAGGATGGTGGTGCTAACCGTTGTTGTTCCTCCTTCCTTTTTGAAGAGGACCGATGACATTGTGGGTGATGAGTTGACTTGCATGTGAATCAGATTTAAGTGAAGTAGAGCCTCATAAAGTCATCAGCCTCACTCTTTCTTCCTGAGTCATCAAAGTCCCATGGCAGGATAAAAATCAAGATAACTGCTGATGGCCCAGGATGCAGTTTATGATGTTGGCATCTTCTATACCTGACCAAGCTCTAAGTGTTCCACAGCTGCTTTCATGGTTATCAGAACAAATTGTTCTCATTTGCTCATTTCACTGGGGGAATGTAGAGGCAGTATCTTTAGCAGTGAGAAGGAAGTTAGGAGGAAGGGAGGATTTGCGGGGAAAGATAAGTTCAGTTTTGGACATTCTGAGTTTAAGATGTCTATGGGATATCCAGTTCAAGATACCTAAAAAGCAGTTTTGTATTTAAGGAGTAGGTGGGTAGTTCAAGGGAGCAAGTCCTGTGACAGTGACTTCAAGTGATAAGTCCCTGGTCAGTTTGGCTTGTGCCATATTAGATTGGATTACTGAGGTCAAGAGGAAATGTGCTGGGAGGGTAGTCCTAGTGGGAAAGAAAGTTGGGAATGTGAAGTTTAAAGTTTGAGTAGAGGTTAGTGTTCAATAAATAGATTTAATAGTCATCTAAATAGGGATGATAATTGAATCTATGGGAGTTGATACGATCACTAAGTGAAATAGAGAAAAGATGAATACTGTAGTGTAGTACTGGAGAGCATTATCATGGATAACAGACAGATAACTAGCTAGATTCAGTAAGCCTATATTTTGCCAGACAACGATAAGTGCTGGGGATACAAATGCAATCAAGACAGGCTCTGGAGTTTACATTCTAATGGGGGAACACAACGAGTCAAGGAACGTTTAAATGGGAGGAAAGAAGATACGTGGTGAGGAGAAGCTGGAAAGTGTTGTGAAGGTCTGGGCCCTGGCAAAGGAAGATAAAAATTTACCTGTCAGTGAAGGGCTATTGTGGGGTTGGGTGGAGACAGAGGAGGTGTAATTGCTGTAGTTGCTGTAATTGCTTCTAGAGTGATCTTTATTTCTGTGAGTCCAAGATAGGAAAAGTTTGAAAAGAATATCTAGAATGATAGAATTTTTTCTGTCTTGCAATAGCAGAGGTTCTAAAGGCCACAATGGAAAGGAAGGGTGGAAGATGAAAGCAACAGCACAGTGTCAGGGTTAAACTGAATGGAAAGGAAATTATGGGGAGTGGTTTCATGTGAAATTATTTTGCCTGGGTGCATGGTAAAATCTGAGTCATAGGGATTAGGGGAATGAGGTGCTTATTTTCTTGCAATAGGACTGGGGAAGTACCAGGGGCTTCTACTTTTCAGGCTCATAGGATGATGGAGAGGTGATGTGGGTATATCTTATCAACATACAAGGCACCTGGGTGTGAAGTTGGGCCCAGGAGTTTGGGTCCCCAGAGTAAAGACCTAATTCATATGTGGCATTAGCTCTAAAGACAAATCTCTTTATATTGGAGAATGAGGTATACATAGAGGATTACACATTTGAAGCATTCTCTTTATTTTGCCAAGATAATATTTGTTCTAGTTTCTGTGGTCCTGGTCCTCTTAGCATTAGGCATGTTGCGATACTTCAGACCAGCTATAGCAGAGCTATAGCCAGGATTATTTTTATTTGGTGCAAAGACAATTGAATGGTGGAGAAGCGGCTGGGAGGGACAATGAGGAAGTGACAGGCGGTGGTATATAGCTGAAGATTGTTGTCGTTGTTGTATTTGTCCTTCATTCTCAAAGAGGACCATGACATCAGGAAAATGATGACATGACTTGTAGTTGACTTTGATTTGAGTGAGGTGGCCTTTGTGCAAGGTCACCAGCCTCACTTTCTCCTCCAGAGCCATCTGAAGCCAGTGGCCTGATATTTGCCATGATGACTGGAGATGACCCAGGATGCATTGGGAGACCCTAGTCCTTTTAGGCTAAGGCCTTTTCAGGTTCTCACTTTGAGTGAGGTAATGCTCATTCAGTGAATAGGCCTCTTTAAGAAGTTAATCAAGGGATGGCCCCTTTAAACAAAAACTCAAAAAAAAATCAAATTTTCGAGAAGGGGAAGACCTTCAGGGTTCCTGGCCAAAAGAGAAATAGTTACTATTTAGTATTTACATTCACTCTGCTAGGTGTGCAGAGACCTATTGTCTAATCTATGAGTGGCAGAGTGAGGTGGGTTTAAGGCTTGGTTTTTGAGAAAGAAATATAGCCAGCAAACCCAAAGTAAAGGAGGCAGCTTTGGGCCGTCAAAATGTACCAGCTGAAGATTGATAATTCATTTACAAGTGCAGTCATTTCAAGAGAGGGATCATTCAATTCCTCAGCCCCTCAGGAGTTGTGGGTAGACTGGGGAAGTATGTCCTGTGACAGTAACTCCAAGAAACAGGAGCCTGGTCAGAGTGGCCTGGATTTGTGTTATGTTAATGCAAATGGGAAAATCTTCGCATTCATTAATAGGCCCATATGACCTGCCTGGGTCACATGGAAGCCTGAGTCACATGAGCTTGTGGTGGGAAGAGCTTGTGGAACAGGTGGAGCAGAAAGTTGGAGTGAGTCAGAGCTGGGAGAGAGATGGTGGGAGTTACAGCTTGGAGAGAGTAGAGAGCAGGCAGCAGCAGCTGAGTGAATGAGAGATGGAGTGATTTTTGCTTAAGGGAGTCTGCTTGTGGGAAGGCTGACAGAGGGAAGGCTTGGGGATGGTGGTGCCCCCTGCACTGATAATGTATATAGATTTTTTTATTGCTACGATGGATTTGGCTTTCTGGTGTTGGAAGAAATGTTTTGGCTCTGTCTTCCATGGAGAGAGTCTGTTATATTTTGTGATTCAGAACTACACTGGCATATTCATAGGAGCTGTATGGGTATCGCATTGGAGCTACAGCTTGGTTGTATAACACAATAGAATGGACTACTAAGGTCAAGAGGTGAGGTCCTGCTGGGAAAGAAAGTGTTTTCCCAGGGAGGAAAACTGCTTTCCTCTGCCCATCCTCACTTTATCTCAAGATGTTTATACTCTGATGCAAAGACCCAGACTTTTGGACTCCAAACATTGTGTCTAACTCTAGGACATCATTACAATATTTATTGAGCATCTACTATTTTCAGGCCAATGTAGAGCCTACAAAGTTCAGTAAATGATGTCCCTAGTCCTTATTGTCAGTGAGTATGCAATTATATAAGGGGGTAGACAGTTATAAAAAATAATTTAATATGACTTAGAAAAAACTTAGTAACATAAAAGAAATACAAAGTATTGTGGCTGTTTAAAGAACACAATCTGACTTTATTCTAAATTACTTTTGATTGTTTCCAGAAATCAAATCGATCTTTGGAGGATAATGTACTTCCAACATTGATAATATTCACAAGAATGTGCCACCATCTTTGGGTACAATTCTCAAAATTCCTTCAAATTCTCAAAAATTGCTCAAAAAATACTTCAAGCAATGATTTCATTATTTAAATAATTAAAATGTTAATTTGTTATGTAAACATATTTTTCAAAAATCCAATAGTATTTATCCATATATTTTCTATCTTCTACCATTTATGTGTTCCTATTTGTATATGTGAATGTATGTATGTATATAAATATCTATGTATGTATCTACATATCTACACATCTGTCTACCTAAGTGTCTATACACATAGACTAGATTAGCAATATGGCATACTTTATAGATTCTTAGCCTTGGAATTAGGAAGATCAGAATTCAAGTTCTGCCTTTGACACATACTCTCAGTATTTCCAAACATCTCTTTAAGTCTATAAGCTCCAGACAATTAGCCATTTACATTAGTGGAGAGATTTTCTATAGTAGGGGTTCCTTTTTGATGCAATCAGATACACATACGTAACATACATGCACACATATATGTATGCAGATATTTATACTTGAGTCTTGACTGATTCTAGAAATACTATGGAAAGGCAGACATCCAAATTGAGCACTCTTGAAAGAGCTGAGAAGGAAGGAATCTACTAAATAGTGAGCCCTATATTTCTTTCTTCATTTCTCCAATGTATTTTGCACATAGTAGTCACTGAATAAATATGTGTTAATTGAATAAATCAACAGGCCTAAATCTTCATGAGGAGCAGAGGCACTAATTAGGGTTTAGTCGTAGAACTGAAATGATCTTCCAGGATGAAGAGTTTCTGATGTGTGATGGTGGAGTGTAACCCTCTGGGAAATGAAGTGGGCAGCAGAGTCATGCCCTGAGTCTCTTCGGCAGAAGAAAAATATATGTTTACATAACAATAGTTGTTCAGTCCCAAGGACAAGCAGTCCCAGTTCACCATGCATGGTTGAATGTGGTGATCTCTAAGGAGGTCCTTTCCAACCCTCACATTCCGATGTCTCTTGCTTTAGTGTTAGAAATCATACAGTTGATAGTAAAGCTGGATGTGTGGTATTTTTAAAGTATGTTCTTAAAGCAACTTGCTTTTGAATTGGGCATACTTTATTTTGAGGGGTTAATTTTCCTAATTTTGTCAGTTCTTTAATTTGATCCTTTCTCTTGAGTTTTAACTTTCTTTGGTGCTGCTACTAGAAGTTAGAATAATCTATTACTTCACACAGGATCACAGAATCCTGTGTTTTAGAGCTAGAAAGAACCTTTTAATTCATCTGGTCCAATTCTCTCATATTATAACTAAGGAAGTAGAAGCACACAGAGGTTCATATGCTTGCCCAAAGTCACACAGGCGTTAAGTGGCAAAACTTCTGACTCTAAAGCCAATATTCTTTTGCATTTCACCACACTATTTTTTTTCCTACAAGCATACCTAAAGCATTTCATTTATTCATTCGTTTAACCATTATTTGTTGAGCACTTATTATACTATGTTAGATATAAAGATATATAAGCTCCGATTCCTGCATTACAGGTGTTTATAATTCATTTGGAGAGACAAGATATTTTTTGCAAATTGCTGTAATCTAATGCAGCAGATCATATGTTATGTAATAGGAATGGATAAATTCTATAATAGTTTAGGGGAAAGAGAACATTTACTCATAGCTGGGATGTTCTGGAAGGTTTTGTAAAGATGAGATTTAAGTTGGGTCATGAAGAACTGGTAAGATTTTGATGGAGAAGAGGAAAGAGGGCATTTTCAGCTTAAGAAGCAGAATCAACAAAAAGAAAAGTAAAATGACCTAAAATCTAGGATATTTTGGGAGAATGACAAAATGTCTAGTTTGAATGAAGTGAAGAATGCATGTTGGAAGTAGTAGCAGAGAGGGCTGGAAAGAGAGAGTATAGCCATATTGTAGAGAGTCTTGAATGCCAACCTAAAGGCTTCATTTTAAAGGTAGTAGGAAATTACTGTTGGTCTTAGAACACAAAAGGCATATGATCAAAGCAAAATTGTTGTGAGAATCAAATGAGATAATATTTGTAAAGTACAGTGTCTGGCATATAGTAGTTGCTATATAAATACTACTATTACTACTACTACTACTACCACTACTACTGGTAGTAGTAGTAGTACTACTAATTTCCCCATTGTACAGATGGGAAACTTGAGACAGAAAGGTTAAGGAACTTGCTTAGGATTATATAGCTGATGTGTCTGAGCAAGATTCGAACTTAGGTCTTCCTAACTTTAAATCCTCTGTTCTATTTGCATTATCCATTAGTTCCTTATTTGTCTTTCAACTCTGTACCACCCTTATTCTTTTGTCTTCTCAATGCAGTTAGTAAGAATGCAAACTAAATGTCCCTTTCTTGGCTCGCAGTGGCACCTTTTAGTGCACCCATGGTCCAGTTCTTCCCATATGACAACAAGATATATGGGAATCCTTTGGCTAAGCAAGAAAAATGTATAGTACTGAATCAGTTATTGAATAATAAGAAGAGAAGAAAACATTGCTGTTTCTCCTCCTCCTCCCACTTCCCATCCCTTTGTCTCTCTGTCCTTCCCATCTCCCCTCCCTCCCTTAATACTCATCTATTTATCTGTTGACCACTCTTTAACTGTAGGTGTCCCTCAAGGCACTTTCCTGGGCCCTTTTCTCTTCTTCCTCTATACCACTTCACTTCATGATCACATCATTTCCTATGGATTTAATTTCCATCCCTATGCTGACATTTCTAAAATCTACTTATCTTACCTCAAACTCCCTATTGACCTCGTATTTTTCATCTCCAACTGCCTTTCAGATATCTCCAACTAGACATCCAGTAGACATGTCCAACTTAACATGTCCAAAATTGAACTCATTATCTTTCCCCCTACCCTTGTCATCTTCTACCTTCCTTATTTCTGTAGAGAGCAACATCGTCCTCCTAGTACTTGCTCTGGAGGAGAAAGTGTAGCTGGTGACCTTGCACAGCCCTCCCTCACTCAAATCAAAGTCAACTGCAAGTCATGTCATCATTTCCCTGATGCCATGGTCCTCTTCAAAAACAAAGGACAAACACAATCTATGAGTAGACCAGCTGCCTGAATGGGGACCCAGCTAGTTGAGTAACCTAGCTTGTCCTCTCGCTTTCCCTCTCCTTCTTCTCCTCCTCCTCTCCAAAGGAAGGTAAATTTTGATGGCCAGAAGCTGCCCACTTGGTGCTTACTTGCTAGATTTCTTCCTTCCTTCCTTCCTTCCTTCCTTCCTTCCTTCCTTCCTTCCTTCCTTCC
>CM053622.1:187074839-187086562 GCA_028646595.1 Phalanger gymnotis
AATGTCAATGGTAGCTGTTTCTCTTTGGAACAGCAACCCTGAGGGTCTTCCTCTCCCAGGTTGGTTTTTTTCTTTTTTTCTAATTAAAGGGGCCATCCCTTGACTCACTTCTTAAAGAGGCCTATTCACTGGATGGGCTTACTTCACTCTGAGTGAGTACCTGAAAAAGCCTTAGCCCAAAAGGGCCAGGGTCTCCCATTGCATCATGGGTCATCTCGAGTCATCTGGTCACTGGATCCAGATAGCTCAGGATGAGAAAATGAGGCTGGTGGCCTCCTTGCACAGTCCTCCCTCACTCAAATCAAAGTCAATTGCAAGTCATGTCATGATTTCCCTGATGCCATGGTCCTCTTCGAAAATGAAGAACAAACACAACAACAACTTCAGGTTCACAAGCTTAAAGTCATCCTTGGCTGCTCACTATCTCTCACCCCCCTGCTGCTAGATCTGCTTACCTCAAGCTCTCCTCACTCCAGTCCATCCTCTATTCAGCTGCTAAAGTGATCTTTCTAAAAACCAAGTCCAATCACCACCAACTCAATAAACTGCAGTAGCTCCCTATTGCCTCCAAAATCAAATACAAAATTCTCTGTTTGGCATTCAGTTCAACCCTTTATAACCTAGTACCCTCCTACCTTTCCAGTCTTCTTATACCTTACTCTCTACTATATACTCTTAGATCTAGTGACATCAGCTTCCTGGCTTTTCTACAAGACATTCTATCTCTTGACTCTGGGCATTTCTGTCTGTCCTTCATATCTGGAATGTTCTCTTTTCAATGCTGCTTATTGAATTCCCTGTCTTCCTTTAAGTCCCAACTAAAGTCTCATTTTTTTTTTACAACCAACACATTTTATAACCCAACCCATCTTAATTCCTAGAGCCTTCGTTTTGTGAATTATTTCCTATTTATCCTGTATATAGCTTGTTTTGTATATATATATATTTTTTGCATGTTGTTTGCATGTTGTATCTCCCATTATTAGATTGTGACCTCCTTGAGGGCAGGGACTGTCTTTTGTCTCTTTTTGTATCCTCAGCATAGGCATTTAATAAATGATTACTGGCCACTCTATCTCTCTATACATTTAAGTAACTGCTGAATATAACTAATGATTATAATATTTAGAATTTGCACAATGCATTAAGGTTTGCAAAGTGCTTAAATAAATGATCTCATTTGATCCTTGCAACCCTGGAAGGCAGATACTATTGTTATCCCCAGGATCTTTGAAACTGTTTCAGTTATAGGTTAATCCTCTCTCCCATAAGGAACTCCTAACACAATGTCTAGCACCTCACTCAGGTAGACTTAGACCATCTTCCAGAACTGCTCAATAGACTAGCATCCTCGGGGCTTTTAAGGAGGCAGTATGATGTCTGTCCCACCTTTATGAAATGCTAAGCACACTAAAATGTAAAATAAAAAGAGGAATGAACTCCAGATAGCATTAAATCATACTGTAGCATTAGGTAGTAAAATGCCAGATGAAACATATTTTGGGAAATCAATGGAAACTTCTTAAATATGCTAGAGGCTCTCTGCTGACAGGGTGCTCTCAAGTACAAGATTTATGAGACATAAAGCACACGTAGTTCGACAAAGGCCAATATGTAGCAGTTGTTAAAATACGTGAGAATTCTTGGGCATTTTAAAATGTGGGATATGATATGGAGAATGTTATGAAGCTACAGCCTACCATTTACTGAAGTACTGGATCCAATTTTCACTGAAATTGGATACAGACAGAAATACCAGGATCTTGGATAACCTAGAGCAGGGTGGCACACATTGAGGGAAGCACTTAAACGGAAACGAGAGCTCATAAACCAGGATTCTGGAGCATGTTTAAAGAGAAACTCTGCAAGTGATTGGACACACAGAGTATTAAGTGGCAGTTAAAGAGGGAAAATGATCAATCTTTTTCAGTGCCTTTATTTCAGAAAATTTGAAAGCAAGAAATTTAGAACACAGAAAAGAAATACTAGATTCAAAGAGGAAGCAAGCTTTAAAAGATGCTACTATGGAAATTGTTCCGCAAACAATGGAACTCCACTTTGCAATTGTGCAAATCTTGCAATATATGGAAGGAAGCTGTGTAAGCTAAGGTGATATGGTGAGGGCACTGTTTTGTTATATAGGCTAATCACCTCAGGAGTGAGAAATGAATCCTGCCCATCTCATCTCTGTGGGTTATTGCACTAGCTTCATTGAACTGCTGGGAGCTTTTCATCTCTTCTCTAAGGCTACACAGTTATCTGCCACTGATGGGGGTAGCAGATTAGTGAACATGCTTCTATAGCAGAGGTTAAGTCTAGAAAATCTCTAGAACAAAAAGGCTTATATATGGCTACATAAAATATGTAGCAATGCCATTCTTGGCTACAATAATGGAGCAATAGATAAGTTTTTCATATCATGGACTAACACGTTGATTTTTTCACAAACTGTATTTACTAATTTTTCAAAATGGCAAAGAATTCATTTTAAAGTACTTTGGAAAATAAAGAAAATGTTATTTTATTGCTTTTGCTGGCTACCTATACAAAATCACACTGAACTTCCAACATATAATATGTACAGTGTACCATCCCCTTACTTGAACTAACAACTGGTTTATGCATGATTTAAAGGAAATGGTGTCCTGGAAGGGTGTGAAACAGATATTTTCTAACTAGGTCAAGGGAAAGGGAACAGGTAGCTGATCTTGTTGAAAGATCTTCTCCCTGAGTGTTGAGTTTTAGCCTCAAAGAGGAAATACATAATGCTGGGCAAACTTTGGGCAAATTTGCCAGTGCATGGCAATTATTTGAGAGTATTGACACATGGTGGGGGAAGAGAAGGAAGCAACAACAATTGACAGTGGATTTATGTATGTATGAAAACAAGTTAAGTATTGTAAGCTACTGAGTACTGCAAAAGAAAAACAAAACTACGTATTTTAACCTATTAGTTTGTAATTTTTGTGGTTGTTCAGACATTTCAATCATGTCCGACTCTTCATGACCCCATTTGGGGTTTTCTTGGTGAAGATACTGGAGTGAGTTGTCATTTCCTTCTCTAGCTCATTTTACAGATGAGGAAAAGGAGGCAAACAGAGTTAAGTGACTTGCCCACGATCACATAACTAGTAAGTGTCTGAGGCTGAATTGAACTCGTGTCTTCCTAACTCCAGGTCTGGTGCCCTATTGTTATGCCACTTAGCTTCCTAGTTTGTAATTTTAAAACAAAAAACAATTATGCCAATTCGTGTGCACATATGTGTTTTGTGTATGTCTTCTGTTTCCTTCTCAGTAACCTTTCTGAAATATAATATGCATGTCTTAAAACTATGGTTTTTATATTAGCACATAAGCTAGTATACTGCAACTCAGGCTCCAAAGTAACAAAGACGATAAAGGAGGTAAATTAATCTGTTAAAAATATGAGGCCTACAAAAACTATAATGACGGGCAAACAAAGCACTAAGAGACACTAGAATTTGCAAAAACGATTTCCAAGAGGGAGTTGAATTTTTGCTAAGTATTTTTTCAAATGCTTCCTGTTTATTTTACCTACTGTAGAGATATTTCTTTAAGTCTATAAGCAGACAATAAGTCTCATGGGGACTGACAGCCAGTAAAGACACTCTCTCTGGGGATCTGCTACGTACTCATTCTCTGAATATTTGCAAAAACATTTGGCTGTCAAAGGTGCCTACATCCAACATCTGTTTCATCCTAATGAATGAAATGGAGGATTTAAATCAGAAACCCAGTTCTTAAAGCTGTCTCCCAAAGACACACTTACCTTGAATAAATATGATAAAATAGGGCAGGTGGTGGCAGTGACTTCAAGGGTGTATGGTAGAGGTTATGATATCTCTCTATAGCTCTATAATTAGTAGACCATTGCCTCCTAATAATGACTACTTATGAAAAAAGCCTGAAAGAATATGGTTAGCTCATGAAGCAGTTGTTAACACTGCTTCTCAATAGCCATGGGATAAAGTGCTTTTTACTATAATTGTAGCTTTGCAGAGAAGCAACCACTCATTAACTGTTTTCTTCTACCATTGACCCTACATTTCAAAGTGAAAAATGAGGCAATGAAAACCTTAGAGTGTAATATACAGATCTTGTTTTACTCAGCTATACTAATTAATAAAGTGTCTATATAAATAAATAGATATCTTATCCCACATGCCTAATTAATACGCCTGAGAAGGAAGGTTACTTGTAATTTTCGTGCTATGCATTTAATACTCAACAATATTTGTTTGAGGCAAAAGAATGTGTTAAGTTCATGCAAGGATTGTTTAGTGCAGCTCTTCAATTCACTATATCATTAGAGGAAATGATTGTGTGATACTAGTCCTTATTGCTGTGTTAACAAATAAATGAATTACATACACATTTTTGTGTAAGAGATGCAATGCCAAATGGAGAACACTCTAATATAATAGGATGAGACATAGGGACAAAGGACAGGGCATGTGAGTCAAACATTCTGAGAACTTTGCTAAAATTCCAACATGTACATGGAGTAGATGATCTACTAAAGCAGATATATGCCACTGGTAATGATACGCTGTGAAATATTCTGTTAATCTCAAAATGAGGCCAACTGTAGAATCATGACTTTTACATTTTTAAGTACAGTTTGATTTGTCCAAGAAAAAATATCCTTTGTGGTACATCTTTCCTTTTCATTTTGTACCAAAAATCTAGTAATGTTGTACACTTATTAGAATCACTCAGAGAAACATAGAATGTTAGAGTTGGAGAGTAAAAATGTCCCTCAGGACTACAGAAGGGCTAATGTACTGATTTAGAAAAAACCCAAAGAAGATGGAATCTGCAAACCCTAGATCAGTGGACTTGACTTCAATTTCTGGTAAACCTCTGGAAGCATGATAAGTGAACACTGGGAAATGAAATAGGGATAACGAAGAACCAGCATGGTTTCCTCAAGAATGTAACATTTATCTTGTTTCCCTTATTTTGTTTTGCTTTTGATAGGATTGCTATATTGGTAAATCAGAGTATATAATAGGTAGATGGATACTATTGACATAGTTTTCGAATTGCTCATGTAATTCATATACATGTCATAAGATCAAAGAATCATTGGATTTAGAATTGGATGGGACTTTAGAGATAAGACCATTTAATCCAAACTCACTTTATGGATAATGGAATTGATGGCCAGGAAGGAGAAATAATATTGCCAAGTTATCACAGGTAATATGTAAGCAAAGATCTGAAGATGGATCTTCTGTCTTCTAGTTGTCTCTCTGGCATGTTTTCTATTATATGCTTTCTTTCCCTTTCCCTCCATTCATGTATATATTTCATGAAAGCATGGATTGTGTTGTTTTTTTAATTTTTGAAAACCTAACATTCTGTAATATGGTGCCTTGAATACAGTAGATGATGCTCTTTGAGATAAATAAGACATTGAATCTCAGAGTTGTAAGGAACTTCTGAGTTATCTAATTCAACCCATACTTGAACAGAAATGTTTTCCACAATATCCATCACAGATGATCCTCACAGCATGTGCTTGAAGACCATTATGGATGAAAAAATCTCTACCTTGAGAGCACATTTAGATGTAATTATAAGTAGTTTCTTTTTCTCTTTTATAATGAACTAAAGTCTGCCTTTCTATGAATTCCATCCACTCATCATCACTCCGCCTTTTGGGATCAAACAACAAGTATTTCTTTTATTTAACTGTTCTTCAAGAACTTAAAGATGGTTATAATCTCTCCTTGTATCTCTTATTCTTTATGTTAAAGATGATAATAATAATAGTAGCATCTACTATGTGCCAGGCACTGTGCTAAATGCTTTATAAATATTATCTCATTTGATCCTCACAACAATTCTGGAGGCAGGTGCTATCATCATCTACATTTTACAGTTGAGCTAGTAAGTATCTGAGGCCAGATTTAATCTTAGGTCTTTTTGACTCCAAGCCCAGCCCTCTATCTAATGTACCACCTAGCTGCCACATAACAAACATCACCAGTTCTTTCTATGTTGATATCTCATGATGTCGACTTCCCATTATCCTCTTAATGTAAGCTCCTTGAAGACAAGAAATATTTTTTTTGGCAAAAAAAATTATAAGGATTGGCAGTGGCAATTAATAAATGATTTTTTAATTCATTCATTGGTTCCTTCATTCATTCCAGGAACAATTCAAAAATAATCTTAATGTTGTTAACATTATCAATCTAAACATGGTGATAAATAACTATATGGAAATGAAAGAATTCGAGAAAACAACTAACCATAAAATTCATTATTATATTATTGAGAAGCAGTATTGTTATTGATCTCATCTGTATTGATAGAAGATTTTCTGCTACAGAGATGAAAACACTGGTCCAGACAAAAAAAGATGCAAATGCTAAGTAAAATGAGATATAAGCTATTAGATACTGTGTAGTCTAAAAAGTAGAGAAGAAACCATCGCTGTCTTTTGGAGTCTTTTCTCTCTTCCTGCATTCCAGATCAAAGGAGCAATTAGACTGAAGACTGCATCTAATTCACCCTATGTAATCATTTACAGATTCTCCACGATTTTTGCTTTAATTTTATTAAGTGACATTCCCATAATTGATTTATGAAAGCAGAATTCTATCAAAAATATAAAATTAGTCTCTCAATGAGGAACAACATCAATTATGATATTTAAGTCCGTTTAAACCATGAAGTGGTTAAAAAGAACACAGTATTCTGATCATTATAAATACAGACAGACAGGTAGATAGATTGATAGATAGCAGAACACTATTATTTGTATAAAAATTCAGAAAAGGAAACATACCTACAAAATATCAACATGGTACATAATAAATTTTACTATCCATCAGTATTCTGCCAAAAATATGTAATTCAATCAGCTCACATAGGTCATAGTTTTATTCTGAGTAATTTTTCACAAGAGGCAGAATGACATAGCAGATAACCCACCTCAATGTCAGCAGGACCTATATTCTAGTTTACTCCCTGATCCAAACTGGCTGTATGACACAGGATAAATCCTTCAAACTCTCACTGCTCCAAGCAGCTCTCTAAGACTATAAGTTGCAAATGTATTTTCTGATTGGCATTGATAGAGGGGTATTCCTCACTAGAAGTTTCCTATACCAATGAAATCACAGGCCCATATTAGAACAAACAAACGTGTTTGGAAATAATTCTGAGTTTATTTCTAAGGAACACTAGTATATCTTTATTTACCTCTCATCTTCCATATATAGGAGGCCTCATCTATAATGAGAAAAGCTTTTAATCTAAACTCTATACTAGGTAATAGGAGATCTAGGCTTTTGTCCTTGTTGTGTTACCTGAGGAAAGGCTTTAACTTTTCTTGGCTTCAGTTTCCTGACTGATAAAATGAGCTTCTTAGAAGAAATGAACTTCAAGTATTTATATAAAATCAACAGCAAGTATTATTTGTTAATGGGTAAAAGCTAGAAGACATCTCAAAAATATCAGGGGTGAAGCAAGAATACCCATTTTCACCACTATTATTCAATGTTGTAATAGAAATGCTAGCTATAACATATGCTAGCTATAACAATAAGAGAAGAAAAAAAGCTGAAGGAATCAGAACAGCAATGAGGAAACAAAATTATCACTCTTTGAACATGATATGATGGTATATGTGGAGAATCCCAGACTATAAACTAAAAAATTAGTTAAGATAATTAACACATTTAGCAAAGTTGTAGACTGTAAAATAAACCTACATAAATTATTTGCATTTGTATATGTTACCATCAAAGTACAGTAGGAAGAGATAGAAAGAGAAATTCCATTCAAAATAACTGTAGACAATATAAAATACTTGGGAATCTACCTTCCAAGATAAACCCAGGAACTATATGAACATAATTACAAAACACTTTTCACAGAAATAAAATCAGATCTAAAGAATTGGAAAATAATTAATTGCTCATGGGTAGGTTGAACCAATATAATAAAGTAACCATTTTACCTAAATTAATACATGTATTCAGTGCCAGACAAACCAAATTACCAAAAATTACTTTGTAGAACCAGAAAAAATAATAACAAAATTCATCTGGAAGAACAAAAGGTCAAGATTATGAAGAGAATTAATAAAAAAAAATGTAAAGGAAGGTGGTCTAGCCGTATCAGATGTCAAACTGTTGCTGTTGTTTGTGGTGGTGGTGGTGGTCCTTCCTTTTTGAAGAGGACCAAGGACATCACAGGGTGATGTCTTGACTCTCCATGAATTGGATTTAAGTGAGACAGAATTGCATAAAGTCATCAGTCTCACTCTCTCTTCCAGAATCATCAAAGTCCAGTGGCAAAATAAAAGTCAGGATGATTGGCAATGGCCTACAGGATGCAGTGGATCATCTTGATATCTTTGATGACATCTCTAAGTACTCTACAGCACCTGCTTCAGCCACCTCCTTGGCCATTGGAACAAATTGTTCTCATCTGCCCATTCCACTGGAGAAAGTCATTACATGTTTGGGGAAGATACCCCTCCAACTTGCTGGTGGGTTTGGGGGACATCAGTTACTCTCAACTTTAGCCCATCTTCTGACATGGTATACTGGGGTGGGGCCACTGCACATACTACTACTTCTTGAAGACACAGGTAAGAATTGAATGGCAGTGGACAACAAAGGTGGATAAGCAGCCCTAAAAAGTGGTTGACAAGCTCTCATATCAGAGGTACTAGTTCTCCTTGAATAGAAATTGTATTACAAAGTAGTCATCATCAAAACAATCCAGTACTGGCTAAGAAATACAGTGGTAGATCAGTGAAATAAATTAGGTATATCATACATATTTGGAAATGACCATAGTAATCTTGTGTTTGATAAACATGAAGATTCAACTTTTGGAACAAGAATGATAGTAGTCACAAATGTTGGAGGGGATGTGGAAAAATTGAGATTCTAATGCACTGTTTGTGTTAAAACTGCTGGGAAAACTGGAAAGCTGTTTGGCAGAAATTAGGTATAGACCAACATCCAGGACTATATACCAAGATAAGATCAAAACAGGTACATAATTTAGATATAAAGAGTGATACCATAAGCAAATTAGGAAAGCAAGAATAGTTTACCTGTCAGATCTACAAGTAGGGGAACAATTTATCACCAAACAAGAGATAGAAAGCATTATAGGATGTAAAATGGATTATTTTAATTATATTAAAATTAAAAAGGTTTTGCATAAACAAACCAATGCAGCCAATATTAAAAGGAAAGCAGAAAACTGGGAAAAATTCTTCCAGCAAGTTTCTCCAAGAAAGCCCCCATTTCTCAAATATACAAAGAACTGAGTTGAATTTATATGTCATTCTTCAACTGATAAATGGTCAAAGGATGTGAACAGTAGTTTTCTGATGAAAAAATAAAAGCATAGTAACATGAAAAAAAAGTTCTAAATCACTCTTGATTAGAGAAATGCAAATTAAAAAAACTCTGAGGTATTACCTTACATGTATCAGATTAGACAATATGACAGAAAAGGAAATGACAAATGTTGGAGGGGATGTGGAAAAATTGGGATTCTAATGCACTGTTGGTAGAGTGGTGCACTTATACAACCATTCTGGAGAGCAATTTGGAACTATGCCCAAAGGTCTATAAAATTGTGCATACCCTTTGACCCAGCAATACCACTACTAGGTCTATATCCCAAAGATGTACATAAAAAGTGAAAAGGACCTATATGTACCAAAATATTTATAGCAGCTCTTTTCTGGTAGCAAAGAATTAGAAATTGAGGGGATGCTTATGTAGTAACAATGTGGCTAGCAGCTGTTGTGGAGTGTAAGACCCAGCAAGACCAGGAACAAGAGTTGCCAGCACAGGTTCTTTTGATCTGCTTTACTAAGGAAAGTAACTGTAAGGGGGTAACAATTTCAGTTTAATCAAACATACAAATATTATTCACTTAGTTCAGGAGGAAAAGCCAACAACCTGAACTTCAGAGCAAATACAAGCAAATTACAAACATACATTATAATCAGACCAAATACAAACCAACATCTGAGTTAGCAAAGCTAGGGGGCAGTTACAACGGCTTGCCCAGAGGCATGTGCCACTCTTCCAGTGAGTGAGAGCCTCAAGGAAAAAATGCCAACCTGAGGGTTTATATATCTTGTTCAGAGTCAAAGGGTATCACATATGCAACTCAAACCCATGTGACCTAAAAGCATCATAAACGTAAGACTAAAACACATGTAAACTAGGCTTTCCCTTGAGGCAAGCAAGTCATCAAATACTCCTGATTCAATCAAAGAAACAAAGGGCACTTAATTAAATAAATGCTAAAAGAGAAAACAGTAAAAGAAAGTTCAACCTTAATTACCGATATAGCTTATTGGTTGGGGAACAGCTTGGCAAGTATAATGGCAAGCAAAGTGGACCTTTTTGTTGTCTTTTGTTTTGGAGTGTTTCTCAGCACTAAAGCAATCAAATGCCTTTGATTGAGTCTTGCCTTTGTTTATAAGAAGGCCCACACCCTTTTGCTAGTTAGGTCACGAGAGGTATAAACCCTCAAGAGGTGTGAAGGCCTCTGATCCTGAAGAAGTGTATATATGCTCTGAGGTTAGCATTTTGTTTGGGGCTCACTCATTGGAAGAGTGTTGGTGAGGAGACTCTGGGTAGCCTTTAAGGAGCTGCCCCTCTCCCCCGGCTTTGAAAACCCAGATGTTGGTGCTTCTCTTTTTGGTAACTATGTATGTGATGTCTTGATCAGACAAAGCCTGTCTATTGATCTGTTTGTAGTTTCTGTTTGTATTTACTCTGAAGTTCAGGGTGCTGACTTTTCCCCCTGAGCTAAGTGAGTGATGTATGTATATTTAATTAAACTAAGATTGTTAACCTGTTAAAGTTGTTTTCCTTAGGAAAGCAGATCAAAGAACCTGTGCTAGCAGCTTTCCTGTGTGCTTTCATTATTGGTCTTATACCCCACAGCAGCTGCTAGCAACATCTGTAACAATGTTACAGAAAGCTGTGGTATAGGATTTTGAAGGAATAGTATTGTGCTGTAAGAAATGATGAGCAGGATGCTTTCAAAAAACTTGGAAAGCCTTACGTGAACTGATGCTAAGTGAAGTGAGCAGAACCAGGAGAACATTGTACACAGTAGCAGCAATATTGTACAATGATCACCTGTGAATGACTTAGCTATCCTCAGCAATACAAAATCCAAGATAATTTTGAGGGACCTATGATGAAAAACGCTATCTACCTCAAGAGTAAAAACTGATGAAATCTGAATACAGATCAAAGCATACTGTTTTTCTTTCTTTTTTTTTCTTTTTTCGTCTGCTTTCTTTCACAACATGACTAATATGAAATATATTTTGTTTGATCGCACATATATAACCTTTGTCAAATTACCTACTGTGTCGGTAAGGCAAAATGGGATCCTTAGCACATCAGGAGTTTGGCTTTTGTTTACTTTGAGTGAAAGTACTTTCTGCTGTTAAGTACTAAGCCCCAGGCCCAAAGCCCTATCAGGTATGAAACCTGTGTGGGTGTAGATTAATGACTTAAGAGGGGCCAACTGGGGAACCAATGGTCTCTGGTCGTTGAGGCGGGGCTTGAGAACACAAGAGGCTGAGCTGCGAGGAAAGGCGAGCCAAGAGACAACTACAGAGGAAGCAGAAGCCAAAGCAGGAAGCTGCGGAAGCAGGAAGCTGCGGAAGCAGGAAGCTGCGGAAGCAG
>CM053622.1:187093797-187143989 GCA_028646595.1 Phalanger gymnotis
GTTCCCAGCCAACTTACTTAACCCGTGAGTTGTTCAGCGGGGTATGGCTGCTTATAGACTAAAGAGTTCTGTGTTCCACACTT
Organism: Phalanger gymnotis; assembly: GCA_028646595.1. Taxonomy (NCBI): domain Eukaryota; kingdom Metazoa; phylum Chordata; class Mammalia; order Diprotodontia; family Phalangeridae; genus Phalanger; species Phalanger gymnotis. The sequence continues at coordinate 187,093,881 of CM053622.1, forward strand.
GGGCGGATGTGCTGCCTCACCAGCACTCCTCCTTCCCCAAGAACCCCCAACCAGGACTGGGCTTAAATCTTCAGCAGGCTTTTCACTCCTGCTCTGATCCACCACTTAATTCCTCCCACCAGGTGGGCCTGGGGCCAGAAGCAACTGCAGCCATAGTTCTAAAACTGCCCCACCTCTGCTGCCCCAGGGGCAATGGCCGAACTGCAAAATCAGTCCCGCAGCTTTTCCCACTAACCTTCTCTGTTGTCTTTGCTCTTTGTGGGTTGAGAGGTCTGGTAGATGCCACAGCTCACTAATTCAGGATTCTAGGGCACTCTCCGCTCCACTCCTGGTCTGGTCGGTCCATGGTCTGCGGTCCGTGCCGCGCAGCAGTGCTGGGCTCTGCTTGGCTCAGCTCCGCTCCCCTCAGCTGGGAGCTGGGAGCTCCGTGCGGGACAGACCTTACCCAGAGACCATCCAGGCTGTCCTGGGCTGGAGCCCTGCTTCCCTCTGCCACTTTGTGGGTTCTGTAGCTCTGGAATTGGTTCAGAGCCATTTTTTTATAGGTTTTTGGAGGGATTTGGTGGGGAGCTCACGCCAGTCACTGCTTTCCAGCTGCCATCTTGGCTCCACCCCCCTGGATGCATTTCTATAATAAATAGTAGAATAAATTTTTAAAAGGACAATAAGTTGAAGTATAAAACACTTGAGATAAAAGATAATAAGAGTTACTATAATTCTTTAAGGCTTGCAAAGCAATGTGCAAATACTATTTCATTTTATCTTTCCAATAACTCTCAGAGATAGGTGAAATTATTCTTCCATTATACAGAAAAGGAAAATGAGTCAGATGACTTGCCCATGGCCACATAGCTAGGAAGTGTCTGAGGCTAGATTCTTCCTGATTCCAGGTCAATACCTCTATTTACTGTCCCCTCTGTCCCCCGCCCCAGCCCTAATGTATCTAATTTAAAAAAAAATCAAGTTGTTGCCTATGTCTACTTTTCCAACAGCCTCAGTCATGATATGTGTATTCCTCTGTCTCCATTTCTCATTTTCACTCAGCATAATTGTTTCTGCTGCTTATATTATTCAATTCAATATGTAATGAGTAAGATACTATGCCAGGTGGGGGAGGTGTATCAGTGACATCAGTCATAGTCCTGACCACAGAGGAGATAACACATGTCCATAGATAACTATAATACGTATTTGAATATTACAGACAAATAATTAGAAATATTCATATGAAAATGCTCTAAGAAGTTTAAGGAAAGCAAAATCATTTTTGGCTTTGGGAATCAGAGAAGGTTTAATGGACAATGTGAGTTCTGAGAAGAAGTACTGAGTTTGGTAGGAAGAAATAGTGAGGGGAACCCAGAGTCCATTCCAAGTGCGTAGGATGTGGTGAATACTTCCATTGGGTCAGGATAAGGAAGACAATATTAGGAATTTCAACTATCGGGGTTTGCTGAACTACAGAGTATCGTAAAATTAGGCTGAAAGTAGGCTGGGTAGATTGACTAGAGGCCCTTGAATGTCTGCCTAAGGAATTTGAACTTGATTTGGTATGCAATCAAGAACCATTGAAGGGTTCTGAGCAGGGGAGTGATTTCCCGAAGTACATTAGGATTGATTACTCTAGCAGCATTCTGAAAGAAGCAAAAGCAAGATCAGTCAGAAGGCTATTATAATAGATTCAATTAAGATAGTGACAAAAAGAATAGAAAGCAGAGGACATACAAAAGAGAGATGGTGGAGATAATACTGGTAGGACGCAGATATTGTTTGGATGCAGATGAAGAACTGGAAAGAGTCAAAACTCATTTTTTTGATCCTGGGTATTTAAAAGGATGGTGGTGCCTTGATCAGAAATAGAAATTAGGACAGGCCAGGTTAGGAGGAAAGTTGATAAGTTTAGTTTTAGATATATCAGATTTGAAAGATGGGTAAAGAAGTTCAGCCAGCCATAAGAGACACAGAATTATTCTAGCCAAGCATAGGTTTACTTGGCTGAGATTATGAAGTGATGGTTTTAAAGGCACTCATCATGTATAATGCATAAAAACTTCCAGCAGGGTTAGGGAGCCAGTCTAGCATAGAGAATGGGAGGTAGATGTTAGTCCTCCACTAATAATCAGGCTTCTCTAGATAGTATGCACATATTTCCCACCATGTTCAGTAACTTCAAGGTAGTGCATATGGAAAATATGAGCTCCATTAATAAATGTCAATCAATTGAGGGATTGTAATTTAAATTTAAATTTAAAATTAAATTTTAAAAAATAATAATTTTTTTCTTGTCCAGTTCACAATTGACCAAGTGCACATAGATATAGAAGTATGTCTAATAATTCCTAACATTTTGTGTAATTCAACAATTCCATCATTGATCGCCAGATGTTTTGCCCTAAAGGATTTGTCATAAAAGGGACCTTCTACTTCTAAGCAAGAAATATTACAAGTTGAAATATTGTAATCATGTGGAAATACGATTATGGATTGAGCTCTGTCATACCTTTAATTCTTTAAAAAAATAGAAGGATAAGCTGAGTATAGCTTTCTATTGACCCCTATCTAAATTCCTTGGTAGAAGTGGCTGCCTCGTGGGCAGTAGCCATATGGTTTCCCTATATTTTCTGAAGATTAGTGTGGAATAGTCAAAAGAGTTCTTAGACTCAAATAATCTGGGTTCAAATCCCACATTTGCTACCTATGTAGCCTTAGACTTAATTTTCCTCATCTGTAAAATAAAGGGTTTGGATTATGGCTTCTGAGCCCCTTTCCAGCTGTTGATCTGCAGATCATGTAAAATCAGCCATAAGAATTGGGTAATAGCAAGCACCAAATTGTGCATTGCTGTCCCCACAGCTTGGCTTGTCCCTTACATGGCATATTTGATGACATCATTGTCATTTAATTTCAGCTTTTAAAACTTGTTTTTTCCCCCTCCTTTGGGAAGAGAGAAAGGAATAGTAAAGGTTCAACATTTGTTCAGATCTTGAAAGGAGTGAGCCTGGAACCAAGCCTTGATACTTTGCTGGTTCTTAGTGATTTTGGCATTCATTTTTGCCCTGGAGATTTAGCTCAGAGCTTAAAAGTGACAGGTTTGGAGTTCTTTTTTAATATGGTGTGCTAAGCTAAGTTACTGGGGATGCATCTGTTGAATTCAACAGTTCTAGTTTCAGTTCATTAAAAGAAAGGAAGTAATTTAGCTCCTGGTAGTTAAGTGGATGTTGAAGGTATACTTTGGAGAAGGCATTTTGGTACCTTTTTTTAAGTCCAGAAATTTCAGTTACAGGCAATTAGTAAAATACTTTGGGGCAGCTAGGTGGCACAGTGGATAGAGTGCTGGTCCTGGAGTCAGGATGACTTCTCTTCCTTCATTCAAATCTGGCCTAGACACTTACTAACTGTGTGACCCTGGGCAAGTCATTTAACTTTCTTTGCCTTAATTTCCTCTTCTGTAAAATGATCTGGAGAAGAAAATGACAAATTGTTTCCAAGAAAATCCCAAATGAACATGACTGGAAATGATCAACAACAGTAAAATACCTTGGTCTACTCAATTTAATGTGCAGGAATCTTTCTTTTTGAACAAGATATATGAAAGAAAAGAAAAATCTGTAAATGGAATCTGTTTCCAGAAGGCAGAACTGGGAACAGAGGGTGGGAATATAGTCTGTAGAGAAAGAGATTTGGAGTCAGGGATGCCTGAGTTTGAATTCCGCTTCAAACTCTTACTAGCTGGAAGATGTTGGGCAAGTCATTTAGACTCTCTGGGCTTCAATTTGCTCTTCTGTAAAATAGGGTTGGTGGATTTGGTAGCCTTTAAGGTCACTCTAATTCTAAATCTATGACCCAATGAAACTAAGTTTCAGTGAAACATATTTAGGACACACACACACACACACACACACACACACACACACACATTTTAGCAAGAAACAAGAAACATCCTTCTTTGTCATTGGAGGTTTTGGAAGTTTTTAAGCAAAGGCTGAATGACTTCTTGGTTATGGTTTAAAAATGGGATTCTTTTCAAGGCACTGTTTTGTGTAGATGATCTCTGAGGTCCCTCTCTTAGATTCTGTTTTATTTCCTTATTGATTTCAATGATAAAGATGGATATGAAAAAAATGATCCAAGATACAATAAAAGCCTATCTAGTAATGTAGCAAAAATGTAAAAGATCATATTATGGATTAAAAATTTGAATAATACTCGAAACCAGCTCCAAATTTCATATATTTTTGTTGAACTCACCTGGCTTCTAGGACCTCAGGCCAAAGGAAACCCAACACGGTTTGTCAGTCCTTGCTGTTCCATGTTGCCAAGGAGAAATGCATTGCATAGATAGTATTCTGCTTTATTATTCTGAAGTACCTGGAATTTTTCAGAATTTAAATTTTTCATAATTTAAAAAAAATAACCCTTCATAATATGAGACCGCCGTCTTAAAAAGGGACAGCCATGGGCCCTTTATAATACCCCAAAAGTAGTATGATGGCTGAACCTAATAGGTAAAATGAAGGCAATATACATAGTATTCATTGGCCTTAAGAGTAATCTGCCCTGGGCCAGCTAGGTGGTGCAATGAGTAGAGCATGGCCCTGGAGTCAAGAGGACCTGAATTCAAATTCAGCCTCAGGCACTTGACACACTTACTAGCTGTGTGACCTTGGGCAAGTCACTTAACCCCAATTGCCCTGCCTTCCCCCCTCCAAAAAAAAAGAGTAATCTGCCCATTCAATTCAACAATTGAGATGGGAGCAGAAGCTGATAACCAGAAAATATTATCAGTCTCCACGTAAGCCTCAAACTGGCTACATCAATCATATTCAGGAAGATATGGAGGCTTAGCTTCATGGTCCTAGAGTCATAGGACCTAATGTCATCTAGGACAGTCAGTAGAAGAAGAAACCTAACTACAAACTAAAGAACTTGAGATTGTTCTAACTGAGTAGTTAGGACAATTTTGCTTCAACTAGAGCAAGCAGGAATAGAATAGAAACAGGTAGAATGAAATAGAAACATTTTCCAGATTCCAAAGAAGCACAATCCAAATACTGTTGAATCTAGGAAGCTTCGCCTAATTACCCTGGGCAATAACTACTTTATCCTTTAGACTTCATGTAGAATTCTCAGGAAAAATTAAAATTATGCTATTATATTAATATTTAATATATTAATATTATTATTTATATACGATTATATATAATTATTATATAATTAATTATTAATTTATCATCCACCATTTTCTTCCTGTTTCTGTTAAGACTGAACTCTTGAAAAGATAAGTCTCTGAAGGACATAGTTGAGTGATGAAATTACTCCTAGATACATACAATTAACTGGGTTGGCTGGACACCACCCAACTAGGAATTTTTTTTAGAGTATAAACAGAATCAGGTCTGGTCAAGATCCTTGCCTAGGGAACAAACCTCTATCGCATTCATTAGAGTTTAGGGTGACCCAGCTCATGAAGGAGAAAACTAGACAAAGAGGTTCTGATGGAAGTGGCTTCCTCTGCCCAGATTGCTGGAAGCTACTGAGTCTTATGGTTAAGCCAAGCTCTCAGTAAGAGTAGCTGGACTTTTAGCCCACCTCCTCATTAAATGTCCACCAATCTGGGTTATTTCACTTGTCAAGGGAATTCCCTCTCAGAAGGTACACATCTGATTTAAGCCATTTTTGAGTCTCCATTGGAGTCTTCAGTTATGAAGAGAAATCACTGACAATTTATTATTAGCTAGCCTAATTAATAAATTGATTATTAATTGCCTGAAAACTGTCTCTTGGGGTTTTATTTGTCATAATTTTGTTCTGTATGTTCTGTTACACTACATAGTAGTTACCTATGTTTGTATCTTAGCCCCCTAAATGAAGTGTAAGCTCCATAAGGGCAGGGGAATAGTCTTATCTAAATGTATATCTCCCCTAATAGCAAGCACAGCACTTAATGTAAAACAGTCTATACATACATACATATATATATATATAAGCATGTGTCCTTTAATAAATATTTATTGAAAGAATAAATAAATCTGTTATGTTCATGACCCTGTGTTTGGCATTGGAGAAACAGAAACATATTTTTGTCCAATTCAAATGTGAAAAATGTTAAGTCCCTGTTCTCTAGAAATTCTCAGAATCGAAGGGTACAATGATACTTGTAGACAAGTGATTATCATACAAATTAGACAAGTATTCAGTGGACAGTAGTGTTATGCTATACACGGACCCAAAGAATCCCATCAAGGAACAATTCCTCCTCTGCCCAGGACCTGAACTCAGGAAGACCCAGTTCAAATCCAACTTGAAGTGCTTCTAGCTATGCGAATCTTTGCAAGTCACATAACTTCGGTCTGTCTCAGTTTCCTCATCTGTAAAATAGGGATAATAATAGCAGCTACCTCATAGAGTTGTAAGAAATAAATAATATTTATAAAGTCTTTTGCAGATCTTCAAGCATGATAAAAATGCTATCATTTGGGGACATCAGAGAAAACTTCATGGAACATATGGCAGCTGGACTAGTTCCTCAATATAGGAGGATAGCCTGAGGGATTGTCAAGGTCAAGTAAACAGTTAAGCTTTTGTTTCTTTTGTTTTTTTTTTTTAAGATATGGGAGAACTGGATATGTTTTCAAGCAGCAGAGAAGGAGACAGTAGATAAAGATAGAATGAAGATGAGACAGAGAGTGGGGAGGCAACCGAAGGGGCAGAGTCCCAGAGAAAATGGGAGGGTATTGAATCATGGAAGGAAGTAAATGAGTTGTTTTTGACAAGAAGGGTCCTAGAGGAAATGGTGACTTAATGAGGGAATTAATATGGAAAACTTTTGAGATAGGATAGAAAAAGCCTCTGTTTTCTCAGTAAAGTAGAAGTGGGGTTGTCTGCTAGCAATGAGGATGAAAATTGGTCTAGGAAAAGTAAGACAGAGGAGAAATTGAAGGAAAGGAGCTTATGATCAAGAAGAGAAATTTCAGCACTTTAATGCATGGAGGTAGAATAGTTCTGGATAATTCTGAGATGAAGGGTATGTATGAACATCCTGATGTGCAACTGAGGTGGAGTATAGTTAGAAATATAGGACTTTAAGAAGATGATGCCTGGGAGACCAGTGTGTTTGACAGAATATCAACCCATAGTTTAAGTTCTCAAGTGTGAAAGGAGGAGATAGTATGGCGGGAAATATCATACTTAGCACCTTGAGAAAGAAGAGAGAGACAAATAAAGAAACAGTGGAAGGAAAAGACTATACTTACTCCTCTCCTCACTCCTCCTGAGCCAAGGTGTCAATGGACATGACAAAACATTCACCCATAATGCAGATTCAAGTTAGACATCAAACACTGACATCAGCAACAATACTCCAATTTATTTTATACTTTATATAATACTCTCATGTAAAACATATTTCCATATTCATTACAGTTGTTGAGGAAAAAACCAATAAAAGAGAAGAAAAAACACAAGAAAGAATAAAGTAAGTGAAAAAAAATGTGCTTTGATCTGCATTCAGAGCCCATCAATTCTTTATCTTGATAGGGAAAGCATTTTCCCTTGTGAGTCTTTTGTACTTGTCTTGGATCATTGTGTTGCTGAGAAAAATGGAGATATTCATAGTTGCTCATCACAAGATGTTGCTGATACTGTGTTCAGTTTTCCTTGTTCTGCTATTTTGACTTTGATTCAGTTTGTACGAGTTTTTCCAGGTTTTCCTGAAATGTGACCATTCATCATTTCTTTTTTTCCCCAATTACATTATCTGTCTGTCTGTCTATCTATCTATCTATCTATCTATCTATCTATCTATCTATCTATCTATCTATCTATCTATCTATCTATGTGTCTATCTGTCTGTCTGTCTATCTACCTATCTATTGTTTTCAACATTCACTTTCACGAGATTTTGAGTTCCAAATTTTATCCCCCCTCACTCTCTGAAACTTTATGCTCACTTTTGCTAGGTAGTTAATCCTTGGTTGTAATCCAAGCTCTTTTGCCTTATGGAATATTATATTCCAAGCCCTCTGATCTTTTAATGTAGATACTGCAAGGTCCTGTATAGTCCTGATTGTGGTTCCACGATATTTAAATAGTTTCTTTCTGGCTGCTTGCAGTATTTTTTCCTTGACCCAATAATTCTAGAATTTGGTTACAATATTCCTTGGCTTTGGGGTCTCTTTCAGGAGATGATTGGTGGATTCTTTCAATGATTATTTTACCCTCTGGCTCTAGGACCTCAGGGCAGTTTTTGTTGATGATTTCTTGAAAGATAATGTCTAGGCCCCCCCCCCTTTTTTTTGGCTTTCAGGTACTCCAGTAATTCTTAAATTATCTCTGCTGGATCTGTTTTTCAGGTCAGTTGTTTTTCCAATGTGGTATTTTTCATTTACTTCTATTTTTCCATTTTTTAAATTATGTTTGATTGATTCTTGATGTCTCATAGAATCACTAGCTTCTACTTGCCCAATTCTAATTTATAAAAAAAATTGTTTTCTTCAATTAGCTTTTGTACTTCCTTTTCCCTTTGGCCAATTCTACTTTTTAATGAGTTGTTTTCTTCAGTGTACTTTTTTTTCCGTTTGGCCAATTGTATTTTTTAAAGAATTGTTTTCTACAGTCAATTTTTGTACTTTGTTTTCTAAGCTGTTGGCTCTTTCTTGCATACCTCTCATTTCTTTTCTAATTTTTCTTCTACCTCTCTTATTTGACTTTTAAAATCCTTCTTGAGCTCTTCCAAGAAGGATTTTTGGGCTTGAGACCAGTTCATATTACTCTTTGAGGTTTCAGATGTGGGCATATTGACAATGCTGTCCTCTTCTAAATTTGTGTTTTGATCTTCCTTGTCACCATAATAAATCTCCATGGTCGGTGTTTTTTGTTTGTTTGTTTGTTTGTTTTGTTTTGTTGCTGTTGTTGCTTTTTGCTCATGGTGCTTGCCTTTTTCCTGGTTTTTAAAGTTGATCTCTGGGGGATGGGGTCTGGCCAGTGGACAATGCCTGTTCACCCTAGGCTGCATTGAAGCATGAGGAGGCTTGGCTGCTGAAGAACACCTGCTCGCCAATGCATGTGGTGATTCTCCAAGCTGCAGTCTGTCAGTTTCCCTGGCTGTGCCAAGGCGTGTGGGAAGGGCGGGGGGCTGGTGTTGGCGCTTGCCTACTCCACCACTCTAGGGCTCAGCATCTCCTGCTGGTTTGTGAGGTGAGGCTTGGCAGGATGCCTCCTCTCTTGTACTGTACTGCTCCTCTTCCACCAGAGTGAGAGGGAACTTTTCTGTTAGTATCTCAAGCCTCCTGGGCTAAAAGTCTGTTGCACCTTGTCTTTCTGCTGGCTCTGCTGTTTCAGGATTTCTCCTGGAATAATATTTTCAGGTTTTTTTGAAGTCAATAAAGGAGGGTGAGAGTGACTTACTGCTTACTCCACCATCTTGGCTCCCATTCATCATTTCTTATTGCACAATAGTATTTCATTACATTCATATACCACAGCTTATACAGCCACTCCCTGATTGATGGGCATCCCCTCAGTTTCCAATATTTCACTACCATGATTAAGAGTGTTCTAAACATATTTGCATGTGTAGGTACCTTTCCCTTTTTTGATCTCTTTGGGATACAGACCTAGTAGTGGTATTGCTGGACCAAAGTGTATGCATAGTTTTGTTGCCCTTTGGGAGTAGTTCCAAATCACTTTCCAGAATGATTGGATCAGTTCACAACTCCATCAACAATGCATTAGTGTCCCCATTTCCCTACATCTTCTCTTACATTTATCATTTTCCTTTTTTGTCCTTCTAAGCCAATCTGATTGGTATGAGGTGATATCTCAGAGTTTTAATTTGCATTTCTCTAATCAAAAGTGATTTAGAGCATTTCTTCACATGTCTATAGATATCTTTGATTTCTTCATCTAAAAACTGATTATTCATAATCTTGGACCATTTATCAATTGCCGGATGGCTTTTATTTTCACAAATTTGACTTAGTTCCTTATATGTTTGAGAAATGATACCTTTAGTAGAGACACTTGCTGTAAAAAAAATATTTCCCAGTTTTCTGCTTTCCTTCTAAACTTGGTTTCATTGGTTTTGTTTCTACAAAAGCTTTTTAATTCAATATGATTGAAATTGTTTATTCTATGTTTCATAATGCTCTCTATCTCTTGACCAACATGAATTCTTCCCCTCCCCATAGATCTGACAGGTAGACTGTTCTTTGCTATTCTAATTTGATTGCTTTATTGTCTGTGGTACATTGCAGCAAGATGTAGTTTCCTTCCTTATCTCTTTTAATTAGATCTATTTTTGCTTTTAGTTTGTCTAAGATCAGGATTGCTACCCCTGCTTTTTTTTTTTTTAACTTCAGCTGAAGCATAATAGATTCTGCTCCAGCCCCTTACCTTTATTTGGTGTGTGTCTCTCTGCTTCAAGTGTGTTTCTTGTAAGCAAAATATTGTAGGAGTCTGGGTTTTTTTTCCTCCATGCTATCAGCTTCCATTTTGTGGGAGAGTTCATCCCACTAACATTCACAGATTACTATCTATGTATTTTCCTCTATCCTATTCTTCCTCCTGTTTGTCATCTCCTTTCACCTTTCCCCGCTTCACCAGTGTTTTGCTTGTCTACCAGCTCACTTGATCTGTCCTCTTCTGTCAGTTGCCATCCTCCTTTACTTAATCTCCTCCCCTACTACTTGCCTGTCAGGTAAGGTAGATTTCTATATTCAACTGATTGTACATATTATTCCCTATTTGAGCCAATACTGATGAGAGTAAGATTCAATCAATGCCCATGCCTCCCCCCTGCCATCTTCCCATCCACTGTAATAGGTCTTTCTTGACTCTTCATGTGAGATAATTTGCTCCATTCTACTTCTTCCTTCCTTCTGCACCCATTGTACTCTTCTTTCTTATCCCTTAATTTTTTGTCATTCCCTTAAATTCACCTTATATCATACCCTTTGTCTATGTATATTCCTTTTAGCTATACTGTTAGTGATACAATTTTTAAGAGTTATAAGAACTATCTTCCCATGTAGAGATGTAAATAGTTTAGCTCTATTGAATCCTTTATGTTTTCTTTTCCTTTTTTACCCATTTATGCTTCTCTTGCATCTCAATATTGGAGGTCAAATTTTTGGTTTACTTCTGCTCTTCTCCTTATGAAGGCTTGAAATCCTTTCATTTTGTTGAATGAACATTTTCCCCCCTTGATATATTATGCTTATTTTTGCTGGGTAAGTGATTCTTGGTTGTAGTCCTAGCTCCTTCACTCTCCAAAATATCATGTTGCATGACCTCCAATCCTTTAATCTTGCAGCTGCCAAGTTCCATGTGACCCTGATTATGACTCCCTAATATTTCAAATCTTTCTTTCTGATCACTTGTAGTATTTTTTCCTTGACATGATAGTTCTGAAATTTGACTATAATGTTTCTTGGGGTTTTTTATTTTGGGATCTAATTCCTGACTGGTGGATTCTTTCAATGCCTATTTTGCTCTTTGGTTCCAGGACATCAGGGCAGATTTCCTTGATAATTTCTCGAAAGATGCTGTCTAGGTTCTCCTTTTTGATTATGGCTTTCAAGTAGTCCAAATGATTCTGATATTGTCTCTCCTGGATCTATTTTTCAGTTCAGTTCAGTTGTTTTTCCCATGAGGTACTTTACATTTTGTTCCATTTTTTGTTCTTTTGAATTTGTTTGATTGATTCATGATGTCTCATAGAATCATTAGCTTATACTTTTAAGTTGTTTCCTCAATTACCTTTTGTACTTTCTTTTCCATTTGGCCAATTGTACTCTTTAAGGAGTTGTTTTCTTCACTCGATTTTTGTATCTCCTTTTCCATTTGGCCAATTCTTTTTTTAAGCCGTTTTTCAAACTGTTGAGTTTTTTTCATAATTTCTTGCAGCACTCTCATTTCTTTTCCCATTTTTTCTTCTACCTCTCAGATATGATTTTTAAGCTCCTTTTTGAGCTCTTCCATGAGTCCTGAGTTTAAGAGCACTTCTTCCCTTTTCTTAGGTATTTTGTCCATAGGTTTTTTGACATAGTTGTTCTCTTCTGAGTTTGTGTCTTAGTCTTCCCTGTCACCACGATAACTTTCTATGGTTAGATTCTTTGTTGTTGTTTTTGCTTATCTTTTTTTGGGGGTGGTGGTTGCTATTTCCTGTCTTTTAAATTTGTACTCTGCTCCCAGGGTGGGAGGGGCTCTGTCTCAGGTTTCTTGTGCCAGTACCTGCAGGTCCTAGCTGTTTACCTGGTGCTGCACTGATGTTGCCTGAGGCCCACCAGGGCTACACTTCCCTGGGGCTACACTGAAGCATGTGGAGGTCTAGCCCCTAGGGGATGCTTGTTTGTCCTGGGCTGTGCCAAAGTACATGGAGGTCTGGCTGCTGGAGGATGCCTACCTGCCTGGGGCAGTGCCAAGGCACATGATAGTTCTCTGACCTGGAGTTAGTTGGTCAGTTCCCTTGGCTTTGTTAAGATACGTGGGGGTCCTGATGTTGGCATTTGCCTGCTCCACCATACTGAGTCTCAGGATCTTTTGCTGGTTTACTGAGGTGGGGCTTACTGCTGGCTTGCTGGAATACTTCTTGTTGTGGAATGTGCCTTTTACTTGAGTGAAATGGACCTTTCTTGTTGATCCTTCAAGTATCTCAGGCTGAAAGATAGCTCCGCTTCATCTTTCTGCTTGCTCTACTGTTCCAGGATTTGTTCTGGGGCACTATTTTATGTTTTATTGGAAGTGAATATAGGAGAGCTACAGCAATTTACTGCTTACTCTACCATCTTTGCTCCCAGAATAATACTCCAAATATTAACTTTCAATTAGGTATAGAATAGTATCATATATCAATTCTCCTACTTCTTGACTTCTTTTTAAATTTCATTTTAAAAATTCTGAAGTTAACATAATAAGTTAAAATGAACCATGTACATTGTAGAAGAGAAAAAATGGATCAAAATCATATGCAACTGAGAATCTCTATTATGTACAGTTTGCTTTTTCTTTTAAGTATATAATAAATTCAACATATAACTTTCAAAGTTTTCTTGCTTGTCTGTTTCTTTCTGGCCTTCCTTCTCTTCTTTTCTGTCCATTCAAAAGTTATTTAGTAAGCTTTTATTTCCTTTTTGAAGAAAACTTTTGACACTGTTGAACATATCTTCATTTTGAATACTTTTTTTTATCCCTTTCATGGCAGTGTTCTTTCCTTCTAATCCTGCTATTTGTCAGGCTGCTCCTCTCTCTGCATCTTTTATTATCCACCTGTATCCTAAACAAATGTGTACCCCAAGGCATTCACATGCCTGCACACATGTACACACACACACACACACACACAGACAATCTCAGCTCTTAAGGGTTCATTTATTTATATGTCTCCCAAATCTAAATATCTAGCCCTATTTTCTTTCCTGTAGTCTTTCCCGAACAGGTTCTTAGACAAATCCCTTTAGATGTCCTAAAGGTATTTTAAGATCAATCTATTCAAAATAGAATTTATTTTCTTCTTTCCTAAACCTACTGCTCCTACTTCATGGTATTGTTGCAAGGATCAAGTAATCTTATAAAACTTTTTGTAAACCTTTAAGTGATGCATTAATGTCAGCTATTACTATTTTTGTTCATAATGATGGTGAAGATTGTGTTAATGATGCTGCTGCTGATGATAACAATAAATCCAGTGTAGCATAATGGATAGAAAGCCTGACTTGGAGTCAGAGTCCTGGGTTCATGATTAGTTTCTGACACATAGTCTCAATGTAACCTTGGGCAAGTCACTTAATATCTCACAGCATCCGGAAACTCTCTAAGAACAAATTGTAGAGAAGGTGTTAATCTTCACTGGTAGAGGGAATTTCCTCATTGAGAGTTTCCCATACCAGTGAAATCACAGGTTCATACCCATACCCAATAATAATGACAGTTGACATTTATATAGCACTTTAAACTAAACTGTATAGTGCTAACCTTGTCCTTTTTAGCCAAAAGAATGTGGGAAAAAATGAGAGGTGAAACAGATTAAATAGCAGACTTCCTTCTAAAACATTTTGTGCCTGAGGTTTTAGCTTTCTTTGACACTTCTCAATGACAAACCACCAAATGTAATGTAGATGAGTGAAATGTCATTTATTTTTAAATCTTGTATTACTTGGAAGAAAAAATATTGAGTTTTGTAATTCAATGAACTAAGCTCATACTGAGCATTACTAAGAAGCAAATGAAATTCAATATATTATGTCAGGTTGTAAGATTAAATTAGGGATATGTAGAATTCATCTTATTCTCTGTATGGTAATATGCCATGAGTATACCACATACCATGAAACCAAATTGTAAAAGAATAAATGAAAATATAGCAAAAAGAAGAAAAGAGATAAAAAACTATATCAGAAGTAATTTAGCTATATATTTTCCTCTGTTTCAAAAAATGAGAAAAACATGAATAATGGGTTATGATATGTACCATATCACTTTTTAAAATGACAAATTCTCTAATTTGATTGTGCTTTTTGAAACACAATGGCAAAAAAAATCTTTATGGAGAAACTAATATATTCTGTAGTTGGATTTAACTCGACATATTTATATGCAATTGTTCTATAAGATATAAATTAATTAACGGATTGAATTGAGAAATAGAAAGGTGAATGATGCGGAACTTAAGCCATTCACACAAGCGTTAAAGATTACACAACAAGTTAAACTCCAGATAAAAGAAAGAAGATGAAGCAGGTACTGTAGATGTTACAGATTTTGTTCACAAGAAGAAAAGTCAGTGTATTTTAGAGGTCCAATCTCCACCACCAGAAGAATTTATTTCACTTCTAGAGAATCTCTGCACCTAATATTAATTTTGAACATATTGTTCTATGGGACAGAGAGAGCTAATAGTTCTATTAGAATCCTAGAATTAAGGAGTTTTAGAGCTGAAATGATAACAGTAGTATTTATACAGAATTCTAAATATTACTCAGCCCTGTCAGCTAAGCATTATTATTCCTATTTTATAGAAAATTGAAGCATAGAAGGCCTTCATGTGACTGAGATCACATAGCTTATACATGTTGGTGCCAGGATACAAATCCAGTTATATTTTTCCTTTGCCATTAGGGTTTTCAACTGAAAGATATCTTAATCATGCTTTAGTAGTAGAATCACATAATTTTAGAGTCGGAAGGGACCTCCATGGCCATCTACTTCAACCTATACCTGGAAAAGAATCAATACAAGGGCAGTGAGGTGGTGCAGTAAATAGAACAGTGGCCCTGGAATCAGGAGGACCTGAGTTCAAATGCAGCCTTAGACACTTGAGAGTTACTGGTTGTAGGACCCTGGATAAGTCACTTAGCCCTGATGGCCTCACAAAAAATAATCCCCACTACAAGAGAGCCAAAGGCTTCCAGTAATGGGAAACAAGCTACCTTCCAGTTCAGCCTACTTTGGGATTACACTTTTAGATAACTCTATTTGTTAGTTTTTTTCCTGATGTCATGCCTAAATCTGATTCTTTCACATTCAGCCATTTAGCAAGTCAAGAAGTATTTTTTTTTTTAAATTGATATGTGCAAGACACTATGCTAAGTGAAGGGGAAAAAAGGAAGAAAAATAACACAAAACAAAACATGACCCTTACCTTCAAGGAACTCACATTCTAATGGTGGAGTTAACATGCATGCAAGCAAACACACACACACACACACGCACACACACAAAGACATACACAAGATAAACATATACAGAATAAACTGACAGCAATTTCCAAGGTAAGTCATCAGCCATTGTTCCTAGTTCTGCCTTCTGGAGCCAAACAGAATAAATTTAACCTCTCTGTTTCATAATAAAAATACTTGAAGATGTCTATCATATCTGTACTCACAATACTCCCCTTTCTCTTTTATAAGCTAAACATAATTCATTTTTAGTTAATCTCAGCACAGGTAAAATGAAGTGTAGGGAAGGGTCAAGCAGTTATTCAGTATATCTGAAAAATTTAGAAAATAAATCAACATATACAAGGTTTTAAAATCCCTAAGTGTCTTCCTTAGTAGAAGATGGTTCCAGGGAAGTGATTCAGATATCTATTTTAGTTTACCTTTTTATACTCTGTTTTTACATGAAGTGAAAATTTTACAATCATTTAATTAGGGTAGATGACTACTATTCAAGTCATCGAACCCTGCTTGTTTTTTGAAATTGATGAAATAAAATAGACACAAAATTTAAAATTCAATCTGTGCTTTGTCAGAGCCTTTTTTGTAGTTTACCAGTATTTGAAGCTTCATTGCATATGCTGTATATATATATATATATATATGTTTCTAATCCACAGGTTCACATCAACATCAAATGAATTCAGGTAGATTTAGTGATTAAAGTATGTGATGCACAACGATGTATACAAAAACACACACACATATGTATAATCAATGTTTATGTCCATCTTTATATCCATTTCTCTATCTTTATGTCCATCTTTCTATACTATGTCAGAATCACCAATACTTAAAACATGTGGGTGTAAGTAATTCTGTCATAGATGAGGATCCCAAACCTTTTATACTTTAGCATGTACTTTTATTATTTAAAAAAAATCACCTTGTGGCAGTCCTGATTGTGAGCCTTACTAATCTCAGCTAAAAATTAGCTGCAGTCCATCACACTGGTGAAACCTTTTCCAATTGATAAAGACCTGCCAAATCTTGTGCCAGCCCTCTGATGCTGAGCATTAGAATACAGCATTAGTGCAGGAAAGAGAATATCACTATGATGAAATTTATTTCAGGTCATGTATCATTAACCTTTTAGAAGCCTCCTGAAATGAAGAAGAAATAATGCTTTCTGACCTCAAATAATTATCAAGGAGTAAGCTTCAAAACTACTTGGTACTGGATATATGTATATGTACAAATACAGTATATATGTGTGTGTATGTGTAGGTGTACACTATACATACACACACAGACAGACCCACAGACACACAGACACATGCACACACACACACACACATACATATATATACATATATATGTATAGATAGACATGTATACTGTATTTCCAAATAATGGATATACAACGCATTGGAACAGACTAGATAAGCAAAAATGATATACAATCTAAAAATCAATAATCTCATCTTTACAAAATGAAAGAATAGAACTTACTTGGGTAAGATCTCTTTATTCAAAAAATGTTGGGGAAACAAGAAAACATTCTGGCAGAAATTAGTTTTAGATCAAAATCTTATATAGATCAAAGTGTATATAAATTCACATAAAAATAATTATATTAGAATGAGATCAGTTATCTTTTGCCATTTTGGTTAGAGGATCTTCTTGACAAAACGAGTAAGAGAGAAGAACACAAAAACCAAAACATAGGATTTTATTACATGAAATTGGAAAAAAACCTTATGTACACAGAAAATCATTGCAACTAAGAAAAAGGGATAAGGAAAAAAATCTTTTCATCAAATATTTCTGATAAGACTCTGATATCCAAGACATACAGGGAACTAGCTCAAACACATAAGAGAAAGAGCTATTCTGCAACGGAAATATGAATAAAAGATAATACAACAAATAATACCCAGAGTAAAAATATCACCCTATTAATGACATTAGGAAATTTTATGCAAAAATCACTAATAATAAGAGAAATTCAAATCAAAATACTTCTGATGTTTTATCTCATACCCAGTATATTTGTAAATATGACAAAAGACATAAATAGTTAATGTTAGAGGGGCTCTGGGAAGACAAGCACAGTAATAATTATTGGTGGATTGGTGAATTAGGCTAACTATTTTGAAAAGCAATTCAGTTACATGAAATAAAAGGAATAAAATATCCATGTGCTTTGAACCAGAGATCCTTTTACTGGACATATACCTCATGGGAGTTTAAGGAGAAGAAAAGGTCTCATATACAACAAAATATTCATAGTGGTCTCTTTTTTTTTTATAGCCAAGAACAGGAAACAAAGTAAGTATCCGTTGACAGGAAAATGGAACAAATTGTTGACCATGTGTAATGGGGATGGACAGGATTTTAATGGGGCAGTCATAGAAATACCTCATTTTAATATAAGTGACTATGTGGAAGATTTGAGAAATCAATCCAATTTCTGACCATGAATGACTAAATGGCTTGTATTATGTGATAATGAAAAGTCCTGTAATTGACAAGATCAGAAAAAACTGGTGACTCGGGTAACTGAGCCAGCTGAAAGTCCTCTCACTAATCAGGTTCATAATGACTATAAGGACTGATTTAGAGTGAATTAAGTAGAACTAGGAAAAGAATATGCAGGACTACAACAATGTACCAGAAAGAACAACTTCAAAAAAAATGTTAAAATTTTTCACATGTAATTGGACAAAAAAAAATTTTAAAAAAAGTAGCACTTCAACAACAACCAAAAAAATGAAACTGAATTTTGCCTAATTATAATAACCAAACTTGACCCTGGAAAAGAGTTGAAATAATCCATCTGCCTCCCTTTATTGCAGAGCTGAATATTATGAATATGAAATGTTGAATTTACCGTTGGATATGGTCGATGTGTTATTTAGTTTTCTTGAATTCTTTTTCTCTTCCTATATATACACACACACATCTGTCTATCTATCTATCTATCTATCTATCTATCTATCTATCTATCTATCTATCTATCTACCTATATGTATATACATATATATCTGTATGTCTATATATATATATATTTATATTTATATATTTATTGCAAGGAATTGCTTCCTGGATAGGGAAGAGCAGGGTAATATATTTGAAAATGATGTAAAACCAACAACTATCAATAAGAATATAATACTATTTAAAAATAAAACAACTTATCCAATCTTAATGTCCCTTTTTGATCTGGCTACCTTATTTAATTTTAGTGAAGAATGTTTCTTTTTATTTCTTGGTACTTTTTTTTCTTTCTTGTATAGTCCTATTTATTGACATGTTGTCTACTCAGCAAGGATGGAAAGTCCTTGAGGGCAGGGACCATTTTTGCCTTTCTTTGTATCTCTAGCACTTACTACAGTGCCTGGCACTTAATAGGTGCTTCACAAGTGTTTGTTGATCGATTTATTGTCATTCCCACCAGGCCCCTGGGTTGGGTTACATCCCTGATGGTGATGAACACCTTTGATGTACATATGTCTCACTGATTTCAGCCTTGCTTGATATTCAGGATTAGAGGGCTATTGAACAAGGTGTTCTCTGTTGTTCAGTCTTTAAAGGAATCTGGAATGACTTTGACATATGCTTGTGAGACACCTTGTTGGATTAGAACCTTGAAAGTGATGTTTTGTTCCATCGCCTCAAAAGCTTTTGAAGAAAATAGTCAACAAATAATATGCTCAGAGGGCATTGGCTCGCTAGCATTCTCTATCTCTTTGAGCCATTTGTGAAATGGGAAAGATATGGTCTATTGTGGAATATAACTTGTCAAAACATTCTTTTTTTCTTCTAATATCCTCATCAAGGATGTCCTCAAAGTCTGTCAGGATTATTCTCAGACTTTTTTTTAATTTAGATAGGAGAGTCAGCAGATGGGTGGTGGCTATTGCTGTTTTTTTTTTTTTTTTGGTTTTCTTTGTACTTTTTGCATATAATATTATTGGGTATATACATACATATATACATACATACATACATATGTGTATATATATATATACATACATACATACATATGTGTATATATATATATACATACATACATATGTGTATATATATACGCATATATCTTCCCCTGCCCTGTCATTTCTATTCAATATGTGGTAGGAAGTGGCCATAATTAATTCGAATCATCCCATCCAGTTGTTGTATCTGCCAAAAATTTAGAAACAATTGGGGAGAAATCGGAGTCCTTTGTTAAGCTTCCAGATGTGTGGTGATAACTTAGGTGAAAGACCATTTGAATGCATGGGAAAGAAAGAAGATATCAGGCTTTGGTGTCACTGTGTTTCATCTTGGTGTCCACAATGAAGAACCACTTCCAGATGAGAACAAAGGAGTATCTTTTTGATCACATGATGAATCTCTTTGAAGCCAAGCAATGGAAGGAACCATAGAAGAAAGAGAGTATAGTACTTTTTATGTGGCACTGTATTATAAATATTAAACTGGGAAGACTGCCGACCGATAATCTTAGGAAACTCTGGACTATTCCTCTCTGATGTACCTGAATTGATGACCCTAAGAAAAGATCAATATTTTCCTCCTGGCAATAGCTATCAATGCCCAACCAGTCATACTAACTGTAAAAAACAAAAGCAAAAAAAATAATAAAACCCATGACAGGGTGTGATGCAGAAGAAGACATGATGGAGAGTGACTACCTGAGGGTCTATGCACTAAAGACCTGTGACGAACTATGACTCTAAATTGCTTAGACCATTCAGGGTTTGGGGAGAATGTTGCTCACTAAAAAGTGTTATTATTTTAGCCTGATCTTTGTTACAACTTCTAGGTTTGTTTCTTTTTTAACCTAGCTGTAGTTTTTTTTGTTCAGTTTGTGAACTGTGTGCTTACACGGGAAGGTGAACAAGCATTTATCAAATGTCCTTTTCTCTCTATCCTTTCAGATATGGTCATTTTCTTTCTCTCTTCTCTGACAGCCACTGAGCTAAGCCATTTTTTTTAAAAACAAATATCTCGGGGCAGCTAGGTGGTACAGTGAGTAGAGCACCGGCCCTGGAGTCAGGAGGATCTGAGTTCAAATCTGGCCTCAGACACTTGACACACTTACTAACTGTGTAACCTTGTGTCACTTAACCCCAGTTGCCTTGTCTTTCCCCTTGAAAAAGAAATAAAATAAAAACTAAAAACAAATATGTTATTTGCAAGGGATGCTGGTAACAGTACAGTGGGAAATTTTACATAGGTAAATTCTTTAATTTCATAGATGAGGACAAAGATTCAGGGAGATAAAAAAAATTCCTGTAAACTGCATCTGGGTTTCTTCCATTATGTGAGAGGCCCTGACAAAAAGGTTGGATATTAATATGACTATGACTCATTTGTATGAAAATTCCTACATTGTAGAAGATTTGGAATCAGAAGTCCTGCCATTGTCATTTGCTAGCTCTATGACATTGGGCAAGACATTTTACCTCTGTAGGCCCCAGCTTCCTCAGCTATAAATTGAGGTATTTGTAATTAATAGTGTCTAAATTTCTTTCTAATCTCCAGATTCTGTGAAATACAACCCACATTTTTTGATTAGTCACAGACACAGTATATTCCACACAGCAAACTTATTTACTTGCAATAATAAAGTTATTCAGTTAGTTGGAAAAAAAAAATCTGAAATGAAGAAGAGGTAATGCAAAAATGCCCTAGAAATTTACAAATGATTTCCAAATAGAATGACATGAGTATCACAATTTCTTAGGGTTACAGAGCATTTGGTAGTGATAAAGGCAGTATAACCGATCTTCCACAGCTCCCACTAGTCATATGGAGACACTTGAACATCATCTAAATACATTAGGGGGAAAGGAAACTGGAAACAAATCTCTCTACTGAGACCTCTCTAACCACAGCTGTTACAACTCCTAATTCTAATTCAGCCAAAAGTACTGATATAGCACCACTGGTTGGCCTATTTGCAACTTCATTTGAGGTAGCTCCCATCAGGTTTTGGGAAGGATATTTCATGGTTTGTTTGATATATCAGATATTTTAAAACAAAATTTATCAATAAAAATGAAACATTTTCTAAAACTAAATCTAAAATCATATATATAGTAAACTTTTTATTTTATGAGGAAAACAATTCTGTTACACCATTGTAACAAAACAAATATATCTTCATAAATTCAATAGGATTCAAACTTATAAACATTACAACCCAAATTATTTTTGCTTATATCGCATTTAAAGTTGCATGTTTTCTCATTCCTAAATGTCAATATCGAATGCCTGAAAGAATGTGATGACATTTCTGAGAGATATATTATTTATCTAGGATCATAGAAACACCCAGACTATACAGAGACTTTGACCAATTATGGCCGGAGAAAACCTGATTTTTTTTTTCAGAACCTTCACTGTAAAAAGAATGACTGAAAATGAAGGCAAAGAGCTGTCTATTTCAGAGCCAGTTCATCCCCCTCCAGTTAATATCCTTTACTTTTTATTGTTGTTATGAGTTTAAGAAAATTAATACATCCAATTTTTGGAAAGTCTCACATTTACATGAGAATTTTAGACTATCTAAAAATATTCTGTTCTTTGAATATAGATATAATGCCACTGACCCACTGTTAATAAGGCATATAGATAATGCAAGATTTTATTTTTCATTTAGTAGATGATGATATTTTTGATGTTGCAAATCTCTAAATTATGATATTTTCTGAAATAGCTCAGGCAATCAGGAGGTAGTTGTACTTACAAAGGGGTCAAAAAGACCACCACCTTTGAAGTGACATTGGAAGCACAATGAAGTCCCACACCCCCTTTCCTCAAATATTTGCTTGCTTTAATGCTTAAAGTGTCCCACCTACATAGTCATTTCTTTGAGTGGAAATATTGTTTCTGCAAGTACCAGGCCATGAAAGAATTAAGCACAAGCAGTTACCCTTGTCACAGAGATGATAACAAGATATTTAGACAGCAAGGTAGACACACTTAGGTAAGGTGTCACCACTAAGGATCCTGGGTAGCTAGCTAGGTGGCAAGGTAAGGATTCTGGGTGTCTGATATGGAAGACCAGAAACATAGAAAGAAAGGTTATCTAGGGAAATAGGAAGATAGGGAGATTTTGCCTGGGGCCAACACTAAGTGGAGTCTATAGGGTAGAAATAGAATGAGACAAATTGTCTTCCATTATGGAAGAAACCTATAATTCTGGCCTTAGTAATGACAAACTGGGCAGGTAGATGGTGCCATGAATAGAGTGCCAGGCCTGGAATCAGGAACTTATCTTCCTTAGTTCAAATTTGGCCTCACCCTTACTAGCCATGTGATCTTGCTTAAGTCACTTTACCCAATTTGCCTCAGTTTCTCATTTGCAAAATGAGCTGGAGGAGGAAAATGGCAAACCACTTCAGTATCTTTTCAAGAAAATTCCAAATGGGGTCACGAAGAGTTCCGCACCACTGAAAAGACTGAACACTCCTACCACCACCACCAAACTAACTAACCTTGTGATGTAATAGGAGAAATACAGCTCTCAAATGACAGAATGAATTGTATGACTGTGAGGTAGTTAGTGTTCACTTTCCTAGGGATAGAGCAGGAATAGGAGGAATCCTAGAAATGCTTTATATGACATGCATCTACTAATAGAGTCTGTAACTGGTCTCATTACTACCTCATAGACTATTATGATCAGCTTCCAAGTTCTTGCCCTTGCCCACAGAAATATAGATCCTCAATCAGAAGATCTCTCTCTCTCTCTCTCTCTCTCTCTCTCTCTCTCTCTCTCTCTCTCTCTCTCTCTCTCTCTCTCTCTCTCTCTCTCTCTCTCTTTCTCTCCCTCTCTCTGTCTCTCTCTCTCCCTCCCTCCCTCTCAGTCTCTCTGTCCCTGTCTGTCTCTCTGTCTCTGTCTCTCTGTCTCTCTCTCACACACACACAGATACACATACACCCACACACCAATACACATGTACAAAGTAAAATGTGCTTTGTCTAATCCTATATCATAAACCCTCAGGTGGAACATGTAAAGGGGATAGGGAACTTTTCCAAGGTGATGGAGATTCATGACAGAGACTGCCAATTCTGTCTTTCACCCCATGCTCTTAGTGTTTCTAGTTGTTTTCTCTGTTTTGGAGGCTTACTGGAGCTTCAGTAAGTAACATTTATGCAGTTTCCTGCTAGTTACTGTTAAGCTTGATAGGAGATGAAAAAACAGTTGGAAAGAAGTACAAGTGATTATCTCCAGGATGAGTAGATTCAAAGGGAGATGCAAAACATGAAAGAAGGGCCTGATAAAAGGGCGAATCAAATTCAATGATACTAAATCAAGTAGGAGTTAAGCTCCTCAACGAGGAAGAAAGAGATAGAGGAGACTTGAATGTTTGCATGAGTGGTCTCTTTTGTGTGTCAACAGGGTAGAGGCTGAAGCAATTGTTTATTGACAGACCTGAAAATGCATTTCCTAGTACAAGACTTATGATCCTGGTAGTCTCACACTTAAAGAACAATGACACTTTCCCAATGAAGCAGCAATGGCAGAAATAGGTAGAGAGTAGCTGTAGAGGGTGGGGAAATAGCAAATATTGATTATAAGGGCCAAAGAGCAGTGGAGAAAAGCAATAGATAAAGGAGCACCAGCAAATGGCAGCTATGCTAGTAGAGCTTCAGAATAATAAACTTTAAAATTTCAATGGGAATGGTTGTAGAATTAAGTAGAGAACCAATGGAGATGCCAAGGAGTTATAAGTGGTGGAGTCAGACATAGGTGGGAGATTTTATATATACATATATATATATATACACACATATATATATATATACATATATATGTATATGTATATATATACATACACACATGCATTTTTTAGGGTTAGGGTTATATACACACATACATACGCATATGTGTATATGCGTATATGTGTATATATGTATGTATATGTACAAACATATGAGATAGATCTCAGCTTCAGTGAATTCTTTCAGAGATATGTTCCCTTCCACACTGAGGCATTAACCTGTGGAAATTGTATACTCAGGTATAGACAGAGGGAGACAGGAGTTATTCTATGGCTCCATTTCACCTTGATATTTTCCTTGCTATTTTGTCCAGTAAAATATTTTGCTATTTGACTTGTGGTTTCTTCCTGCTCTGTTGCTAAAGAATATGGTGGACAGAGTATATAGCTTTGATCAAAAGAGGATACGGATTATGCTTGTGGGGCCTTTTCCCTACCTAAGAATACAGGTTGCATGTACCCTCTCTACAGTCAACACTTCCCTATGAGTTCTCTGAGGTTGGAGATAAATTTTAAATCTCCTTCTCTCAGTCCTTTCAGATGCTGTCACTTTCCTTCTTCTCTTCCACCACTGACAGCCAATACTCGATCACGCAAATAGCATTGAAGCAAAAATAATCCTCCAGAAAGAACTAAAAACAATGGATGAGAAGAAACAGAGCTATCAGCCTCTGTTGAGCAAACCTGCTGCCATGGCTGAAGTCTAGCCCCTCCCCCCCCTTTCTCTCATACACACACACACACACACACATACACACACACACACACACACACACACACACACACAGATTTCCAGAGACTGAAGTTAATAGGAATTCTTTGGCATCATGACTCTTTCCTGTCTGTTTAACATGGAGCAAACCATTTTGCAAATAAGTGACCTCCTTCCATATGTCTAAAGGAGTAGTCTAGACTGATCACAGATAAGCAGCAATAGAGTTGCTGTCCTTTTTATTCAAGCCTATAATTTATTCTTGGCAAAGAGTGCAAAGGATAGCAGCCTAACTGCAATGGCTAAATGCAAAATGTTTCTAGTTTTTTTTTTTTCCCCCATGGGTATAAGTATATGAATAAGCTATTGCTTGTTTCTCTAAGGTGTACTCAGTATAGTAGTTCCTCTATAGTCACTCTTTCAGCTTCCAGAATTTGCATTGGTGCCAGTGACAAACAGATCTGAGAGATTCTCCCTTGAGGAAAATTAAAGGGCCAGTGAACTAAATGATAGGCAAAATTGGCTTTCTATAAATATCACTAGGATTGTCTAGATATTAACCAGAAAAATAGAGTTGGGAGCTCCATTTGTTTATACTTCTTTTGTCTCTTGTATGTTCTTGAAATATAGGTGAACTCCTTTGTCAACTGTTCCATCCTGGATGAACCACACAGTCAGGCATTATCTATCTATATTTATGTCTATACATTTAGTGGTCAGCTAAGAGCTATAAACAATGAATAGGTCCTAGAATCCTCACCGGCTACTGCTTAATTCAGTTTATAGAGCCACAAACAGTAGCAAAAGGGAGCTATTCCAAGAACCATTTGTTAGGGTCATATGGACTTGATGGAATGTGAATTTCTGTATTGGCTGTGAACTACTTGGGAAATGGGGAGAGGGAATTTGGAATGATAGGGAATGAAAGGCAGATGGATGAATTCTGTTGTGAGAAACTGCCTGGATTCTTTATCCTCTCCTGCATTTGAGATGGTTCATTTATGTTTTAATAGAGTACTGTTCTGTTTTATTAGCCTACACCTCGATTGGCATATAGTTGTAAGGAAGCACAGGATCTAAAGGTCAGAAGGAATCTCATGATCTTGTCGAGTATCTATCCGCATGAATGGAAAATCAATCTTCTTCGAGAAGAGGAGCAGTGGTACAGGGGAAAGGTCATTGGTTTTGGAATTGGAGAGCTGATTAGCTTTAGATCTCACTGATGACCTATGTGAATCTGGGAAAGTCAATTAACTTCCCTGGGTCTCAATTTCCTCATCTGTAAAATGAGGGGTAAGACTAGATTGCCTCTGACGTACTATTCAGCTCTAAATCTATGATCCTCTAATATGTGACAGGAAACTTACTATCTCTTAAGCAGTAATAGGGAAAGGAAACTCACTATTTTTTAAGTAGTTCAGTCCATTTCAGATAGCTACAATTGTTGGAAACCCCAGCAACAACAATTACAAATATGACTCCTTGTGACTTTCACGCATATATCCTAGCTTTGCCTTCTGGTTCAAAATAGAACAAATCTAATTCCTTTTCTATATGATAGCTTTTCAAATACTTGAAGACAGGTATAATGCTTCCCCCCTAAATCTTCTCTTCTCTAGGCTAAATAAATCTAGTTATTTCAACCAGTGGTAAAACAGCTACAACATGATTTTTAGTCCCCTTTCCATCCTGGTCACCCTCTTTTGGAGCCATTCCAGCTCATCAGTATCATTCCTAACACATTACACCAAGAACGGAAAACCATATCCTAGATGGGGTCTCACAAACGCAGAGTATAATGAAACTGTCACTTGCCAAAATTTACCTTAAACGTAGAAATCAGGTCTTATAATCCTGTCACATACAGAGACATTCTCATTTTAATGCTTTAGAAAATAAATTGGTTTAGGCTCTAGTGAGTCGAAAATTAGGAAGAGTGATGGAACAAATATTGGTCTGCCAACATGCCATGTTTCTTATTGGAGCTTTTCTTGTTATTCCAATCTGCCTCTCCCCCTGGTCTACTTTTTGGTTTGATGTTATGTGTGTCTTTTAATTTTCTAGTGTCCGTTCCATTCCTTCCCTCCCCACCTCCCCTTGATCTTCTATTTTGGGTAGGTGTACTAGACAGAATATAATTAAACAGAGGCTTTTCATATGTAAATAGCACTGATTACCACATCAAACTTAGATGGGTATTCTGGAAAGAAATATATCTTCCAGATATGAAATTTAAAAAGTGGAGATAATATTAAGACTTTAACATCTCACTAGTCATTTCTTTGAGTAAGCGCATTACCCATGAATTGCTAAAGGCCTCCTCTGACTATCATTTGAATCATCTTTGTCTTCAGTTTCTTGCTGGAACTGTTTGTCAAAACTGATCAATTTACTCTGATGAACTGATGATTTACTAGGAGAAAGTAAGCATGGACAAATGTGCGCTATACTCGAGATCAATAGTAGAGAGAGATAAATCTCCATATATGTGGTAGAAAATACATGATGGGCCTAAGAAAGAAATAAGTTGTTATTATTGTTTGCATGTTTTTGTTTTTTTTTTTTTTTGCAAGAGGCCCAAGAGAGGAAGCAAAGGAAATTTCTTAGGAAATTTGTTGTTAGAAAAAGTTGCTTCTCTTTTTAAAAATTTTTTTTTAGTTTGTATTTAATTGAATAAAATGGATTCTTCAAACGTTTTCATAAATTAATGAATGAGGTTGTGTTTGTCCTTCATTTTCAAAGAGGACCATGGCATCAGGGACATTGATTTGAGTGAGGGAGGGCTGTGCAAGGTCACCACCAGCCTGACTTTCTCCTCCAGAGCCATCTGGATCCAGTGACCAGATATTCAGGGTGACTGGAGATGACCCAGGAACTAATGTGGTATCAAGTTGCACTAAGTACAGATTATTTTAGACAAGTCACTGACCATGGATTAGTATCAGTTTCCTCCTCCATAAAATGAATAAGGAAGTTGGGATAGATAATTTTCCACATTCTTTCCAGGCCTAGACTGATCTTGTCATCTTTTTAGCATAGCTCCTTATGACTTAGGTCATAGATTAACATGTCAGCTGGAGGTAATAGCTTAAAATCCATTTTTAAGGTTAGGAACATTTTTTTTCTTTTCGTTTTATACTGTGAAAATGAACTACTCAGTTGAGAGCTAGTAGGATTAGTTTTTGTTTTTTTATTTACTCCTAAGTTTATCTCCCAAATGTAGAGAGATATGGGCTGACATTATATTTCTGACTTTAAATTTAGATTTTGAATAAGATTATCAAAGAAATACTGCTTTGCTTTATAGCTCCAAAGCAAATTTACTTGGCAACATCCCATCTTCTCTAAATACCAGTATCTTGAGAGGAAAGTGAATACCTTTCAGATAGCATGAGTTCTTATGTTTCTACTCTGAAATATATTTTTTTCTTTTAAGGGATACTTATCAATCATAACAGGAAATTTTGAAACATCTCTAAAATTGCTGCAGTACTAACAGTGCATTGCTAGAAAATATCAATGAAACTACAAGTAGATGTAGCCAAAAGGTCTTGTACCAGGTCTGGAAGAATTATGGAAATAAGAGATATCCCCTTAAGTTATACATTTGATACATTCCTGGAATGTGTGTGATTAGTAACAATTCCTATTACTACAGAACTTTTAGGCTTGGAGTAACTAATAAAAATAGCAATAATAGCTATTATTTATATATCAATTAAAGTTTGCAAAGTGCTTTACAAATATTATCTGATTTAATTCTCACAACAACCCTGGGAAATAGGCACTATTGGTATCTCCATTTTACAAGTAGGTAGGCAGGGGAAATCCTTACAGCAACCATGTTTTTCTTATAATTATAAGAATAGAGGAGTAAGATGATGTGGTACAGTATAGAGTGCTGGATATGGAAGGTAAGCAACTTTTAGTGGTCTTAACAAAGAGTCAACTAGCATTATTTAGCACCTATTATGTGCCAGGCACTGTGGTAAGTGATGAGACAAAAAGAAAAAAAAAACGGAAACAGTGCAGCCTTTCAAGGAGCTCACAGTCTAATGGTCAGACAACATACAAATAGCTATTTACAAAAACAAAAACAAAAACATGCAGGATAAATTGGGAGGAATCTCAGCAGGAAGACCTTAAGATTAAAGAGGATTGGGAAAGACTTCTTGTAGAAGTTGGACTTTAGCTGAGACTTGAAGGAAGCCAGGAGGTAGAAGTGAAGTGGGAGAACTTTCTAGGAACAGGGAACAAGGAAGAGAAAGGAAGGGAAAGGGAGCATTTATTAAGTACCTCCTCTGTGTCAGATACTGTGTGAAGTACTTGACTAATATTATCTCCTTTAATCCTTATGATAACCTTGTGAGGTAAAGTGCTATTATCACCATTTTACAGTCAATGACACTGAGGCCAAAAGTGGTGTAGTGACTTTCCCAGGTAAGCAAAATTAGTAAGTGTCTGAAATCAGATTTGAACCCAGATTTTTCTGATTTCAGGCCCAGCACTCTATCCGCTTGGGCCACCTAGCTATTCACTAGAATAGCCAGTGAAAATGCTCAGATCATAGAGATAGAATGTGTTTGAGGAACATCAAGGAGTCCACTGTCACTAGACTGCAGAATATGCGGAGGGCGGTTGAGGTAGAAGAAATCTGGGAAGGGTCAGAGGGGTCCAGGTTATAAAGGCGTTTGGAAGCCAAACATAAGATTGTGTCAGTGGAGGGAGTCCAGTTCCTGAGAAGCTGATGTCTCAGATCCTTGAAATAATGAAATATTATTTTCCTTATTGAAAATGTTTTGCTTCTTATCTCGACCTGTCTGTATTTATAGCTCTCTCTCTCTGTCTCTCTCTCTCTCTGTTTCTCTCTCTCTCTCTGTCTTTATCTGCTCTCATATCTGTCCCTGTGGTTTTATTGTATTTGTCTCTGAGAGGCAGAGTGGTATAATGGGTAGAGGGATGACCTTGAATTCCAGGTGACCAAGGTTCACATTGCATTTCTTCTTGTGTGACCCTGGCATCACTTAATTGTGTCCTGGGGCATCCTCTAATACTATGGATTTCAGAGAAGGTAATGATCTGTATTATGGAAAGGCAAAGAACATTTCTTTAGGGGAAGTTTCTCACACCAATGAAATCATAGATCTGGCACAAAAATATGTCTTATTTAGAGTATTTACAAATATGGCAACACTTGTCCGTAATGAGAGGGGATGCCATAATTTTCTGATCAAATATTTAAATCTCTTAAAAATATCACATGGGGATAATAAATCTGAATGGATACTAGAATATATGTTTGTGTGTGTGTGTGTGTGTGTGTGTGTTTGAGAGAGAGAGGGAGAAAGAGAGAAAGAAGGCACCTCAAGGTTCTCAAAGCTCTTTGAATTCCTTTATGAGATCTTTGTTGGGGGTTTATCACCAAGTATGAGCAAATGCATTCAGGAACAAATGGTATTTTCTTTACAATTTTGATCCCAAATCTAAATTCAAAGTCAGAACTTTGATGGGTGAGCTGTTTTGTTTCCACAGGGCTAAAAGCATTCCTCTTCCTCCCCCTTCCTTCCCAGCTTTAGCAGACTGTAAGTCAGGTGATTGATTGGAGCTACTTCCAATCGGAACTCTGATCTAGCAGACACCGGGCCTCAAGTAGGTTGGGTGAAAGGTCAGAGGCTTGTACACATGGTTAAACATTTGAGGAGGACATGAAATAGGTAGTCAGGGGGTTGTGTCTGGTCAATCAAGAGCCTAGCGGGAGATTGGAAGGGGGAGTCCATAAAAGGATGGGCATCCATGTGAGTCCTTTGTACTTCCCTTGCTCTGTTCAGGGGATGTAAACATTTATTCAGACCAAATAAATATAAAATATAATTAAAGGATGCCTAACCTCTACCGTTTGGGTGGCGTCCTTTCTCATGAGAATGAATAATAAATGCCTTTTCTGATTTTGGGTCCGAACTCCGAACTCTTTATTGTGCCATTGGCTCACAGAACTGTTTTCTCAGATTAACTCTACATGTTAGGGAAATTATATGATACAATAAACATATCCCTTCCTCTTTCCTCCCCACCCCCATCCTCAAACCAGCTTTCATTTCTTTTCTCATTATACCCCTGTATGAAGGTCTTCAAAACACTACTGGATGCCCACTTACTCTTTATGTTGTTGCGGAGATGTTTAAGTACAAACTGGACTAGATGGCATCTGAAATCCCTTTAAATTCTGAGGTCTGTGATTTTAGTGAGAGTTTGCTTTCCCAGCAAATAATAATGGCAGAAGAATTTACATTTTAAAAAAATGACAGTGAATTCGCCTCCAAGATATTCATGCTAATCTGGGAACTAAAACATATATCTAAAAAGGAGGAAAAATAGTTCTATCTACCGGCAGAATTTAGCCCAAAGTATTTAATTTTATGGTTTATTGGAATTTTCTCTTATTGTAGCCATTGTACATGAAAATTGTAGATATGACTCATATACCTAGATTTTTCACTGACTATTACACTACACTACATACACATACATATTATACACTATTTCTACATACTATATACTATTACTATACACTATGCACATGGATGCACACACACACACATCTATAAAATAAAATGTAAACTCTTTAGCTGGTCATTTAAAGATCTCCATATTGCATCTGGGGCAGCTAGATAGTACAGCATATAGAATGCTGTCTGGAGTAAAAAAGACTCATCTTCCTGATTTTAAGTCTGGCTTTAGACACTTATTACTGTGTCATCCTGGGAGAGTCACAACCCTTTTTTGCTTCAGTTTCCTTATCTATAAAATCAGCTGGAGAAGGAAATGACAAACCATTATAGTATCTGAGCCAAGAAACCCCCAAATGCAGTCCCAAAGAG
Source organism: Phalanger gymnotis (assembly GCA_028646595.1). Taxonomy (NCBI): domain Eukaryota; kingdom Metazoa; phylum Chordata; class Mammalia; order Diprotodontia; family Phalangeridae; genus Phalanger; species Phalanger gymnotis. Next base: position 187,125,922 of record CM053622.1, read on the forward strand.
CTGGACATGACAACAGAAACAACACCACAATTTCCTCCGGCTCCCTCTCGCATTTCTGGTCTTATTTTTATTATATTTCATATTACCCCCTTTCACATATTTTATGTTCCAGTAGAGCTTGCCTATTAATTGTTCCATATATATGATATTCCATCCCCTGCCTCTGTAGCTATATACAACTGATCTCTGATAACAGAAATAGCCTCCTTCCTCACATCTCTGCCTTATGGAATCCTGACTTCCCCTAAAGCACATTTCAGATGCCACCTTGTACGTGAGATCTTTTTCCTGCCCTTCCAATTATTGACAGTGATTCACTCTGGATATTATTTTGAATTGTTTTGGTAAATACTTTATGTTCATTTCCTCCAGTAGAATTCTAGCTTTCTTAAGTCAGAGATTCTCTCCTTCTGTATCTCCCTTCCCCTACCCTTCCATCCCTCTCTTCTCCCCTGCCTTCTTTGTTCTTTGTATGCTCAGTGTCTATACACATACGTTATCCTCAGTGTCTAATATATATAGTAGACTTAGTAAATGTTTCCTGATTTGAATTGATTAAATGATCACTGAGGTCTCTTCTAACTCTGATCTGTGGCTATTGGCAGGGTGCCCTTTTAGGTTACAAGACTCACAAACTGTACATTATTGCCTCCTTGTTTTCCATGCTGCAGCAAATAACAGGATAATACAGCAGAAAAAAAAGCAGTAGTTCTGAAGTCAGAAGACCTGAGTTCAAATCTTGATTGTTACTTACTACCTGTGTGACTTTGGGCTAGTCATTAAAATTTGGGGGGGGTGTCTCATTTTCTGCATTTGTAAAATAATGTGATTGTCTTGATAGACTTTAACACCCAATTTGAACTCCAGAACTATCATCCTAGGATGCTACAATGAGGTCATCGCAAGGCTTGATATCCTGTGTGGACTCTATGGGATAGCTAGGTGATAGAGTCCTGGATCTGGAGTCAAGAAGATCCATCTTTGTGAATCTGGCCTCAGACACTTGCTAGTTATGTGAGACCCTGGGCAAGTCACAACCCTGTTTACCTCAGTTTCCTCATATGTCAAATGAGCTGGAGGAGGAAATGGCAAACCACTTCAGTATCTTTGCCAAGGAAACCCCAAATGGGGACACAAAGAGTCAGAAATGGCTGAATATGACTATGCAATAACAACAACATGGGATCTATGCTAAAGAAAGTAACAGAATCAAAGCATTGTATTTTAGAGATGTAGAGACTTCTTAAAGCTCAGTTTAAATGACTGTAATAAACGTGAGTTTGATAATATATCAGGAGACTCCATCTATGCTTTTCTATCAGCCCATAATTTTATAGTGTTTGTTATCATTACAGTTGCTCTATGGATTCTAGAGACCATTATACTCCAATACGTTGACGATCTTCAATTTTGGGGGGAGTGGGTGCTCTCTCCCTTGATACATATGTCAAACTTTTGCTGGACCTGTGCTCAAAACCTTGCTAGCTTGGTAAATATATGCTTCAGTTTACACTCTGCAGACATAGCCTTTAAGGAATCCCCTTTACTTCCAAGTCACAATAAGGGACCATATGAGGGTTTTTGTGTGTCAATTCTTTAACACAAAAATATTCTGCATTTGAAGGCAACAGTATATTGACACGAAGAGAAACTGAGGAAAATATGCCTCTTATTTGACAAACTCCTCCTCCCCCCTCCATAAGGACATAAAGTCATACAATTTTGGAGAAAGAAGAAACCGCAAAGAGCATACAGTCCAACCTACTTATTTAACAAGAGAGAGTGGAAGAGTGACCCAAGCTAGATCTCAGGGACAACCACTGCAGAGACAGGCCCATAACCTGAGCACCTTATTTTCAATCCAGTGTACTTTGTTTTTACTTAGCGATCTAAAACCTTTGGGGGTTTACTTTTTTTGAAAAGATATTTTAAGGTTATCTGCTTAAATTATTCACTCAGGAAAAACAAAACAAAACCAAAAAAAACTATATATGAGTAAACTTATCTGAATGATTGGAGACTGCTTCCATCCCTCCCTACCAGAATTTAACTTGGAAGTCCTGGAAACCTGTTTATGGTGAGATCAGCTATGATTTATTGTTGCCAGGCATATACAAACATAGCTAGCATTATAAGAACCTTTCAAAAATGATAAACCAAAATTAAAGACTTATCTAGTCAGCTTACTTACTGATTCACACAAATCTCTCTGCTCATTTTCCTTAACCCCTGTCCATTTGGGAGAAGATATTTTTTTCAATTAAAAAGCAATATGTTGTGGTATTTATGGCCAAAGACACCTTTTCTGTGGACCCAGCTCTGGACTTTCTAAACTTAATCAGCACTGAAAAGCTATCACATGGAAAGAGTATAGTATGATTGCACCATTACCACCACCACACGTAGCACACCTTCTGAGATATAATTGAGATGTTGACGATTTACAATTTACTTAAAGTCAATTAATGGATAAAGGAATTATATTAAGAATCAGTTTTATTAACTTCTACTTTTGTATTTTACTCATTATACTACACTGTGAGTAAGAAAGATACCATTCTGGCAATCAAAAGGTAAGGACTTCCCTATTAAAATGAAAACATTTTCAATTTTACTGTTAAAGCTATTTTTAGGGAAAGAAGAGCAGCTTGTAAACAGCAGGAGAAAGCAAGGTCTGTTATCATAAACTTTAATATTAACAGCAACATTTCATGTTCCCTTGAACCTAGTTTTCTATAATTCTCATTTTCCTTTTGATTTCACATGCACACTCTGAGTTCTGACTCCCCCAAACTGTCACCCTTCGGGGGGGTGTTTTTGATCTTCTTTTTCATGAAGGTAGAACAGTCAGAATATAATTAACTAGAAATATTTCCTATTCAAATATCACAAAGATTGCAATATCACTAGCTATTCAGCTATTCATAAAGAAATACATCTTTCTAACATAAAGATTAAAAGTTTGCATAAAAAGACCAGAATTTTCACATCATTTTTATTCCTTTCTGTGAACCAGAACACTCCTTTCTATAATCATGCTGTTTTAATAAGGAATTTGACTCCAGACTCTAGAGTAGAAAACCTTTCCTTTCTTCTTCCTATCTGAAACAAACTGTATGAGAATACAGATGTGACTTGGCTCTATCTGCCATGTGCCAAGTCTAGAAATAACTAATTGTCCTTGCTTCTCTGACATCTGGCATAGAAATATACTGAGTAATACAGTAGTAAGGAAAAACAATTTTGAAATGCTTAAGAACATTGGTAAAACTTATGACAAACCACAATTCCAAAGCACCAATTTTATAAAGTAAGCTTCCCATCTCTTGACAGAGAATTGAAGGACAAAATGAAAGATGAAACCTGTGTTTTCAGACCTTGCCAACATGTAAGCTTATTTACTTCTTCCTTAATAGGATTTTAATTTTCACTGGGATGTTGGATTTGGGGGGCAGGAATGAGGGGGTGTGTAATTTCAGAAATGATAGAAAAGCAAGAAAAGAGGGCCATCAAATCGTTTAAAAGAAAATGCATAAAAGAGAAAAGAATGAAGTTGAGAAGGCAGACAAGCAAGACTATGTACTTGAACTGGACCCTTGAACTGGACCCATCGAGGCAGATGCAGCTCTCCATCCCTTGCCAACAGGAAGCAGTTTCAGAAGCTGAGACCTACATCCCTGACTCCAACAAAATTTGGATCCCATTTGTTTGACGAGGGAATGTTGGGAGGACAGTCTCTGGGAAACCCCTTTAACCTGATGGGGTACAATCTCTGGGAACCCCCTTGAACTCTCCTTGAATCTTCCCACTAGATCTGGCCTTGGCTTGAAGCCATAAACCTTTCCTTATCACTAGGCCCAAATCTCTGTTACCCTTAAACCAGCCCTGTACTTTCTGTTATCTCCAGGTGGCCTTCAGCTATTTCCTACCCTTAATCTCACTCTTGGAGTTTTGTCCTCTAGTCACCCCAGGCCCATCAAGATCCTCCTTAGACTCCTCCTCAAGACCCTCCCTAAACCCCTCCTCTAGTCACCCTAGAGTACTTGACCACCTCTCAATACCTCCCACAATCTTTCTGTATATAAGTCTCATCTTGCCCCCATGAAGGCACTCAGATTCAGTCTAACTAAACTCAGATTCAATCTAGTTCAGCTCAGATTAATCTGTCCTGCCGGCATTAGCATCACAAATACTCAGATTCCTTAATAGTCTAGCCTATGGTATGATTCTTAAGAATCTGGCCACTATAACTAATCTTCAATAAACTTTATCTTTTTCTTTGGCTGAAAAGGCTTGAGTCAAATTCACTCGGCAGGACTTGGTGTGGCAGTATTTTGGGGTCTCAAGCACCCCTAAATACCTATTGTTCCTTACCCTCATCATTTTCTTTAACCTCATCAGTTGCATGTAATAGGGATTTGTATTTTCATACACAATCACCTCTGTTCTACTTTGGATATGAAAATTTTTTTATGTTAATTGAAGAAGAAAAAAAATGAAACTGAAAACATATAACAAATACATTGTCGCAAAAATACTAATATGAAGATGGAGATGACAAAGATAAGCCTGTAAGTCTTACGATGCTAATAATTTAATACACTGGTGTTACTTTTGGTGCTAAAATGATGCTAGCATGTTTTAGTGGAAAGGCCTCTGAATTAGGAATTGGAGGACCTGGCTTTGAGCCCTGATTCTGAAAATTATTAGCTGAGTGGTGATGGGCCAGTCATAGATCTTTCAGGTAGAGGGATCTTTTGAGATCATCTAATCTAACATCTTCTTTTTATAGATGGAGAAACTGAGATACAAGGGAAAATTGGCTTTCTCAAGGTCACCTAGTAAGAAACGCAGCTGAGTTTTGAACCTATATTCATGTTTGTATTTGTATTCCCAGTATTTAGCACAAGTCTGGCACACAGTAAGCATTTAATAAGTGCTTAATCTAATATAATCATACTGATGTTAAATTATTGATATATTTTGTTTACAATTACGTTTATTTCTGACTATAGACCTCCACCTCCCCTCTGTAGTGTCATCCCTTATAACCAAGAATAAAACTGAAAGATATGAATAAAGCAGTGAAGCAAACTTAACCAACAGAACCAAGCCTGACAGTATATGTTCCACATCACAACCCTTCTCCATCCCTACAAAGAAGATCATCTCTTCTCCCAATACAAGCTTCAGTTTCCTTTCTTGTTGTTCTTTTAATTTACATTAACCTCATTCTGTATACTATTTTCCTTGTTCTGCTTAATTCATTCTGCATCAATTTTCCTTCTATATTTATCTGACTTCTTCATTTTCATCACATTAATGAATCACAATTGGTGTAGGCATTCCCCAGTTGCTGGGCATCTTCTTTGTTTCTAGTTCTTTGCTACCTTAGAAAGTGCTCCTTTAAACATTTTTTCAGTCCTCCTTTAACCTCTCTGCAGTATATTTCTAACAGTAGAAGCTTGAGGTCAAAGGTCATGGACATTTTATTTATTTAGCAGAATTCCACTTTGTTTTGCAGAGTGAATGAATGGTTGGAAGAATTCATAGCTCTACCAACTGTGTGTTGGTACACTTGTCTTTCCATGGTCCCTCTAACATTCACTATTTTCCTTTTTTAAAAATCTTTACCAATTTGTTGGCTATTAGTTATTCTTATTTTCATTTCTTTTTTATTATGAGTGATTCAGAGCAATCTTTCATATGACTTCAAAAAGCTTACACTTTATCTTTTGAAAACTTCATATTCTGACTACTTATTCATAGTATGATAAACTATTGTGCTTAGTTGTTCTTATTAATCTATAATTAATAGCTAATAATAACCAATGCTTTTTAGTATTATCTCCACAAAAAGACTGTAAGCTTCTTGACATTAAAACTCAAATCAGATATGTTTGGCAAACATTTAATTTTATAACACATATAAGGCATTGTCCCAGGTCCTGGACCCCCCAAAATAAAAATAAAAACAAAATGTCTTCTATCCTTAAGGAACTTATATTTTACTCTGGGATACAACAAACAAGGAGATAAGTAAGTGAAAGGTAATGTGAGGAGAAGGAAACTAGGAACAACTAGTGGAGGCTTTAGGAAGTTTTCAGAGCTTTGAAGGAAGCTAAAGATTTTAAGAAGTATACATGAGTGGGGAGTACATTTTAGTCACTGGGGCAGAAGAACAGGATAAGCATTTATTAAGTGCCTATTATTTGCTAAGCACTTTGTTAAGTGCATTACAAATATTATCTCATTTGATCCTTACAACAATCCTGTCATAAGTGTTTTATGATCACCGTTTTACAGTTGAAGAAACTGAGGCAGAGGTTAAATAACTTCGTAAGTCACAGAACTAGTAAGACAGCCAGTATTTGAGGCTTCATTTGAACTCATTTCTTCTTGATTCCAGAGCCAGTGCTCTATCTACATATCTCATATGCAAGGAGTGCATATGGCCTATAAATAACATGGAGATCGGATCCAGGATGCCAAATCTGGGAAATAATGAGCCTAGAGTGACTGGAATGTAGAGTGAATTAAGGAGAGTAATATTAAACAGGTGTGAAAGCAAACCATGAAAGGTCTTGAAAGCCAAATTTATGACTTTGTATTTTGTCCTTGAGAACAACAGGAAGTCATTGAAGATTTTTCAATTTGGCTAGATCAGTGGCTCTTGGGATTTATGAAGTTGTTTCCAAAAATATTTTTGATAATTGTATTTTCATATATTTGGTTGCAGTTGAAGTCCTATGTATTTTATTTTAAACATTTAAAAACATGCTAAAGACGGGAACCATAAGCTTCAGTAGACTTCTAAAAATATCCATGACACAGAAAAGGTTAAGAATCCTTGAGCTAGAGAGCGTTCTGCAAAAGTTTTTGGCAAAAGTTAGACAGAATAAAGGTTAATAGGGACAAATTCTGACATTAACTAGGGAAGAAAAATAAACTATATGGATAGCAGACAAAGGAGAAGTAGCTTTGCCAACTGTGCACAATAGCTTAGTGATTTATCCCATATCAATGAAGGGAATAATGGGAAATCTAAATTTCCCAAGATTACTGAAGACTCTTCAAGCTTTATGAAAGCATGGCTATGCAAAGTTTCGATTTTTGATCATGCTGCTTTTTTTTCCCCATAAAACAAATTTGTCTTGAATATTCCTGGAGAATGTGTCAAAAGGAGGACTAATGCTCATGAGGATGAAACATGAAGGTATCACAATACTTATGCTTTTAAGAGGCCCTTAATTCTTTTTTTATGTTAAGATAAATTAGGATAAATAAAGATAGTGCTGCTTTAAGTTATTCCTTTTTTATAGGCTCATGCTTCTTTGATATCATAATCATGAACATCGTGATGAGATTCTAGATTTGTGATGCCTGTCCTTTCAAGGACTGAAAGGTGCCCCGGTAATGTTGGTAAAAGAGTTCTGGGCACTTGCCAGATTCAACAAGCTACGATTCCTCTGACTAAATTGACACCTCATACTCTTATTAATTTCTTTGGCATTTTTGGCTCTGATTTTTTTCCTGGACTCTTTATATCCTTCTAGATCCATCATATTTATTTAATATAAAATTCTAATGAAGTATTGGCATTTTCCATTTTCTGCTTTGGATGACCATCTGTCATGATGTCACTCTTCTGCTGTCCTATTTTTGACTTCAACTTGATGGTCTGACCTCCCAGTAGAAAACCAGAAACAGAAAATATCAGAGGTGAAAAGGACAAAAGCAATAATCTAATATAAATCCTTTATTTTTCAGAGAAGAGAATTAAGGCCCAGAGAGTCTAAGACTTGCTCAATATCTCCTAGATGCCCTTTGCCTCTGCTCTAGTTTCTTATGCTTAGGACCCTCTTACATATGACAAACACCTATTTCTAATCTCAGAGAAAGAGGCCCTCACTATTAACCCTTGCCTGGTGGCCAATTAGTGGCAAAATGTAATGCAATATTTTTTTTTTGTTTCCCAAATGAAGATATATTCATCTCATACAAACTTGTGGTTCCTGCTTGTCACAGATCACACTAGATTTTGCTATTAATACTCATTTGTTTTTGGCCTAGTCAGCAAAATGTGTAGAAATTTTTCCCACTGATTTGTATCAGCAACTATTTGTAATTTATAGTCTTAGAGAGCTATATGGAAGCACTAAGAAGTTAAACAATTTGTCTAGGAACAAATACCTAGTGTATGTCAGAAATGGGACTTGAACCTGCCTTTCTAATTCCAAGGCCAGGTCTGGCTATTATACCCATTAACTGACTCTCTCTCTCTCTCTCCCCACCCCAGCATATTTTCAATTGAATAGGAATTATTGCCTTGAGCACTAGTAGTTTTAAACATACCCATTGATGCATTAATTTTCATTTTATTGTTTCATGTAATTTTGTTATTTTGTTTGTTTTCTTATTTTACCATCATGGCCACTCCATATTATATGGAGAAAAAGGACAAATTTACTGGCCTTGTGCCATAGACAAACTAGTTAGCATTGTTTCATTCCCTTTATAATGTGTCTCTGTTGTGGAGCACATATTACAATGTGAATGCATTATTTTATACACATAGCAGAGGGAACGGCTGTTACAGCTGTTATGTACACTTGAGTGTATTGTCATTCAAACTCTTTCCTTTATCTCCTTCCCATATGACTACAAATATGTTCAAGTTCATAATCCTAAAATAAAACCTTTCCTTGACTTTTCTAGTCCATATTGCTATTGGTCTTAATAACCTCTTCTCCTTCATTGTTAAGCATATAATACAAATGATTATTATCATTAATAATATCTATCTATAACAATCTAATGATTTATTATTAATAATTAATAATAATAATCTACCTGTATTTACTTAAATGTTTATGAAATTCTTTGTCTGTATCTGATGTTTCTACTCCTTCAATAATCGGCCTTTCCTTAGCCTTTTTACAATCTGTCTCTCTTCCCCCAACCCCATGACACTAATGAAATTCCTGTCTCAAAGGCTGTTAGTGACATTCTACCTATCAAATCCAATATTTCTTTTATTCAATCTTCATACTACTTTCCCTTACTGGAGTATTTGATACTTCTAGTCACTCTCTCTGGATAAGCTTTTTTTCTTGCAATCTAAGACATCCTACTTTCAGTTTACCTTTTCTTTTTCTAATTGTTCTTTCTTTGTTACTTTTTCTGGTTCTTATCTTTGCTTTTAAATGAGGCCATTCCCCAAGGTTCTATCCTTGTACACTCTCCCTTGGAAATTTTATTCACTCTCATGTTCACCTATCATTTCTTTGAAGACAGTTCCTAAAGCTTTATTTTCCACACTGATGTCATTCTTAAACTAAAGACCCACATCTCCAACTAGTAAAAGGATATTTCTACTCAATATTCCACTAGCATCTCAAACTATACAATCTGCAATTAGGTATATATTTTTACCTATTAAAATTAAATCTAAAATTACTTCTGACTTCACTATTTCCGTGAGCCACATGACCATTTGCTCAATCTCCCATGTTTGTAACCTTGGTATTATTTTAGACACTTGTTTGCCCCTCACTTGTAATATCCAATTATTATCAAGTCATCTCAAACAGTCAATCAATCGACAGCTATTGACTAAGTGACTCCAAGCAAGGAGTACAAGGAAAAGAACGAAATAGTCCCTTGTCTCAAGAAGCTTGCATTTTAAACAGGGGAAGAGACATTTGTGATAGGTGAAAGATGAAATGAATGAGGAAACAAAGATTGAGCTTTGGAGTGCATTGATTTCTTAAGCAATGAATGGCAATTTCCTAACAAATCGGGACTAGGTCCCTTCCTCAGCTTAAGGCTGGAACAAAATACAAAGGGAGACAGACTCCTATGCATTAAAAGCAATTAATCAAATGACACTCATTAATTAAAAGGAAACAATACAACATTAAGGAGTCTGATTTCTAATTGGATGAAAGATCAGGGACTCTCCAAGTTGGGATAGGGAGAGTGAACAGGTTCAGTTCTCTGAAATTAGAAGTATACCATTCCCCTCAAGTGTCTATAAAGAATCAAAGGAACATGGAAGCAATAACTTATTGATCAGTATGGGACCAGTTTTCAGGAAAGACATATGAGTTGCTAGAGATGTATAATTTTGAGAAAACTCCTTGAATCAGTCTTTGGATCTGAGTTTCTGGTCAGCATAACCTAGATCTTTAGCTAAGGGTCTCTAAACAACAGGTAGATGTGGTCCAGCTTCCCAGTCATGCAAGGCTAGATTCAAACAATGCAATAAGATTTTCTCCCAATTCTCACAGTTGAATAAGGTTTTCCCATAAGACCAAAGATGAACTAAACCCATAATTGAATAGACAAAAGGACTGTGCTAGCTCCAAAATTAAGCCATAAGATAGGGTTAGTGTGATTCACTCAATTCCCATGATTAATCACTTACTGTCCTAATCCTCTCAATTTCATATACATACATATATAGAAAAGCATACAAAATACATAAAATTTAAAGCAAAATTATAAAAATGTATAGATTATAAATTGTTATTTTAGTATTTATTATTTTCATTATTAAAATTATAAATTATTATAAAAGTGATTCTAAAAAAATTGGGTAAGATAAAGTTAAAAGGAGAAATTATCTCATGAAAATAGGGCATGAAAGGAAGAACTAATACAGAGGAAGCAGGACAGGGTGGAGGGCTTGTAATATTGGAAACTTTCATCTGGGTTGAAGAGGAAACAACATATATATCTGAAAAGGTTTTGAAGTATTCTGAAATCCTAGCGAGGGATATGGAGGATATGATGTGAGAGGGACTTTTAGAAGGGTAGGGTGGATAAAATAAGGAATAAGAAGGTAATAGGAGAAGATAATGTAACAGGGACAGGGTGAAAAGAGAGGCTGAGAAGGAAAATAGTGAGTAAAAATAACCAGATATAGACCAATTACCCCATTTACTAAGATGAGGTCAAAATGCATACATGACTTAATAATGATGAGAAATTTTATGAGAAAATTAGAATGCAGAACCTTACTTATCAGAACATATTACTTACAGAGAGGTGAACAATTTATGAAAAAACAATAGAGAGCAAAGTTAGGTGTAAAATAGATAATTTTGATTACCCGAAATTAAAAAGGTTTTGTACAAATAAAACAAATGTCACCAAAACCAGAAGGAAAGCAGAAAATTGGAGGGGGGAGGTGGTTATAGATAGTTTATCAGATAAAAATCTAATTTCCAAAACATATAAAGAAATTTGTCAAATCTATGAGAATATGAGTCATTCCCCACTTGATAAGTGGTCAAAGGTAGTTTTCCAATGGAGAAATCAAAACAATTTATAGTCATACAAAAACTGTTCTAGACCATTATTGATTAGAGAAATGCAAATTAAAACAATGATGAGATATCACATTATACCTACTAGATTGGCTAAAATGAAGGGGAAAGTGACAAATGTTGGAGGGGGTGTGGAAAAATTGTGACACTAATTCATTGTTGTTGGAATTGTGAAATGATCCAACCATTTTGGAGAGCAATATGGAATTATATGCAAAGAGTTTTTAAACTGCCTATGCCCTTTGACCCAGCAATATCATTGCTTGGTCTATTTCTGAAGATAATTAAGGAAAAAGGAAAAGAACCTATATGTTCAAGAATGTTTATAGCAGCTGTCTTGGTAGTGGCAAAAAAACTAGAAATTGCAGGGATGTCTATCAATTGGGGAATGGCTGAAGAAGTTGTGGTATATGGTTGTGATGGAATACTGCTGAGCTGTAGAAAATGATGGGTTCAATGATTTTAGAAAAAGAAAACATGGACGGATTTGCATGAAATAATGAAGAGCAAGGTGAGCAGAATCCAGAGAACATCATAAACAGTAACAGCAATATCATTTATTGAGTGAATAAGTTATTCTGACCATTGTAAATACCCAAATTAACTATAAAAGATGTATGAAGAAAGATGCTACCCACAGCCAAAGAAAGAACTGATAATAGATGTATAGAATAATTTTACAAATATATACCTTTTTAGGTCTAATGGTAGCCATCTCTAGGGCACGGGGTGGGGAGAGGGAAGAAAAAAAGAAATTTACATGATAATTTTGTTGTATATTTGAAAGTAATAGCAAGTTGTGCATAGATTTGCAGTTTCATGTGCAATTATCTTTTTATTGTACTATGTTATTGGAATGCTTTATTTTATTCCATAAATTAAAAATAAAACAAAATTATAAAGAAAAGAAAAATAAAATCCCTGTAATAAAATGTAAAGCAAATCACCCATTGGTGATGAGGTACTTGAGGTACTCAGGAGACACGGGAATTTACTGAATAGGGGGAGGTAGAGAAAATAGTCTAATCTGCTCTTTAGGAAAATCACTTCAGCAGACCGCATGGAACATAGAATGGAGTGATGTGAGAAATGATGCAGGAAGAATAATTAGGATGCTATTGCAATAGTCCAAGAACAATGTACTAATATGTATAAAGCTCTTTCAAGGAAATGGGCTGAGAAAGCACAAAGTGATCTCGGTTTAAAACTAGCAGAGACAGTGGTGTCTAGGGAGGGTTTTTAAAGGATAAGCAATAATTGGGCATCTTTGTGGGCATCAGAGAAGGAAACAGTTGATAGATATTAAAGTTTAGAGGGGGAGGGGAGGCATGTTAATAGGAGCAACCTGATGGAGAAGATAGGAAGGAAGGATATATGAAGAGGAATTGACCTTGATGAGAAGAGCCACATCTTCATCAGGGACTGGAGTAAAAAAGATAGAGAGAGAAGATGTTAAGGGATTGTGAGATGATGAGAAGGGGAGGAAAGGGAGCAGCAAATGTTCTTCATTCAAGCTGATTGGGTCAGAAGAGGGGATGCTATGGGAAACCCAGAGGAGAAAAAAGGTTTCAGACAGTTGCTTATGATAAGTAGAATGGAGAATCAATTATGGATGTATAAGAAGGATAATATAGTTATAACTATAATATTTAATTGTATTTTATGCCCCTATTAGACTGTAGCTCCATGTGGGCAGGGTTCATGCTTTTTATAAACTTTTTATTCTTCCAGTTCTTAGCATAGTATAGTAGGTGCTTAATAAATGTTGAATGAATGGGATTCACTAAGAAATATTACAACTCTTCTATTTATTTCCCATGTAGCATTGTATATATCACTAACCTGCAGGCAGCTAGGTGATGTAGTGTATCTCATGCTTAATTTAGAGTCAGAAAGATCTGAGTTCAAATCACCACTCATTCACTAAACTAGCTGGGCAAGTCAGATAACCTCTCAATGTCTTAGATAAAATGGGGATAAAAAAAGCACCTATATCATAGGGCTCTTTTCAGGATTAAATGAGATAATGTATGTAAAGGGCTTTATAAGCTGTCAATTCCTATGTAAATATTAGCTATCATTAATCTCTGGGAGGACTCAGTTTTCTAGTCTATAAAATAGATGGATTTAAGTAGATATTCTCTAAGGTAACTTCCAGCTCTAAATCTCTGATCCTATGTTCTATTAGTGATCAAAGCTCTAATTAGGAAGCACATTATTCACTCCCTCAGCCAAAGTCTCCTGATCAAAATATCACTTCAGGGCCATGAGCATATGAAAAATAATGTCTCAAGAGGTCACTAAGCTTATCTGTAGCCAACACATCCAGATCACCATTACTGTCTTCCTCACTACATGACGGTGTATAAATATTACTTGTCTTACTTGCCCTATAGGCTTTCAAGCCCTCACCTGGCCTATTTTAAAAAAAAACAAAACAAAACTAGAAGGCAGTTATAGGGATTTTTTTATTTCAGCAAAACCTATATAGCTTATATTGGTTCTAGTATGGAACAGTTGAAACTTCACAATAGCATGTGGCTCATTTTATACCTCTTCTCCTCCCAGTGTTTGTAGAACAGATGGAAGGGTCCTATTAAGCCTGTAGACTGGCAATTTAGCCAAATAACAAACCTTTATTGCTAATTGCTAGTATCTGCATGAGTTTTACCTTTTTGTAATCTCTTCCAGGAACTGCAATTGTGCAGACATTCATTAGGATACACTTTATTTCTCTGGAAATTCATTTCCACAGATTTTCTTATGTCAGCCTGACCAGAAAAGTCATTCTTGTCTTCAGGAACTGTTATTCTAAGAACTCTTAAAATTCACATCATTAGTTTTCTAATATATTTTATGTGTCATGTTTAATTTTTCAACACAAAAACCAAGTTGAAATATTTTCAATTTTTACATTCCCAATGTCTGTTTATTTCTATGTGCCAGATGTAAGGTAATATGAATATTTTAGAGTTCATAGGCACCTGGATATGTATTCCAATTCCCATATTTTATAGATGAGGATGCTCAAGGAAATTAGGTGACTTGTCCAAGGTCACACAATGGGGTTACAAACAAGGTAACAAAACTGTCACAATCTAACATAGCTATTTGGTGGCTCTTTTGAATGTTAAGCATATGTTGCTTTCTATTAGTGTTATACATATTTCCAATTAGATTTTGAATTTTTGAAGGTTGTTGTCTATATTTTTGTATATATCTCACCAAGGCCTACTTCTGTGTTATGCAGAGAGTCTTATTTTTTTCATCAAAAATGAATGAATGGATAATAGCTTAACACAATTTTGAGGTCTGTCCTTCATTTTTTTTCATCCTTCAGATAATTTATTCCAACCCTCACCACAGTTGCTCTGAACATTTTTTAGGATTAAGTGTGATTAAGCTGTGAGTTCAGTTTGCAATGAGAAGGACTTTGTGATAATATATATCCTCTGGATTCAGATGAACCCTTTCCTCAGAAGACACTCAAAGCACAGTCCTCTAAACTGTGAAGGAAAGACAGGATTTTCTCCTTTTTTTTCAACTCAATTCAATTCAGCAAATATTTCTTAAGCCTTTGCTATTTGTAAGATGCTGGACTAGGAAATGTGAATGTAGTAACCAAAACAAAATATTCCTTGACCTTGAAGACTGTTCAGATTATGACCTGCACACATTTAAGTATAATACTGGGTAGGGAGTGATAAGTTTGAAGGAAACTACTAGAAAACTACTCTTAAGAAAGATTGAGGACTAAGAGAAATCTTTCTAGCCCCGGGGGATCAGAGAAGGGTAAGGAAGGCAGTCATACCCAAGCCAAACATTGAAAAAAGATACTGTACCCTGTTAGGGTAAAGCCTTTTCATGTACTCACTTAGAGTGAGGTAACACCCATTCAGTGAACACAACCTGTGAGTAGGCAGAGCTGACCGAAAGAAGACCCAACTCTAGTTCTTTCCCTCTCTCTCGCTCTCGCTCTCCTCTCTCTCTCTCTTTCTCTCTCTCTCTCTCTCTCTCTCTCTCTCTCTCTCTCTCTCTCTCTCTCTCTCTCTCTCTCTCTCTCTCTCTCTCCCTCTCTCTCTCAAATCCAGTTCACTCTGAAGCCTTTGGAACAGCAACCCTGAGGGTCTTCCCCTCCCGACTTGATTTTTTTTCTTTTTTCTATCTGGTTTTATCTGGTCACTGGATGCAGATGGCTCTGGAGGAGAAAGTGAGGCTGGTGACCTTGCACAGCCTTCCCTCACTCAAAGTCAACTGCAAGTCATGTCATTTCCTTGATGTCATGGTTCCCTTCGAAAATGAAAGACAAACACAACAGTCTAGTTCGGGCTGAACATAAATTGTGTAAAAGGAGTAAAATGAAATAAGCCTGGGAAGGTGCAGCATATTGGAGCCAGATTGTGGAGGGTCTTACACTTCAGAATTTGTATTTTATCTTAGAGGCAATATAACAGACTTTAATACAAAGAATTTCAAATGAAAAAGTAACTAACCACACCTGAGTAAAATTGAGACAGTCATTAGGTAAGCCTAATTCTGCACACTATGTATCTTAATGTTGCCTTTCATACTTTTTCATACTTTTATTTTTCCCTGTTATATCACAAATGAGATAATCGAGTAAGAAAATATTTGTAAAAAAAACCAAAACAAAACACTTAGGACAGTGCCCGGCCCATAGTAGGTGATATATAAATGCTTATTCTCTACAGAATATTAATTCATATTAAGCTGCAGATCTTTTTCATATCAACTGTTGTTTAGTCATACCTTCTCTGCCTCGTACTTATGAAAATCATTTTTGGAACTTATGTAAGAATTTGCATTTATCCCTCTTAAATTTTATCTTATTAGATTTGGCCCAACATTCAGAAATATAGAATTTGAGAGTTAGAAGTGAACTCAGGGATATTCTAGCCCAACCTATACATGAAAATGAACTCTAAGTATAACATACCTTGTCAAATCTTTAAAAATTCTTCTTGTCATCCTAACATATTTACTATTCCTCTCATAATTTTGTGTCATGTGAATTTTATAAATATATTATCTGTGCTTTTATCTAAGTCATTGACAAAAAAATTAAATAACAGAGACCATGGATAAATTATAGAGCACTTCGCTAGACAATATTTATTCCTTTTGACATCTTTTATTAATGTGGTAGTGTTATACCAAGAGCAAGCTAGACACGTCACAGATTACAAGTTTTGAATAGAGAATTTATTAGCCGGCATCCATTCTGGGGCATAAACAGCCCAAATCAGAATGGCCAGGAGTTGGGGTGAAGAAGTCATATTTATACAGAAAAAACAGGGTGCAGTGGTTAACTATCTCTTGAAATTTACAGGCCAGGTCACAGGGTGGTCTGGGGGAACAGGAACAAAGGTCCTGACAGATCAAAGATTCTGACAGGTCATTGTTAAGTGGGATGATCTTATCTATTAACATTCCTTGGAGGAGTCACGGGAGCCCCAAGGACACTTGCTAAATACCAAAAGGTCTGAGTCCAGTCTTTCTTATGCAAACTGGTGTTTTCTCAGGGGCTGTGGGGCAGGGGTCTCCTTAGCAATAACTGATTTCTCCAGGACCACAGTAGATCTTTAGAATTTTATAGGCAGCTAGAATAGTGAATAGAGTGCCATGGCTGGAATCAGGAAGACTCATTCAAATCTGGCACTTGCTAGCCATGTGACCCTAGGCAAGTCACCTAACTCCTGTTTACCTCAGTTTCCTCATCTTAAAATTCAGATAATAGCACCTACCTCCCAGGGTTTTTGCAAAGATCAAATGAGATAATAATTGTAAAGTGCCTAGCACAGTGCCAGGCACATAGCAAGTTGTATATAAATGTTAGCTATTACTGTTATTATTATTATTATTACTAATTTAATTTGTAAAGGCACTAAATACAGTACTTTCTTCCCATGTCAATGAAAAGAACACTGCATTTGGAATGAGGAGACTGATTTGAAACCAGATTATGATATATCCTAATTCTATGATCCTGAGTGAGTGAGAAGGATATAATTTGTGAAGACTTCACAGGGTAAGAATATAGAGGCTACTTGTTTCCACAATCTGGCTAGCAGCTTCTGTGGGTGTGCAAGATCCACCAACAACCAGCACCCAGAAAGCTGCCAGCACCCAGAAAGCACAGGTTCTTTTGATCTGCTTAACTAAGGAAAGCAAGGTGAAGGGTTGACAAGCTTACTTTAATTCAGCATACAAATATCATTCAATTAGTTCAGGGGAAAGAGCTAGCACCCTTAACTTTGGAGCAAATTACAAACAAATTACAAACATCCACAGACAGACCCAATACAGATTCATAGTTACCAACATCTAGGTTCAGCCCGGGAGCTCAGAACAAGGGCTGGCCCAGGGTCACGAGAGCCACCACTGCTGCGGCAAAGAGCTCCAAGGAAGAAGAGCCCAACCCCTGCCTTTTATATCTTTGTCAGCGTCAGGGGTGAGTCACACATGCGACTCACCCACGTGACCTAAAATCGTCACAAAGAGGGGGACTTAAACCCACGTGGTCTAAGAGCCTCTGCTGTCCCAGACATGTAGACAACTAGGCCCTCCCTGGAGTTAGCCCCACCTTGGGCCCCATCTTAGCTGCCAATCCACACCCACATAGGTTTTACACCTAATAGGAGTTTGGGCCTGGGGTTTAGCACTTAGTAAGACTCAATGAAATACACTGAATTGCTCAACAAAAACAAAAGCCAA
>CM053622.1:187144489-187180530 GCA_028646595.1 Phalanger gymnotis
TTCTTGTTCTTTTCCTTGATTACCTTTTCATGCTTCTCTTGATTCTTGTGTTTGAAAGTCAAATTTTCTATTCAGCTCTGGTCTTTTTACTGAGAAAGCTTGAAAATCCTCTATTTTATTGAAAGTCCATATTTTGCCTTGGAAGCAGCAACTTACTTATAAAGATCCTGTATAAAGGTAACTTTAAAGAACAGAGATAAACTTTGAATTAGGCTCTGTCCCTATTATACAGAGAGTAAAATAATAGAAGATACCATACTTCACAGTTTGGTACTTATTCCTCTGAGTGTAAAGTCAACAATTGTAAATGCCTAATTCTCTAGTTAAAAGTCACTGCTTGTTCAAATTTTCCCAGAGTACTTTGTTTTGATCTATCATTTGAGCTCATGACTTTCTTTGTCTTTTGTATTATACTTAACTTTGTACATATTGTATCTTTAATGAAACACAATTGCTTTCAGGGTAGGAATGTGTTTTTATGTTTGGTTTCACTTTTGCTTACCTTTCCTTTGATTTTGCAATTTTCTACATATATATTTGAGATTTATTTACTTGATTTTTACTGAATATTCAAATGATTAGTCTTCCTTTTTTTGGTCAATAAAAATGTTTAGAAATATAAATATTCCCTAAAGGATTTCTTTGGCAGTATCCCATAATTTTTGAAATGTTTCTTATTGCTATAATTTTCTTCGACATCATTATTTTTTCTATTACTTAGTCTTAGTGCTAATTATTTAAGCTAACATTATTCTCCATTTCGGACTACTAATTTTGTTCATTTTCCTTTCTTGTTGATTACAATATTTTTTGTTATGAGGCAGTCTGGTATAGTGGATAGAGGGTCAGCTTTGAAACTGAGAAGACTTGTGTTCAAGTCCTGCCTCTGACACATCCTGGATATGTGACCTTGGGTAAGTCATTTAGAGCTTTAGGCAACTCTCTAATACTAAAAGTTTCCAAGAAGGTGCTGACCTAAATTCATTGAGGAAATTTCATCACCAGGAAGTTCCCTATTCCCATAAAATAACAGGTCTAGTATCTATCTATCCATATTTATTGTTATAGTGTGGAAAGGGTTTTTTTCCCTCTTTCCACATTTATTTGAAAGGTTTTTAGGTTCTAGTCCTTGATCATAATTTAAAGATAAATTGCCATACGGTATTAGAAATAGACACATTCCTTAAGATTTCCATTCAGTCATCACTGATCTACTTTTTACTATATTTTGTTTAGTCACAAGTTCTTTCTTACTTATTTTTCTGTTAGATTTGCCTAACTTTTAAAGAAGTATATTGAAGTAACCTATGATTGTTATTTTACTATATAGGATTTTTTAAAACTTTTCAGTGAGCTTTTTCATTGTTTTTAGGAGGTGCCCAGGATAGCCATGCTCATGCCTTCATTCTTTTCCCAGGTCTGTTCCTGACTCTGTGCACTTCCCCATCATTCTTTGCATGGGTATTTTTTCCCAATTCCCTGCTTTTTCAGTTAAAGGGGATTGGGCAGGGCTTCTTGCGTAAGCTGGGAGGGAAAAGATAAGTTCAGTTTTTGACATGTTGAATTTAAGATGTTTATGGAAATATGGTTTGAGATGTCTAATAGGCATTTGGAGATGTAAAACCTTGAAGTCAGGACAGAGGTTATAACTGAATAAATTAATCTTGTAATTATCTGCATAGATAAAATATTTGAATCCAGGATAGATGATGAGATCTCCAAGAGAAAATAGTGTAGAAGAAGAGAAAAAGGCCAGGATAGATCTTTGGGGAGACCCATGATTAGTGGACATAGCCTGGATAAAAACCCAGGAAAGGTGACTTTGCCAGCTGTAAGCATTCTGATCACTCCCTGGGAAGGAGTTGTACAACAATCACTGCATATTGTTCTGGTAGCATTGTGGAGGAGCCCAATAAATTTCATTATGTAATCAATGGGCTAAAGTGAGCCTGGCTTTTGCCACAGCACATACCTTTTACTCATTTTTCTGCCAGCTTCATTGCCACTGTTCAGGGAGCCAATATACCATCCACTTCCTCTTGGATCTTTTTCTGTGCCTACTGTTCCCAGTCTTCATCAACTGCTTACTCATGTGTAGGGGCAGGGCAAGAGTCTGAACTTTTCTGTCTTATTGTTGTAGGTCTGGGCACTGCTTTACTGCCTAATAGAGCTTGACTTTTCCCTATGCATAAGTTTACTGCAAGGTCTGCACCCCTACTGTCCACCTGTGCCCAGTAGGAGAGCTGTGGTTGTTGCTACTCTTGTTGATGACTCTCTCTCTCCAAGATTAGTATATGTGTTCTCTTTCCCATGTGCAAGCAGTATTTTTGCTGGAGTTGGGGGCATGCTCTTGGGGCTCAAGTTCTTTGTTCTTCAGGGTTTCCTCTCTGAAAGTTCCAGAGAGAAAATTATAATTCATAGTTTAGGATTGAGAGTAGAAACTTTTAAAACTGATACAACACCTCTTCCTGTCCTCAGGAAGGGGTGTTGGGCGTTGGAATGGTTGTGCGATTGGCACATTACAGGTGTAGAATCTTCTCTCAACATTACCTGCCACCAATGTGAAAAGTAATTTTGTTTAATTCCTTTTCACTCCATTCATGTTTCTTCGGCATGACAATATTTTTTTCTCATCTCATTTTTTTCTCTGATTTCCTGAGTAAAATTTGATCTCCTCTTGAGACCGTCACTTTATAGTAAAGCAGAGTAGATTGCCCTTGAGCCAGGATTTATCAAATGTGAAATATAATTAGTTCAACTTTGCTTGTGTTCTACTTTCTATTCTATTTATTTTATTTAGTTATGTTCTATTTTATAGCCCCCATCTCCACTGTCATCTTTAATCCTTGGTGCTCAGATAGGAACCAAGAAGTAATAGAACTATGCAGTTCTATTTCAACTTCTAATATGTGTGAAGGTGGATGTACTTGCCAGTTACCACCTGTGTGATCTTAGGCAAGTGACTTGTCCTCTCTAAGCCTCAGTTACTTCATTTATAAAATGATGGTGTCAGATTTGATGATCACTAAGGTCATTGATAGCCTAGGCAAGTGATTTTCATTCTTCCTGCCCATGTCAGACCATGTTTTATTAGTCTCATGGCATCTTTCTACCACAGACTTTCCCTATTTTGTTGGCTTCCTGGCTTCCTTGGCATCTGTTAAGTCTCAGCTAAATTCCACCTTCATTAGGAAGCCTTTCCCAATCCACTTAATTCTAGTGTTTTCC
Source organism: Phalanger gymnotis (assembly GCA_028646595.1). Lineage (NCBI taxonomy): Eukaryota > Metazoa > Chordata > Mammalia > Diprotodontia > Phalangeridae > Phalanger > Phalanger gymnotis. Next base: position 187,147,718 of record CM053622.1, read on the forward strand.
CTCTGTAGATTATTTTCAAGTTATCTTGTATATATCTTGTTTGTGCTTTAGAGCAGGAACATCTTCCTTTCACTGTATCTTCAGCACTTTGTTCATTGCATAGTCTGTGCTTAATAAATATTCTTCGACCAACTAGTCATTACAGAACAAATGTATTTAGAAATACAATAGACCATAGTTTATCAATATCATCAGCTTCAGCTCTACAGCCACACTCCAAATAGTGTGATGAAACTTCCTGGAAGCAAAGATTATTTTCAAGATGTGAATCCTCTAATGTGGAAGGAATAGAAGTATTCCCATTTTATGCCACAGGTTCCAAAATGGATGGAATCCAGTTAAATATGAGGAGTTCTGGACTCACACAGCAGTGACATGAACAGGTAAATTGTCCTGCTAGGAGGATTAATTGCGTCATGGGAAAAAATAAGTTCCTAAGTAATCATCTTTGCTGTCAGTAACACGAATGGGTATGAGGTACAGTAATCCTCCAAACTAACTGGGAAACCCTTTGAAAACAAGGATTAAGTTTCCCTTCAGGACAACTCAGCACTACCAAAAGAGGACAAAGAAATTAAAAATAGCTTCTAACCCTGATGATAATCTCCTTTGATTCAGAGTCGCATATGTGCTCTGTATGACTGCTTTCACTGGGAATGAATGAAGTCTGAATCTAGCTATGATAGGTAGTAGCAGTAATGTTCTCTCTTTGTGGTATGTTTGACAGTCAAAAGAACAGTTCTGCAGAGCCCACAGAGGTGAGATGCCAACTTTATCTGTAAATACAAATAAACTTTATTTTGATTTTTACTTTGGCTTCTGTGTTAATGTACTGCCAAAGAGTCTGTATTAAAAAAAAAAAAAACAACTACCATGAGCTAAACAGAAAATGAGCTTTTGTGAAATGGGGAATAACAAGGGCTAGATGTTGTTACAAAGGGAACCTGCCCTCTCCATATGAATATTTAGGTCCCTCTTATTTTTTCTTGAAATCTACAGAGAGGCCTACTTCTGCTGTTGGATGGATGTTTTACTTGCAAAGCTAAGGATATAGTTGTGTCAACATATATGATGGCAGTATGGTTCCATTGATCATCTAAACTGCAGTTTTTAATCACATTAGTCAAATAAATGCAGTACAGATTGTATGACCAGACTGACTCAAAAGTCTGTCTGCTAGTTGGGCCACTATTTAGACCGGTGGTGTTAAACTCAAATATAAATGTTTCCTTGTTGGCTGTATATCAATCAACAAATCACAAATTAATATTATCTATGCTGAATTATATATTAATTTATTTTGTTAAACATTTCCCAATTTATATTATAATTTGGTTTCTGGTTCACTCCCACAAGTTTGACCTCTCTGGTGTAGACAAATGTCACTTAGAGTTTGAATGAGCATATGATGAGAAGATTCTCAGGACAATTATATTACTGTGTGTATAGGTACAAAGATTTTTTGGCAAAAACCCCAAAACATGAGTTTTGTCTTATACAAACTGTTTCAGAAAATACGTGATTTTTATATTCTTAAGGGCAAGTTAATAGCACTTATATTCAATGTAAGTGATAGAATGCTGGACTTAGAGAGGGGAAGAACTTAGTTCCACATCTGATATTACTTATGTGGTCATCAAAAACTCAGTTAATCTCTCTGTTAAACTAAGTTTCCTTATCTTTAAAAGGGAGATAATATGAAAATGATCTGCCTCTCAACATCATTTTAAGTCCATAATGAGATAATAAATGTTAGTCTCTTTACAGACTTTAAAGTGTTATATAAATGTCAGTTATTATAATTGTAATTGTTTTGCAATTTGAAGGATTATTATACATAATGCAATCTTTAAGAATGATGAAAACTGATCCCTCTAGGTTCTTTTAAATAGTCTCTCCTAGGAAGGACTATGTTACTATGCAAGTACCCTTTTTAGATTCATGACAATATATTTTGAAAAAAAATTTAAAAGACACTACAACTAAGAAAACAAACCAAGGTTATTCTCTCACACTGAAGCTCCTGAGAATCTCTATGCTGTGGAATTATTTTTCTCCTGTAGAGATGAGGTATTTGAGAATCACTAGCCATGTTGTCATGAATTTTTATTCTACTCAGGGTGCAACTGAGACATTTGCCATTAATGAACCTTTTGATTTCACAGGCAGAAATCTGTGTGGGAAGCATCATATCTGGAAAGTATAAATTGGCAAACATCTTCCTTATTTAGAAATCTCAGTTTTAGTTTGAAAGTACCCTATAGTTCCCTTCTAAAATTTTATACTACCATCTCTCTCCTCTTGAGCAAGGGTTCATTCAATGTACTAGTGTTTAAAGGCTCAATAACATCAAGACATGCATTTAAGAAAGCATTACTTCTATCAAAAGGAAATTCTTTATCTTTAGGAACACAAAATTATGTCTGGTAATACAAATATAGTATTTTCTGTTGTATCTGTTCCAAGGCTGGGAGGAAAACAGTAAATGTAGGTTTGGAAATATTGATTTTAAGATGTCAATGGGAATCCATGAGGGGTCTAAAAGGAAGTTGGGGACATGAGACTGGAGGTTTGGAAGGAGTTTAGGAATGACCAAGTGGATCTGAAAGTCATCTGCACAGAGATTATAGTCTAACATAGGTTCCGAAGGTGGGTGATGCTGCCTTGTGGGATCTCTGGAATGATCCAGTGGGGTGATAGTAGCCTAGGTACAATTGAGGGAGTGTTGAATAAAAGTAAAGGTTAACCTAACCTAATCCCAGAGGAGCACTGAGTAATTTTTTTTTTTTGTTTTTGAAAAGAGAGTGGTAGAGCAAATAAGTTTGGGAACCTTTGGGTCACTCTAGTACAATGGCTTCCCAAAAGGGTTCTCTGCCTCAGATCTCTCTCTGTTATAATCCATCTTCTATACAGCTCCCAAAGTGATTTTCATAAAGCATATATCTAACCACATCACCACCGTAATCAATAAATTATTACTACTCAGATCTGTATAAGCTCTTTTGTTTGACTTGTAGATCTCTTCATAATTTGGCTCCTTTCTCTCTTTTAAGTCTTACACATTTTACTCTCTCCATATTCTTTGGCATTTCTTTGTGCCTTAGCCTCGGTTGTCTTCAATGCCCAGAAATCTCCCACTTCACTTTTTTTTTTTTTTGGAATTCTTGTCTTCCTTCAAGACTCAGTTTGAAAGTTGCCTTCTATATGAGATATTATATTAGTTTTAGTTCCCTCAACTGTTAGTTACTTCTCTAAGGTACTTTCTACCTACCCTGTATGTTATCCTGTGTGTAACTTTTTACATACACATTATTTCCCCCAGTAAAATGTAAGCTCCTTGAAGACAGAGGTTGTTTTTGTTTTTTTTTGGTTTCTTTCTGTTTGTATTTCATTTGTATCCTCAGAGCTTAGCTAGTGCATAGTAAGATTCTTAATAATTTTTGTTGATTGACTGATAGATTTGTGTAATAGTAATTAAGGTGGGACTTATTGCTGTTGATTTTTAATGATTCTGGCCTTTGTTTAAATGGGGCAGATAAAGTGGGATGTTTTTGTATTTCTCAGCACTGAGACAATTGGGAGCCATTGATTTGTATCTGACATGATATTGGGGGCTGGGAACTTCTCCATGCCCAGCCTGGGTTAGGTTGGGGCCCTCAGAGCCCTGAAAAGGATATATAAGCTCAGAGCTTAGTGTTCTCTCTCTCAGAGCTCTTAGGCACAGCAAGAGTGACACGTGACTCTGGGCCAGCTGTTGTAACGAGCTCCCTGGCTGAAGACTCAGATGTTGATAACTATGAATTGTATTTGGTCTGTAATTCAGGGTGCTGGCTTTTTCCCCTGAGCTAGGTGGATGTTATTTGTATGCTGGATTAAAGTAAGATTGTTAACCCCTTGACATTGCTTTCCTTAGTAAAGCAGTTGAAAAGGACCTGGTCTTGCAGCGCTCTGTGACCTGGTTATTGTTGGCTTTACACCCTCACAGCAGTTGCTACCTGGATTGTTGATACAATTTGTAAACACAAAAGTGTTCACCAAATATTATTTGTTGTTGTTGGCATCTTTATATTTTTTAACTCTTTCTCATATTTCTCAATGAAATTTAGATCCCAGTAGTCAGGGGATATGTCTCTGTCCTACTGTTGTACTTTAACTATAATGTATGTGAACTACTGAATAGTTAGATAAAATCATTGCTTTTTTTAATTGAATAAAATATTGGGATGTAAGCCCATCTTCTGTAAGCGGACTCAAGGTATCTTTAGGACCACTCCAGTAGTGGATAGAATGGTGAGATATTCATTTATTTTTCACATAATTTTTGTTTTGTTCTGTTTTTTGTTAGTCCTATATAATTTGAAAGATTTTCATTCAGTGTGGCATAAATATTTGGTTAGTTTTTTGTTCTTAAATTTTTATGGATCGGTATTATGACCAGTGCTTATATGTTCTTTAGTTTTATCTGTGATAATGTTTAAGTTCTAGTATAGTTTGTTAAATTTGCATCCAAACTAACTTCTGTGAGCATTAAATGATCTGTCACATGCAATACCTTACCCACTCTATCACCCTGTGACTTAAAGCTTTGCAGTGTTAATAGTGGTCATTTCTGATATGTTTTCATATTCAAAGCATCAGTATTTTGAAAGGGAGGACAACAAAATCTAAATGCTATGTATTTCTTATGGAGAGGAGCACATATTCACTCACTTTTTTATATCTTCTAGAAAACATGACTATTTTAATGAATCTTGGATAGTTCAGAAGGATTTGAATAAGAATTGGTGTAAAGGGCAATATCTAGATCCCATGCCAATGGAAAGTAGTGGAGCTGAGAGATGGCTTTGTATTTGTGATGGTAACTTGTTATACCTTTGAAGAAGGATTTCTGATGCCATTAGCACGGGCAAAGGTCAAAGCAGCCATTCCAATTAGTGACTATTGATATATTATTGTGCATGGATACTGTAAGTGAATTAGGTAGAATCAGTCATAGTCCTTAAGAAACTTAACATGTTAAATAGAAAAATAATAAAGACAACAGAAATGTTAAGGCTATTCAAACATTAAGAATCAACATTAAGCAATATTATATCAATAAATGATATTTTTAAATCAACATTAAGCAATACTATATCAATAAATGATATTTTTAAATCAGATACATGATTATATCATTTCAACTAAACAAACATTTAAGTATTTACTATAAACCATGTGAGAGAGGCAGTGCAACACAATAGGTAGTGAATCTAGAACTGAGGCCCCTTAGTTTCAAGTTCTGCCTCTGAAACATACTTGCTGTCTTTCCATGGGCAGGCTATTTACCTCTTAGTTTCTCCAGACAACTCTCTAAAGTTGTTAGTTACTGATCTTCATTGGTAGAGTTTCCTCACTGGAAATTTCTTATGTAAGTGAAATCATATATTGGAAATGGCACAGTGTTTGCTGATGAAAAGAAAAAAAAATCCAAACAGACCTGGCCTCAAGGAGAAGAAATTTAATAGAGGAAAGCATGTTAGGAATTCTTTTTCACTTACCCTGTGAATACATCTATCTTCTTTCTTAGGACTGCTCTGCTATGGTCCTATCTGTGTCAAAAACCTTAAAGCAGATGACCTAGATCAGAACTTTGATGGTGTTTATTTGTTTTCCCAAAGAAATATCAACCACATTAGCTGGCTATCTCAAGTCAATGAAGAGAAGGCAAACCTTTTTGGCAATGTTTGCCTTTTGGTCATTTCATCATTTCAAAATGTGTTGATATTGATGAATGGGAAGACCACCAAAATTATACATAGGGACTTGGAGAGGTCTAGGGGCTTACAAAGAGATTCTGAAAATGAAACATCTTTTCTCTGATGCTTATGGTTTATCATATTTTTGATCAAAGAGAATATTTTGTATCAGTCAATTCAAGTTATGTAAAAATCTTCCCTTTGTGGGTCATGATATGAATCGTGAAAACATACTATTTTGTAGCTAGGGTTTTAGTGATAGGGCATTTGGGAGTATAATAGGAGTGATTCTATCTTTGCTGTCCATGGAAAATTAGAGGTTTTTATTTTAAATTATATGGGTACTACCTCTATCCTACTAATTGTGATGGGGAATTATAAAGTTTAAGAAAACTTGTTTAATTGTTAGTGTCCAGTGTTGCTTTAGAATTTCTAGAGCTTGGACTGAGCACTATCTGGGGACTTCATTTGTTGAATGAATGGACAACAAGGAAAGAAAGAGGATGTATTTAGATTATTCTAGCATTCTTTTATCTTTCCTGGCTAAACTATCAAGCCTCATACCAACCAGCAACACGATGACAGGTAATTAAAATTTTCAACACATGGTCTATCACTGATTAGGAAAGCTAAGTGGCACAATGGATAGAGTGCCAGGTCTGGAGTCAGAAAGACCTGAGTTTGAATGGCCTCAGACACTCACAAGCTGTGTGAGCTCTAGCTAAGGCACTTAACCCTGCTTGCCTCAGTTTCCTCATTTGCAAAATAAGCTGGAAAAGGATATGGCAAATTATTCCAGTATCTTTGCCAAGAAAACACCAAAAGGAGTCATGTAGTAAGACATGACTGAAAATGACTAAACAACAAGAATAACTGATTAACAGCTAAATCAGCCGATAACTTTGGTGGAAAGAAGGTAAGTGTCCTCCCCATAAAGTAAAAACGGTGATATGACAATTTCTGAGACCAAGCTAGAAAACGTTCCTGCATACAGTTCAAGTCTATGGAAGTCATGAAAAGATGGAAAGAAAGTAAAGCAGGATGTCCCCCAAAAGTATCTTGAATAAAATCTTTGAAATTTTGAAGAGAAAGCAAAAACAAAACCAAAATTAAATAAAGGTTAGTTGTCATCAGAATCAAGGTAAATTATGAGGTTGCTATTGTTCTTGTCTTCATTTGTCAGCAGATAACCATCAAAGAAACAAGTATCTCATAAAGTGTATAGGGAAATTCACGCAGTAAAGTACTTCAAGCAATTGTGAGCTAGAGAAAGAGTTAATGGGCCTCTGAAACTCCGTCCTGTGTGATGCTCAAGTTACCATAAAATTTAAACTTGTAAATAGTCCTGTGTTTGTCCAAAATATAATTTTATTTTTTCATTATCAGAGTCTTTCTCCTGTGGTTAAACCTTCATCCTTATTACACAAGAGTTAATCTATACTAGATTTCCAACAATTCAGTTTTGGAAAGCAGTAGAGGGGAAGAAAACAAGCATTTACATAGTGCCTACCATGAGCTAGGCACCATGTTAAGTGTTTTTTTAAACAAATGTTATTTCATTTGATCCTCATAACAACCCTACAAGTTAGATGCTGTGATTATCCCCACTTTACAGTTGAGGAAACTGAGGCAAACAGAGATTTAACTGAATTGCCCAAGGTTACACATCTAGTAAATGTCTGAAGTAATATGTAAACTTAGAATTTCCTGACTCCAAACCCAGCATTCTATGCACCATACCACCAGCTGCCTCTATTCAGTTCACACTTGGTTCAAAAGAAAAAAGTGGCAGATATCAAATACTGCTTTGCTACTAACACACTTTATTTGGGTGCAGAAAATCTTTCTTTGGAGTACCAAATAAGAATGGAATCCTATAGTAAAATGTAAAACCCATTCAGCAAATTCATTTCAAGTAAGCTACTAGATTGAAGCTGGGGCAAACTATCTCTCCTTATTTCTTTATCTGTTTTTGTCTCTCTGTCAGTCTCTCTCTCTCTCCCTCTCCCTCTCGCTCTCTCTTTCTTTCTTTCTCTCTCTGTCTCTGTCTCTCTCTCTCACACACACACACATTTTTTCCGTCTCTGTCTCTCTCTGTGTCTCTGTCTTTCTGTCTCTGTCTCTGTGTCTCTCTCCCTCTGTCTCTTCTCTCCCTCTGTCTCTTCTCTCCCTCCCTCCCTCTCTCTCTCTCTCTCTCTCTCTCTCTCTCTCTCTCTCTCTCTCTCTCTCTCTCTCTCTCTCCATTGCCTTCTGCCCACTCCTCCTTGCTTATAAAAAGTGCAAACAATGCATGTCACTCACCAGACCAAGTGAGAAAGAAAATGCCCAAATGATCATCTTCAGTTGTCCAAACTTCCCCCTTAAGTACAGAAGATTGATCCCAGCTGTGATCATAAAGCAATTAGACCTCCTCATCATATGGTTTGTGCTAAGCTATTCAAAATCTGAATTAATTTCAGAAGGCCCACTTTTCCAGTGGTGAACAACTTTGAAACTACTCTAATCATACAAACTAATTACAATCAAGCCTTCTGGCTCAGGGCATGGACTGTATGTAATTTAGCAAATTACTGCAGTGTTGCTGGGAGGTTGATTTTTTAGCATCCTTAGAAAGAAAGATGCCTTAGACAAAATAACACTACCTTTAATTTGTGTAATGCTTTTCACTATTTCAAGTGCTTCTGCATATGTCATCTCAATTGATCATCACAACAACTGTGGTAGGCAGAAAGAGCTAAGTTGTATTTCCTACTTTATTGAAGAAGCAACTGAAATATGGAATTGTTGGAATTCTGCTTCCTTCCTTTCATTCTCTATTGGAAAAACAGTCATTGGTGAGCTAGTAGAAAGAGCAAATTTCGTGTCTACTCTAAAAACTTATTTTGGCATTTGGAGTTTTTTTGATTTACAAAGAAGAAAGTTCCACTACAAATAATGTACAACCAGTATGACTGTCAGCTGAGGGATCATAATCTGATACAGGTGGTAGCAATTTCATAGCCTGGATGTCAAGGAGAAGTCATAGTAGTTGACAGGAAAATCCTAGTTCTCAAGCCACCTCTGGTAATTAAGGTAAAAAAGAAATCCCTTCAACATACTCCCTTCAATATCACATGTCAACATTGTCTTTTCTCCGTATTATTTTCTGTAACTTATTTTAGTTCTTTTTAATTTTTATTTTCTTCATTCATCATATATCCATCTAGCACCTGATATGGGTATGGGTCAGTGGTAGTTGCTGTGAGGATTTAAAAATTAAATAATATGTAGATTTTGCTGTTAAGAGCTTATATTCTAGTAAAAGGCATATGACAAGTAAGATGATCATTATGATACAGAATACGAGACCTAAGAGAAGGAGAAAAATCATTACAGGATTTGCAGGAGGAGATAAGCAAACTGATTAGAATATTAGGGAAATGAAGATGAAATTTGAAGAATAAAGAGGATTTTGGCAGGTAGAGTGTAGTAGGAGGTGGCATCCTGGGCAGAGGGAATAGAATGAGGGAACAATGTCAATGAATAAAATGTGGAGTAAATTCCAAATAGGGGCACAAATAGTCAGGCATGACTGAAATGACTCAACAACAAAAATGTTTGGGCAACATTAAGCGATACAATTTGGGTGAATTGTATGAGCTAGGTAGGGTAATAATGGATAATAATATTGGAGAAAATGGTTAAGACCATGACCTTTAATGCCAGCATAGAGTTTGGACTTAATTTAGTAGGGAAAGAGTGGCCATTCAAGGTTTTTGTATAGTACAGTGACATGCTCAAACTGTGCTTAGTTTTTCTTATTACACTAATTAATTTCCATAATCATCAATTCCATTTCTTCTGATATTCTTTCCATTTTTAAAAATTTGCTTACTTACATAGAATAAGAAGGTCATTATGTCGGAAGAGACTTCAAGATTTTATCCAGGATCTCATTGCCTCTTAAAAACGTAATACTTACAAGATACCAAGTAGCTAAATATCCATGATGAACATTTGGAAGCCATGTATTACTTGTAGTCTTAGAGACTCGAATAAAGCATTAGACGTTTAGATGATTTGCTTTGTCACATAATATCCATGAGGGGCAGAATTTGAACCTGAGCATTTCTATCTATAAGGTCAGCCCCATTAACATACTGTCATTCTTTCTGTCCTAATTCCCAGTTGTAGTTAGAATAATATGTCTACTTTTTTGAGACAGTCAGGGTTAAGGGACTTATTCAGGATCACATAACTAGTTAAGTACCTAAGGTTGGATTTGAACTCAGGTCCTTCTGACTCCAGGGTAGGTGCTCTATCCAGTGCACCATATCTACCTGCCTTGTATTAGCCTACCTTTTGAGAAGGCAAACTGGTTGGGTAACTGAAGGTTTGCTGTATCATAAGGAACAATAGTGCCATCATCAACAAACCTTTGTTGACACCTACGCCTAGAAAAATACTTGACTATGGATTGATAATCCACAAAATAAATCTTACCTTAATTGAATTCAAACCAAGAATTTCCCCATCTGTTTTAATTTTTTTCTTGTCAATTTTCAAATAATAACATTTGCTCCCTTGGGTTACTTTAGAGAGTTCAAAATATGACAATGAATCTGTTTGGAGAGCAGAAAGATTTACTTCAACTCCATGGATTATGTGCAGTGAAAGTAATTTTCTCTAACCCAGTCCCTGAGAGTCTTAGGAACTGCAAACTCTCTCTGGAATGCTTCAACCTGATTCAACAGTAAGTGACTATTAATTAAGTAAAATAGAAATGATCCTTTTAAAAAATTGCCTAACTTTTAAATTCCCAGAACTTTTCTCTCCTGGCTATAGTGCAAAAGTACATCTTGGCAAATATCAAGATTGAGTACACTGAGGACATTAGAAATCTTTTATAACAAAGAAGGATAGAAAGTACCGATCAAATAAATGGCTTTTAATAAAGTCATACATTCTAGAGTACATCTTAAGAAAGTGATTTACACACCTGGTTTTGTGATACCCTAGTTCATTACACTTTAGTTCTTTTACACTCTTGGGAAATTCTCCAATAAAATGTCCAAAAGTGAATTTAATTTTATTTAATTGAAATAAGGCTATCTACATATATGTGTGTGTATTACATATGTATGTATATGTAAAATCTGACTCCATTGCCTCACCATAGCATAGAGGTAACCATGGATTCTTGAAGGTTCTATCCCTTAAGGAAAAATCTTTGGTAGATCCTCCTAAACTGGAAAGGTTTTAAGTATTAACCTAGTGAAAGACTGTGTACCATTAATCTAAGGATCTGTCTAATCAAATACAGAAAGATTCATCATTAGAGGATGGATTACCAGGTGTTAATTATTTTTGACCACCCAATTCATGAAGTTTTTTAGCTACTAAGACATGGCAGGGTTGAAGTCTGCATTGTAGATGCAATATTCACACCAATGACATTATGTGCTTTCGAAGTATGGAAATAATGCCATGTCTCAGATTCATGATGGCATTGCAAAACCACACAATGCCAGGATGACAAATATTTTTAAAAGTTGCTAATTATTAATCTAGGACAATTTCAACACTTTGAGTATTTCTTTACACCTATTTTACACACTTTTCTGTTAAGTATCATTGAATGAACACCTGCTGTGCTAGGTTCTTTGCTTACGACAGAAATAGAAAACTAACTTTGTAAATAAAACATGAAGTATTTCTGCCCTTAAATTACACATCATAAAATGGGACAAATAAAATATATGCATGTGAAATAAGAACTAGAAAATAATTTCAAGACAATATATAAGCAAATACAAATAACAAGAAAAATTTCATAGAGAAAGGTAGTAGAGACCTGGTTATAGATGTGATCATGAAGGAGTGAAATTAACTCGAAAGGAAAACAGAAAAAAGTATAAAATGAGGACAAAATCGTTCATAAAATTCTAAGAAACATTTCATTTAGTTCCTAATATTGCCCTGGGAAGCAGGTAGTAAAAGTTTTATAATTCTCATTTACAAATGAGGAAGCCAAGGTTCAGAAAAGTAAAATTGTGTACTAGATCTTGCCACTCATAAGCAGTAGAGCCAAGACCTTCAAATCCCAAGGTCTTTGAATTCCAAAGCACTTTCTATTGTACCTATGATACTTCCTCTATCCACTAATTTAGGGGGATGATGAAAGACTGTATAACAAACATTAAAAACATGAATTTCTATGCATAAAAAGGAATTTTATTTTCTGTTTTTATATTCATATTGGATATATTGGCACTGAGGCATGGGGATTGGACATTTTGTGTAGTTTTATCCACTATTGTCAAGGTAGCCACTGACTTTATAGAGGATTTCATTAGCCATAAATTTGCCTTCTGCACAGAATATGTCAATAGCACTGCAGACAGCCTTTGGATTAGCTTTAGGTAAAGATGGTGATGGCAAAGGTTTTTTTTTAGCCAGATCACTTGTTTGGACTAATTGTATAAATAATGACTGTACTAGAGTCAGAAAACCTGGGTTAGAATCCCATCTCTGTTATTAATAACTATGTGGCTATGGAAAAGTCTCTTAAAATATCTGAACTTCAATTTCCCCATATAAAATGGAAAGGGCAATACTTTATAATTCCTATCATGTAGGGTTATTCTAAGAACAAATAAGATCAATCAACAATCAATGAGCATTTATTAAGCTAATACTAAGCTAATACATACCAACAGCTATGTGCTGTGGATATAATTACAAAACCATGAAATAATCCCTACAAGGAACTTATGCTCTTTAGGGGAAAGGGTTTTATCATGCATAAATAAGTATATGTAGAATAAATATAAAAAATACAAGGTAATTAGGGAAGGAGGAAGTAGTTGGGCAACATCATGGAAAGCTTCATTAAGGAGATTATATTTGAGTTGTATCTTGTAGGAAGGAAGTGATTCCAGATAGGGAGTAATGTATTTCAGGCATGAGGCTGCCTAGTGAAAGGCACAGAACAGGGAAATAGAGTGTCATGTGTGAAGAACAGACGGATGACTAGTTTGGATGAACATAGAACTAGTAAATGGAGTAATATATAATGACATTGGAAACAAAGGTTAGAATCCGTTCATAAGAAGACATTTATTAAATGCCTATTATATGTCAGGCTTTGTGCTAAGCACTGGAGATACAAAGAAAAGGCAAAAGAGAGTCCCCTGAAAGAGCTCACAATCAAATTGTGGAATACAGTATATAAAAAGAAGCTCAAAAAGGTGAGGGTCTCTGGCAGGGAGGCATGATAAGTCCAGGGGAGTGTAGCCAGATGGAATATTCTGAAATATCTGTCCTATGCCCCTCTCCTGTCTACCCCTCTACCTTCTCCAACTAGAGAGAGAGGGGGGCTTCAGAGGCAGGGGGTACTGAGGAGCTGTGAGTTTCAGTTGATTTGATCTTGCAACAGTCAGCTTATGAAGGACTTTAAAAGCTAAATAAAGGAGTTTGTATTTTAGCTTAGTGGCAACAGAGAACCACTGGAGTTTATTGAGTTGGTAAAGTAACATCAGTATAACTTACTCATGCAAAATCACAATAGCAGCAATGTGGAGAATGGATTGGAATAGGGAGAGTCTTGAGGCAGAGAAACCAATCAATCTAGGCAAGAGGTAATGAAGTCCTGAACTAAGGTGGTGACAGTGTGAATAGAAAGATGGCATCAGAAAAGAAAGAGGTGGTAGAAGTATAATTGGCAAGATTTGACAACTAATATAATATATGAGGTGAGTGGGAGTGGAGAGTTAAGGGTTAAGCTGAGGTTAAAACCTGAGTGACTATAAAGAATGTTGGTGATTTCAATGGAAATAGGGAAGCTCAGAAAAGGAAATACTGGATCTGGCATATAGACCTGTGAATCATTTGTACATTGTCATCAAAGAGATGATAATTAAAACCATGGTAGCTGATGAGGCCACCACTGAAGATTATAAAGAGAAAAGAGTCCAGTATGGAGACTTCAGGAACTGCCATCTTTAGGGGATATGATGTAGATAGTGATCTCTTTTGAAACCTTAAATTACTATATAAGTATAAATCACTGTTATCATTATTAATGTTATAAACCCAAAATGATTACATTCATATGATTAATTTTACTTTCTTTAGCTCTGCTTTTCAAAGGTAACAACTTGACATGCCATTTCATGCTTCATATTTGGTACAAAAAGTAGGTCAAGAATAATGGTTCTTCTTCAATGTACATCAGACTTGATACAAATGGTCAGAAGATTTAAGGTTTCAGGTTCTAATTCCTTATCCTGAAAAAATCCCATATTTTATGGCTGCCTAAAATATGTTATATGTATATGTTACAAAAAAAGAAGATAGAATATTACTATGCTAAAGATTGTTGGCTTCATAGCAAAGGAACCCAGATTTAAATACTACCTCTGAGGCTTACTACCTGTGTGATCTCAGGGTTCTAAAATTTGCTTATCCTTAGTTTCCTAATCTGTGAAATGAGGGAATTGGATTAATTGGCCCCTGCTATTTCCATCTTTTGATCTATGATCCTACAAAAACTTCACAAGGTAGTAAATACTCCAGATTTGGAGGTCTTGGAGCAGAGCCTGAATAACTGCTAGTCCAGGATGTTGCAGAGTGTTTTCTTGTAAGGGGAAGGAAGGGGCCCGATAATCTTTGAAATTCTCATCATTTTAAAATTGAGGTAACATGTCAGTTATGAAGAGCCTAAGAAATGTAGAAGGGACCACTATAGGACTACCCAGACCCATCCAGAATTTCAAAAACAAAGCAAAACTTCTTTTTTTCTGCTACTCAGCTTTTCAAGTCTTTTTGGGGGTGGTCATTCTCTGAGTGGATGTTAACTCAAACTCAAATAGAAAGAGGGCTACTAATTCATATATAAGTGTCCCTGTGGATTGCATATTGATTTATTAATCAAATGTAATTTTCTGTGTTTTATTGTATTTTTATTTATGTTGTTAGTTATTTCTCAATTGGAGGACTATGTGTTTTGACACCTCTGCTCTATGGTGTTGGGAACTGGATTTCTTCTTCCTCGATATCCAGAAGACTCCATTTATATGGATTGTTATTAACAAAGTGTAAGGATCATCAGTGTAAAGGTAATTGATATTGCCCACTACTATCAGACTCAGTTTATACATAGCTAATTCTCTCAGATTCCAATACCCTACTATTTTCCTTTGTTTTATAACACTGAATGGACTGATAGCATGATTCTCCTTCCTCATCTGGGTGATATACTTACACAGTTAAAATATTTTACAGCTAAGAAATGGGCTTCTTTATGCTCCAGGTCAGAAGAACCCATAATTTTCAGGGTCAGATGCTCTAGTCTTCTCTTCCATTTATTGTACTGTGTTTTCGATTATAAAAACAGAAGTAGAGAAGGCATAGTGTTGCCCTGGTATGCTTATACAAAGAAAAGTAACCCTGGAGTCTCAGGCATGGGAATAAGTAGGGCAAACTATGTCTGACATGAATAAAAAGGTATTACTAAGGGGTTATAATGATTTTGTGCCTAATCTCTGTTTTTATCTATACCAAAACTTCCATTATCGCTAAGAACATTTTTTTTGGATTTTTTTTGCATAGTGTAGGAATAAAGGTAAAAGGTTAAAAAAAGCTATAGTCCAATTTATTATTTCAAGTTTAAGATTTCAAAGATTATTGAAAGGAGTAAAGTTTCCCTGGTGACTTCTAGATGTATGAGTTTTGTGTTGTTGTTGTTTTTTTTTTCTATTCTCACTTGGGACAACTTCCTCAATTGCTTCCTGGTCCTTCCTCCTTTTCCCAGTCCAACATAAAATCAATTTAACTAAATTGAATGCTCTGATTTTCAATGAAAGGAAGATTTTAACAGACTTTTCCTTACTGTCCCCAATAAAATTTGATCCCACAGGCAGAGTTAGTCTCTTGATTTTTACCCCACGGTGACTTTTCTCTTTATTTTCTGGAAGGAAAATGGAGAATTTCAAGCAATCACTGTCAAAACAATTATGGATTTTGTACAATGTGGGCCTATTGGATCAAAACATCCTATATCTCATGGTGAATTGATAGTTCCTAAGCTTCCTGCCCTCTACCCCTACTGCTCCCTCCTATTACCCCCACTAAAAAAAAAGGGGGCAATCATTTTGAGCTCAATGAGAAGGGTTAAAAAAACATGGAGCCCAATGGCTCTACAAGTAATTCTAGGCACGATTTGTCCATGCTATGTTAATACACTTAAGGCTTGCAAATATAGCTATTAATTATCATAAATAATTTATTTAATTAAAAAAGGAACTTCATTTGCATGTGATCTCTAAGATCTTTTATACCTTTAAAAATATCTATGATTTATTATTCCACCAAATGATGTGAGCAGATCAATTACAATTCAATTCAAAAGAATTTAATTCAGCAATCATTTATTAAGTACTATTTGTATTTGATGCTGGGGATAGGAAGATAAAAAATAACAATCTCATGTCCTGAGGGAGCTCAGAGTGGAGGCAAAGTGATCATGGAATGTGAGCATGCCCAAAAGCAACATACTAATAGGGTTTCAGAAACTAGAGCTACATTCTAATATTTGACTGACTGAGAATCAGACACTTATCCCTCTGGTAAATCCAAGTGAACTGCTCTCTCTCTCTCTCTCTCTCTCTCTCTCATACACACACACGCCTCCCCTTTTCCTTTTCCTCTGGTGCTTTATTTCACTGTACAGCAAGGGAAAGGGGTGGTAGAAGTCCAAAAAGCAGACGAGTTCAACTTGCGGTAGAAACACTTGACAGTGTCAGACATGTGCCTGCATGTGGCTTGAGAGGAGAGATCCTAAGATCTCTCAGATTAACAGATGGTTGCAATCAGGGCACTGAGAGTTCTTCTGTAGAAGCACAAGGCAGCAGAAGAAATGTGCATGCCCACTTCAGGTTATGAGAGTTGGTTTACAGGTAACCTTAAGTTCAAGAGTGTCCAAGTTTGAAAAATTAGTTACTAGACCTTCTAGAATTAAAGTTCTTCTTAAAATTTAAATTGTATTTTTAAAAACAAGTATTTCTTTCCCTTCCTCTTTTTCCTTCCTAGTGAACAACATCAACCCTACTTCAAAAAAACTCATAAAATATACATAACTAATAGAAACAAATTCCCATATTGGTCATGTCCAAAATATGTGTCTCATTCTGCATATTTAGTCTGTTACCTCTCTGTCAGAATTTAGGTAGAATTCTTCTTTCCTGGTCCTCTGAAATCATGGGTGATTAGAGTTCTTAAACCTTTCAAAATATTGTTATAATATAAACTGTTCTAAATCTGCTCACTTTACTATGCAATAGTCTTCATACAAGTCTTCCCTGGTATCTTAGTAACTGTCAGTTTCATTATTTCTCACAGTACAATAGTTTTCCATTATGTTCATATGCCATGATTTGTTCAAACATTCTTCAATTGATGGGCCCTACCTTAGTTCCCCATTCTTAACCACCACAAAATAGCTGCTATTGAAATATTTTTTTTTTTATAAATGAGCATTTTATTCAATTTCTTTGATCTCTTTTAAGGATAGGGCCACTATGGTATCACTAGGTAAAAAGAAGGCATATGCCTTTTAGAAACTTTGTGGTCATAGTTTAAATTGCTTTATATAATGGCTATTCTAATTTAATACTCTACCAATAGTGCATTAATCTGTTCTCCCACAGTCTATCTAACATCATCATTTTCCTTGTCAAATTTGCCAATCTGATATATATGAGACCAAATCTCTAGTTTGCATTTCTCTGACTATTCAAGATTTAGAACTTTTTTTTTACATATGGATAGCTTGAATTTTCTTCCCTTGACACCTGCTTCTTCATATTATTTGGCCATTTATGAGTTAGGAAATGGTAGAGAAAGGCTTCTTAATCATTGAATAGGCCTTAAGTATCAAGGAATCCATCAGCTTGGAGGGGGAAATATATCTACGATAGTTTGATTGGTATCCTTTTTAATCATATGCAATTTATTTTATGCATTCAAATACTATTCTGAGAAAGTAGGCTTCACTAGAATGTCAAAGAGGTCCAGAATACAAAAATGATTAAGAGCCCCCTATTATAAAGAGTAATTTCATGATGTCACATGCTCTTTGTGAAAGAAGAGCAAAACCAATGAGTTGCTCAGAAAATGCAAGTCTGACAGAAAGGTGATTTCTTAATGAATAACCTCCAAATATGCTTCATTTTGGGGATATGTTCGAATGAAAGGATAATACTATCAGCCTTTTAAAAACTAACTTTTATTTTATTTTACAATGGACAATAATTGATTTTCTCCCTCTCCCACCTAGTCCCACCATGGAAAAAGAAAAACAAAACCCTTCTAACTAACATTCATAATCAAACAAAAGATTTTCACAGAAGCAGTGTCTAAAAATATATGTATATTTTTTCATTCTGCACCCTCTGTGTCACCTCTCCATCAGGAAGTGTGTAGTTTGCTTCATCATTAGTCCTCTGTAATAATGGTTGGTCATTGCATTCATCAGAGTCCTTAAAGTTTTATGTATCATTTGTTTTTATAGTGCTCACATCATTCTGTATCAATTCATACAAATCTTCCAAATTTTCACTGTTAACAGTTTCTTCATAATTTCTTAAGGCACAATAGCAGTCCATTACATTCGTACACTCTAATTTGTTCAGGTATTTTCCAACTCATCAGCCCCTCCTTAGTTTCTACTACTTTGCTACTATAAAAAGAGTTCCTATAAACATTTTTAATAATTTATTTGCCCAATTGCATGTAAAGACAATTTTTAACATTCATTTTCTTAAAAAATTAAGTTGTGAGTTTTCTTCCTCTCTTCTTCAACTGACCCTCCCCCAAGATGGTAAGCAATTTCATATAAGTCATACATGTGTAATTTTAAAACACATTTCCATAGTAGTTATGTCATGGAAAAAAGAAAAAAAATCCCTGAAAACAAAGTTAAAAATACTATGCGTCCATCTGCATTCATCAGTTCTTCCTCTGGATATGAATAACGTTTTTCTTTATGAGTCCTTTGGAATTATTTTGGCTCATTGTATTGCTGAGAATAACTAAGTCATTCCCAGTTGATCATTGTACAATATGGCTGTGTACAATGTTCTTACTGGTTCCACTCATTTCACTTTGCATCAGTTCCTGTAAGGCTTTCCATGTTTTTCTGAAAGTGTCTTGCT
Source organism: Phalanger gymnotis (assembly GCA_028646595.1). Classification (NCBI taxonomy): domain Eukaryota; kingdom Metazoa; phylum Chordata; class Mammalia; order Diprotodontia; family Phalangeridae; genus Phalanger; species Phalanger gymnotis. Next base: position 187,166,649 of record CM053622.1, read on the forward strand.
CATCATTTCTTATAGCAGAATAGAATTCTATTGCAGTCATGTACTAAAACTTGTTCAGTGAGCCCCCAATTGATTGGTGTTCCCTCAATGTCCAAGTCTTTAATTCTTTGCCACCACACACAAAAAAGAGTTGCTCTGAATATTTTTTATAAATAGGTCTGTTTTCCTTTTTCAAAAATCTATTTGGATATAAAAAAATCTATTTGGGATATAGACTTAGTAGTGGTATTGCTGGGTCAAAAGTGTGCAGTTTGATTGCTCTTAGGGCATAGTTCCAAATTCCTCTCCCAAAAGGATGGATCAGTTAGTTCACAACTCCACAAAGTGCTTTAGTGTCCCAATTTTCCCACATCCTCACTAACATTTATCAGTTTTTTTGGTCATTTTAGCTGATCCGATAGGCCTGATGGTACCTCAGAGTTGTTTTAATATGTACTTCTCTAATCAATAGTGACCTTGAAGAAATTTTCATATGGCTATAGATAATTTTTATTTCTTCATCTGAAAACTGTTCATATCCTTTGACCAATTATCAATTGGGGAATAATTTGTTTTCTTATAAATTTGACTCAGTTCTCTATACATTTAAGAAAAGAAGCCCTTATCAGAGACACTTGCTATAAAAATGCTTTCCTTCTAATCTTGACTGCACTGGTTTTCTTTGTGTAAAAACTTTTAAATTTAATATAATCAAAATTATTCATTTTACATCTTGCAATGCTGTCTATCTCTTGTTTAGTCATAACTTCTTCCCTTCTCCATAGATCTGACAGGTAAATTATTCCTTACTCTCCTAATTTGCTTATGGTATCACTCTTTACGTCTAAATCATGTACCCATTTTGACCTTAGCTTACGTACAGTGTAAGATGTTAGTCTATCCCTATTTTTTGTCATACTGTTTTCCAGTTTTTCCAGCAGTTTTAAAAAAATGAAATAGTGAGTTATTGTTCCAAAAGCTCAGATCTTTAGGTTTATCAAACACTAAATTACTATGGTCATTTATTGCTGTATTTCTTGTATCTAATCTATTTCATTGATCCATCATTCTATTTTTTAGCCAGTACCAGATAGTTTTGATAATTGCTACTTTAATAATTCAGTTCGAGATCTGGTGTGACTAGGCCACCTTTCTTCACATTTTTTTCATTAATTCCTTGATATTCTTCACCTTTTGTTCTTCTAGATGAATTTTATTATGATTTTTTCTAGTTTTATAAAATATTTTTGGTAGTCTGATTGGCATGGTACTGAATAAATAAATTGATTGTCATTTTTTTTTTATTATTTTGACTTGGTCTACACATGAGCAGTTGATATTTTTCCAATTGTTTATATCTGACTTTATTTGTGTGAAAAGGGTTTTTTAAATTGTGTTCATATAGTTCCTGGGTTTATCTTGTCAGAAAGACTCCCAAGTATTTTATACTGTCTACAGATATTTTAAAGGAATTTCTCTATCTCTTGCTGTTGGACTTTGTTGGAAATAGATAGAAATGCTGATGATTTATGTTGATTCATTTTATATCCCATAATTTTGTTAAAGTTGTTAGTTATTTCAGCTAGCTTTTTAGTTGATTCCCTAAGGATTCCATCATATCATCTGTAAAGAGTGATAGCTTTGTTTCCTCATTGCCTATTCTAATTCTTTAATTTCTTTCTCTACTCTTATTGCTAACAGTCCCAGTACAATATTGAATAATAATGGTAGTAATGGTCATCCTTACTTCACTCCAGATCTTGTTGGGAAAGCCTCTAGGTTATATCCATAATAGACAATACTTGCTGATGGTTTTAGATAGATACTACCTCTCATTTTAGGGAAAGCTCCATTAATTACTATATTCTCTAGTGTTTTTAATAGGAATGGGAGTTGTATTTTGTCAAAAAATCTTCCTGTACCTAGTGAGATAATCACATGATTTCTGTTGGTTTTATTATTGATGTAGTCCATTATGATGATAGTTTTGCTGATATTGAACCAGCTTTGCATTCCTGATATAAATTCCAACTGGTTATAGTGTATGGAATTTGTGATATATTGATATTATCTCCTTGCTAGTATTTTATTTAAAATTTTTGCATCAATATTCATTAGGGAAATTACTTTATAGATTTCTTTTTCTGTTTTTGTCCTTCCTGGTTTAGAAATCAGCACCATATTTGTGTTGTAAAAGGAATTTGGTAGGACTTCTTTACCTAGTTTTTTTTTTCTTTTTGCAAATAATTTGCATAGTATTAAATTGTTATTTAAATGTTTGGCAGAATTCATTTATGAACCTATCTGGCCCTGGGGGTTTTTTATTAAGGATTTCATTAATGGCTTGTTCAATTTATTTTTTCTAAGATAGGTTATTTAAGTATTCTATTACCTCTTCTGTTAATCTGCACAATTTATACATTTGAAAATATTCATTCACTTTGCTTAAATGACCAGATTTATTGTCAAATAACTGAGCAAAGTATTTCCTAATGATTGCTTTAATTTCTTCTTCATTGGTGGTGATTTTGCCATTTTAATTTTTTAACACTAATAATTTGGCTTTCTTTTTAAAATCAAATTAACAAATGGTTTATCTCATTTGTTGTTTTTTTCTTAAACCAGCTCCTGGTTTTCCATACTAGTTCAAAAGTATTCTTACTTTCAAAGTTATTAATCTCTCCTTTGGTTTTCAGGATTTCCAATCTGGTGTTTAATTGGGGATTTTTAATTAGTTCTTTTTCTAATTTTTTTAGTTGCATGTCCAATTTATTGATCTGCTCTTTCTCTATTGAGGGAAGCATTTAGAGATATAAATTTTCTCCTAAGTACTATTTTGGATACATGTCATAAATTTTGGTATGTTATTTCATTGTTGTGATTCTCTTTAATGAAATTGTTGTTTCTATGATTTTTCTTTGACCCACTCCTTTTTAGTATTAGATTATTTCATTTCCAATTAATTTTAATGTATCTTTCCACTGTCCTTTATTAAATATAATTTTTTGTTATTTTATGACTTGAAAATGATACATTTACAATCTCTCTGCATTTGATTATGAGGTTTTATACCCTAATATGTGGTTAATTTTTTGTAGGTGCCATGTACCACTGAGAAAAGGGTATATTCTTTTCTATCCCCATCCAATTTTCTTCATATCTATCATACCTAACTTTTATAAGGTTCTATTCACCTCCTTAACTTCTTTCTTGTTAATTTTATTCTTAGATTTATCTCTTTCTGAGAGGGGAAAGTTGAAGCTCTCCCTAGTATAGTTTTTCTATTTCCTCCTGTAACTCATTTAAGTTCTCCTTTATAATTTAGATGCTATAGTATTTGGTGCATATAGATTCAGTACTAATATTGTTTTTTGTCTATGATACCTTTTATCAAAGTGTAGTTTCATTTTTTATTTCTTTCAATGAGCTCTATTTTGCTTTTGCTTTGTCTGAGATCCTGATTGCTATCATTACTATTTTTACATCATCTGAAGCACGATAGATTCTGCTCCAGCCCCTTACCTCTATTCTATGTGTGTCTCTGTTTCAAGTGTATTTCTTGTAAACAATATATTGTAGAGTTCTGATTTCTAATCCACTCTACTATCTTCTTCCTTTTATGGATAAGTTCATCCCATTCAGGTTCAGAGTTTTGATTACTGTATGTTGTGCTCCATCCTTTCCAGACATTTATCCTTCTCTTTTTTTCTTAAGCATAATTTTATTATAGCCAGGTACCAAAACATTTTCTAGTAGGACAAGCTTCTGATGATATATTAGAAATCAATGGGGTCAGAAGATTTAGTGGGAAAAAGCCAGTTTTTCTGGTACACATCTATTCCAAAGAACAAGAGATATCTCTACTAAAGTTGTAACAACACACTCATATGCAAAGATTCGTTATTTCATCAGTGCAGACTGCATTTTCTCTACAATGCAGCAGGCTGTTTCATGGGCCCCTCCAAACTTGTCTAGGCTGGTCCTTGTATGGACAGACACACAGTCCATCCCTGGGGAACCCACAATACCCTGTGCACACACAGGTAAAAACCGCAGCCTCTCCAGCCTTAAGGTGAAAGGTACCAACCTCTCAGGGCATCCAAAGGAATTTTTTAAAAAGCCAGAAAAAGTCTTCCATATGAATTCTGTCCAAGAGCATCACTCTAAAATTATACACATCAGAGAGGCAACATGGCATACTGGAAGGAGCCCTGGAATTGGTATCAGAGGACCTGGCTTTAAGTCCCAGTTCCAATGAACAGTAACTCACATTTACATAGAGCATAAAGGTTTACAAGGCAACCAACCTGTGGAATAGGTAATGAAAACAGCTGATATTCATACAGAGTGCTTTAGTTTCCAGAGCAGCTCACATGCATTTTCTCCTTTGAAGTCGATACCAGAGAGTTTCTGGTTTTTTTAACCAGATTCCTGACTTCGCCAGTGTAGAGGGCTCCTGGTGAGCAGCCTTCTCTCCAAATGGAAATTTACCCATTCTTGACAATATATGGTATTAAAGAGTTGCTTGGGGGGGCACTAAAAAAGTAAGCGACTTGCCTAGAGTCCTATAGCCAGTGGGTGCTAGAAGCAGTTCTGGAACCGAGGTCTTCCTGCTATTACTTCCACACACCCTCAATCCTATAATCTGACCTATTGTTGTAACCAGGGGGCTCTTTGATCTTACCATCCAACCCTTAGCTTCAATCTTAGGCCCTCCAGCCCCACTTTCTTAAATGTGTTTATTTCCTGGAGAGCAAGGCCTATCTCACTTTTTCTCTTTATATTTCCCCTATTGAGAACAGAGCTTGGCCCACAGTGAGCTCCAAATAAATGCTCATTCATTTATCCAGTCATCTTTCTATCCATTCATTCCTGACTCTGAGGCCATTTCTTTACTCATGATGCCATGCTGTCTGTCAGTCACTATAGGCATCATTCTGGCCTTTTAATAGATGTGGAAACTGAGGCTCAGAGGGGTTGTTACTTAAGTGTTATCACAAAGATAGTATCAGAGGCAAGATCTGAACATTGGTCTTTGTTAACAATGCAGCATCCTAGTCATTATGCTGTGTCTATTGTTATCTTCACTTAATATCATAAACAAATGAGGAAACTAAGTCTCCTAGAGGTTAAGCCACTTGCTGAAGAGCTAATAGATGTCAGGGCCAGGATTCAAACCAAGGACTCTAGAGGTCGAATTCAATGCTCTTTTCATTCTATCCTTACTCTTTTTTGGCCCATTAGATTCAGGGCAAGTCATTTAACCTCCACATCTGTCTTCTATGTCAAATCCTTACACTGCTTGCACCAAGAAAGAAGCACTTTGCAAATCTCCAAGGTGCTACAAATGTGAGTGAGGTGAGCTGTGATGAATAGCTCAGAAAGCCAAACCTCACATTTCTCTCACTCCTTAGTGAAAAAAACACTGACTAACCTGCTTAGGGCAGGAAAGGAGAAAGAGGGAGAGAGAAAGAACAGAAAAGAAGAGAAAAGAAAAACATAAATTAATCTTGTTTTTGAATCCTGATTGTTCAGCCAAAATAAAAAATCCCAGAATCCAAAAGTGAGACCAGATGGGGTGTAATTCCTAGGAGCAATACTTAATGCAGATGTAGATAAATAAGGAAGTCGTCCGTGGGACTCATGAAGCTGATGTCACATAATCACAGTCTCATCTTCCTAGTTTTCCCCAAGGTCAGTGGTTATATTTGATCATTTTCCCTCTGAGATTGAAGTGTGGGGCTTTATCTTTTTGGCAGCTTCCAGAACAGAGGCAGGGTCGACTTTATCTCCAAACTCTTCCTCTCGGTGTTCTAGGATAATTCCCTGTTTGCCTGGCCCAATCACATAAACACCTCCAAGGATGAACCCTTCTCCTTGCAGGTTACCAGAGAAGCCCTTATTCCTGGCCCGGAAAAAGTTCTGCCAAATACCCAGACGAACGAATCCCATAACCATCATCCTCCGCTTCTGGGAACCGTAAAATTTTTTCCTTTCATCCAGAAAGATCTTTCCTTTGAAATATGGGTGGAAATCCTCCACTTCTGACGCAATCTTTTCTTTCACCACAGCATAGAGTGGGATGCCCAATTGGTCTAGTTGTGGTTTGAGAGCAGATAGTTCAGCTGCCTCCTCTCGACACAAAAAACAGCCTGGCCTTCGTACTGCCATGATCACTGCCCCGCGGTGTTCCCAGAGTTCTCGGGCTTTGAAAGTCTTTGGGGATTCATTATCCAGCGTTTTCAGCTTTATCTCTTCCAGAAACTCTAGGGTAGCTGCTACTGATTTGGTCAGAAACACATCGGTGTTTACCAGGATCAAGCTTAAAACAGCAGCGCCCAAGGCTCCGGCCCCCAGAGACCACATCCCCAGGGAGAAAAACTCAGGTCCAGGAAAGGCATTTCTTTCCAGACTTCTTAGACTTTTCCACTCCCACGTTCTCCATGTGCTCCAAGATCATTGTGGCTGGTGTCACTGACCTACTTTTCCTCCTCCTCCTCCTCCATTTATCCTTCTCTTTCTGCTTTCACCCTGTGCCTTTTCACCTTTGCTTTGCTTCTGACCACTGCATCCCTCAACCTGCCCTCCCTTCTATCAATGACCCCTTTTTATTTTCCCCTTCCCCTCCTACTTCCTTGTAGGATAAGATTGATTTCTATTCCTGAGTGTCTATGTTCTTCTCTCTTTGAAACAATTACAGTGAGTGTAAGGTTCAAGCAATGCCCTCCCCCATCTTTCCCTCCACTCTAATAGGTCTTTCATGCCTCTTCATGTGAGATAATGTATCCCCATTCTGCCTCTCTCTTTCCTCTTCTCTCTGTAAAATCATCTTTTTTACCCCTTAAGTTTTGGGGGGATATCATCCCATCAAAGTCAATTTATACCTGCACCCTCTGTTTATACATACTACTTCTAACTGCCCTAATGATGATAGTTATTAAAAATTACAAGTATCATCTTTCTGTGTGGAATTAACCTTATTGAATCCCTTTTGTTTTCTCCTTCCTATTTACCTTTTTATGCTTTTCTTGAGTCTTATATTTGAAAATTAAATTTTCTGCTTTACTCTGGTCTTTTCATCAGGAATGCTTGACCATTCTATTTCATTGAAAGTCCATATCCCACGCCCCCCCCTCCCCCAAGGGAATATGCTCAGTTTCACTGTGCAGGTGATTCTTGGTTGTAATCCATGCTCCTTTGCATTCTAGAATATCATATACTCAACTCTCTGATCCTTTAACATAGAAACTGCTAAAACCTGTGTAATCTTGACAGTGTATCCACGGTATTTGAATTGTTCCTTTCTGGCTGATTGCAGTATATTCTCCTTGACCTGAAAGTTCTGTAATTTGACTATAATATTTTTGGGAATTTTCACTTTTAGGTCTCTTTCAGGAGTTGATTGGTAGATTCTTTCATTTTCTATTTCATCCTCTGGTTCTAGAATATCATGGCAGTTTTCCTTCATAATTTCTTGAAGTATCTTGTCCAGGCTCTTTTTTGATTTTTTTAATGATGGCTTGTAGGTAGTCCAATCATTCTTAAATTATCTCTATTGGATCTATATTCCAGGTTAGTTGTTTTTACGGTGAGACAGTTCACATCGTCTTCTTTTTTTTTTCATTATTTCACTTCTGTTTTATTTATTCCTGATGTTTAATGGAGCCATTAGCTTTCACTTGTCTAATTCTAATTTTTAAGGAATTTATTTTCTTCAGTTAGCTTTTGTAGTTTCTTTTCCATTCAGCCAATTCTACTTTTTAAGGAGTTGTTTCCTTCAGTGAATTTTTGTACATGTTTTTTTTTTTTTTCCAATTTTGGTGTTTTATTTACTAAGCTGTTGACTCTTATCATAATTCTCTTGTATCACTCTCATTTCTTTCTGAATTTTTCTTATCTCTCCCTTATTTGATTTTTAAGATCTTTTTTGAGTTCTTCCAGTAGTTCTTTTTGGGCCTGAGACTAATTCACACTTTTCTTTGAGACTTTGCATATTGGCATTTTGACATTTTTTTTCCCCCTCCTCTGAATTTGTGTTCTGATCTTCACTGTCACCATACTAACTTTCTATGGTCAGAATTTTTTCTTTGATAATTTTTTTCCAGGCCATTTCATGACTTTTAAAGTAGATTTCTGCTCCATGGGTGGGGGTGAGGTGGGGCACTGTACCAAACTTTTTGCACCAAGGCCATGGAGACATGTCCTCTTGTCTCTTGATGTACTGGATTCTGGCTTCTTGCTTGTTGCTGTGCTGGGACCATCATTTGCTGACCCACACTTGGGCTTGGGGCTTCCTGCTAGCTTGCAGCAGCCAGCTGCTGACTTGACCAGACATAGACACCACCAGATTTCACTCCCCTTTTACCCATGTGAGACATACATTTCCTGACAGCCTTCCAAATTGTCTTGGAATTGAAAATTTTCACTCCTTTTTTTGTCAGTCCTACCATTACAGAAATCATTTTGAAGTGTTGTTTTATAGTTGTTAGGAGGTGAATTTGGGTGAATTTATGTGAATTCCCTCCTTATTTTTCTGTCTTGGCTCCAAGAATGAAATATAACTTCTACATAAACATTTTGTATATATGAATCCTGTGCAGTTGTATGACTTCACAGTATCTCAAATGTATGACTTCACAGTATCTCAAATGCTTGTATAAGAAGCCTTTCCTAGGATCCCTTCACTTCCCGCACCCACCCATGCTAGTTTCTTCTCTCTGAAATTTTTCCAATTTAACTTTTATATATTTTGAATGCACACAGTTGTTTGCATGTTGTCTCCCCCATTACAATGTGAGCTCCTTTACCATGTAGACGGTTTCTGCCTTTCTTTGTATCCATATCATTTAACATTGTGCCTAATTCATAGAAAATTCTAAATAAATGATTGTTGACTTGATTTAACTATAGGACCCAAAGACCGAGTGGTATTCCTGGGTGTAAAGTTAGGAACAAATTAGTAAATTTAGGGCATAGGTCCAAATTGCTTTCTAGAATGGGTATTGCAATTCACAGCTCCTCTTAATGTTACTTAACATCTTTTACCCTCATTTTGCTCACCTATAAAACAATCTTGTATTACCTATTAAACTGAGTTGTTGTGAGAGGAAAAAATATTAGGCTTAAAGGTTTAGAGCTTGTGGTCATTGATTACAGCACCCTCATTCTACAGGTAATGGTAAAATGAGGTAAAATAACTTGTTTAAGGTAACATTGGTGGTAAGTGGCAAAACTAGGGTTTGAACCCAATTCTCTGACCCTAAATCTAAAGTTCTTTTCCACTGTATTATGCTGCCTCTCAAGTCCTGTTAATTCAAATGTGAATTATGGTTATTTCAGTAAAGAGGAAATAATTATACTATTTCTCTATGCTGATGAAGAAGAATCCTTGTAAAGTTGTTTGTTTTTGCTAATCTTTTAAGTTACGACATACAGTGTTATCATTTGCTTATTCACACATTCATTTAAAGATTATAAAATCACAAGAAATGGAATAAGTTAAAAGGTCATATCTTCTTCCTTTTTTCCTTCAAAGAAAGGAAACAATTCCAATTCCTGGAAGACTTGCAAAATACTAAGCATATATGTTGCTTTTGTAATAAATTATAAACTTTGCAAAAAAAAATATTCTTTTTTGTAAGCCAAAAGCTTAACCTTCTTGTGTTCCAAAGTTTTATATTAATCACTTCTTTGATTATCATCTGTAGTTTCTGAGATTAGCCTATCCACATTTCATGTTTCTGAGCTAATAAATAAACATATGAATATGTAAATCCATGTATCAATGTCTAGGACAAAGACTTGATTCTAAATCAGACATGTTACATAGACATATGGCAAATTGCACTCCCAGTGGCTACTGGGGGTTGTGAAGAATGAATTTTGTGACTATTTGTTCTATAACACAGAGTCTAGTTATCTCATTTTCTTTTTCTATATCTTCAGCATCTAGGATTTATAAAGATATTTTAGGTGATTTAGTTCTTCCCACTCCTCAGTTGAAGAATCTGAACCATGGAATCAGAGAAGCATAGAGTTGGAAAAGATTTCAGATAATGTTTAGAACAACTGCACCCAAACAAGATTACCTTCTACTATATACATAGTGAATGGTTATCCAGTTTTTGTTGGAAGTCTTACAGGGAGGATGATCCTAAGTCTTCCTGAGTTAGCCATTCCACTTTTGGAGGATTCTAATTGTTGGGAAGTTTTTCCTTCCATCAGATCTAAATTCGCCTTTTGGCAGTTTCCATACTTTTCTCTTAATTATGTCTTCTGGGATCAAGTAGAAGAAAGCCAAAAACTCTGTCTATGTAACTGCCCTCCAATGTGTGTGTGTGTGTGTGTGTGTGTGTGTGTGTGTATGTGTGTGTGAGAGAGGGGGTGAGGGAGAGGGAGAGAGAGAGAGAGAGAGAGAGAGAGAGAGAGAGAGAGAGAGAGAGAGAGAGAATTGAATTTCTCTCCAAACCACATACAACCATTTCCTTGTTGCTTAGTAGAGTGAAAAGCATATAACTTTTCTACTTCCTGTATGACCATGTTAAATGATCTGAAATATGACGTGCATAAGCACTTTCTTTCATGAACTTGACATTCATGGGAATATTTTTCTTCCCAACCGCTGCTTTTTTCCACTTTGATTCCTCTGAAATATATTATCTATTCCTGCAACTTTTTTCTTCTCTAGTAATTTTGGAGGAAACAATTCCATAAAACATGAACCAGAGGACAAAAAAACAAAGTTCAATCATTTTTTTAACAGGACATAAATGAATGACAGAGAGATTAAATTTTTAACACTACATTTGAAATAAAAAAGAGACAATTTGTCTGAGGACATACTCACTTTGGACAGGAACTAAAGTGATGTGTTTGGACCACAAATGTAAATTATAAATGAGACAGGACATTGCCCAGTTGAATGAGAATGATATTGAATAGCCCTACTACATTTCCTGAGCAGCAATTCTTTTCCCTTCTTTTGAAGCAAGGTATATGCTAGTTACAAAGTGCCTTTCATTTTTGTTCCCTTCCTTTATGAAATACTGTCTAATACAATGTGGAAGATAAAAACACTAGACTGCATGATTGGGACAAATGATTGAATGTGACCTGCTTTTCTGGAAATCACCTGGCTATTTATTTACATCAAAGATACTAGGACTTTCTAATGAGGGTGAGTGGTACAGGGGAAAAGGGAGAAATGAGGTAAAATAATGTACTCCTAAAGGAGTTTTAAAATCTTTGGGGAAACTAATGTTGGTTACCCCAGTACCTGAGAATCTGTGATTTTAAAAATTGTTATTTTAATGCAGTGTATTTTAAAATCATTAATTTTGTTTTCAATCATTTGTTTTGCAATCCATCATTTCAAGATCTAACTCATCTCTTTTCTACCCCACCCATATACTCTCTTGTGCACATAGGTAGACTGCAGAGGAGAAATGGCAATATTCTAGGGTCAGAAGGTAGACAAACCACCTTCAAACCAGATCAACCACAGCCAGGTATGTAAGCAACCAGAGTAATCTCTTCAAATCAATTAATATAGGAGGGATTCTATGGTTCTGGGATAAGAGAGAAGGAGCATCCAGAATGCCAAAGTTCCAAAATTTTTGAGAATCGTTAAATACCATACCAAGATGGAGTTGACAGTTCAGACCAGTTTAATCTAATTCAGACTAATTCCTACTGGTTCAGACCAGTTTAAAGTAGTTAAAACAGGTTCAAATTAGTTCAGACCAGTTGAAACCAATTCAAACCAATTCTAACCAGTTTAAACCAATTGAGACTGGTTAAACTGGCTCAGATTTGTTAAAACTGGTTAAGACCAGTTCAAACCAGTTCAAACAGGTTTGGTCCCATTTAAACCAGTTAACAGTTCAGACTGGTTAAAACTAGTTAAAACTGATTCAGCCATGCCCAAAGGGCTATAAAAATGTGTATACCCTTTGACCCAGCAATACGACTTCTGGGGCTGTATCCCAAACAGATCAAACAAGTGGGAAATGGACCAGTATGCACAAAAATATTTATAGCAGCTATTTTTTGTGGTGGCAAATAATTGGAAATCAAAGGGATGCCTATCAATTGGGGCATGGCTAAACAAATTGTGGTATCTGAATGTAATGGAACACTAATGTGCTATAAGAAATGAGGAGCAGACAGACTTCATTACAACTTGGAATGACATATATAAACTGATGCTGAGTGAGCGGAGCAAAATCAGGAGATCATTATACACGATTAAAGACACACGGTATCTGTAAGGACTAACTTTGATAGACTTGACTCCTCCCATCAATGCCAGATTCAAAGACAGCTCCAAAAGACTCATGATGAAAAAAGCTATGATCCAGAGAAAGAATTATGGAGTCTGAATGCAGATGGAGGCAAACTATTTGCTCTCTTTTTTTCCATCTTTTTTGGTTTTGTTTCTTCTTTCTCATTGGTTATAATTCTTCTTTACAACTGAACTATTATGTAAAGAAGTTCAATATGAAGGTATATGTAGAACCTACAGTGGATTACATGCCATCTTGGTGGGGAGAGGGTAGGAGAGGGAAAGAGAGAAAATTTGGAACCCCAAAACTTGTGGAATTGAGTATTGTAAACTAAAACTAAAAAATATAATTTAATTAAAAAAAACTGATTCAGACTAGTTAAAATCAGTTTCAACCAGTTCAAATCAGTTCAGACCAGTATGACTTGATTTTAACCAGTTTCAACTGGTCTAAACTTATTTAAACTAATTTTATCTGGTCTTAACTGTTCTAAAACAGTCTGAACTGGTTTTAATCAGTCTGAACTGGTTTGAATTGGTTAAAACTAGTCTGAAGTGGTATAAACTGGTTTGAACTAATGTGAACTTGTTTTAACTCATTTTAACTGGTTTAAGATTTCCTTCTTGATTTTTCTTTCTGTCCCAATTCTCTTTGTGATATCAATTGTGTATTTTTTAAGTGGAAAAGACCAAAAAGCATCATATAGATTTAGGCCTAAAAGGATCCTTAGAAGTTCCTTTTATCATGTCCTGTTTAGGATTTATTTATTTTTTTCCAGGCTGAATATCTCCCATTACTTCAGCTGTCATTCCTATCCACTATTTTATTGTTCTCCTACACACACACACACATATATATTTCACCTTATCAATGTTCTTCACAAGTGTAGAATCTAGAACTGGACACAATATTTAAGATGTGGTTTAACTCTAGCATAATAGTGTGCTTTTATTACCTCTTTTGTCTTGGGTATTTATGACTTTGTATTGGTTCATATAAAGTCTCTAAATCCTCTGAAATCTTGAGGTTTTTCAGACAAACTATTCCAGGATACATGGCTGATTAAATTATATATCCTAGGTGATTCTCCACCTTTTTGCTCACCTCAAAGTTCTCTGCTCTGGCTGAGGAAGGCCAGGAAAAAGCACACTCAGCATCTTGCTGCAAAGTTTCCATCTTGCCCCAGGGCTGAACTCCAAGCTCCTGGGTTCCAACTCCAGCTGGCCTCATCTGGATTCTCCTGGAATCCTGATGTAGGTGATTCCCCATCTTTGTGCTCACCTCACCAAAGTCAGCTGGAAGGCAACTCACTGCTCTCACTTTTCCAAAGTTCTCATGCAGGTAGTCTTCTGCTCTGTCTGGGTCAGTATTTCCACAGCTGCTGTCCACTTCTTCTTTTTTCTCACCAGCCCCTCCTGCCAAATCTGTAGGAAGGCCATTCTCCACTCCTGTTTCAAAACTCCATATACAATATAATCTTAAGACATTCACCCTTTCAGCCTAGTCCTCCAGGGCCATGCTTATCAGCCTAAGCCCTGGGAAGAAGGGATTATCTCCTGCTCTGGGCCCTTGGGAACCGACGCCCAGCACTTCCACCAGCCTGTTTTCCTTCAGGACTT
>CM053622.1:187181030-187206952 GCA_028646595.1 Phalanger gymnotis
TGGAAGTACTTTCAGCTGTTAAGTGCTAAGCCCCAGGCCCAGGGCCCTGTCAGGTGTGAAACCTGTGTGGGTGTGGATTGGTGACTTAGGAGGGGCCAGCTTGGGAACCAATGGTCTCTGGTCATTGAGGCGGGGCTTGAGAATGTGGGAAGTTCGGCTGCGAGGAGGGGTGAGCCGGGAGACAACTTTGGTGGTGGTGGAAGGTGTGGAGGCAGGAAGCTGCAGAAGCAGGGCTTACCCGAGTGCGAGCAGGAACGTGAGGCCAGTGAAAATGATTTGGCTAAATACTATCTTGTTTTTCTGTGGCCTCCTGGTTGCTCTTGTGAGATGGGCTTTCTGGGCCTGGAGTCAAGATATTGGAATGGGGAGGCTGGTTCAAGTTTTTGCTGCGGTGGGGCCTAAATAAATTTCTTGTTGTTTTCTCCTTAGAGAATCTCTCATACCTTGCGATTTCAGACCATTCAAACATATACATGATTATATTTGAGATCATAAATTCGGCCTTCCTACTACACCACCCCAGTCACCAATCCATACCCACATACGTTCCACATCTAATAAGTGTTTGGGCCTGGGCTTAGCACCTAGTAAGGCTCAATGAAATACACTGAATTACTCAAAGAAAATAAAGGCCATTTTGCTTACCAACACACAAACTGGTCTGGTTTTGCCTTCACTAACATTTATTCTCTCTCCCTCTTTCTCTTTCTCTCTTTCTCTCTCTCTCTCTCTCTCTCTCTCTCTCTCTCTCTCTCTCTCTCTCTCTCTCTCATCTCATGTTTAGCTCGAGGTGGGGAACCTGCAGCCTCAAGGCCACACCTGGCATTCTAGGCACACCTTGGGTGTGGCCTTTTGATGAGTCCAAGTTTTACAGAAAAATCTTTTTATTAAGGGGATTTGTTCTGTGAAGTTTGGATTCAGTCAAAAGGCTGTACTTGAGGACCTAGAGGGCCACATGTGGCCTTGAGGCTGCAGGTTTCCTACTCTTGTTCTAGCTCATCAATACTTCTCTGAATCTTTATTGTCCCCCATTCTTCTAGATTTCACTCTTTACTCTGTGCCCATTATGTGTAAATTTATCGATAATGAATTACATCATTTTTATTACATTTTATTAAGTTAAATTAAATCTCCGTTTTCACCTTTATCCCAGTCACTGATAAAAAAATTTAATAACATAAAGTTAAGTACAGACTATTTTACTGGATGCTTCCTTCCATGATTACTTGAATTAATATTGATTACTCTTTGAGACCACCCATTTCACCAGCTTCAAATCTATCTATCATTGTACTATGATTAATTCCACATCTTCCCATATTACCCAATGAATGACATGAGGGATCTTGCAATGTGCCTTGGTAAAACATAGATATGCAATAGCCTTCTTTGATTTCCCAGTTTAGTAACCCCTATTAAAATATTTTGTGAAGCCCATCAACCTCTTCTCAATGAATGACCAATTAAAACAAAGTTTTCCATTGAAAACAAAAATGTATTTTCCCACCCAAACTCTTATGGTGGATTCCAGGTTAAGAATTCTTGCTTTAATATGAATATGTGCTGCTATATTTTGTACATATTTAGCACAGTGCTATAGTAGAAGCCAGTCACTTCATCTGGAAGGTCTGAAGATTAATGGGAACATTCTAAAACTTTTTTCTATTCCTTTAAGAAAAGTTTTACATAAATGTAAATTTCTAGTCTTATTAAAGCACCTGGAACAACATCATGTAAAACATCTAATCCTGACACAAGACAGACTTCCACTTTCTGTTTATGTATTCTATTATGTGTCTCATAAGAAGTGACTAGAAGGCACATGGACCTTAGGGCACAGTGTATATCAAAGTAAAAGAGAAATCTGGGGGAAAATGGAAAGCCATCTGCCAGGAGAACATGCCAAAGTAGCAGATGCTGCCACTAGAAAGCTATATTCAATGAATTGGCATCTGGGCATCCTTTTGTAATAAAATACAACCTTCAATTATTATTGTTGATATGCATTTTCTTGGCTAAGCAAACCCAGGATGAATATGATTCAGTCTATTTGAAAGAATGTAATAAATGCTTGAAGGAGACCCTAACTTGTGATGGAGATGAGGTCAGTTTAAAATGCCCTCATTAAAATGCTTACATGAAAGTGATATCCATAACAAAAGGGGATTAGACATTACCCTCATATATTTACTTCTTTTTCATAGCTCCTAAAAGGGACCAATAGAATTTCTGCCTAAATTGATATATTGTTGAATCAATGGAATGCTATAATACACAATATATCATAAGAGTAGAAATTGATGAAAATGAAAATAATATTTGGCATTGCTCATTTATGTTATTCCTGAAACAAAGTGGTGCAGCCATGAGATTGGAGATACATTTAAAATATTCCACTGATATGACATGCTGTTAAGATATGGTTATTTAACAAAGACATAGAACTTGAATTTTGCCTGTAACAATGTGTGAATGAATGCTGGTTTTATAAAGAGACACTTGGTGTTCTGAGAAATGCTGGGCTTCTCACATCCTACATATGATTTGTATTCTGTGAATTTCTTCCATAGTTGGTATACTTTTGACTTAGATTTATCTTATTCAATTGTATATGCCAACTACATCAATATCAATTTTAATTAACAGTTATTGATGTAGCAGACACTGCACTAGGTGCTATGCCACAGGTAAATAGGAGATTGAAAGAGCATAATCCCTTTTTCCAAAGAGCCTTGTCTGGATAAGATAAGTACAGAAATGACCAAGAATTAAGTACAACAAGCAAGAATAAACAGAGTTATAGCTGATTTATCTTTTTTATTGGTTGGAACCAGTGAAGGAATCTAGGTGTATAGGTGGGACTAGATCTGGAGGTAGCTAGGGAAGACCTCCAGAGACAAAGCTCTAGCTCTTCTGTTTCTCAGTTTAAGATCACTACTGGGCTCTAGGAAGCAGCATTTAAGAAAAATATTATTTAGGGCCTTCTCTGTGCAGAAGTCTGAATTAAGTGTTAATAATAAGGAACATGTATATATAGCCTTAGGGTTTGCAAAGCATTTTATGTAGGTTATCTAATTTGATCCTTACAACAACCCTGTGAGGTAGGTGTTATTATTGTCTCCATTTCACAGGCAGATCAACAAGTCAAAAGACATTTATTAAGTGTTGGCTATGTGCCAGTCACTGTGATAAATGCTGGGGATACAAAGAATAGCAAAATAAAATAAAATAAAGATAAAATAATCCTTGATCTCAAGAAACTCAGATTAATGGGGACAACGGATACAAATGCTATGTATAAACAATATATACATATATGTATATACATACACTTATATGTATATATATATATGTTTGTACATGTATATATATATATATACATATATGGGTACTTGTATATATGCGTGGGTGTTTTATGTGATAAATTGGGGGTAGTCTTAGAAAGAATGGACTAGCATGACTAAGCACCAAGAAAGGCTTTCCAGATAATGACACTGTGGCTGAAATAGGTTAGATGACTATAATAGCTAACATTTGTATGACACTTTAAAGTTTGTAAAATGCATAACATGTTAACTCATTTGTTCCTTACAATAAAATTAGGAGATAGATGCTATTATTTTATCCATTTTATAGATGAGTAAACTGAGGCTGAGAGAGATTAAGTGACTTATATAGGATCACACGCCTAGTAAGTGTCTGAGGCAAAATTTTAATTCAGATTTTCCTGACTCCATTTCTGGCACTCCATCCAATGTGCCTATCTAAATTCCTCTCTCCAGAATGGTTTTACAGTCTTTTATAGATTCATAGTATTATACTATAGTTTAGACTATTCTCTAGCCCCTTCATTGGTAAGCATACTTTGGAGACTATTAAATAAAACCCTCATTTTCTGTTATATCTGCACTTTCTTTGCAACTCAGTGGTTTTGCTCTCTTAATTTGATGCTGTTTATGAACTATGTAGACCAACCTCTTCTTTTTTCCTGATGAGCATGCTGTAATAGGAAATGTCCTTGGAAGATCCGATGTCTAAATTCTCTAACTTGGGAACTCTTGAAATTAGGGACCCACAAGATATTGTACAAAGATTGAAGTGGGCATATTCATTTCTGTCTCTGCCTTGTTCTTTTTCTGCAGGAAACCTCTCAATAAACTGATTGCTAACATCTGTTAATCTGGGCAAACCCACTCACAGAAACTCTCCTCTCAAGCCACATGGAGGCAGGTAGCTGATACTGCCATGTGTTTCTACCTCAAGTTGTCATCAACCATTCATTAGGCTCCCACCACCTCTCCCCTTGCTGCACAGTGGACAAAGCAGCAGGGGAAAAGGAAAGGGGGAAGTCCCAAAGAGTGAGAGAGACAGACCAGTTTGCTTTGAGTTACCACAGAGAGGGGTGGTTCATTCTGTCAGCCAATCATCATGGTACAGCTCTAGCCTCTAAAACTGTGTAAATATGGTACCTTTGGTTATGCCCATATTCCAGGAGAAGGTGCCCCTCAGCTTGGGTGTTATATTCCATAAGCAAGTGCTTCTTGGTTGCTTGCAAATAGTCAATCCTCTCCCATAATATCAAGTTGATTGGGAAAATCATAAAATTGATAACATCACTCTCTTTACACATGAATAGATAGAATGAAAGGATGTTGCCTTCCCCGCTGATGAAGAGTATATGAAAAAGCTGTGATGATGAGACTAGACAAGATACATGGTCCAGATGCCAGACAGATCATCTTGATTGTAAAATAATATATCTTGGGAGGTACAATGGAATAGTGATTGTCAAGTTGATAAGATGGTAGATTGGGGTTTTGGTGAAGTATTTCCCAGGCCAGACAAAGGAGTGTTGAATTGACAGAGAATTGTACAATCATAGAATTTGAGAGATGGAAAGAACCCCAGACACCAATTGACAGTGGTAGCAAGATAAGAAATCCTCCTTTCCCCATTTGGCATCATTTTTTCTAGATAGCTGATATATACTATAATTGATAAGTTACAAGGGTATATCTGCAGAGAATCATTTTATTTCATATACTAGCAAAAAGAGATGAACCAGCCACCTGAACTTAAAATAAAAGTCATTGGTGAAGCCACACTTTAAACAAGTACAATCTTTGAAATCTAATTGTTGTGTTCTTCTGGGCCTTCTATTAGTTTTCCCCCTTCAACTATTTAGCAAGTGTATAAATACTTGTCAGGATGTGGACATGGGTTTCTTAAGAATTTCTAAGCCAAATCCTCTAGTCTCTCGTTATCTCAGTAACTGGTTCAGAGGATTTGGGCATGAATGTTGGTGTGAGAAATCATTACTCTCATGGAATATCTTCCCCCCCCCTTTGTCTCTCTTTCTCTCTCTGTCTGTCTCTGTCTCTCTCTTTCTCTCTCTGTCTCTTTCTGCCTCTCTCTTTGTCTCTTTCTGTCTTTCTCTCTGTCTCTCTCTCTATCTCTGTCTGTCTCTCTTGTTATTGCTGGGGGCATCATTATTCATTAATGCAACACTTCTCATCTGTTCATAGAAAATCACTCATTTTTACGTGGATGAAGCCATGGATTTCCACCCCGCCCCCCCACACACACACTGAAATTTCATTCAAAAAAGGCTATCTTAACTGAGTTAGCAAGGGATATGAATGCTACCATTGTGGGTATAAAATTTTGTATTTAAGAAAGTAAAATGGAATCTGTGGGGATTCTGTGTTTAAATCAGAAACTTGCAGTAGTTGTCATGATATCAACATGCAAGTTTTCAAATGATACAGATGCCAGAATAGTTCTAACTCAAAACATAAAATAAACATAAAGTCCTATATAAATAATAAAGAATAGACAGTATAAGTGTCTAAATTGGTAAGACAATGTGGGATGATGGGAAGAGCATTGTACTTAGAATCAAGATCTAATATTGACTCTGCCAAATAACTAGCTATGTGACTACTTCTTTGTGCCTCAGGTTCCTCATTGTTCATATAAAGCAGTTGTACTAGATAATTTCTAATATTTCTAATACTTATTTCACTTGAAAAAAATCAATTATTTTAATTGTGTTGACTCATACTTACATAGCACTTTAGGGTTTGAAAAATTCTTCCTCCCACTATAATAACCCTGTGAGATAGCTAGTAGAGCAATATTATATTCTCACATTTTACAAAAGAGAAAACTAAGGCTCAGTGCGTTGAAATAATTTGCCAAAGTTCAGTGAGTTAGAGTCTGAGGTGGGATTTGAAACCAATTTCCTAGATTTTGAGCCCAGCCCTTTTGTCACTTTACAATATTAACTCATTTTTTGGATGAGTTTAATAATAATAATAGTAATTTTAATTATAATAAATAACACAGTTATACTGAAGAATGTGTGCTTTCGATCTCTTCTTGAAGATGTTGCTGCGCATTCTATTGGCATAGTTGCCTTATGGTCTCAACTGAAAGGGTTACCAGTTAATAAATTCACCCTTGGGGCTCTTGACATTAAGCAGAGCTCATATGGGAAAACTACACACATAAGGAAATAGATATCTATCTATCTATCTATATATATATATCTTCATGTATAACATAAAATATATTTTTGTTTATTTTTGATTAGAAAAGGCCATGCAAAATTTGTAATTTGATTTATGTAACTTTCATCTGACTCCAAGGATAACCTTTCTACTACCACTTTTCTCTGCACCTAGTGTATTGTATGGGTATTGAACTCCTGAATACACATAATGAACAGTTATACATACATGGAATTGAGAGTCAGAAGGGAATTTTGAGGTCATCTAATACTAATTTGTTACTTACAGATGAGGAAACTGAAGGAAAAAGGGAGTCATATCTTCCCTTGACAATGTGTCTTCTAACACTTGCTGTTTCTGTGTTCTGAGGGACAAATGAGGGGCCAGGAATCTCTGGTTTTCGTTTGTGCCAGCTCAAGGCAATTTCTACCTCCTACTGTAGTTTGATCACCAAACTGTGATGTAAAGAACCTCCAGTGTATAGAGGAGTAACCTTCCCTTTGACCTCAGACCTTCCATCTCCTTCAGTGACTATCCCTTGATGGAAAATGAGGAGGAAACTTGATGGGGAGCAAGACTTCCTTTTCCTGCTGTGCAGATTCTCAGGTTCTTGCTAAATCTTCCCTTTTTGGAGGGAAGAGAATTTGTGAAATGGGCCTCTCATCTGACCCTCTGACTATGTGCCATTATTTTCATGCTGCTATTTGCTCCACATTCGTCTTTCGCCTCCTTTGGAAGAGGAGTGGTGCCTTTGACTCAATAATGAACATTCTTATTTCTAGTCATACCCTATACATCCTAATTATTCTGAATCCCTGTAGGTCATCATCCAAACCCTGTTACCCATCCTTTACTATTTGATTTATTATTCCTATCCCCCTAACCCATACCACCCCAAAGTACAGACTGAATACTACTTGGCCTTCCATTGTGTTCTTAGAGTGCCTGTTTCATAGGCAACACACTTCTATTCATCCTCCCTGTTTTCCTTTCTCATTCTTTTTGTCTTCTAATTGATATTGAAACTCTGACAGAGTCTCTGACAGAGACTCTGACTACTCTTTACAGTACTGGCTCCACTTTAACTCATTCCCCTCAGCTCATTGGTTAAGGTGGGGAATTATAATATCCTTTTTTCTCCATTTCCACTTACAGTTTCTCTCCCTGACTCCATCATTCAGTAACCTCTCTTCCTTTGAAGTTCATGCTATTCACCTCTACCATACAACTGACATCCTGGGAGTTATAGTTTATAAACCTCCAAGTCACTCCCATTCCTTTCTCAGTGAGTTCAGTCCACGGCTTGAAATTTTTATCTCCTCTTTAACTCCTGACCTCATACTAGGGCAATTAAATATACATATTGACTTTCTCTTAAACACCCTAACCACTCAGTTCTTCAACCTAGTCACTTCCAATAATCTATTCCTCCACTCCAGGGACAGCAAGATAGTGCAGTAAAAAAAAATGCCAGATGCCAAAATATGTCAGAAAGACATATTCCTGAGTTCAAATCTGGCCTTGGACTCTTAGCAGCTATGTGACCCTGGGCAAGGTGCTTAATCCTGTTTACCTCAGTTTCCTCATTTGTAAAATGTGCTAGAGAAGGAAATGGAAAACCACTCCAGTGTCATTGCTAAGAAAACCCCAAATGGGGTCATGAAAAGTAAGACATGACTGAAAACTGACTGAACAACAAGAACAATTTCTCCACCCCACCACCTCAGTCATGTAGAAAGATTGTTACACTCTTAATCTTTCCATCACCCACAAATGTACCACCTCCACATTCAAGAGTTCTGAGATCTCTTTATTTAACCATAAATTATTGGCTTTTCATCTTTCCTTCTGCCTTCCCTCAGGAAACTATACAGTTTGCCTACATTGTGACCTCCAATCCCCTGCTCAATCAAGTCTTCCTTTGGTCGTCTCCTTTGTACTATCTACTTTCTCCTCTTTCCCCCTTTTTGACTCCTTCATGAACCAATTGAACTCTCTTCTCTTGAGTCCCATGGACCTCTTATTTCACCAATTGTGCCATACCAAGCCTCAGTCTTGGGTCACTTCCCACCATTTGTAATCTTTCCTATGTACATGTTGCTGAATGAAGGTGGAGAAAATCATACATCCATCCTGAGTCTACTACAAATTTTATGTAACATAAGCTCTATTGGGCCCTCAGTACTATAAGGCAATGTTGTTATACATCCTCATCAACTCACTACCCCACTAGCCACAAATGTTCTTCTATAACTTTTGATCCCTCCTTAAGCCTCCCATTACTCTCCCCAACCCCTTCCCTCAGCTGAATAGCTTATCTCATATTTTACAGAAAAAACTAAAGCTATTTACTATGAGCTTCCTTTCCTCAGTCCCCTTTCTTATCTCACATTATTTATATGCCTTCTTCCACTATCTTCTCATTCATCTATATCTCACCTTACTCCTCAAGGCTAACAACGCAACACTTGCTCTAGCAATCCCATTCCATCCTGTCTCTTCCAATGAATTGCCCCCCTCTGTCATTCTCCCTTTATCATTCATCTTTAATCTCTCCCTGTCTGCTGGTTCCTTATCTATTACCTGCAAGCCTGCTCAAGTCTTCCCCATTTAAAAAAAACCTAATTTGATCTTTCCACCCTTTCTATTATCCTATCTCTCCTACCTATTGTGGGCAAACTCTTTGAAAAGACCATTTACAACAGGTGTCTGCACTGGCTCTCCTCTTGTTCACTTCTTAACCCCTCATAATCTGACTTTTAACCTCATAATTCCAATGAAACTGCTCTATCCAAAGTTGCCAATGATTTCAGTTTCAAAATCCAGTAGCATTTTCTCAATCCTCATTCTTCTGGACCTCTGCAACCTTTGAAACTGTTGGTCACCCTCTCCTCCTTGATACTCTCTTCACTCTAGATTTTTAGGATACCACTCTCACTCTTGATTCACCTCTACCTATCTGACCACTTTTTCTCATTCTCCCATTCTGGGTCCTCATCTAGATTATACCCTCTAAATGTGTACAAAGGATTATGTCCTGCCCCCTCTTTTATTCTCCTTCCTAACTACTTCACTTGGTGATTTCATTAGCTCCCATGGATTTAAATATCACTTCTATGTTGATGTTTCTCAAATCTACTTATTCTGCTCCAGCCTTTCTGCTAATCTCCAATCTCACAATTCCAACAGCCTTTCAGATATGTCAAACTGGTTGTCCAATAGATGCCTGAAATTCAAAGTCTCCCAAACATCCTATCTCTCCTCCTAAGTACTTGCCATCTTCTATGTTCCTTATTACTGTAGAAGGCAACACCATCCTCTCAGTCCCTCAGGCTTACAGCCTAGATGTCATCCTCAACTCCTCATTATTTCTCACTCTACCCCCATGTCTCATCTGTAACAAAGACCTGTTGATCTCATCTTTGTAACATCTCTTCAATATACTTGTCTTCTCTCCTCTGACACTATCATCCCTCCATTGCAGGCCCTCATCACTTCATGCCTAGACTACTGCAATAGGCTGCTTATGGATCTGCCTGCTTCAAGCATCTCCCCACTCCAATCTATCCTCTATTCAGCCAACAAAGTGATTTTCTTGAGGCTTAGATCTGACCATATCACCTCCATATTTAATTAACTTTGATGACTCTCTATAGTCTCCAGGATCAAATATAAAATGCTCTTTTTGGCATTAAAAGTCCTTCATAACCTATCTCCCTCCCATCCTTCCATTCTACTTATACCTTTACCTTCCTCCAGGAACATACTTTGATCCAATGAGATTAGCCTCTCTACTGTTCCACAAAAAGCCCTTCCTCTCTTGGTTCCATGTATGTTTTCTGGCTGTCCTTCATGCTTCTCCCTCTTCATCTTTACCTATTGGCTTCCCTAACTACTTTTAAATTCCAACTTAAATCCCATTTTCTATAGCAAGTCTTTCCCAATTTCTCAGTTCTAGTATTTTATCTCTCTTGATTATTTCCTCTTCATTTGGTGTATAGCTTGTTTTTCCATATTTGTTTGCTTATTGTCTTCCCCCTTAGAGTGTAAGTTCCTTGAGGATATGGATTATCTTTTGCCTCTTTTTTAATTCCTAATATTTAAAACAGTGCCTGGCACATGGATAAATATTTACTGACTGACTAGTCCCTTATTTTACAGATAAGGAGGCATAGGGTGAATGAGATTAAATAAGTTTTCTGGAATCACATATTAGTAATTAGTAGATCTGGGATTTGAATCCTATTCCCCTTGACTCAAAAAACCAGTTTTCTTTTCCTTGAATGATCCTATTAAAAGCTGTAATGTCACATTTTGATCATATTTTGTCTTAGGTTCCCCTGGATTGATTTTTTCTTGTTCTTTTATGTGTGATTTTTGCAGTTAAAATCTTCTCTCTTTCACTAGGGATGGCCTACTTTTTTTTTGCTTGCTTGTTGCCATGGTGAAGCAAAATCAAGGTGCTGCTGATGCCTGTCCTTATGCTAAGGACATCTAATCTGCTGCCTTTTTACACTGATTCAACTCAATTCAATTCAGTTCAATCCAACCAACATTCATTAAACACCTAGTATGAGTAAGACACTATGCTAAATCTCATATTACAATAGCGAAATATCATACAGTCCCTATCTTCAAGGATCTTAAAGTCTAGTGGGAGGGAAATGATAAATAGGTATGATAAAAACTAGATTGGGAAGTAGACAAAGGAGAGATTTAGACGAAGTACTTCAAGAACAATTTTAAATATACTTTTCACTGAGGGAATCAGAAGAAGCTACATGAAGATTGTGACAACTGAGTTGGGCCCAGAAGGAAAAAAAATATTACAAGAGCAAGATAAATAGATAGATAGATAGATAGATGATTAATAGATAGACAGATCAGTAGGTAGATATGATAAGTAGGCAGCTAGATAGATAAAATATGTCTTAAGCTCTTACTATATACAAGACAGTGTGCTAAGTTCTGTGGATACAAATAAAAGCAAAGGGGACAGTCCCTGCCCTGAAGAAGCTTATATTCTAATGTGTGGAACGCATGGAGAGTTTGGGGTGAGGGAAGGTGGAGCAGGCCTAGAAGTGGTGTGGAACCCTGGCATGAGAAGACAAAAACTCACCTATGAGAGCCGGGGCCTAGAAACAGAATACAAGTTACTTTTGGGGAGGAGATGGAGATAATGGCCATAGTAAAGAAGGTCTTGCTTTGATCAAGGTGGGAAGAAGGAGACATATGGGGATGGAATTCCAGGCATAGTTGAAATCTGAGCAATTATGGAGAGGCAGAACAGAGGAAGATGAGATTGTTTAACAATTTTACATGCAGCTGCTGTGGTGGGTGTAAGACCAATAATACTAGCACACAGGAGGGCTGCTAGCACATGTTCTTTGACCTAAAAGTGGTCAACAATCTTACTTTAATTAAATATATCTATATCTATATCTATAGCTATCTATCTATTCATTCACTTAGTTCAGAGTAAAAGTCAGCACCCTGAACTTCAGAGAAAATACAAACAGAAATTACAAGCAGAAATTATATAAGCAGAGCAAATATAAACAGCAAAGACCAACAGACAGGGCTTCCAACTGTCTGACCAAAAAACAATACATACACAGTTACCAGAGAGAGAAGCACCAACATCTGGATTTTTCAAAGCCAGGGGCTCCTTAATGGCTACCCAGAGTCTCAGGTACATCACATGAACACTCTGCCCAAGAGTGAGCTCCAAAGCAAAATGCTAACCTCAGAGTATACATACACTTCTTCAGGGTCAGAGCGTATCATAACCCTTGTGACCCAGGCTCATGTGACTTAGGCTTCCATGTGACTTAAGTAGATCATATGGGCCTATTAAAAGTACATTAACAATACATTGGGCCCCAAGATCTTTCATATCCATTACATAGGTAACTTGTATCTGAACAGGCATTAACATTTAAGCAAAACAAAATCCCCACAAAATAAGCACATCACATTTGCAAAATACATAACATAACAACTCATTACCAGAGTAGCCACATGGCCTTAACAAACACAAAGTATCTAACATTATAAATCCCCTCAATCCAAAACAAAATTGTCCAAATAAAGTCCTTCTTGGGGGTGTGTCCTTCTCCCCACACTGCTCCAGCCCTGCTTCTAAGTCTTGAGGGGTGGCTGGGCAACAAAGCCACTAGGGTGGGGTCATTGGGGGTTTATGGCACTTCCCACCATTCACCACAGACAACTCCACTCTCCCCCTGGGTCCCAAACCCTTCCAGGGGGATGTAGTAGGAATGTATATCCAGTGGTAGCTGCAAAGTTCTTTTCTTGCCCCAGGCCTGAATTCTAAATTCCTGGGTTCCTCCTCTTCCAGCAGGAGTAGGCCTTCCTGGCTTCTGCCTGAGTCCTGATGCAGGCAGCTCTGATACAGGCAGTTTTCTGCTTTTTCTCTCACCTCACCAAAGTCAGCCTACAGGCAGTTCTCTGCTCCCACTCCATGGCTCCACAGAATCATAGGTACCACAACTGGGAAACAAACAATTATCCCAGTCTCCACATTTTCCTTTTAGTTTGCAGATCCTACCTGACTATGCCATTAAAACAGCATGGCTAGAATATAAAATTATCAAATGAGTTAATATATGGAAAGAGTTTCACACAGTGTTTGACACATAGTAGACATATAAATGTTTATTCCACTCCATGCTAGAAGAAAAGAAGGTAGCACCAGGCTGAAAAGGTCATCTGGCACCAGATTATGAAAGGTCTGGAATGCTTCTTAAAAGGGAAAGAACTGCCCAGACCAATGCAATTGGTCAGACCAGCCCATTTGAAAGATTAATTTGGCAGTTGTATGATCGATGGATTGGGGAGAAAAAAAAAACTGGAGATAAGAAAAGCAATTAGAAATTCATTACTATAGTCCAGGCTATTAGTAACAAAAGCTGTAACAACATTGTACACTAAGTTGTGAGAAACTATTAGGTCATTCTGCATGTGAATTAAGCATCTTGGTCAATATTTAGTTGTTTTGATCTAGTGTAAGTATTATCTTTCTGCAAAGTATGGATATTTCTATAGAGAAACCACTTTCCTTTGTAAAATCAACATTTTAATAGGAAATTAAATACTCAGATAGATATGACATTTTTAGTGTCTTCCTAAGTGTGTGTGTGTGTGTGGGGGGTATGTGTGTGTGTGTGTGTGTGTGTGTGTGTGTGTGTGTGTGTGTGTGTGTGTGTGTGATAGAGAGAGAGAGAGAGAAATGGATTCCTTGGCAGTCTGGAAAAGCCTGTGGAAACTTTTGCAAAATAAGTTGGTTTTTCAAAAAATTCATGATTGAAGGAAATGTTAAATTTCCATAAAAACTTATTGTGAAAATGAAGAAGTATTTTTTCCTGTCTAAGTCCAAAGACCCCCTGGAATTTATCTGTTGATGCTTTAGGGGGTGTCTGTGTACACAAGGTTAAGAATCCCTATTCTAGAGAGATTAAAAAGTTTGTTTTGTATGAAAAAAGATAAGGCTCAAATAAGATTTTCTAGTTAATTGGGAGGTACTAAAGCTATAGTTTCTCAATAATCCATGTCTTCTTCAGTGTGAGCACTCCTTTTACCAATGCATATCTGAACTCTAGCTCTTTGGTGTTGAACCTTTCCAAATTTATCTTGGTTGATTCTCTAGTAACAGGTATTCAGCCCTTTAGTGAGCTACAAGTAGAAGACTTGCTGACTTGGTAGATCTATGAGAGTTTGAACTCCAGTGGCATAATTTTTTAGAATTTTTCTTTGTATCTTCAGTGACTTAGCACACCGCCTGGTGCATCATATGTATTTAATAAATTCATGTTGAATGAATAAAAAGGGAATAAGTAAAATGTAAGTGTAAAATATATAAAAAAATATTTAATGCCAGGGGCTTCAGTATCTTAGCTTACCTTCAGTTAAAAAACATCCATTTGAAATTTATTTTTTTTAATTGTGTAGTACTGTTTTTAAAATAGTGTAATACTATGGATAGCCATCAGATTTCTGTAGCAACTTTGGCCATAATAGTGGAAATTAGTCAAATCGAATTAATTAAAAAGATAAACATCCATTTCCAGTTGTTGAGATATTACTATACTGGTCACTGGCATATTAATCATGGCGGGTTAGGGGTTCACAGTCACTTTTTAATAAGTGGCATATAAGGGATCCTGGTAACAGCTATGGGTAGTTATCAAGTTGCAGGCTCTTATATTCTTGCCTGAGAGTTTTCACAAGTCATTGAATTTAATAATATACTGTTGGATTCTCTCTTTCTCAAATTGACCAATTTCTCCAACATATTGATCTTATCTGTGTATAAAAAGAACACAAAGATTTTCTGTTCTTTGTGTCATCTCATAAAGGGGAATAAGAATAAAATAATGAAATTCTAGGTAGTTAATGTTTACTTATGTCACTTGTATCATACAGTCCCAGTGTCCCTTTGGAAAGTGGCAAACATCTCAATAGCATTTAAGCAGATTCTTTGAGTATGTTAGCAAGTGTCTTGATAATGACTTGGGAGAAATACAGTAGATAAGCCAATAAAATATCACCATACATGAAATCATTTTTCTTAATTTGTCAATAACTTCTCTTGAATAATTGGCCCTGCAATGTGCAGAACTCTGAAAATCCTAACCCCAGGATTCCTTTTTATTAAACAGAGATTTAATGCTTCTTTCTCACAGTTTAGATTTTAATTTAAGAGCCTATCTCCTACAATGCCCTATGGTAGTTCTGAAAAATTTGAGGTAAATCAAACTGTATTCTTATCATGTCCACCTTTCCATTTACTCTGTATGTGTGTGTGTATGTGTGTGTACTTGTGTGTGCACATGTACATCTTTATGCGTGTTTCTGGAAAAATCCTCAGTAAATTATGTTTTAATGGGTTTAAAGAAGCTAAAATGCTATATCTATTTTTGCCGTTGCAACAATTTTGCATTGGGATGTCGGACCAAATCCTTGAATCTTTTTGCTTGACTTCTTCCATCTTCATAATGAAGTTGATATTTATCACTAACATAATTCACACAGACATAAGTATGGGATGTTGCTGTTGTTTAATCATTTTCAGTCATGTCCAACTCTTTGTGACCCCTTTTGGGGTTCTCTTGGCAAAGATATTGGAATAATTTCCCATTTCTGTCTCCATTTCATTTTACAGATGAGGACACTGAGGCAAATAGTTAAGTGACTTGCTGAGGGTCACACAGCTAGTGTCTGAGGTTGGATTTGAACTCAGGTCTTCATGGTGAGATTTATGTTTATAAGCTATTTAGCCATGTTAGAAAGGGAAGATATTTTATGAAACTTAATAATTTTAATTTTTTCTTCATTGTTTTTCAATGTCTTCCCCCACCCCCACACTTAATATAATCTTGGATGCAGTTTCTATTTTCCTGTCTTTTGAACCAACACTAATTTCCTGTGACATAAAGACAATTTTACATATTTTTAATGAGCATTTTTCCCTCTACTTCAGGTTGGCATATCCTTGTTCTTCTGAGAAGGAAAAGTCACCCTTTAATAAGCAGCTAATCCAAATGACAAGAACCTCTCCATGTACATATCGTATAAAGCAAAGGTTGATGAGAGAGAGTCAAGGTGCTTACTAGGCAGAATGAGTAATTTTGTGATAGGAGAAGTAAAAATTATTTCACAATAGCCTTCAAAGAGCTCTTTTTCATATAGAGATTTACAAGTAGATTAAAGTTAAGGATAGAATACAAAAGTAATATAAAATTCTTCAACTTTATTAACCTATTTCTCCCCTTCAGGTAGCAGCAGCAGAAAATACATACACACACACACCCTTCATATCCCATATATACATACATACTTCTTTCATATCTGCTTAGGGAATAAGAATAATACAAAAGGCATCTATGGAAGTCAGTGATAGTGAGAAAAAAAATTCCTTACCAGTTAACTAAATCCAAATAAAATAAATACATTATTAGGGACAGATGAGTCAAAGATATTTTTTACAACCCTTTCCATTTTCTAAAAAACACCTGAAATTCAACTTTGGAGACATTTTTTCCTGATTAGAAATCAGTTCCGTTTCTCTAGCTTGCATCTCCAGTAGCAGTGGGACCCACCAAGTGTGACATGATTTTAGAATTTCTGTGCATAACATTTAGAGAATTCTTCCTGAACTGTTGTATAACGTTTAACTGTTGTATTTGCTATTTTTTCAAGAATTGAATATTATGACTGATTAAAATCTCATGTCAAAGAATTAGGGAGAAAACTAACAACCAAAAATATGCTAAGTAAAATAGAATTTACCCTCATAATCTAAGAGATTTAATTATTATTTATTCAAAAGAAATGTTTCAAACTTTTTCTTTATTACGACAAAATGAAAGAATTTATATTCTCCTCTCTATCACTGTTGCTCTTACCATGGGCATGTCTTCTATTACTACCACATAATTATCTCTCTTTTAGTATATTCCTTGCTCGACTTTGACTCTCAAGGACTTGAGAGACATAGAGCACTTCTTGCTTGGGGTGATATTCTTTAGAGACTCAAGAGATTTCTCTGTACTCAGATTTCACTCAGTCTCTGTGATTCATCCTCAGTTTTCTTTATTCTTAGCAGCCACAGTTTTGTTTGTCATAACTGTGGGACACATGGGAAAATTCAAATTGCCCTTTATCTTGACAACCAGGTGAGGAAGGCACATTTACTTTTTTTTTTAAAGGGAATTCAGCTTATAGTGTAGGTATTGATTCAAACAAAGTAACATAATCCCTTTTTTCTATCGCTTATTACAGATGGGGATGGAGAGGTCAGAATGCTACCTCTGGTAGGATTGTAGATGTACCTTAAAAATGCTGACTTCTAACCACGTTGTTTTCTTTCAGATACAAGCTGTTCAAATGGCTACCCAACCAGCTTCTTTTAAGCTATTTTACAGGTCATATTTCATTTTTCTTTGCAGATAGCCTGAATCTACTGCAGATATTGAAAAAGACAAAAAATCCTAAGTAGAAATAAAATGATGTGGACTGTGAATATCTTCATTAATGTCTGCCTTTCTCTTTCAGGTTTAGAGTGCACTTTCCATCATATATTAATAATGAATCACAGTTAGGTAGCATTTTAAAGTTTATTAGGGACCTTCCTCACACCAACCCTGTGAGATTGTTGGACAAATGTGGGAGCCATGTTTTGAACTAAGGCCTCTGGATTCCAGGCTCAGCTCTCTTCTCTACACCACCCCACTCCTTCAATGACAATGATACTACTGAACCACTATTAATTCTGCCATTCAGTGTTGAAATACTTATTGAAAACCCAAGATATATTACTTCTTATGGTGGATCCAAAGATGAATGAATAAGAAATAGTCCCTGCCTCCTGGGAGCCTGCAATCTAATTAGAGAAGTAAGACATGAATACAATTAGAATGTTAACTCCTTGGGAGCAGGGACCTTGTTTTTGCCTTTCTCTGTATCCTCAACTCTTAGCATAGGTCCCATCATATAATGAGGCTTAATACCTGCTTGTTGACTGATTCACAAATGTAAGGCACCCATATTGGAATAGGCATAGATGCTGAATGAAATAAATAACAATGTTTTGCATTCTTGAAGGTTTCTATGACTAGGAGAGTATTTTGAATATTAAGCCTTAGAGGTACATGGGGAACATGTAGCAAAAATGTCTCTCTGCATGTGAATTTTGAGGTAGCTGGGTAAGAGAATCTGAGAGAAAAAGATGATTATGGCCTTATTTCTAATCCCTGCCATGGCTAGCCTGGGTAGCAGGAATAGCAATTACTTATAGTGAGTTGCAGTGTTGGGTTGTCTCTCTGAGAGACTTTCCTCTGATTTGCCATCCTGGCCATGCTGCTTTAGTGAACCCTAAAGTGTCACTTGGAGGCTTTCTCCCAACTGGGTTCTCATCCAGAGAAACCACCTTACTAACTTCATATTTGTACAGTTCCAGTACTGAGATTTCCAGCACACTCTTAAGAGCTGCAACAAGATTTCTTACAACCTCCTGTGAGTGACTGAGCTATCATTTTCTCTCTCTTTTGGGAAGGTAGTTATTTGTTAGCCAGTGCAACTGACTACCTGTACACCTCAAGGTCTTTGGGGTTTCAGCACCTCTGAAAGAAACAGCTGCTGATGCCCATTGCCAATGCCCATGAATAAATTGCCTAGATCAGTGAGTAAATAAACATTAAGTACCTACTATGTGCCAGAAACTGCACTAAGCAATGGAGATATAAAGAAGAGAGAAACAACGTGTAAACAACTAGGTACTCACAAGCTATATACAGGACAAACTGGCAATAGTCAACAGCAGGATGCCACTAGAAACCAGTGTGATTTGGAAAGGTTTCCCACAGAAGTTGCAATTAAAAATATTTTTAATTTATGGAATAAAAATGTATTTCTATAACATAGTACAATAAAAAAGATGATTGTACATGAAAATGCAACTCAACTCTACAAAATTGCTATTCCTTTCAAATATACAACAAAATTATTATGTAAATTTCTTTTTTTTCTTCTCCCCCATCCTAGAGGTGGTGACTATTAGATACAAATATGTATACACATACTTGTGTGTGTGTGTATATATATATATGTATGTATATACATGTATGTGTGTATATATACAAAACTATTCTATATGTCCTTGTATTTATCAGTTCTTTCTCTGGATTCAGATAGTGTCTTTCTTCATATGTCCTTTGTAGCTAATTTGGTATTTATAATAGACAAAATAACTTATTTGCTTAAAGCTGTTCTTAAAATAATGTTTCTATTACTGTATACAATGTTTTATTGGTTCTGCTCATTTCAATCTTCTTTATTTTATGCAGGCTTTTCTTTGTTTTTCTAAAATAGTCGAGCTTATCATTTCTTATAGCACAGTAGTATTCCATCACAATTATATATCATAACTTATTCATTGCATTCCTGAAATTTCCAGTTCTTTGCTACCACAAAGAGAGCTGCTATAGACATTTGAGAATGTATAGGTTCTTTTCCTTTTTTCTCTAATCATTTATAGAAATAGACTAAGTAGTGGTATTCCTGGGTCAAAGGATATAGGTAGCTTAATATCTCTTTGTCCATAATTCCAGGTTGTTCTTCAAAATGGTTAGATCATTTTACAATTCCACCAACAATGAATTAGTGTCCCAATTTTCCCACATCCTCTCCAACATTTGTCACTTTCTTCTTCTATCATTTTAGCCAAGGAATTGCAATTTTATATGTGACTTGAAAGAAGTCATGAAATCCAATGGGTAGAGATAAGGAAGGAGAATATTAGCATAAGGTATGCCTAGTGAAAATGCCTGGAGTTAGATGATAGAGTGTTTTGTATGAGGAATGGAAAAGGATGCCAGTGTCACTGCATTACATGATAAATGAGGGCATGTAAAGTATAAGAAGACTGGAAATGAAGAGGGAAAAGGGCTAGGTTATGAAGGGCTTTGAATGTCAAATATGATTTTATATTCGATTCTAGAGGTATTAGGGAGCCAATGGAATTTATTCAGCAGGAAAGGTGACAAGGTCAGACTTCTGCTGTAGGATCATTTTGACAGCTAATGGAGGATAGGCTGAAGTGAGGAGAGGCTTGTGGCAGGCAGACCAAGCAACAAGATATTGCAATAGTCCAGGTGTGAGACAATGAACTCCTGCACCAAGATGAACTTGAGATAGAGAAGTTGGAAGTTGGTTTATTGTGGTAATATGTGGAAGGATGTATCAGTATATGAATGGGGGAAATATTTTCATTTATTCTTTAATACTGTGTAATTAAATGTCTTTTACTTAGAACTAATACAGTTGTAAGGTTAAACTTTGATTGGATACTGACTCAAAACATGACACTTTAGAGATGAAACTTCTAGTTATGGCATAGAATGTGAAATGATCAATATCAATTCTATATCATTTTCTTGTTGTTCCTCTATACACTTAATTGATTTTGTCCTGTAACTGCTTTCATCCTGTAACTGCCTAAGTCATAGTTCTTTGTCTCTGAACTTGGTTCAAAATTCTGCTGGCCTCTAATAGGCTAACTTAAAAAAGCCAGCAATTTGTAGTCACTGATCTCTTCTTATCCCAAGATATTTAACTGATCTTGAGGGTTGTGTGTGAACACAAGAGAGTTAGGTCTAGTATCTTTATACCATCAAGATATCCTTCAAGATATCTGGTTTGTTGTCTAAAATGTCTGGACCGTGACCTTCCACCTGGACTCAAAGAATGAACACTTCTTAACCCCAAGAAAGTAGAAGAGGATTGTTGCTAGCCCATGTTACCAAACTCCCAACTAATCACATTGTTCCCTGTAACTCAGCTCTGTTAACCAATCATGTTGCCTTCTGCCCTTTGGTGTCACCTACTGTATTCTGTTCTTAGTTTTGCATTTCCTGAAACCTATAAAAGCAGAGCTATTTGTTTGTCTTTGGCATAGAAAAGAGGTAAGCCACTGACCCATTTATTGGCAGGCAGCATGTTTCTTCTAACAAATGTTATTTTGCTTGAAGATTTGCCTCAGTTTACCTTTTTTGGTTAAATTTCAGCTCCAACAAATGATACTAACTGGGCATTTTTGGTGCAACTAGCCACACTATCAACATAAATTTAGAAGAGCAAAAGGAGCCAGAAAGAGAGAGAATACTCTTAAGAGTGATTTTGAAAAAGAAAATAGGTCTTGTTGGACTTGATGGAAAATTTCAGGAAAATTTTCAGTATAATAACTGATTCTTTTCAGAATCTAGGACTTCATAGCATTTCATCTTCGGAAAGCCTCTGATTCTTCATTGCTAGATAACATGTTTACAAGGGAATAAATGAATAAATTTGTTGAAAGAATGAATAAATTGCAGGGCAATGAGGCAAATTATCTAGTGTATAGTACAATCTTATTTATTATGCCTGGATCCTAGTAATATATAAATATTACAAAATTCTAAAGTCTGACAGTAATAGAAAGAGAGTGAAACAGTAGTCAGTCAGAAGCAATGTTAAAGGAGTCCAGGACACAGAGATGTGAAGGGAACGAAATGGATCTAGAGTTAATATGTAGAAATCTTTCTTACTTCTTCCCCTGAGATGTCATTTTCTCACCTCTTCTCAGCTATGTCTCAGTGTAGCCTTTTTCTTTGACCCAGATTCTCACTCTTTCTGATTCAGGGGCTCATTCAAGATTAAGGTTTTCTCCAATCACCCTAATGTTTCTCATGTTTTATTATCAATTTTACAGTGAGGAAGTTGCAAGATCCCTAACTCTTCTAAGTATGCTTTCCACCATTTGAATAGTACTTTCTACTGCTTCACTTGAGCATGTCTCTGTGCTTTTTTCTAACCCTTTCTCACTCTCCTCTGATTTCTGTCACTTTTAGTCCATTACATCCAACATTTTAAATAATGTTCTTATTAACAGAATAGACAGTTATGTCTGTATCGACCTCAGAGGAGACATAGTGCTTAGAAGTGAGATGGGAGAAAATGCAAGCTCGAGGCAAAGCTGATAGAAGTTATTATTTGTAATTTAGAGAAGTAGTGTGGTTTTCCTGCAATGCACACCATTTTTCATGTCTCCTATAAATGAATGTCCCTGACAAGGGGAATTGCCTTGATTGCCCTTGATTTAGATGGCCCAGCTGCAGGGAAAGATCTTCAGATACAAGAAATGCCAGTGGAGAGTACAGCAAAGAAAGGTGGACACTATTTCCAGGGAAAGGGGACAGATAGCTGTTTCAAAGGAAAGACATGTAAACTTTTCTTTAAAAAAGATGCTAGTATGGACTGCTGGAAGCTAGGAAGATTTCATAAAGTAAATGTATTGCTATGTTGTATTAATATTATATTAGCAATTTGGGCTTTGATTTGTTACCATACAAGTATCTCCTAGTTATTAAATAACCCAGGATACATTCCAACCTCATCTCTTGCTTTCATAATCTGTACCTTCCTTAAAGGTGTACTTCAAGTTCTATTTCCTCCGTGAAACCTTCCTGAAGCCCCCTTCCCCCTCTGTATTAGTGCTCTACTCCCTTTCAGATTTTCTATAACACTCTGTATGTTCCCTTTCTTATATTGTATTTATATTTCTTTGTGCTCATTGTTTCTTTTTAATAGAACATCATCTTCATATACCTGTTGCTTAGAGTGATGTCTTGTATGTGGTAGTTTTCTTAGTGTTTGTGGAATTTGTTGAACATTTCTCAGTGAAAGTTGTTTGAATTGCATAGCTGTCCCAAATGCTAATATTATTATAGGATTCATTATAAGTATTATAGGATACTCAAAACAGGAGCAGTAATTCAGTGGACAGAGTGGTGAGCCTAGAGTAAGGAACACCTGGGTTCAAATGCAGCATAAAATACTTGCTAGTTGTGTGACTGGGCAATCCACTTAGCTTCTGTTTGCCTCAGTTTCTTAATCTATAAAATGGCACCAATAGTTGCACCTATTTGTCAGAGTTGTTGTGAGGATCAAATGGTATAGTATTTGTAAAGCACTTGGCAATCCTTAAAATGCTATACGAATGCTAGCTATCATCATCATCAGGGACAGCTAGGTGGCACAGTAGATAGAGTGCCAGGCCTGCAGTCAGGAAGACCTTAGTTCAAATCCACCCTCAAATACATCCTAGTTGGGTGGCCCTGGGCAAGTCACTTAACCATGTTTGCCTCAGTTTTCTCATCTATAAAATGAGCTGGAGAAGAAAATCGCAAACTATTCCAGGATCTTTGCCAAACAAAAAACCCAATGGGGTCATGAAGAGTTGGGCATGACTGAACAACAACAAATCATCATCGCCATCATCGTCATTATCATTTAGAATACTGTGTTCAATTCTGGGCCCTATTTTTTTCAGCAAGACATAAACAAGCTAAAGCTTGTGTGGCAAAAACAATACCAACAGCAACAACGAAGATGGCTAGAGGGCCAAAAGGTATATCTGCTATAACTGTGGATGTTTAACCTTGAGAAGAGAAGACATTGAAAAGGCACAATAGCTATAAAATAGAACTAGTATATGTAGAAGTTTTAGAGAGCTAGATTGAAGCTCGATATGAAGAAAAAACTTCCAAAAATAGCATGGGCTATGTCTGCATAGAGCATTTTCCCTTTATCAGAAAGTTTCAAACCAAAGTTGGATGATGACTTCATAGGCATGCTGTATAAGTAACTCTTGTTCAAGTTTTGGTTGGATTAGATGATCTCTGAGGTGCATTCTTACACTGATATTCAATGATTCCCATGTTCTCTATCAATTCTTGTTAATTATCAGATATTTACCACTAGGATTAAAGAAAAAAAAAACACTGTGTGGGATCCAAATGTCTCCTATATACTTCAAAATGTTGTTCCCACTTGTTTCCAAAGTGATTTCACATTATTCCTCCTCACACACTTTATATACTAGCTGGCTTACTTGTCTTTTCTTGCATTAGATATTTCCTTTCTTGCCACCATTTCTTTGCACAGGTTGTACTCTATACTTATAATATTTTCTGCTCCCATTTCTACCTATTAGAATGCCTGGTTCCCTTCTAGGCTCAGCTCTAATGCAATCTCCTTCTAGGGGCTGTCCCATAAATGTCAGTGTCCTACAGCAAATTTACTTGTCATTTATTTTGTATAGGTCTTGCACTTACTTCTGTGTTGTTTGCTCTCAATGGAATACAGAGCCTTTGAAGGAAGGGATTATTTTGTTTTTCTCTTTGTAACTTTATAGTTCAGCAAAGTGCCATTTTACATAGAACGAAATTAAAATTTAGAGAGGAAAATTCATTTTTAATTCAATTCAATTAAACAAATAAATTCTGAGCATCTACTATGTGCTAGCAGATTTTAGATTCTAGGGATACAAATATCAGACAGTCATTGCCTTTCAGGGTCTTCCAGTATCTTCCAGTATCCAGAGAATAAGCAGTATGTGTATAGATAAATAAGTTTAACTATATTATTTTACTGCACCTGTGATTTCATTGGTATGGGGAATTCCTCACAATTGTCTTTCTACCCATTTCTGGCTGCACTTTCTTTTAGTGTCATTTCTGATTCTTCTATAGTCATATTGGATACCATGATGTAAAAGTATATATGGCTGTTCCTTTGTTCTTGATGGTGATAATAGTTTTAAAAAAAAATTGCTCCAATGTTTTACAGTTTATTCTGTTATCAGTCCTCCTATTTTTACCTTGAATGCATTAATCACCATTCAGGGAAATCTCTTCTAATTGTTTGACACATTTCAAATTCACTCTTGTCCATAAGGCTATCCTCAGACACTTTGCCCAATGTCTTTTAGAAATCATGGTACACTATGTGTCAAAGCATTCTATTTATCTAGTAAAACTGCAGAATAAAAATCACAATAATATTAGGTTATTTTGGCAGAATTCATGATGGATTCATGCTAGCTTCCAATTACCATTTTATTTTCTAAGGTGTCAGAAACTACCTTTTAAAAATGATATTCTCGGATTTAGCAGTAATCATTTCAACTTCTCTCATTACAGCTTAACTCCTTGATTGACTTTATTTGTTTATTTATTTTAGAAATTACTGACTTTTATACTTCTCCAAACTTTTTTTTGAGACATCTCTCTTTTTGTGATTTTTCAAACATCCTGTACAATATTTCTTTCAGTTCCACTTAATTTGGAGCTGTTGATATGAACTACTGAGGGCAGCTAAGAACTCTCTTAAAATCATTTCTGATCTCTCAAACTTCTGAAACTCTGAGTTCCACAGTCTCTTAAGATTTCATGATGTACTACTCCATGCAACCTTGGCCATGCACCGGGATGTATCAGGCTCTGTATCTTGCCATTATCTACAAATATTCCACTCCTTTTCTTAAAAATTCTGATATTCCTTTATAGACCCTCCCCCGCTTCCCCACCACATCATTCTATTTTTCTCTAATGTCTCATTCCCCACTGAACGCTCTTCCTGACTTTCTTTAGACTTCAAAAGCATGCCCTTTCTATTGTTGAATTATCCTGGAATTTCCCTCAACACCTGGGGCTTCCTTGTCTTGGAATAGCCTGCCACCCCAATGTCCTGTTCACCCTGGTACAACCCTGTGAAAGACTTGCCTCCTTCCACTGATGAGTTCCTACATTTTGTGAATAGACCCAGGAAAGTCTCCCTCCAAGTCCTGTTTCTAACTTTTTGTAGACTTTAAAGCCATTCCACCATGGTGGATACCTTAATCTTCCTACTCACCTCTTTTCAGCAACTTTTGTGTGTTTTCTTTGCGTCACTAAAATTCAAGCTACGTGAGAACAGATACTATATTTTTACTTGTATTTGTAACCCCAGCACTTAGTATAGTTCTTAGTACATAGTAAATGCTTAATAAATCTTTCCTCTCTCCATCACTCCCTT
>CM053622.1:187214032-187270653 GCA_028646595.1 Phalanger gymnotis
GGTGGATGGGAAGGGAAGAGGGGAGAGAATTTGGAACTCAAGGTTTTAAAAAAATAGATGTTCAAAAGTAAAAAAGGTTTTTTTTTTCATGCAACTAGAAAATAAGATTCACAGGCAATGGGGCATAGAGATTTATCTTGCCCTACAAGAAAGGAAGGGAAAGGGGGATGGAGGGGAATGGGGTGACAGAGGGGAGGGCAGACTGAGGAACAGAGCAACCAGAGTGTACGCCAT
This sequence comes from Phalanger gymnotis, assembly GCA_028646595.1. Classification (NCBI taxonomy): domain Eukaryota; kingdom Metazoa; phylum Chordata; class Mammalia; order Diprotodontia; family Phalangeridae; genus Phalanger; species Phalanger gymnotis. The sequence goes on from CM053622.1 coordinate 187,214,267, forward strand.
CTTGGAGTGGGGGGGCAGGAAATGGGGAGAAAATTTGTAATTCAAATGCCTGTGAAAATCAATGCTGAAAACCAAACATATTAAAATTAAATTTAAAAAAAATCTGCCAAAGTTGGAGCCTGAAACTTTTGTGAAAGCACTTTCTTGGCTTCCCAACTATGTTCCCTCTCCTGGCAGTGGGCTTCTCAGCATAGACCCCAAGCAGGCCTGAAGTCTTATTGCCTATGAGTTTTGTATCTCTTCCTGATGCTTCCTCCTCCAACTATTCTTGCCCCAGCCTCCAAGATTGGTAGTTACAATTCTGCCACTTTCTCTATCAATCTATAAAATTTAACTCAGTAGAAGAAAGTTCTCTCCTCATAAGCTTCTATTCTGATTGACTGTTATGTGCTTTTTGTTTTTCACCAAGCTTCCCAAGCACTTTTCTGTATTTCTATCAATACAGATAATTGTATTCCTGAAGCAAGAGGTTATAGGGAAAAAAATATCATGTGCTGTAGGCAGCAGGAATACCACTCCTTGGGTTAAGTGCACTTCTCTATCCTTGAAACCTTTTAGTCCTAAGTCATATTCAGTGGAGTGAGAATGATACTTATGATTGTAAAGATGTCACTTTGTGATTGTTCCATCTTCATCTTCCTGGTACCATGTTTTAAAAATTATTTCTGTAATCAGCAGTTGATTTAAAGGATAGCTGAATACCCTAAAAGCAGCTAGCAGTATTGCGTCTTCACAAGCATGTTAAGGAAAAAAGATTCTCAGCTGCCTGAAAGAGGTTTTTAAGATTGTAGCATATAGAGCTTGAAAAGGCCATAGAGATCATACATTTCACTCTGTGATTGGCTTAGTACCTGGCGCGTGGTAGGTAGCTAATAAATGCTTACTGACTTGTCTCGATTTCATTTCCTTCATTATATAGCCACAGACCGGCATAGAGATGTCAAGTATTTATTCCAGGATCATACAGATGGTAAATAGCTGGATTTGGATTCAAATCCATGTTCTAGACCCCAAATTGAATATTATTTCCATGGTACTGCACTGCCTCTGTTGGCTAGCAGGACTTGCAACATCCCTTCTTCATATTTACCATAATAAAATTAGACTTAGAAAGTTGCATGAGAAAAAAAATTGTTTCTGAATATGCACACAGGTACATTTGAATGCTTGGAATATTAAGATTTGTTAACCAGTTACATACTGATTTTTGATGGTGATGATTTACTTCCCCCCCCTAAATTAATAGGATTTTATTTTTTTCCAATCACACGTAAAGACAGTTTTCAACATTCACTTTTATAAGATTTTGACTTCCATTTTTTCTCTCTCCCTCTCTTGCCTTGCTCCCCAAGACGGCAGCATCTGATATAGGTTATACATGTACAGTTATGTTAAACCTATTTCCACATTAGTCATATTGTGAAAGAAGAATCAGAACAAAAGGAAAAACTGCAATAAAGAAAAAAACAAAAAATGAAAATAATATGCTTCAATATACATTCAGATTCCCTAGTTCTTTCAATGGATGTAGATACCATTTTACATCATGAGTCTTTTGGAATTGTTTTAGATGAGTGTATTGCTGAGAAGAGCTACGTCTATCATAGTTAATCATCACACTTGTTGCTGTTACTGTGTAAAATGTTATCCTGGTTCTGTTTACTTCACTTAGCATCAGTTCATGTAAGTCTTTCCAGATTTTTCTGAAATCTGCCTGCTCATCATTTCTTATAGCACAATAGTATTCCATTACATTCATATACCACAACTTGTTTAGCTATTCCCCAATTGATGGGCATCCCCTCAATTTCCAATTCTTGGCCTCCACAAAAAAAAACCAGCTATAAATATTTTTGTACGTGTGGGTCCTTTCCCTTTTTACTATCTCTTTGGTATACATACCTAATAGTGGTATTGCTGTATCAAAAGCTATGCACAGTTTTATAGCCCCTTCGGCATAGTACCAAATTGCTCTCCAGATTGGTTGGATCACAGCTCTACCAACAATGCATTACTGTTTGAATTTTTCCATGTCTTCTCTGACAATTATCATTTCCATTTTCTGTCACATCAGGCAATCTGATGGACATGATGTGGTACCTCAGTGTTGTTACAGTTTGTATTTCTCTAATCAATAGTGATTTAGAGCATTTTCTCATATGACTATAGATAGCTTTAATTTCTTCATCTAAAAACTGCTTATTCATGTCCTTTGACCATTTATCAACTGGGCAATGACATGTATTGTCATAAATTTGACTCATTTATCTACATATTCGAGAAATGAGGCCTTTATCAGAGACACTGGCTGTAAAAATTGTTTCCCAGCTTTCTACTTCCCTTCTAATCTTGGTTGCATTGACTCTGTTTGTGCAAAAACTTTTTAATTTGATGTAACCAAAATTATCCAACTTGCATTACATAATGTTCTCTATCTCTTATTTGGTCATAAATTCTTCAATTCTCCATAGACCTAATAGGTAAAGTATTCTTTGCTCTTCCAATTTGCTTGGGGTATCACCCTAAGTCATGTACCCATTTTGACCTTTTCTTGGTATAGGGTGTGATGTTGGTCTACGCCTAGTTTCTGCCACACTATTTTCTAGTTTTCCCAGAAGTTTTTGTTAAATACTGAATTCTTTTTCCAGCAGCTGGAATCTTTGGGTTTATCAAACAATAGACCAGTATAGTCATTGATTATTGTGTCTTGTGTACCTAACCTGTTCCACTGATCCACCACTCTATTTCTAGCCAATACTAAATACTTTTAATGATGAACACTTTATCATACTTATGCTTTTAGATCTGGCATGGCTAGTGTACCTTCCTTTACATTTTCATTAATTCCCTTGATATTCTTTACTTTTTGTTTTTCCAGATGAATGTTGTTATTATTTTTTCTAGCTCTATAAAATAATTTTTGTAAGTTTAATTGGTATAGCATTGAATAAGTAAATTAATTTAGCTAGAATTGTCTTTTTTATTATATTAGCCTGGCATACCTATGAGCAATTGACATTTTTCCATTTGTCTAGATATGACTTAATTAGTTGAAAAGTGTTTTGTAACTGTGTTCATATAATTCCTGGGTTTGTCTTGGCATGTAGAATCCCAAATATTTTATATTGTCTACAGTTATTTTATTTATTTCTTTTTCTTGGTATTTATTTAGTATTTAATTTTTTCCCAGTCACATGTAAAAACAATTTTTAACATTTGTTCTTAAAACTTTGAGTTCCAAATTCTCTTCTTTCCTTTCTCCCTCTCCCCCATTGAGAAACCCAGCGATTCCATGCAGGTTATACATGTGCAGTCATGCAAAACATATCTATAATAGTCATGTCGTTAAAGAAAACAGAGACCAAAAAAAAAAAACCTCAAGAAAAAGAAAGTGAAAAAAGTTGCTTCAATCTGTATTCAGACAACATAGCATTTTTCGTCTTAAGTCCTTCAGGATTATCATGGATCATTGCACCAGTGAGAATAGCCAAGTCATTCAGAGTTGATAATCCTACAATACTGCTGTTACTTTGTACCCAGTACATTCCACTTTGCATCAATCAATGTAAGTCTTTCTAGGTTTTTCTGAGAAAATCCTGCTCACCATTTCTTAGAGCACAATAGTATTCCATCATATACATACCACAACTTATTCAACCATCCCCCAATTGATGTGCATTCCCTCAATTTCTAATTCTTTACCCCAAGAAAAGAGTTGCTATAAATATTTTTGTATATGTAGGGACTTTTCTTTTTTTATCTCTTTTGGGACACAGACCTAGTAGTTGTATTGCTATGTCAAAGAGTATGAATGGCTTTATAGCCCTTTGGGCATAGTTCCAAATTGCTCTATAGAATGTTTTAATCAATCACAACTCTGACAATAGTACATTAATGTCTCGTTTTTCCCACATCCCCTCCAACATTTCTCATTGATCTTTTCTGTCCTATTATCTAATTTAATAGGTATGAGGTAATATCTCAGAATTGTTTTAACTTGCATTTGTCCTACAGTTATTTTAATGGAATTTCTCTTTCTACCTTTTGCTGCTGGGCTTTGTGAATAATATACAGAAAAGCTAGTGATTTATGTGGGTTTATTTTATATCCTGCCACTTTGCTAAATTTGTTTATTATTTCAAGCAGCTTTTTACTTGATTCTCTAGGATTCTCTAAGTATACCATTTTATCATTTACAAAGGTGATAATTTTGTTTCTTCATTGCCTTTTCTAATTCTTTTGATTTCTTTTCCTTCTCTTATTGCTAAAACGAACATTTTTAGTACAATATTGAATAATAGTGGTGATAATGGGCATCTTTGTTTCATCCCTGATCTTGTTGGGAAAGCTTCTAGCTTATCCCCATTACATATTGCTTGCTGATGGCTTTAGATAATTGCTACTCATTATTTTAGGGAAAACTCCATTTATTCCCATGCTCTCTAGCTTTTTTTTAATAGGAATTGGTACTGTATTTTGTCAAAAGCTTTTTCTGCATCTATTGAGATAATTATATGATTTCTGTTTTATTATGCTGATAATTAGAGACATCAATGTGTTGCTGTCAGAGTTGTGATTGATTAAAATATTCTATGGAGCAATTTGGAACTATGCCCAAAGGTCTATAATGCCATGCATACCCTTTGACACAGCAATACTACTACTAGGTCTCTAACCCAAAAGAGATTTAAAAAAAGAAAAGGACCTATATATATACAAAAATATTTATAGCATATGCTCTCACCACCTCCCATCTAAACCGTTGTAATGATTTGCTCATTGGTCTCCCTGCAACAAATCTTTCTCCTGCTACACTATTTGGTCCATTTAGCTTTGAAAATGATATTCCTAAAGTTTAATTCTGACCATAAAATTTTCTCTTACTTAATAATCTCCAGTGGCTTCCTATCATGTTCAAGAGGAAACATAAACTCCTCTGTTTGAAATTCAAATAGCCAATTATGCTGATAGTTTTCCTAATATAGAACCAGCCCTGCATTGTTGGTATAAATCCTACCTAGTCATAGTGTGTTATCCTGGTGATAAATTGTTCTAATCTCTTTGCTAATATGTTATTTAAATTTTTCTCATCAATATTCATTAGGGAAATTAGTCTATAATTTTTTTTCTCTGTTTTGGCCCTTGCTGGCTTAGGTATCAGCACCATATTTGTGTTATAAAAAGAATTTGGTAGGACTCCTTTGCCTGTTTTTCTAAATAGTTTATATTGTATTGGTATTAATTGTTCATTAAGTGTTTGGCAGAATTCACTTGTATACCCATCTTGCCCTGGAGATGTTTTTCTTAGGGAGTTCATTGATGGTTTGTTGAAATTCTTTTTCTAAAATGGGATTGTTTAAGTCTTTTATTTCCTCTTCTGTTAATCTGGACAATTTGTGTATCTGTAAATATTCACCCATTTCACTTAGATTGTCAGATTTATTAGCATACATTTGGACAAAATAGCTCCTAATTATTGCTTTAATTTCTTCTTCATTGGTGGTAAATTCACCCTTTTCATTTTTGATACTGGTAATTTGGTTTTCTTCTTTTAAATCAAATTAACCAAAGGTTTAACTATTTTATTGTTTTTCTCATGAAACCAGCTCTTATTTTCATTTATTAGTCCAATAATTTTCTTACTTTAAATTCTGTTAACCTCTCCTTTGATTGTCAGAATTTCTAATGTGGTGTTTAATTGGGGATTTTAAATTTGTTCTTTTTCTAGATTTTTTAGTTGCGTGTCCTTATTCATTGATCTTCTCTTTCTCTATTTTGTTCATGTAAGCATGTAGAAATATAAAATTCCCCCTAAAATATACTTTGACTGCTCCCATAAGTATTGGTATGTTGTCCCATTATTGTCATTCTCTTTGATGAAATTATTGTTTCTATGATTTGTTGTTTGACTCATTCATTCTTTAGGATTAGATTATTCAGTTTCCAATTAATTTCTAGTCTATTTTTCCATATCCCTTTATTACATATAATTTTTATTGCATCATGATCTGAAAAGGATACATTTAATATTTCTGCCTTTCTGCATTTTATTGTGAGGTTTTTATGCCCTAACACATGGTCAATTTTTGTTTAGATACCATGTACTACTGAGAAAAAGGTATATTCCTTTCTACCCCATTAATTTTTTTCCAGAGGTCTACCATATCCATCTTTTCTAAAATTTTATTCAACTCCTTAACTTCTTTCTTGTTTATTTTGTGGTTAGATTTATCAAGTTCTGATAGGGGGAGGTTGAAGTCCCCCACCTGTATAGTTTTGCTATCTATTTCTTCCTGTATCTTACTTAACTGTCCTGTACACATAATCTCAACACGTCTAAAACTCAATTAAATATCTTTCTTCCTTAGCCCACCCTTATCTTAACTTTTTTTTTTTTACTGTCAAGGGTACCATCAGCCTCCCAATGACCACTGGGTGCCATCCTTGACTCTTTACTGTCTCCCTCACCCGCCATGTCTAGTGTATTGTCTATTTCATATATACCTCCTCGCCTCCTCTGACACTGCCTCCACCTGGAACATCCTCTCATCACCTCCTGTCTAAACTATTGTAATGATTTGCTCATTGGTCTCCCTGCAACAAATCTTTCTCCTATGTAGTCATTCAGATTTCAAAGTGATATTCCTAAAGTTTAATTCTGACCATATAATTCTCTTATTTAATAATCTCTAGTGGCTTCCTGTCACGTTCAAAAGGAAACATAAACTCCTCTGTTTGAAATTCAAAGCACTTCATAACCAATACCTCCTTTCTTTCCAGTCTTCTTATACCATACTTGCCACCATATACTCTGTGATCCAGTGCTGACCTACATGGGCAAAAAGAGTTTCCTTGTTGAAGAGTACTGTACCTGTGGAATTACAATTTCTATCCCCGTTCCTATGAAGATGATATATTTGTATCTGAAAGGTAGTATTATATAATATGGACATATTAATGACCTTATTAAGAGAAAAAGATAAAGCATGTTTATGCACTCTCACTACTGCAATTTGACATAGTTGTTTAAATGTTAGTTAGGGCAATTGTAAGAGGTACTATATTAATGATTTTTTTTTTGATACTGGAAACTACCTGGTAAGGAAATTTCATCAACCAATGCAGCCTGACATCTTATCTAATTTATCACCTTTGAGAATTTCCTAGAGCACCGAGAGTTTAAGTGACTTGTCCAGGGTCATATAGCCAATATGGCAAGACATAGAAGTTGAACTTTTACTGATTTTGAGGCTGTTTCTCTATCTGCTGTGCCATGTTGCCTTTCAGCTATGGTAGTAAAGCAAGAAGAAGATGTTAAGAAAATTAAAATAAATAAAAGGAGGATAAGATAGCTTTTTATGGGTAACACAATTGTTAATTTAGAAAATCCAAAAGATACCTCACATTATTGGAAATCACAGGTTCAGGAAAATAATAGAAAATAAGGTAAACTTATGGAAATAATTCATATTTTATATATTACTGCACGTAACTGAAAAACAAGAAAATGAAAGAATAATACCCTCTATAAGGATGATAAAATCTGTCATATTCATGGACATTAATGTATCAAGATATATATATATATATATATGAACTATATTAGAATTTCGCTTTTTGGGGTATCACAATTACGAGTTTTTGATTGGGTCATACATAATGACTTTATTTAAGTCTTTAATTAAAATGTTGAATAAAGTGAAGCTATGTACAGAACCTGTTGCTATGGCTATCTCTCCTTCCCTCTCATCCTCAGACAACTCTGCTGTTCCTCCCAGTCTGTTCCTAGTGTGCCAAATGAAATTCTTACTCTGTTAACAAAATCTCCATCATCAATACATTTAACAATGTTTATTAGCTACTTTAAAAAGTGCTTACTACTCCATGCAGTACTTACTACTCCATGCAAAGCAATGCATTATTCTTGAACTACAAAGACAAAAATTGAAAGCAGAGATCTCAGGTAATTTTCTGTTGATGGATACAACATGTACAAAGCTATGTAAATGCATAATAATTTGAGGTAGAAGAAAGCACTAACATCTTTGGAGATTATGATGATTTCATGTTGAAAGTGTCACGTGACCTGAGCTTTGTAGGAAATTAGGAGTTCTTACAGCCAAAAGTGAGGAAAAAACATATATGAGGAATCGCTGCCAAAAACTCAGTAAAGGTATAGGAATGGGAGATAGAAAGCAAGAAAATCAGTTTAGCTAGAACACAGAATAGATTAAAAAAGTTGTGTAAGATAAATCTAGAAAGATAGTGCAGATGGTGAGAAAACAACCATTGAGGAAAAAAAAAACCATTAAAGCTAATAATATTGGAGGGTACTGTGGGGCACTAATTATGTGACTGGCTAAAAAAATAATTAAAAGTAAAATTAATCAAATTGATTAATAGCTTTTAGAGTTACTTCAGGATAGGAATTGTGTCTTTGCATTAACAAATAAGGAAAAGGGGCAATTAATGATCTGCAAATTCATTCTAGGTGGTATAATGGATTAGTGCTGGCCTTGAGGTCAGGAAAGTCTAGGTTCAAATCTTGCTTCATACACAGACATATATAATTTGCATGACCCCAGAAAAGTCACTTTCTCAGTGCTTGTATAGGGAACAATTTATGGCCATATGTTGTAGAGAAATTGCTATTGTGTTAATAGAACTTTCTTTACCTGAGGAATTTCTTATATTAGTGAAATCACAGTCCAGTCCCTATTACCTATTTTGTCCTAGCTTAGACTATTTCTCTAAAGCAGACCAGGACAACTGTCCTAACTACAAATTGTTCTAATTACACTTAGCAAGTTTCAATGATTACTATTTTAAAGTGATATAATTACTGAAGCTCATTTCCAACTCTATAGAAAGTGTTGTTTGTTGTTATTCTAAGGCACTTTGCCTGAGTGGATACTGAGCCATCATCTCGTGTTTTATAGAAAACCAAACCCTGTCAACATCTACTATTTCCATACTTAATAACACTAGCATGATACCTAACAGTCTGGTGCCATGGAATAAGTGCTATCCTTTGAATCTCAGATCCTGAGTTTAAGTTCTGACTCTGATTCTTTCTGCCTATGCCACCTTGAACTGGTTACTAAATCTCTTTGGTCCTCAGTGTATACATCTGTAAAATGTGAGTGTGGACTAGATGATTTCTAAGGTCTCTTTCAGTTCTGGATTTCTGATTTTATAACTTAAGGTATCCAGACTTAGACTCATAAAATTATCATCATTGGTTTTATTTTTCTCTTTCTATCTTTACTATATTCTTGCCTATTATCATATTACATTAATATTGCTTTATGATAGTGTTTCAACCGCTCCTTAATAACTCCAGTCTTTAGTTTAGGCCCAAAAGCTCTTTACTCACTTTACTTCAAATTACTTTCCTTACCCACAGGCACCTATGTAGTATAGTGGATAGAGTTCTGGCCTTGGAGGCAGGAAAACCTGAATTCAAATCTGATTTCAAAAACTTATTAGCTGTATAACCCTGGGTAAGTCACTTGACCTCAGTTTCTTCAACAGTAAAATGGAGATAATATTGGAACCTAACTTTCTGGGTTGTGAAATCAAATGAGATAAGATTTTTTAAGTGCCTGGAATATGTAGAAGCTTAGTAAGTGCTGGTTCATTTTCCTATTTCTCTCTTTTTTCAAATTGCTCTGAATCTAACAGGAAGAATATTTTTATCCAAAGCCATATTAATCATATGATTTTCTCCAGGAGTCAATAATAGCTGTGAATTGAAAAGCAAAAAATAAAATAACATCATAATCCTGAAATGGGTTCTAAGGTCTTGCATCATTCTCTCTCTTTTCTGTCTCCTGAGTAAGATGGCCTACTGACCCAAACATATAATGCTAGAGAAATAAAGCCTCTTGTTTTCTTCTGCTTTTGATTACTGCTTCCTGTGTAGTCAATTATACTACCATCTTATGCTAAGCTGCAATTCTGAACTATGTTTTTTCCCCAAATCCTAACCCCTGCCCTCTTGAGAATACTACTCCAAACTCTCTCCCTCCAAGAATTCTTCCTATAACATTCCCTCCATCTTGGAACCTCTAAAATCAACTCAGTCCTCTTGGGGCAATAATTCCCTTAGCACTTTCATAAAACAATGGTACCATTTCATTCAATCATATAGTGCTCCTGTTTTTGACAGGCAGCTTTTATATTTGAGTTTCTAGAAAGTATAGTTAAGTAGAGCTTGAAGAAATCATGGAGATCATTTAATCCAATCTTGTAATTTTCCAGTAAAGAAATATCTTTTTAAAAATTAAAGTAATATGAAAATGGTATGAGACATGGGAGTTAGTGTGTTCCCTCTCTCTGGGGGTCTTAAAGTGGTTCCTAGAGGATTTAACTTAAGGGTGAAATAGGAGATGAGATATCTACTTTAGTTAAGGGTTAAACTAGCAGACCTTTGAGGTTACTACTGAAATTCTATGTAATTTTATGTAGCTGATATATTATTATGCCCATTTTGCAGATGAATAAATTGAAACCAGAGAAGTGAAGTGATACAAGGTTACACAAATAGCAACAGATTCACATCTTCCCCACTCATGTTGAGCTAAAGTTTCATTAGGTCATTATTTGCTGATTTACCAAGAAATTTTTTTTAAAAAGTCTCATTTGTTTTATTTTCCAATGTGTTAACTGCACCTCATGTATCATGATAGAATTTGAGCCAACACGTATGTAAATATACAAATGTACATATACACAAAAATGTCAGTGCGAGGAACTCTGAGGAAGGAAGCTGCTTGCACCTGGAGTTTGAACCAATATTTAATCTACTTGATAAATCCTAGGCAGTGTACTGAGGCATGGAAAAATTAGATGATTTGTTCAGGGTCACACAGATCATAAAAAGAGGTGAGATTGGAAGTCAGACCTTTTTAATTTTGAGTGTCTCACTCTCTCCATTCTGCAATATTCAAATAAATGAGTTTAAATATATTCTTTTTTTAAAAAAATCTGCTCCTTAGGACAGAAAATAATTTTGTCATGTAATTTGATTCCCTTCTATTTTTTGCAGCAATTAAATGATCACCTTCAAATGACTTTTGTGAAATAATGTCTTATCCATCTAACTTAAAATGCTCTTCAGCATTTTCCTTTCAATTATTCTTAAATAACAAGCTCACATGGACTTCAATTGGAAATTCTCTTGGTTATTATTTTAGTTGTAGGTTTGCTTTCCGCCTAAGAGTGTTATGATTTAGTTATTTTTGTTAGAGATCATTAATAGTTTCTCTTAATCAATGTAGGTCGAGCCAAAAGCTTTTCCTGTGTTTCAGCTTTTCTTCTCACATGAATTTTAAATTCAGGGACTAACCTTTCTTTTTGTCACCATGTTTTGTAATCTCTGAATACTTCTGGTTATTAAAGTGGTACTTGTGAATGAGAGCACCTTTTTTCATTATGTGGAGCTTACAAGTTATAACCTTTTCTCTGAAGAATTGTACTTAGTATAGTTATAGTGTCCTGAGGCCTGTGGGTCCTCAGAAAATGCTATTGGCCATATGATCCTGTGATTTCTAAATAGGATTACAGAAATGGACTCTACTTAAGCCTACTCCTGGAAGAAAAAGCAGAAACTTCAGGAAAGGTAGATCTTCAGGGTCAGAATATGCCCATGTCTATGCCCACGATCTGTTTATACTTTGGTCTATGTATATTGATGATTCCCTTAACTGTGGTTCAGCCATGGGTTGCTCAGGGAACGTCATTTCTTCAATGAGAAAGACTGGCGCCTTTGTAAAGGCCTTACATTATGATATGGGGATAATTTTATGCTATTGGCTTTTATAGAAACATTGTCTCTTGAAAACCCAATGTTAAAATGTAAATAGTTTAGCTAGGGGAAATAAATTATGGTGATGATGATGATGGAGATAAACTTTTATATAGTGCTTTAACGTTTATGAAGAACTTTACATTTGTTATCTCATTTGATCCTCATTAAAGCCCTGTAAGGTCAGTGCCATTATCCCCATTTCATACATGAGGAAACTGAGAGATGCTAAGTGAATTGCTACAGAAGTATCTCAAGTAGGCTTTGATCTCAAATTTTCCTGATTCTCTCTATCCCACTAAATCCTTTGCACCACTTAGCTATCGTTGTAACTTATTTTCATATTCTATAGAAATGTCTATTGGTGATTTAAGGCACCTAACCGTGAAAGTGGGAAGTGGGACAGATTATTTTGAATGGGATTTGGCAGCAGACTAGAGAACAGCCTTCTAAGTACTCCAGGCCCCATTCCTTTGAAGAGACTTGGAGTGCTTTTAATACCGCAGATACTGTGCAATGGGCTTCGTGAAATACTAGAAAAGCATAAGCAGTCATGCAAACTCAGCAGTATGGTTAGAAAGAATAATCATTATATCTCTTTAGTTCATTGGCTCTATATTTGCCATGCATGAATTTCTAAGCTGAGTGTAAATACTGGGAATGTATTTCACATTACAGTATATTGCAATTTCCTTCTTCTGGGTCACTGATAGTGAGCCTGAATCCAGCTGTCAACTTGATAGACTTCCTTAAGTTACTCTCACAAGTGCTCATTTTAGACAATTGCCTGTTTTAAGTACTGTAGTCTTATTTGACTTTCTATTCTGTGTACAAAATCTTCATAAACAGAATTTTACCTATGGAAAATCTTCCAAGTAGGTAAAGGTTGTTTTGAATATTCTCTGCTTCCCACACATTCCTTCTTCTTTTCTGTACTATCATCCCACTCTCTTCCCGATAGAATATGTTGACATTATATTGCCCTCTGTCCACCCTATTTGCTCCCGTTGAATTGTATTACCTTAGTGAAGCTAGCCTCTTTTCTCAAACTGCTCCCTGCAACAAAATCTGCCTGTTATGTTCTAGTGGTTTGGGCCCTGATCTTCTATTCTAAGGAGATAGGAAAGTTCACACTCCTTAACCTGGCATGTAAAGTCTCTCATAACTTATCCCCTACCCATCTCTCTAAACATACATCTTATTGATAATCTACAGGAAATGTCCACATTAACCAAATTGGTTGATCCCCTCATTGTTTTGTTGGTTTAGGCAACCTGCTGGTAGAGGGGCATTCTCTTCATCTTCCATCATCTGTTGAGTTTACTATACCTTCAAATTTTGGTGGTCTATCCCTTTGGAAATTGTTTTAGGTTTTGTTCATAGTGTGCCTGCAATGATGAATCTCTAAATGTAACCACACAGGTTTTTGTGACATAAATATTTAAAAGGGATCATCATTAAGTGTTCTATGGGCAACTTTTAGCACAATAACAGATTTATCAATCTATAAAAATTGGCGTTAATGAACATAACATATTTACCAATAATTATAAACACATAAACATAATCTATTAATGTATTACTTCTGGCTAATTAAGCCAACTTGCCTGGAAGTGAAGTCAAATGGGCTATTAAATTCCTAGCAAGGAGGGTGGGAGAGAGCGAAAAGGGAAAGAGGAGAAGGGAGGGGGAAAAGGAGGAAGACAGGAGAGAAAAATGAGGGAGAATGAGAAGATAAGAGAGGTGGTAGGAGTGCTAAAGGCTCCTAATTTCCTCAACATTTGATGGGGATGGAAATGAGCAATACAAAGCTGTGACTGTTCCATTCTCTATCGTGAAAGGAAAGGAGAGCCAGGTAGAAAGAGCAAGGGTCAGTCTCCACAAATATTGCCTACTACTTTCATCAAGCCAAGTTTCGCATCTCAGTTGTGTTTCTTCTAAGTACCCTCAGCTATACTCTTGGCATGACATTGGCTCTGATATATTTTAGAATCTTGTCCAAGAGGGATTCACTTATGAATATAAGGAAGTCATGATCTTAGAGCCACCTCTTCAATCCAACTAGGGTGATTTTTAGGGTTCCATAATATCAAATTAATTCAGTCCCACCATATCTGACAAATGAAAGTTGCTCGCTCAAAAATCAGGTTCATTTGTCCAACTATTGGTGGAGTAATGAATTGGTCTTGACATTTTTCAAAGAACCCCAGTCACTGGACTGTGCATTCCCTTTGACCCAGCAATACCTCTATAAGGCATATGCTCCAAAGAAATCAAAAAAAGAATTAGAAAAAGATCCATATATGCAAGAAAAAAATTATAGCAGTAGTACCTAGCCCAAAACTCTTGTTAAGTTTTGATGGCTCAGAATGAGTGTAAATACGAATTGTTTTCTGCCTGAAACTTTGAAGGTATTCCTCTCCTTGACTGACACTTTCGTGATGGTAAATTAGGCCATCTTTTCTCTCAATTCTTACCTATCCCTCAGTAACTGAAGGACAAATTGAGACCTGGGAAAGACCTGAATTTAGAAAGGCCAAGGTTACCCACCACTACATCCCAGGCCATTGCCACTTGTCTTGATTTTTGTCTTGCTACTGGATTTTGATGGCTCTAGAGGAGAGAGTGAGGCTGACAACTTTACATAGGTCTGCTTTACTTAAATCTGATTTGAGTGCAAGTCGAAACATCATTGTTGTGATGTCATTGGTCCTCTTGGAGAACAAAGAAACAACAATAGTAGCACTTTTTGTGATGGTCAAGAACTGAAAACTAAAGGAGTACTCATCAGTCGGACAAAGGCTTATCAAATTATCTATGAATGTAACAGAACACTACTGTGAAATAAGCAATGATAATTTCAGAATTTCAGAGAATGTTGGGAAGACTTGTGTGAAATGATACGAAATGGAATAAACAGAACAAGGAGAACAAAATATACAATGACAACAACATTGTAAATACAAATAACTTTGAAACACTTAAGAACTCTGATTAACACAATGAATAACAAAGGTTCAAGAGGGCTGATAAAGAAGAATACTCCCTTCATCTGTCAGAAAAGTGATGGATTCAATATTCAGAATGAAAGAGAAATTTTTGGACAACGTCGGAATATATTTTGCTTTTGATTATCCACATTTGTTACAAAATTTTTTATTTTACCTGTTTTTCTTTCTCAGTAGGGGTTGTTGGGTGAGGGAAGATGGGAAGGAGAAAAAAAATGCTTATTAATTGAAAAAAAATTGCCTCCTCAATGCCATGACTCATTTGAAGAACATTCCAGTACTGGTAAGCTAAATAAAGTAACACTTTCCTTCATCATGTACGCAACTAAATTTCAACTAGTTTTTAACTATGACATTACAGAGAATGTTCATGTTGAAGGATTTTCTAGGGAAATTTCTAGTGGAATGCCCAAATGACCTGTCCTTGAGTAAGGGATGGATAGAATGTTTATCTAACAAGAAAATGGCCTGATTTTGGGAGGATTAGCTAGTGTATGAAATGATGAAAGGAAAATCTTAAAAAGTCTTTTATAGACTGGAAGAGTGAGTCAAAACTGTGACTAAGGATAGGGACAGGGTTGAGGACTTGACTTCCCATTTCATTTCACTGGTATAAAGAACTTTCTGATGAGAAAATTACATCTATATATGAATATTGGCACCTCCTCTGCAAATTATAGTCTTGGGCAGTTTCCTAGAGAGGATGAGTAACCTTAAGGTCATATGGCCAGCATGTGTTGGAGGAAGGACTTGAATCCAGGTTTTCCTGGCTTTGAGACTAACCATTTATTTACTAGTCCATGATTTCTTCTGTGGGTGAAAGATTACGTATTGTTGTTAATCAGTAAATTTCTATTTTGTCCAAGTCTATGTGACTCCATTTGTGTTTTCTTTATATAAACACTGCAGTGGTTTGCCATTTCCTTCTCCAGTTCATTTTACAGGTGAGGAAACAGAGGCAAACAGGGTTGAGTGACTTGTCACACAACTTGTGTCTGAGGTCATATTTGAACTCAGGAATATGAGTCTTCCTGACTCGAGGCCCAATACTCTATCCACTGCACAACCCAGCTGCCCAATAAGAGAAGTATAACAGGCAATTCCTACAGTGGTGGCTAAGAACCAGAAATCAAAGGGTTGCTCATCAATTGGGGAATGGCTAAAGAAGCTGTGGCATACAATTGTAATGGAATATTATTGTGCTATAAGAAATGACAAGCAGGATGATTTCAGAAAAATCTGGAAAGACTTACATGAACTGATGCATAGTGAAGTGAACAGAACCAGGAGAACATCACAGTCACAGCAATATTCTTCGATAAAGAACTGCAAAAGACTTAGCTATTCTCAACAATGCAATGATCCAAGACAATCCCAAAGGATTAATGATAAAGCATACTATTTGCCTCCAGAGAAATAGAGATTGAAGCACACTAATTTTCACTTTCTTTAATTTTTTTCTTTTATTTGAGTCTTCTTATACAAAATGACTAATATGGAAATGTTTCACATAATCATACATGCATAACTAATATCTGATTGTTTACAGTCTCAGGGAGTGGGGAGGGGAAGAAGGAAGGGAAGGATAGAATATGGAACTCAAAACATTAAATAAAAATATTTTTTAAAATACCTGTATAAGTATAGGATGGAAAAGGCATGGCTAGACAACAATTTGTGCAAGAGTTATAGTTTTAACGGACAACAAATTTTAAACAAATAAACACTATGTTGTAGTAGCCAGAGAATGTGAATGCAATCTGAAACTACATTTATAGAAAATGTTGAAAGCACAGGTGATAGTCCCATTCTGCTTTTACCTGGTAAGACCATATTTGGAGTATTGTGTTCTTTCTTTTCTAGGCTCCATATATTTTGAAGTAGATGCAGTGAGGTGGCACAGTGTATGGGACACTAGACCTGCAGTCAGGAAGACCTAAACTCAAATTTGGCCTCAGGCATGTAGGTGTGTCACCCTGGGCAAATCACTTAACTTCTGTCTGTCTCAGTTACCCCATCTGTAAAATGACAATAATAACAGCATCCACCCTTCCCCAGGTTGTTCTAAAGTATTATCTAGAGATAATACTTATAAAGTGTTTCACAAACCTTGAAATTCTACATAAACATTAGATAGTACTAATAGCAGCAGCAACAGCAACAGTAGTAGTAGTAAAAGGAAGAGGAGGAGGAGGAGGAAGAGAAAGGGGAGGAGGAAGAGGAGTTGGGACAGCAGCAACAGCAGCAGCAGCAGTAGTAATAATAGTAGTAGTGGTAGTAGATGACAGTTGAAGCATGTCCATAGGAGGATGACCTGGATGCAGAGAGAACTTGAAAACATATGAAGATTGGTTGAAGGTGGTAGCATTTTTTGGGGGTAGAGAAGAATAGACATCTCCGTGCAGATGTAAAGTGACAGAGAAGTAGAAGATCATGAAGCTTCAAAAAACTGTGATGGGGAAGATAGAAGAGGGAGAAAGTGATGTAAGATACCTGATCATTTGATTAACCTAGTGATCCCTTCATGCTCAGTAGCAATGCTCCACTTCTGTTTCTATTGAACATTGACACCACTCTGACCCTTTCTTCAATAGTTGGATCTAAGAGCCACCAGGGAGAATTACAGAGGATAAGAAAGCTCACTTCCAGCAAGCAAAATATGAGGGAAATTTTGAAGTGGCATGATTTTCTGCTATTGTCAATTAACTGCTGTGTCTGAGCTAAATGTGAATTGGCATCTCTTAGTATAGGGTACAAAATGGCAAGATGAATGGCTCTTCATTCTCCAAGTAACAATGTGGATGAATATGTTGAAGAATATAAGAATCAAGAACAGATCCCTGGGTTACTTCAATATAGACCCCTCACAAAGCTGCTATGTACACTATATATACCAGCATTTAACCATTTCTAAGAGACCTTTTAAAAATTACATTCATTTTATTGCTATGGAAATTTTAGTGATAAAACCAGAAGATTACAGATACAGTGATGTTAAGGACAGCCACAAAAAAAGATCAACTGTGTATTATGTGGTTGCTTCTCCAACTTAGTAGCTAGTTCCATAAATAGTTGATTAAAGTGAACACAATCAAATAAAATAAGAGCAATCAAATAGAATTATTCTAGTCCATTTTAAAAACATTGCCTTTGTGTCTACAGACTGAGCAAAAAGATATGGACAACTGATGGTTATGACAAGTTACTAATGAATATAATTTCATAGAGTCTTAATTACATGCACACATTAAAAAAAAACTAGTTACAAAGAAGTAATATATCTCTCTTTGGACTGCTGAAGTTTTGTAGTACTTTAAATATTTTCAATCATGCAACAATAATAAAAATCCGAATGAGTTTTGTAAGGGAATTCAGTGAGGCTCAAAGAACATGATTTAACAATTCATACAAATAAAGTCACAGTTATGTACTGTATCCAATTCTCCATACTGCATTTTTTCATCAGTTATTTTATATATAAACTTTCTTGTATAACTTTTTAATCAGGTTTCCTGGATGCACATAAAATCTCTACGGCACAAACTTCATTACTATCAGAATAAGTTACCAAGTAGAGTCACTTGAGTTTACAATTAATCTTTAGCTAAAGGCATTTATTACATGTGGTGTCTTAGCAGCTGCAATCTTTCATGTAAATTCAAGCTTAAGAAACCAAGAAAATTGGCAGTTTAGAATCTAGATTATGAGAGTCTGTACAGATAATACCTGAAGTGTCATCATGTGTATGAAGAAAGAGGAACAAGACTTTCTGTTTCAGTTTTAGAATCCCAACTTATTCAAAATCTTTGACAAATTCTTGTAGAAAGATCAAGTGAACAGAAGATTTCACTTTACAATACATACCTATTGACCTCTGTCCAAAATGGTTTTGTGATTGAAATGATTTTACTACTGCACAACTAACAAAGCTATTGGTTGAACTTTTTATATTAAGACTTATACAAGTTATTAACAAGACAAAGAAGGATTTGCCATTAAAGTAGTGACTAAGTACTCTTCTAAATTGTGTGCTAAAGAAATTTATTACATAAAACAACATAGAATCAGTTTGCTTGTTTAGATGAAGTTTTAAAATATATGCAGTTCCACTACTTCTATTAAAATTATTTTGATGGAAATTACCAAATGGAAAAAAGAATACTGTTCCAACACATCCACAAATATTAAGTCTGTGACTAAATCAGGGGCTTGCATCACATGTGAAGTATAATTAACATGAGCTGGCATGAAAGAAATTTAGTGACTTTTTGTGTGAAGAGCGGTAAGAAATTAACACAATTGGTGATGCTAGGCAGGGTTTCACTGTTTTAAACTATTTTGTCTTTAGGTTAACAGATTTTTGCTTATAAGATGCAAACTTACACTTTGAGCACAATAACATTTTTCTCAGAAACTGAAAAGACTTGACTTAGTACACTACCGAATTAAACATTTTTACAGAGAGAATATTATACAACCTGGACCGAAATCAGTGTAATGCCTGGCATTTACAATCACTTACATGTACTTTAACTGGATGTTAAGCTATGCAACTGTTGGTACCAATCTGCTTATAAAAGCAAAGCTCTAGAGACATAGTCTTCTCACAGAAAGTGGACATGCAGGTTTCATCATTAGGTGTTCAACAACAGTCATCAGTTCATTAAATAAGATCCAACCATATGGATTTCTTCAGAAGGAATTAACAGAGTAAGAAATCTGTAGTATAGGAAAGACTAAAGTAAGCTTTCTTGACCACTGAGAAGCATAAAAGAAACTGTAGCAGGCATCAAGAAAATTTCATTACATGCAATAAATTTCAGAATGTCCTGTTGATTAGCATTTAATTTTTCCAAAATCTCAGTAGAGGCAAACTATTTGAACACTTTACATCGAGAACTGTTTTTGTATATATAGCAGCATGAAGTGAGAAGAACAGCAAGACTGGAAAGATACTAATTGAAGCTGGGTAAGAGGTGACAAAGATGCAGCAGCTCCAACTTCTGCAACCCTCTAAGAGACTTTGTGAAATATTTTGCTGAAATGTAGGTTATCTGTACCTTCAGCATTCTTCTAATCTGTCAGAGTACACATTTTCTTCAAAAAAGGAAATAAGGTTAATTTGATATAACCTGTTCTTGATTTCAAAAAGAGATGGCTCTTTGTCTTCACTGCTTCCTTTTCTAGATGTTCACTAGAACATCCTTTGATGTTGATAAATTATCATTGATATTTTATCAATTATTAATTGATATGTGATCAAACCTCCCATAATATATTCAAGAATTGTGCCACTAATCAAGATCAGTAGCGCAGACTCCAATTTTTGGTACATTTGGTACATTGTCTATTCCAGTAACACATCTCCACCTAATGAATAATGGTTAAGCAAACTACACTATATATTATTCAGTCACAATAAATGATGAAATATTATTAAGTCACAATAAGTGATGAGATAGATAAACAGTTCCAGAGGAAATTGGGAAGACTTCTATGAACTGATGTAGTGTGATATGAACAGAACTAGATCAATTTACAAGACAATACACTGTAAAATGTAATTTTGAAATACTTTGGAAATCTAATCAATTCAATATTAATTAGTGGAATAAAAGAATTCCCTCCTAACTATGAATGTGAGAATTGTTTGATCTGGTTGTAATCTGCCTATGGAAAAAAATAGTGTGACCTTTAATATTCATGTCATTTATCCATTCTGTCCTCATTGCAGTATTTTGTAAAATGTTGTTCTAAATCTATTTCAGCCACATCCCTTTAGAATTTTCCCCGTACTTTTTATCCCTGTAAAAAACATACTAAATATATTATGCTTATTTTTCATACCAAGAAACCTAGGTTTGGAGATATTCACTTTATCATGGTCACAAAATAGTAAATATGAGAGGTGGAATTTGAACCTGGGCCTTCTCCACTCTGAAGTCCTGTACTCTATGCGCTATGCCATACTAGGTGGTTGGCTAGTCCTTTGCATAACTGCAGCTATAAATGAGAGTGTGTGGTTGGGGAAGGCAGGAAAGATGGAAGGAATCAAGGCAGAAAGGAAAGAATGAAAGAAGGAGGAAGGGAAGGGAGTTAGCAATTATATAGTACATACTATATGCCAGGCACTGTGATAAGCACTTTTACAAATCTTATATTCATAACAACCCTGCAAAAGAAGGTGCTACTATTATCTGCATTTTACACTAGAGAAAACTGAGGTAAATAGAAGTTAAGTAACCCACCTGGGGTCAGACAACTACTAGTTTTCCAAGGCTGAATTTAAACTCAAGCGTTCTTCACTCCAGGCCCAGCCTCTATCCACTGTGCTACCAGCTACTTCTGGGGACTTGTTGGAAGATGTTTTGAAGATGTTTTACGCTTAACCATTTCATTGTTGCGTATACTTTGTCCAGTGACTCAGATGGTAGCTCCTTCATACCTTTCTGTATTTCTCGCCCTTCACTCCAGTGTGTGTGTGTGTGTGTGTGTGTGTGTGTGTGTGTGTGTGTGAGAGAGAGAGAGAGAGAGAGAGAGAGAGAGAGAGAGAGAGAGTTTTCAAGTCATGTGGGATTTGGCATGTGAAAATATCCAGTCTGGAGATGGAGCATCTTGTTCAAGGAACAAGGAAGCCAGTGTGACTGGATTGCACAGTACATGGTGGGAGTGGTGTGTGTATGTGTGTGTATGGGGTGGGGAGGGGTGAGTAAGACATAAAAAGATTGGAATTACAGGAGGTGGCCAAATTGTGAAAGGCTTTGAATGCCTCCAGGAAAGTCTCTGCTAATAGTACTAACGGTAAAAATCCTACGAATAATGTTTTTTTTAACTTAAAAAGTAATTGAAAATGTGTCATAATTCTGTAACCTCAGCCAAACATAAAGTGCATCAAGAAGCATAGAGGTATGGGAAAAGCAAGTTCGTGAGCTTTGCAAGGAGGGGATATTTTAACAAGATCTGCCTTTAAAAACAACAGTAACAACAAAAGAAATCCAGTACTGGGTAAACTCTTAGTACCTGCTAAGGAAACATCATACTGTCATTAGTCACCATTTGTCTTACCTCAGTAGACATTAGTACTGGTCTGACAGAAAGACTACTAGAGTTAAATATTTACAAAAACCCTCAAATGTGCTTTCCCAGCACATAAATGAGGTGATTTCAAGCACACTGATATGTATGTCTTAAAGTATTCAATTATCTGGAGTGAAGAAGAATCTGTATGCAGTGCTTCTAACACATTTTGAGTTCTAATTAGTGAAAACCCCATGTTTCTGTGTTCACTCAGATGAGAAACTAACTGTGTCAACAACTGTCCTCCAATGAACTTGGTGGATGTAAGGGGCCAAGATTACCCAACTTTTAGCACTGTGGTAAACTTTCTTAGTAAGTAGTTTGAACAAGAGTCCACAGGAGCTTTGCATTATTGTAATTGTTATTTCTTAGTAGATGTTGATTTTCTGTTTCTTCAAATATTCATGATACTCAGATTTCAAAGAGCAATAATTTTAAACTCCAGAGCTGGCATTGGGGAAGAGGATTAATTAGTGCTTGAGGTCCTCTAGTCCCTGCTTCCTTGCTCTGAACAGCTATCAAAAGATATGAACATCTAAAATGAGCTTTAGGGTAGCTAATTATAAACATGATTCCTAAATGAATCCTTCATGGCAGTGTTGATGGGATTTTTTTCTCTCCTTTTGCATCTTTTTCTAAAAGGTCTTATTAAAATGATTCTGCAAAGCTACAAAAAGAGTTGATCTTTCTTGAAAATGGGAGCAAAATTGACTATACTCTGTTACAAGGAAAGGTTTCTATTTGGGCTGGGGCTGGGTAGTGATAGAGATGTCAAAAAAGAAAGACAAGGGTATTAATAAAACATTTAAAACCACACAGAAGAAAGCAGGACATGTTTTTTTTTTTTTAAATATCGTGGTAATTAAATTTTATGAAGATAAATTATTTAAGTTCAGAGTGGCTCATCAGTTAGCTAATAAATAAAAACTCTCAAAATTAAAAAAAATGTCTGCCACAGAAACTCATGAAATGGGGCTGGGGGACATAAGCATTTATTAAGCACCTTGTATGTGACAGATACTGTGCTAAATGCTTTACAAATATTATTTCATGTGAAGACCTTTTGTTAAGGTAGCAGTTCTCAAAGTGTGGTCCCAGAATCCTTTTTGGGATGGGATAGTGGTAGTGGTGATCCATTAGGTCAAAACTATGGTAATAATACTTTGAAGATATTTTAATTTCTCATGTTAAATGTTGATAAATGTAACCCACAAGAAAGGAAACTCTTTTTTCTGGGGGTGGGATGTCTTCAATGATTTTAAGAATACAAAGGGGTCCTGAGACTAAAAAGTTTGAGAATCGCAGTACTAAGTTAGAAAGGTTGAGGTCTTCATTGAAGGAAGGAATACCTGCACCAACAAAATGATAGATTCTTGAAGCATTGGTGTAAATATAAATTTTCATAGATAACACTTTGCAGTGGCAAGTGAAGCTTAAGATAATGCTTATAAGTTATATCTTATTCCTGTAGACTCTGCAATACTAAGTTGGAAAACTAAATACAAATTTATGGAATACTACGCAGAATTATAGGAACTCAAAGATGGAAAGGATCCTAGAAGTAACTTAGCCTGTATTTAAAATGGGAACATCCTATATAACATTGCCTTAAAGTGGTCATCCAGTCTTTGCCACCAAAGAGGTTAACTGAAGAATTCCATTAAATAGGAAACTCAATTAGTGTATTTGGAAACAACAATCCAGAAATGTTTGATTAAAAAAATGTTGTTTCACATTTTCATTCTGATAAGTCTATAAAACTATAAATTTAGACTAAGGCATTTTAATATGATTCATGTTTCTTCATTAATCTCGACTATGATTAATATGATTAAATATAATAATTAGAATAATCAGTCATCTTCATGGGAGTTCAGCATAAGGTATATAACCAGCAAGTGAACTGTCTGTATTTAGGTATCAAAAAGTGGGTACATGTTGTCATAAACTATTTGATTAGTTAGGACTGGAAACTTTTATTTCTACTGTCCTACTAATCAGGATTATGTTTTCAAAGTCAATTTCTAACTTGCATAATAGTGTTGAGATGGTAATTTTAAAGCTCCAAGATGTGAACACCTGGTGCTCTATGCACCTAAAATTATACATGGAATAGAGATGCCAAAATGACATGCCTTCAAATATTGAAGCCATGGTGATTAAATTGTGAATTTCATGCCTAAAAATCTCGACAACAAAAATCTTCTCCTTACCTCTAGATTTTATTCTTTAAGTATATTTTCCCTCTTATCTCTATTGCTTTAATAAGAGGCACTGAATGTTTCAGGGTAAAAGAAATTGTGCTCAACGTCAAGAGCATCCTTGAACTTAAAGCAGATTTTTGAAGAAAGCCGAAGGATCAAAATTATGAGAGAAGCACTCCATCACTCAGAGACCTTGATGAGAAGTCTTAAGAAAGACTCTTCCAAATCTCTGATTAGCTCTTCCCTTAATCCTGTAGGGGAAAAATAGGATCCACAATCATTTTACAATATTTTGATGGACTAAAAATATCGGGACCCCCATCCCCCAACCATCTGTGGTCCAATAATAGAAAATTTCCAACCCCTATTGAAGAAGACATATAATATAATAAACTATGTAAGGACCTAGTAAAACAGGGAATAATCTCTTCCATTGTTGTAACAACTATTTGTTATCCTTGGATAAGAGACTTCTTTAGTCTGGTCTAAATGGCTACTTCAACCCTGCAGTTTTTTTAAAGGGACCCTTTCTTGCAAAAGTTTGTGGTCACTTTCCTGTGTCTCCTCCCCTGGAAAGTGCATGTCTTCTCATTCTGATAAAAATCCCTGCTAGTTGCATGGCAAATATTCTCGTGGAAGGCCCCCTTTCTCTCTTGAATGATTCTCCTCTTTTTCTATCTCTTCCTCTCTTGTGACAGGTATTATTTATCTATCCCAAGTTGCTGCAAAATGCGGTTGATTGGCTGTGTACTCTAAGGAGATCAGAGAAGTTATAAAAACTAAATTTGTTCCCTAGGAAGCTGAAACTTCTAGCAGCAGCTTCCTTAGTGTGTGTTAGATAATACACAGCAGGCACTGGAGGTTTCATACTTCAGCCTCTAATAGGTTCATTCTTGATCTGGTCAGATAGGAAAAGAGCTTCAGAGGGGTTAATAATGAGCTTTATTCTAGGCTAGTTTTCTCTAACACAGTATTGCTGATAACAGAAGCACCACAAACACCTACAGCATTTGCTAATCACCCTTCTCGCAGATGCCCAGGAGAAGGGGTATGGGGTGCAACTACCCCTATGTCTCCATAGAGTCAATTGAGACAGACACAACTTGTGCATCCCCTAAATCCCTCAAGCCTCAATGGAGGTCAGTTGAGGCAAACACATATTCCCCCCTCCCAAATCTTGATGGAGGCTGATCAAGGCACATAGCTTTCCAGCTTATGCATTCAACCATAAAGGTTCCCCAATTCACTGACCAATGCCCACCTGTTTTATAGGACATCGTACAAAGAAGACATATTGCCAGCAATAGCCTCACAAGTTTACATCACCTCAACCCCATATCTCACTGCGCAGTCACAGTGGATGTTAACAATTTAAGCTCGTATGTTTATATTATTTATCATTATATAATGCTGTGCAAGCATGGTAGAGATATTTTGAACCATGAGCCTGGGAAACTGAGATTGTCATGGTCATGGATCCTAGGAAACCGAACTCTTAGAAATAATAACAAAAATCTACCTTACACATAGTAAAATCAACCTTCCTTACACTAAAATTCACCTTACTGACAGTATGCTAATATATTTTTTAAATTTTGCTTTCAATTTGGCCTCCTGTCTTTGACCCAGAATAATCAGACCCCACTGACAGCTCTCTCTCTCTCAAGAGGTCCCTTTCAGTAAAGAAAATCCCCTGAAACCTCTTATAAAATGAAGGATTTGTCTTAAATGCTTTGTGTTATAGTGAAGAGAGGCCAAGAAGAGGTCATTTAAGCACTTTTTTGACAGCCTCACCCCCTTAGCTTTTCTTTCAGGAGGGAAAATGATCTTATTCAAACTAAGTAACTTCTTGAGGAAAAAGCATTAGACTTGGAACCAGGAGACCCTTACCATGACAGCATTCTTAACTACCAGTATGATTTTAGGGAAAATAAGCCAACAAAACAACAAAACCCACCTCTCTAATCCTGTTCCACATTAGGATTAGATGATCCCTAAGGCTCTGTTGCATTTGAGATTTAACAAGAGTAAACTGAGGCAGATCTCTGGTGCATGCTACTTGTCAATAAATGGATCAATGGTTGCCTCCATTTATGCAGAAGACCCCAAGCAAAAGGACAGTTCTCCCTTTATAATTTTAAGGTGTACAAAACAAAGAACAGAACAGGATTAATGACATCATAGGATTAAAGGCAACGTGACTGGTTGCAGAACTGAGGCACAGGGAACAACAGGATTGGTTGGAAGTTTGGAACTGTAGGGTAGCAGTGATCCACCCCCACCCTTTTTCTCTTTTGACACTAAGAAGTGCTCATTGTTTGAGTCTAGGCATGAGATAGCAGCCCAAACTTTTAGACAGCAAACCAGATATCCTTGAAGGATAGCTTGGTGGAGTGAAGATATCTGGCCTGATTCCCTTTCTTTTATACATATTCCCCAAGGTTAGCAAAATTCCTAGATGCAAGAATACTGATTAGCAGGAGAGCCAGCTGAATTCTAAACTAAGTTCAGAGACTAAACAATTCCAGGACGAAAGTGGTTATAAGACGAAATCAATTTCTTATAAAAAGAATCAATGAGAAAATGACACAGTATCAATCTTAATCTTCCCAGCCTTTTACAGATCTCATATTCTATGACTGAATCCATCCTCTCTGGCCAAATATGCAATTTTCTCTCCTGAAGTTCACTACAACACAAATGAGGATTTTCAGTAGACTGGGTCACATAGAACATTCGATAATGAAGACTTTGTGACTGCAATTCAATAGTATTACTACCTAGATGCATATATTAGAAAACATATGGGCAACGGTCTTTCTTGGAACTTAGGGCTGAGAATGAAATTATATAGTTATATAGTTGGAAGGTACCTTCCCATACCATGTTGCTCAGTTTAGTCATTTTGATTATTCTAACTTAGATTTTAGGCTGTTAAACAATAATATGAATGTTTATGACATAATCTCTAGAAATTTCATATAGAAATAAGATGCTAATTCAAAATAAGAACCCAAGACATTCTAAGATGCTCTAACTCAAACTCAACCTTGGATTGCTTGTTTGCTTTTCCCTTTCTCCTCCTATATGAAACCTTCTGGAAATATCCTCATGTAGGCTTGGATTCTGATAGTTTGTCATTTCTTGGCCTGAGGGTTTTTGTTTGTTCTTTAACATTTGAAGCCTCAGAGAGGTGAAGACATTTAGATGTTGACGCTTTTTAGTATGATTATCATACTATAATGTATTTCTTTGAGTAATAGTTGCTCTTGCCATCTAACTGACTCAAACTAAATTAGATTAGAAGTTATTTACATGAACATTGTAGCATCTCTATCTTCCCGAACCTATGACTATTTTGGCAAAAGTGAACTAAACACAAAATGGAAATATGTTCCTTTTAAATCTGTGGAAATGTGGTGTAATGGAAAGAACAATAGACCTATATTCAGGTGAGACTTGAATTTGAATCCCAGCTATATTACTTTCTAGTTGTATGCCCTAAGGAATTCATAGAAATTTTCTGAGTCTCATTTGCCTCATCTGTAAAATAGGGATAGCAATACCTGTAACCTATCTCTCAGGGTGGCAGTGAACTTGAAATGAAAATGTATGTGAAGCATTTTGCAAATCTTAAAGCTTTATTTAAATGCTAGGTATTATTACATCTCCTATGTAGCTCAGGTTACCCTATCTTGATAAAGTAGAGGAGAGGTTGGTATCACTTTCCCTTTTCTATTACATAGATCCATTTAGCACACAATGGAAACAATTTACTCCCTTCTGTTCCTGTTAAGGAGTACTGATTATTATTCAAATTGGTGATAGCTGACAGGTTGCTTTCCAAAGCAGCTAAAACTCTTTTGACTATTTCATGCCTATGTTGTACCTTATCCAACACCATAAAAAAATCAGTTATGCACAGCAATAGCATTTCTTCTCACCTTCCAACCAAAATTGGATTTTTAGAGATATCTGGAAAAGGATTACTTAGGTTTGGAATGACTAGCCTGAAAACTGTGAGAGATGAGGCCATGTCTTACCTATTTTGGTATCAACAACATTCTGAAACACAAGGCCTTGTACATAGTAGACGGTGCTCATTAACTATTTAATAAATTAATAACAAGGCTAAATTGATAAGTCCATATGGAGCTTCTCTAGCGCCTTTCAAGTAGCACCACCTGAAAATCTTTGTTGTGCAGGAGATTTTAGGTGGAAAGCCTACAAATATAACATCAGATTTCCCAGAAAGCCTGACGCTAGTTCTTCTTGATCCTTCATGTAAACAGCAAGCCTATTACCCTGTCTCATTTTGGCTCAATGTCTGAGCTAACAAACCAAATTGGATGCAGGTGGATATTCCTGTGGCGAAAGGAGATTGCTTTATTTTTCATTCACGAACAGAAAAAGAGAATATTTGCAAGATTCCTAATGGGCATTTCAAGCAAGGTGCAAAATCCATAGTGTTTCCTCATTTATATTCCATCTCTTTTATCTTTGCCCATGAAGAGCTGATAGGTGCTTCCTGTGTGTGTAGCAAAAAATCAACTGAAAACTCTAGCTGGAATAAATACAGTGAAACATCATTAATTTGGGTTAATTGAGGAAACGAAAGCTGGATTTGTTCAAAAGATAGAATTTAGGAATATTGTAAATTAAACTTAAAAACCCTACTTTTAAGTATAAATATATATGTATGTATGTGTATATATGTGTGTTTGCATGCATGTGTGTGCGTATGTGTGTGTGTGTGTGTGTGTGTGTGTGTGTGTGTGTGTGTATTCTCAACCTTTTGGATATCATGGACCCATTAAACATTGGGGTGAAGTCTTTGGGCCCCTTCTCAGAACAATGTTTTTAACATACTAAAGAAAATACAAACAATTACAAAGGAAGCAGACTTTATTTAAATAGGTATCAAATTTTTAAAAACTTTCTATACCATAGGCTATCTAGAACTAGGCTAATAATGCACATTATCTGATTAGAGGGACTATTTAATGGCAAAATAAGAATTTTTTTCCTGTTACCACCTAACCTTGATCTTATTTGTTGAAATTTCTCTAAAAGAATTAGAAAAAAACACTAAGTTCACTTAGATTTTTTTGTTTATTAAAGTCAGTTGAGGCCCTACTTGATTATGATAAATTCCTGTTTGTTACATATTCAAGAGGTTTAATAGAATAGAAAGAATGTTTAAAATGAGACATGACTGAATGTGACCTCCTATCTTCTAATCACAAGGTTATTGTCAAGAAATATACCCTAAATGCTTCAGAATACATTGTTTTCTATGAAATTACATTGAGGTAAATTTAAAATGTTTCTTTGCAGGTATAATAGTTAATTACTTCTTTACTCTTGAAATAAAAATGCCACCTTTCATGATTCATAATTTTTTTTCCTTTTACAAAGAGCGATGTATTTATTTTTGCTTTACCCACCTCCCATAACCCCATTCCCAACCCTTTGGTAGCCCTCACCAAACAAACTTTCTGAAACTTACTGGCTCAGAGGCTTTCCTATTCTTTTATTTTTTCCCAGATTCTCCACTTTTAACTTGATTGCTTTAAAATTCAATCTTTTTAATCTCTAGAGGCAATAAGGTAACACAATAGGAAAAGCACTGAGACTGGAGTCAGGAAAGTCTTAGTTCAAATCGTGCTTTAGATACTTACTAGCTATGTGATTCAGGACAAGTCACTTAACCTCCTTTTGTTTCAGTTTCCTCAACTATACAATGGGGGTAACGATATCACATACCTCTCGGGGTTGTAATATTTACAAAGGTTCTGTCATTAATTTATCCTTTACCCTTGTCTCACATTAAGAGGTGGCACACTCCCTTCCAAAACTAGCCATTTTATATGGACAGTAATCCCTTACAGCCTCTTTTTACCTTCTCTATTATCCCCTCCTTAACTTACCTTCACTCTCTTTCTCTCTACTGGACACTTCACAACTGTGTACAAGCATATTCATATCTTTACCATCCTCAAAAAACTCTCGCTTGATTCGCCCATCCCACTATCATTCTATATCTCTCTTGCCTTTTGTGATTATACTCTTTGAGAAGGCCATCTACAACAGGTGACTCCTCCTTTCTTTACTCTTATGATCCTCTTAATGACGTAGTGTTCTCCAAAGTTCCCAATGAACTCTTAATTGCCAAATCTAATGTCCATTTCTCAATCTTCATTCTTTTTGACCTCTCCAAGGTCTTTGACATTATTCATCACTCTCTCTTCCTTTATACTTTCATCCCTCTAGGTTTTGGGTTACTGCTCTGTTGTGG
This sequence comes from Phalanger gymnotis, assembly GCA_028646595.1. Lineage (NCBI taxonomy): Eukaryota > Metazoa > Chordata > Mammalia > Diprotodontia > Phalangeridae > Phalanger > Phalanger gymnotis. The sequence continues at coordinate 187,244,663 of CM053622.1, forward strand.
TTTTTCTTCTATTTCTTAGTCTCCCTTGCTGGATCTTCATCTAGATCACTCCCACTGGTCATATGTATTCCCAATGGCTCTCTTCTGACCCTCTTTTCTCCTCCCTCTATTTCACTTGGTAATGTCATCAGCCTCTGTGGAATCAATTATCACCTCCATGATGATAATTCTCAAATCTACTTATTTAGTCATAATCTGTCTGCTGACTTCCTGTCATCTCCAAGTACCTCAAAGTATCTCAGAGTGGATGTCCTATAAGACATTCTAAATTTAACATTTCCAAAATTGAACTTATTTTCTTCCCTTCAAAGCTTTCCCTTTTCCAAACTTCCTTACAATTTTTAAGGGTATCATAATCCTCCCAGTGCCTCAAGGTTGTGACCTAAATGTCATCCTTGATGCCTCACTAGCTCTCACCCTCCCTTCTCTTCCTGCCACATCATTTCAGTGTTTGAAGGCCTATCAAATTGACCTCCATCACATCTCTTATATATAGTTCTTTCTCTCCTCTGATAGCTCTGGCTCTCATTATTTCATGTTTGAATTACTGAAAATTCCTACTGGTTGGTCTCACTAACACAAATCTCTCCCTACTCTAGTTAGTCCTTCCCTCAGCTGTCAAAGTGATCTTCCTAAATTACACAGCAAATCATGTGACTCAGCCCCCCTACTCAATAGACTCTAGTGGCTTTCTATCACCTCCAGAATGCAATATGAAATCTAATTGACATTAAAAGTCCATCACCTCCATCACCCACCCTACCTCTTCCTTAGCAGTTTTATTAGATCTTACACCCTCCCCTCCCCTCTATTTTTTGATCCAATGACATTGACCTCTTTGCTGTTTCTGGAACAAGACATTCCATTTCGAAATTCTGGCATTTTCACTCATCATTGCCCATGCATAGAATGTCCTCCCTCATCTCTGCCTTCCTACCTTCTAACAGAACGTCTTGTCCAATCTCTCATAATTCTAGTGCCTTTTTTCTTGATTGTTTCCAATTTATCTTGTATAAATAGCTCACTTGTATAATGACTTGAGTGTTCTAGCCCTCAATAATTTTTGAGCTCCTTGAAACCAGAGACTATCTGTTGTCTTTGTATTCCCAGTATTTAGCACACTGCCTGTCTCATAGCAAGCACTTAATAAATGCTTAATCTACTAGTTTCCTTTCTTCTCCTCTCCATTTGCTCAGTGTCATCTGTTTCTTTCTTAAACTACTCACCTCATGAAAGATTTTACTTATAGAATCACTGGAGTCTGAGAGAGCTCCCTTGTCCAACCACCTTCTTTTTAAAGATAATAAAAATGAGAGCTAGAGGGGTGATGTAACTTGCTAAAGTCACACAGGAGTAAGTCAATCAAATTGAATGTTCTTTTCTATTCTTTCCATCCTTCCCATTTCATTCCTTCCTCTCTTCCTCCCTTCCTTTTCCTTTGCCTTCCTGCCTTTCTGCTTTCATTTCCCTTCTCTCCTTATTTCACCCAAGGGGAAGTGCAATGGCCATTCAGAGACTGCTGATCAATTCGGATGCTTGAGCAACTCTGTTTTTAACCTGGTCCAGTTTTTTTCCTTTTTAGTCAGCTTGGTGACCTCCTACTTTAGCCCTTATGAAGCTCAGATGTCCAGAACTCAAATGACCCACCAGGTTCATCTTCCCTTTGTAGCAAGGATTACAGTCATGTACCATCACCTGTCTTCAGTGTTATTTTCAATATTTGAGGCTGCCTCTATAATTTCCTCTTCATTATTCCCTAAATTTCTTGATGTAACTCTTGAGTACTTCTGCCTTTGTAATCATGAGCCATTGCATTTGGAGCCTTTTCTGTTGAATGGTAAATGGAATTCCCTCCATTATTTGTAAATCATAGTATTAAGAATAAACCCTACTTCCTCTAGAATGGGATCTTGGGGAGGAATCACTGTGGCCTGGGCAAGTCATAAATAGCATCATAACTCTAGAATTGGAAGCAATCTCAAATACCTTCTAGTCCCAAATTCTCATTTTACGCATGAGTAAAGTGAGTCTTGCAGAGCTTAAGTTGTTCTTTGAGGTAAGGTAATTTGAAGAATGAGTCCTATGACAAAGGCCTTTGATTCCTTGTCCCAAATATTATGGTCCATCATTTCACAATTTACTGGGTCTCGTCAGATAATGGGAAGTAGATATGCCAAAGGACTATCTGGCAGAGGAACACAGATGGTCAGGTTTCTGTGCTTTACCACGAAAGAAAAAAACCTGAGATTGATTGGTTTGATATCTTGACCTGTGCCCCTTCTAAGTACTTTGTAAAGACTTATTGGAACCAAGGAACAATAAAAAGCTCAGTTCTAGGTCCAAAAAAGTTTTAGGGGAACAGCCATGATCCAGTAGAAAAAGCATAAGACTGTGGACTTGGCAACCTGATTGCAAGGTCTGACCTTGTCATAAACTTGCTATATAATTTGGGGCAGTCACTCAACACACCTGTCTCAGTTTTCTTATCTATAAAATGAAGGCAATGGATTGTTATTATTGTTGTTCAGTCATTCAGTCGTGTCTGACTCTTCATGACCCCATACTATAGCATGTCAGGCCTTTCTATCCTCCATCATCTCTCGAAGTCTGTCCTAGTTCATGTTCATTGTTTCTATAATATTATCTATCCACCTCATCCTTTGCAGTCCCTTTCTCCTTTTGCCTTCAATCTTTCCCAACATTAGGGCATTTTTGAATGAGTCCAAATTCCTCTTCACTTTCTGTCATCCAAGTAGTATCATCTGCATATCTGAGATGCTGATATTTCTCCAGACAAACTGAATTTCAGCTTTTGATTCAATCAGCCTAGAATTTTGCATGATGTATTCTGCATATAAATTAAATAAATAAGATGACAATATACAGCCTTGTCATACTCCTTTTCCAATCTTAAACCAATTAGTTGTTTCATGTTTGGTTCTAACTGTTGTTTCTTGGCCTGCATATAGGTTCCTCAAGAGACAAGTAAGATGATTTGATACTCCCATCTCTTTGGGGACTTGTCATTTTGCTGTGATCCACCCAATCAAAGGCTTTAATGTAGTTAATGAAGCAGAACCAGTTTTTTTTTTTTTTCCCCTGGAATGCCCTTGCTTTCTACGTAATGCAGTGAATGTTGGCAATTTGGTCTCTAGTTCTCTGTCTCTTTGAAAATCAGGCTGCTCTTCTAGTAATTCTCCGCTTACATATTGCTGAAGCCTAGCTTGTAGAATCTCAAGCATAACCTTGCTGGTATATGAAATGACCTCAATTGTTCAGTAATTTGAACACTCCTTGGCATTGCCCTTCTTTGGATTTAGACATAAACTGATCTTTTCCAGTCCAGTAGACACTGTTTTGTTTACCAAATTTGCTGTTTTGTTTTTGCAAATTTGCTATCTTTTTAAAGTGAATACAGCACTTTAACAGTATCTTCTTATAGGATTTGAAATAGCTCAGCTGGATTTTTATCACCTCCACTAACTTTCTTGTTCACAATGCTTCCTAAGGTCCATTTGACTTCATTTTCCAAGAGGGCTAGCTCTAGATCTATAACCACACCATTGTGGTTTTCAGAGATGTTAAGATTTTTCTTGTCTAGTTCTTTTGTGTATTCTCGCCACCTCTTCTTAATCTGTTCTGCTTCTGTTAAATCCCTACCACTTTTATCTTTTATCATGCCCATTTTTGCTGTGATGAGGCAGTGATCCAGTGGTGTGGGGGTGGGCAATGGACTAAATATTCTCTAAAATCACACCTACTTCTATGATTACATTCATGAAGGCAACAGTCCTGTTTCATTTCACCCAGGGCTTCAGTTTTCTTCTGTCATGTGTACATTTAACAGTCTGGTGAAATCTATAGAACCCTTTTCAGAACACACACACACACACACACACACACACACATTCATGCTCACTGTCTGTCTGTCTCTATCTCTGTCTCTGTCTCCTATCCCCTCATCTCTATAATTAAGATAATAATGCACAAGGTATCTATCTCATAGGTTTCTTTTGCTAACTTTAAGGAGTTAGATAAATGCTAGTTATTATTCTTTATGTATACCCACACACATGCACATATACACACATACATATACACATATATTCAATCCCTACAAGTCTCAATTTACAAAATCTTTTCTTTGTAACCTACAATAATAAGGATTTATTTAGCCTGGGCTGGATAGAAAGTGATGCAGTGGAATCAGTGCTAGAGTTGGAGTCAGAAAACTAGGCTTCCATTCTCTACCATTTATTATCTATATAGCATTGGGCAAGCCAGTTAACCTCTCTGGGTTTCTGTGGATCCTCTATGAAATACTTCATTCCTGTTGATCAAATGCTTTCAAATGATATGGATAAACTTTCACTAATCTTTTTATATCATACCCTCATGAATAAATTATCAAAGCAAGTAAGAAAATCACAGTTTAGGAAAAAAAAGAAGACCTCATGGTATCTTTCTAATTTAAATTAAACCAATATTGAAAAATTACCATTTATTGTCTTTTGTCTTTCCTTTCATCCTGCTTCCTCCTCTTCTAGCCTCCTTACTGCTCTCAACACAATTCACAGGAACTCGGAAAATCCCAAGGTCTTTGTTTGACAGCAAACACTTGATTACCAGGTGTATTTTTCCAAATGCCTTCCTACCCCATCAGTGTCTTCTCCCTAATCAATTTCCTTTGGGTAATTTACCTTTCAACTTGGTGAAATTATTATAGAAATACTTCAGTGTACAAGTGACCCAGACAGGGGCAACTACCAGTCACAGCCAGGGATGGCATATTTAAATGTCTGCTTTGTGTAATTTTCCTTATATCTTCTTGAACAAATGATGGCACTGAAAAGAATGACTCATTTCTTTAAACATGGAGATCAAAATGGCAGCAGTTGGGAACATCCTTTATTTAAATGCACTACAGCTGTTTGTGGTATGAACAAAAGTTTTCTAGTTTTAAGGAAAGAAGCTTAAAAGCATGTTGTGTGTGTGTGTATGTGTGTGTGTGTTTATGCATGTACCCATGTTTCTCAGAGCAAATGAACAAAAATTAAACTATATGAAGCTGAACCCTGAGGACCTGCAGTGAAAGAATTGATGGCAGGTGATGGGATTTTTTTACTCGTGATTATTTGAAGTCCTTTTTTGTTTAATCAGTTGTGTTCTTAGTTGCTAATGAGCATGTTTTCCAGTGGGTTCCCTAGGCATATTGAAATTGAACTTATGTCATGTTTGTAACCATTGTGGTTTTCAAGGCAGCCAAACAGAGAAAGTAGATGTGGAACTCTTAGCACAAATTCAATTCTCAGTGTGAGATAGCCTTCTGTTCCACTTTCAGTGTGTTCAAAACTGAATATATTTACCCCCAACCAAACTAGAAAGTGATACGTTCTAATTTTAGGGGTCTTTAGTTCTTGTTTCAGCAAGAAAAAAAATATAAAATTAGTTCATTGTAATGGCTGTGTCTAGGTAGAATGGAGATATAGGCTACATTTTTCTTCTCCACCTACTTTTATTATTCTCTCTTATCTTCTCTTCTTACCCCTACTTGATCGTCAGGTTTTGTCTCAATCCTCACTCTCTTGAGACCATACTCTGGACTTTACTATGCCCTCAGCAACACTTGCTGAGTCTGTGTCCCATTACCTGAGGCTCAGACCTATGTTAGACATAGAGTATATCAGGAGTTAATCAGGTAAGGTAATTCCTGCTGTTGTTCTACCTTCCTTTCTCAGGTAGCAGCATGTCTTTAACAGTCTTTGGAAGGCACCCAAGTGTTATCTTTAATTGTGAAAATTTCAGGAACCTTTGTAAAGCTTCTGGGAAAAAAATCTGTAGGTAGCACAATTCTGAAGTGCCCTTCCCATCAGAGCCCAGCTGCACACTACACTTATAACATTTTTCTTTGTGAACACATTTGTTTTCACTGAATGCAGGGGTTTCAGGCTATCGTAAAATTCTTTATCTTCTGTTGAAAGATTTTCTTTTCTTTTTCTTTCTAATATGAAATACATTATTCAATACATCTAAGCATGCTCTGAATCTTAGCACCTCTTTGACAGATTGCTCACTCCCTTGTTTACCAAATATGACTTAGAACTTCCAGACCTGCACTTGCTGCCACCACCAATGGCCTTCAGATTGGACAAAATAATTCTGGCATGGCCACAGACTGCTAGAGATGATGGTGGTGGTGGTGGTGACAAAAAGAAATTTCATCAGAGCCCCGAAGAGTTGGTGATAATAATGGGTAAACTGGCATATATAGGAATTTAACAACAATGCTTCTAGCAGCTGCTGTGGGGGTGAAAGATCAACAACACCAGCACACAGAAGGGCTGCCAGCACAGGTTCTTTCATCTGTGTTTCTAAGGAAAGCAACTTTAAGGGGTTAATAATCTCACTTTAATTAAACATACATATATCGTTCACTTAGTTCAGGAGGAAAAGCCAGCACCCTGAACTTCAGAGAAAATACAAACAGAAATTACAAGCATACATTATATAAACAGTGCAAATAAACATGAATCAGCAGACAGGCTTCTAGCTGTCTATTCAAGCAATACGCTAACAGTTACCAGAGAGAAGCACCAACATGTGGATTTTCAAAGCTGGGAGGCTCTGATGTCTATTACCTAGAGTCTCTTCTGGCCAAATCACACAATACTCTTCCAGTGTGTGAGAGCCCCAAGCAAAAATGCTAACCTCTGAGTTTATATACCCTGCTCAAGGTCAAAGGGTGTCACAACCATGCGACTCAAACCTATGTGAACTAGGCTTATCCATTGACATAAGCAGGTCATCAAAGACTCCAGATTTCATCAAAGAAACGAAGGCCAGACTCATCAAAGGCACTTGATTACCTAAGTGCTTGAAAAGAGAAAACAGTAAAAAACTCCCACCCTAATTACCAATACAAGGAGCAATCATCCAGTGTGAAAAAAATGTGTCATATTTCCATCATCACACAAAGCAGAATGTTCCCAAATTGGGTATCCTAGATGACACCAAAAAAGCATAGGTTATAAGACGTACAAAAAAGTGGGCAGTGATAGGTGCTTCTCAGAAGTGTGGCTCTCAGAGAATTATAAAATAAAGTAGTGCTGTGAAAATTGACAAAATATTGTGGCAACATTTTTGCTTATTCTCATCATGACAGCATTTAATGTAAAGACATTTAAGGCAGAGAGATGAGTGTTAGGTCAAAAGATGTAGTAGAAGCCTGTCTGGGATCTTTTCACATTACATGAGTGCCAGAGCAATATGAGAGCTATTCATCTGTTACTTGCTTTGTCTAAGTGACTAGACCACTACTTTTCTGTTAAGAATATTATATTTTATGCTTCTTATATAAAACCATATTTTGGTACTACACTTCAACCTCTGTATGACTACCATATGTCTCTCTTTTGCCCTTTTGGAGATTTGCAATTTTAATTCTGTGAAAAGTCTAGAATTCCATGATTTGCAATCACACAATATTACTGGAAAATATTAGAGAATAGAAAAATTATTCTATTAAGTAGGAGGACTTTTGGGAAGAAGTTTAGAGACATTGAAATTTTAATTTCCCAAATTCAACCTAGGCTGTTTGTTCACCTTATTTTATTCTGGTGCTATCTCCTTCATGATTTCTGCTATCTGTGTATAAAATATCCATTTCTCTATCTACACATATATACAGTGCATACATGTATGAATGCATATATGTATATATGTAATACATATAATATGTATTATGTGCATACATATATACTGTTAGACAATTCCAAACAGCTTGTTCAGATAAATGCACAACATAATCTGGACAATAGACATTCTCATCCACATACTTTCAGCTGTGTGAAATGTTAGATCAAAATTTTTTGACTGTTTGTAAATATCATTTAGGAAGCCACAATATTAGCCTGTTTACTTTTCTTCTTCCAGTATTATCTGCAAATGCCCTTGAGATGATTTGAATGAATTGATTCTCATTTGAGATTTCTGGAAACTCATGTTTGCTTTCATTTTTTTCTCACTATTTTATGAGGTGAGACTACAACTTCTACCTCCTAGGTTTTGCCATTAATTTTTATTATTTTATTATTTTAATATTTATTTTGTATTACCCCTAACAATAATATGCTTCCATTTAGCAAGGAGAGCCTTTACCACATCAGGCAATTTCAAAGATCTTTTGGCTTCTTTGTTATTGAGATTGCTTTTAGTAAATTAAACTGGAGAAAATAATTTATGTGTAGATGCCAGTTCTTTTGCCATTTCCTGTTTTTCTAGCTTCTCTGAGTATATGAGGTTGGTGATATTTTTGTTGCATATTACATCCACTCATCTTTATACTTCTGTCTAGTTTAATGTTGATGTTGAGTTCTGCTCTAAGAAACTGAGTGTTTGTACAGATTTGAATGTGACTTGCATAATGATGACCAGCAATTTCCTGCTAATTCAATTTCAGTTTTTGTGATGTAGATTTTTATTTAAGCATTCATTTTGTGTTTATATAACTAATTGTTTTATTGAAGGAGAATTAGGAAAAGCTCATGTAATCTAAAGTTCATAGAAAATATTGATCTTGAAAGGCTTGTCTGGTTTTGTTTAACATTTTTCCCATGTGGGATGCAGCTTTGAGCATTTTTCTAAGTGGAAAGATGATCAATATTTTGTTGTTATAGGAAATGATAGTGTTAAAAAACTAAAATCTAAAGCAGACTGATAGCTTTGTGGATATAAAGGTAAACAACCATCAAGCAGACATTTTTTGAACTAAATGGACTTTTGTCGAACATATAGTTAAACCCCAACCCTATCTCTATTTTGTCAATGCAGAAACTGAGGCCCACAAAGCTTAAATGATTTATCCAAGATCACACAGAAAATAGCAGATTTGGGACTTGAACATAATCTTTCCAACTCAAAATCCAAGGTTCTTTCCAACTAAATCAGATTGAGACATAACTATAAATTATATTATCATACCATACATAACATCATTAATTTGTTTTGTAAAATACATGACTTGAAGTGAAACCATGTCACAGTAGACAATTACTTTGATTTCAGTTCCGTATATGGGTGTTCTTGGTTGATTAATATAGAGACCATAAACACTTAAATTAACACAGAAAATATAAAAACACAAAAACTTAAAAATATTTTTTTACAGACTCACAATTATAATAGCTATTGTGAGCAGACTGAGAAGTTATAATCTAGACATGAATTATGGAAACTTTTTCAGAGATGGCATTGCCTTGACTTACTTTGTGTATATCTTGTATCAACCCCAGTGGAATCTAATTTCCTTGAAGTCAGGGACTGTGATTTTTGTCTTTATAGCCTCAATATTTAGGAGAGTCTCTCATATTTAGTAGGGGGCTAAAATAGGTTTGTTGGACTGAATTTAAAGAGTGCTAGATTTAGGATCATGGAAGATCTATGTTCATATCTCACCTCTGATATTTCTAATAATAATAGCTAACACTTATAAAACACTTACTGTATAACAGGTACTAAGCTAAGTACTTTACAATTATTATTCCCTTTCATCCTCAGAAAAACCCTGGGAGGCAAAAACTATTATCCTCATTTTACAAATGAGAAAACTGAGGCAAACATGGCTAAGTGACTTGCCTAGGGACACAGAACTAGCAAGTATCTGAGGCCAGCTTTGAACTCAGGTCTTCCTGACTCCAGGCCCAGTGCTCTATTTACAGAAATGTGAGCTCCTTGAAAGCAAAGTCTATCCTTTCTGTTTATATCTTCAACACAGAATGATGTTTGCAACAGTGGATATTAATCTTTATTCATTCATTCACTTACTCATTTGATCATTCATTCATCTATATATCCAGTCCTGATGTCTTTCTTTACCTCCTGTCTGATTTCACCAGCTGCCTATTGGACACATCCTATGCAATATCCTGTACTGTCAGCATCTCAGGCTCAGCACTTAACAATCAGAAGTAGCAGGCAAATGGCTAGTATATGCTAATCTGTTTATAGAAATGTTGTGGTTTATGATAGCAATTCAGGATCTCTCCGTTACTACCAGAAAAAAGGTCATTGATAAGGAGCTAAATATATCGATTGCAGATTATTCAATGAAATGGTGGGAAACATACAACATATCACTGCAGATTGTAAAAATTTAGCATCCACTGGAAACCTAGAAAGATATGATCAAGGGTTTAGAATTATGTGCCAGAAACTTACTATGCCTTATAAGCTAATAGAAAACAAATCCCCGAACAAAAATTACAGATTCTCTACATGTCCTTATTAATTCAACGCATAAACCATATTGGACTCAAAGCATTATCACAAACAGAATTATTGCTCACAGCCTCCTGGATATCATTTTGGCCACCTACTCAATAGCTACTAGAATATTAAATGTAAAAGAATTGTCACAGCATAATGAACTATCTTCAGAATATTTTGATCTTAATGTCATTTAAAAAAGATGAGAATGAAATAGCAGTAATAACAGTACATTTATTAAATGCTTACTATGTTACTGCTCCCTACCACTATACCACCACCATCACCACCACTACCACTACTACTGCTACTAGAAAAAAACAAAAGACATAAAGGATGAGCTATCATCATTGTTACAGGCTTCCTTAAAGACTTAGCTAATGTGTTACCTTCATAGCGGAAGCCTTTCCTAATCCTCCTCATTGTTAGTGCTTTCACTACCCTCAAATAATCATGCATATGTTTATCCGTTTACATGCTATGTCCCATTACCTTCCTTCCTTTGTGGAGTAAAAGCTCCTTGAGAGCAATTATTTTGTCTTTCTATCCTGGTTGCCTAGCAGTGTAGTTTGATATAGTAGGTAGTTAACAAATGCTTGTTAGATTGGGTTGAATTGAAATGATTCACTTATCTTTGGCCCTTTAAATTTACAAAGTTGAACCTCATATCTCTTTTTCTCATTTTTCAGAATGAGAAACAACACAGAAAGGTTGCTGGATCTGGAATCAGAAAGAGCTGGATTCAAATCCCTACTCTGACACTTACACGACCATGAGAAAGTCGCTAAACTGTTTGCTTATCTGTAAAATGAAGCTAGTCATAGCTACGGTTAGCTTCATATGCTATGTTATGCAAAGCAATTTAGAAACCTGATAGCGTTATATAAATTGATCTTTTACAAAAACACTTTGAATGGATGCTATCACATTACCGTATCAGGTAGTGCAGAACACATAGTGACTCCTGGAAGGAAATGAAAATCTAGATGAATCTTTGCAGTCTGGGCAAACTTACTTCATAAGTGAGGAAATTTAAGTGGCTGGTGACAGGAAATGATGGTGAGTATGAATCAATTCATTTGAGATGGCCCGTATAATGATATAAGGTTAGTATGCAATCAGACCTGGCTTCTGGACTTAAAAATGAAGGCTTCAATCACCTGAGCCAGTTCTTCTGCTTTACTGGGTACCCTATACATGCAATGTTTATGGAACTCATTAAGTGACTAAAAACCTCATCTGTCTTTTTCTTTTCTTTTTTCTTTTGCTACTGACACAACAGATAGTTGCTGTGCCTCTGGAAGCAGGGGTCAACTTAAAAGGGAGACTTCCTTAAAGCCAATTGTACTTTTTCACATGACTTCCAACATGGGTAAATATCATGTCCAATATTGATGTAAAGTGATTACGAAGGATTTACAGTATATGAGATAGGATTGGGTATAAAAAGGGAGTGATGGTGCCTGTGGAGGAAGAATGAGATATATTTATAAAGAGATATCTTCACATTGAAATTAAAATAGATCTATGGGACCTTTGCTTAGAAGTCATTTTTAAAAATCGTTATTACACTGTTAGCTTTCCTCTCTAGGGAACAATGACAGAACCATGATATCTTTCAACTCAGTAATCCTTTTAAGTTCTGAATTTTGAGTAGGTCTGAAAGGTCACAGCTCACAAAGGAGGAAATAGAGTCAAAATGTGTGATGAAGATAAGATCTTTTCATTGGATTTTTTTGAAGCTATGGAAAGTCCAAGGACATTTGTATGCAGAAAGTAAGTATAGAGGAAAAGAAAGGGGTTAGTGATTTTCATTTCTTCCCCTATAGCTGGCACATTGTATATTTCTCAGCTGAAGTTATGCTACCAGCCACTGACATCTCATTTTCCCTTTCTGGGTAAATACATACAGTTGATTTTTAGATCTATGGTTACAAACATGTATCATTTCTAGAAATGATACTTCCCACAAAAGATCCATTTAAAGAGTGATTTTTAATCTCCATTAGACCTAAGGACAGAGTTTCCTATTGGATGGTACCCAAGTAACTCTGAAGGATTCTGAAACTTTTCCACCACAATTCCAGATGATATGGAGGGAGTGAAAAATAATAGGATGATTACTTCCTAATTTGGCATTGAATACATTTCTAATTAATTTCATATTAAATGGGGTTTTATAAGTTTTTTTGTGTGAAAATGCATAAATGAAGGGGAAAATAATGTTTACAGAAAACTATCTATAGGGAGAGTGCCAATAATTTTAAACATTTTCCTGGAAAATCTAATGATAATAGGTATTTGTATAGCACTTTAGGAGTTTGCCAAGTGCTTTATAAATATGATCTTATTTTATTCTCACAACAACCTTGGGAGTATGTGCTATTATTATCACAATTTCTTACTGGAGGAAACTAAGGCAGATAGATGTTAAATGACTTACCAAGGGTCACGTATCTAGTATGGATTTGAACTCAGGTCATCCTGACCACCATCCAGGGTTCTATCTACTGCTTCACCCAGTTGCCTCATGTAACATATCTACTTCTGTATTTTGTTGTATCTGAACTCTCATACATGTGGCTACCACCTTTACATATGCAAATTAAAACCCCTTCAATCACCATCCTATGTACTTGCCCATATTTTTCAGCAAATCCTTTGTAGAGGATCCATCGAGAAAATCAGTACCTTCCCATGGTTCTTTTACTATTTCAGAGTATAACAGCAAGTTACATTATCTATTATCTCTCACTGTCCTTAATGATGTTGTTAACGCTGCTACCTGCCATTATGTAACTTTATGTTTTTCTCCAGGAAAAGTGCAATTTAGATTCTTCTTGAGGGCATGTTTTTTTTAATCTACTTTGTATTTTCATAATGTGATTGGTTAACTTAATTTTTTTGAATGAGTAAGGATTTAATTTAATTTAATATTGTGTTGTTCACAGCTCAATGAAATTAATATATAGAGAAGTTCAGATTGTTATTTTATGGGCAGGGGAATTTTTAATCTAAGTAATTTGCTATTCTTATATAAGTATATTAATTGGATAATGTTCATTTTGTCAACAAGAAATCATATTTTCAAGTGGATTGGAATTAAGTACAAATTTCCCTCCTCCCAATATTTTTTCCTCAAATAATCTATGGCTTCATTCTGCTGCATTATCCTGGCTTTCTTGTTGGCTACTTAGTCAATAAGTTCAAGTCCACTCTCAGGTAATAGGACTAATCCCATTACAAGGGAATAATAGAAGGAACAATAGACCACATAGGTCTCTTTTGGTCCAGTTCTGACATTCTTCCTCTGGTTCCAATAACTTGACTCTTGCTTTACTTCCTTTTAAGCAAGCCAAAACCTTTTACCCCAAGGCTAGAGACTGAGTTCCAAGTTTCTTCTTGCCAGATGTCTAGCTTTGTTCTTTGTGAAGAGTTTAGTTTTGCTTTTTCTGCGTGAAGAATACATTGAAGTTGAGGTATTTGATGCATTAATTTGTTCTCTATTTTAACCCCATTGGACTGTTATTCAACACTAGGGTGAAAAGGTCATGAGTAGACATGAAAAGGAGTGTCTGGAAGAGTACGGCTCTATTTAATTGTCAAAGGAAAGGAAGCAACTCAGAAACACTAGTACTAAGGATAATAATTAATAATAAAACATATATACAGTTTTAGGTGAGGCTGAATCTACTACCCAAGATTGTATTAACTTTTTGGTTTATGTACTGTGGACACATTGATAAGTTTAGTAGATTTTTTTAAGAAAATGGTATTGATGCCTCTAGTCTTTATGTTATTTTCTGATATATTCCCACCATCCTATGGAGCCCTTCCCTTATAATAAAGCACAGATTTAAAAATGTCAACTAGTAATATAATATTATTTGGCAGTTTGTGTAATATTCCTCATCTATAGTCACCTACCATTTTACTGAGAGGAGGTAGGTGTCTTTTAAATTCTATTCCCTAGGACTGATATTGTTCAACTAAAGTAATCAGGTTCTGGATGTTTTTTGTTTCATTATTGCAATCAGTGTGAACATTGCACTCCTAGTTTACTCTCTATTAATTCATATAAGTCTCCCCATGTATCTATGCACCCCTCATACTTGTGGTTTCTTATGGAATATTAATTCCTTTATATTCATATACATTGGACTTATTGTTTCATTGGCATAAGAAACTCCTGGGTAAGAAAGCTCTAAGTCAATACAGATTGTTTTGTCTTCTAAGGCAGAGTGGCACTATATATGCAACTACCAGTGTTAGAAAACTGCCTACAATACTGAGAGATAAGGTGACTTGCTCAGTGTTACACAGCCAGTATGTGCCAGAGGCAGGATTTGAATGTTGGTCTTTGGTCTTCTAGGCTTGCTATCTATTCATCATATTACAATGCCTTTCATCCTTATGGTTGAAACTGAAACTACCCCTTTCAAAAATACCAGTGATCTTTTAATAGTTACGTCTAATGATTTGTTCTCAATACTCATTCTACTTGACTTCTCTGAAGCCTGTGACACCTTTGACACCCTTGATCATCATCTCCTCCTGGATATTCTCTCTTTTCTAGGTTTTCTGACATTGCTTCCTGTTGATTATCCTCTTACCTGACAGCTCCTTCTTAATTTCCTTTGCTGGATCTTTATCCATATTATGACCTCTAACTATGAATGTGTGATGCCAACCAATGATTAAAGATCATTGTTGCCCATTCAATAGGCCTCAGGGGCCAATTAAGGGAAGCTTGGTTAGAGATTTGTTTGGAAGCTTGGTTAGAGATTTGTTTGTAGGCTGGCCTTCACTTACTAGGCACTAAGTCTCAGGCATATACACTTTTTCCGATTGGGCTTGAGGCCCATGGGCTGTAAAAAGAGTATACATACCCAGAAGGTAGCCATTGAGAAGGGAGAATTCAGAATCCAGCTCAAGGAAAAGAACTAAGAACTCTGAGATCAGAGTTGCAGAAAGAGTGTGGAGCGGATAGTGGAGTGGAGACCAGGGAGCCTCGGAGACCAGAGAAAAGAGGGGGGAGAGCAGACAGTTAAGATTTGTGAAGGTTTACTGGGAAGCCCCAGCAGAGAGGAAGGTTACTGGATGACGTGGTTCTTTGCTATAATACTGTGTTATAATTTCCTTATTGTTACATTAAGGTGGGCTTACCAGTTTTGGAATATAATTACTGCTATAGCAAATTGGAGTCATTGGTTTGGGGACTGGATCCTCTAGTGTCTAAATAAATGTTATACTTCTTCTGCCTTGTACCTACAGAGTTTTTCATACTTTGTGATTCTGAACCATACAGGCATGTTTATGGTCATCCTCAAGGTGCCGAATCTTGCCTTACTGGTACAGAATGTCTTTGAAGGTTCTGTTATAGGGTCTCTTCTCCATCTTTGCTATTTCACCTGGAAATTTCATCAGCTCCCAAAAGTTTAATGATCATCTTTATGTAGATTATTCTGAGATCTACATATTCAGCCCATTTTTCCCCCCCTGATTGTTGGTCTCACATTATCAGCTGTCTTTTGGACATGTTGAACTAGATTTTCATAGGCATCTCAAACTCATTATGTACAAAACAAACTCATCAATTTTTTCTCCCCAAATTCTTGCCTATTCTCAATTTTCCTATTATTGCTGAAGGCATCATGGTGGTCTATATTACCCAGGTTTATAACCTCATTGTTATCATGAAATCTTTACTCTCACTCATATCCAATACCACAAATCCAAGCCATTGGCAAATCTTGCTATTCTATCTTCATAACATTTCTCATATTTGTCTTCTTTAGTCACACAACCACCAGCCTAGTTCAAGCCCTTATCATCTGTCACCTAGGTTATCACAATAAATTTCTAATTGGATTCCTTGTCTCAAGTCTCTTCCCACTCCAATCCATCTTTCACTCCTCTACCAAAGTGATTTCTTAAATCACAGGTCTGACTATGTCACTATGCTCTCAACCTTCTCTACTCAATAAACAGCAATAGCTAGCTGCCTCCTCCACAATTAAATATAAAGTCCTTTGTTTGGCATTTGAAGGCCTTAACAATCTAGCCCTTTCCTACATTTCTAGGCTTTTTAAATTTCCAAACTGATCTACATGTTGTTCCTATCATTTAATACTACGTATTTTGTCTCTGGGTTTTTATTGGATGTTCCCCATGTCTGGAATGCTCTTTCTTCTCACTTCTACCTTTTAGATTCCTTGGCTTCTTTCAGATTTCAATTCAAATTTTAGCTTATACTGGAGACCTCTTCTGTTTTTTTCCACACTGCTAGTGCTACTGTTTTTGCCTTCTAACATTCTGTACATATTTTGTCTGTGCATATTTATTGATATGTTGTTTCCCCCTTAGAATGTGAGCTTCTCGAGGCATGGACTTTTATTTCCTTCCCTCCTTCCTTCCTTTCCCTCTTTTTCTCTTCCTAATCTTCTTCTCTTTCTTCTCCTTTTCTATTTTCTTTACATATCTCTCCAATCTTATACTTCTTCAATTGACCAATCCCTACTCTAATCAGTATTCTCTAGAATATGTTCAACATGGAGTTTAGGATAGAGTGCTTTGCTATGCACTTAATAAGTGTTTATTGAATGATCTAACATCTATCAGTCCATAGCCCATGATTTTATAGAGGGAACTATTCTGAAGACCTTAAAGTGACACTGGGTTTATATTGTAATGTGGCTTTGTCTATATCACAATGAAATAATCCATTGCTTGAATAAGGTAGAAAAAAAATAAGTCAAACTAATGGTTTGACTTCTGTTACTTCTTTGGTCATTTTATATTTCCCAAACATATATCTGTATCTGTATCTGTATCTGTATCTGTATCTCTATCTATCTATCTATGAAGAAAACTCATAGCTAAATGTTTTCGATATGAGATGGTAGAAATGAAATTTAGGTTAAGTAAAAAAAAAACTTTCATTGTGATGGAAATATTTGAAAACAGCCATAAGAAACATTTGTTATTATTATGACTATTATTGGTATTGGTTCTATATGCAATTTTCTTCAAAGAAGGTATAAGGGCAAATGCAGATAAAAAGGGTCAACCAAAACCATGATATTAATGTTACTATGTAGTCTCCTGACAGACTAGCAAAGATGATCATATATTACACTTGTAATAAAAATGTTCCTCCTTTGAAAGTAATATTGTAAGATAATTGCTTTGTTGGCAGTTTATAATTATGTTTAGCCTTTCATATGCATCTCACCATTTGTAGCCTACTATGTAAATTAAATATTTAGATCTTGTGAAAATTTTCACTGTTCTCCAAGGATAATTATATAGAAAGCTGTCGAAGTTATGTGATTTTCATTTTCCTCCTTCCTCCCCCAGCAGTTCGCCATTCTTCCCTAAGACTTTCATTTGTAGTGGAAGCAATAACCTAGACTGACAATTACTAGAAGGCAAACTTTATTGTTTGCAGGTTTCATGGCCATGGGAGCTTTAGGATGCTCCCTATAAATCCTGCTATTTTTATTTTTATATTTCCAACAAGTCCAGGTCTCTGTTCATGTGATTTAATATAAAGCACTATCAAGAATATGCAATGGAAGTAGGAAAAAGAGGAAAAGGGATAATAACAGGATGGAGAAGCTAATGCATATAATATAATAATATCGTGTTACAAATATCATTAATATATTACTAATTAAAATTATGAATGTATAAATATCATTAATATTGCTTAAATACTAATATGATGACAGAATAATGTATATTACAGTTTAATCCTGGTCCTCTGAACATTTTTCTATGAAATTACCTTGCTTTTATTATATATATTTAAATAACTTATTTATATTACCATTCTATATATTCTATCTATATAATTTATATCTTGTGTGTACATAGTTACTTGTATGCCATCTACCCCATTAAAACAAGTTTTTTTTTTTCATAGTAGGGACTATATTCTGATCTTTCTTTCCATTTTAGCATAGTGCTTAGCATATAAGAAGCAATTTAGAAATGAATGTTGACTGACTGACCCATAGCTGTGGAACATCTGACACTGTTAACTGATTTCCTTTATCATATCCCCACCCTCCAAAAGCCCTCATCATAAAATCCTTAAGGTCAGGGGATCTATTGTTTTTATCTTTGAGTTCCCAGTGCCTAACTCGGTGCCTTACAGATAGCATATGCTTAATAAATATTTGTGTTGAAATAAATTCTTTTCATAAACAATAAACTATCTACATACATAACTACTATGGAAAGAGTGTAATTGGTCTTAGCGTCAAAAGTCTGGGGTTTGTGCCCCAGTTCTGATACTTAATAGCTTTGGGTGAGTCATTTAAATTCTCTAAATTTCCCCATATGTAAAATGATGATAAATAACTCAATGGAAAAGCTGGATTTTCAAATAAATTTTGTTATTATTTTATCAATAACATATTTAGTAATTCTATTGGTATCACATTAACAATATAAATTAATTTTAGTAGTGTTATCATTTTTATTGTACTGGCATGACCTAGCCATGAGAACAGAATAATCCT
Source organism: Phalanger gymnotis (assembly GCA_028646595.1). Taxonomy (NCBI): domain Eukaryota; kingdom Metazoa; phylum Chordata; class Mammalia; order Diprotodontia; family Phalangeridae; genus Phalanger; species Phalanger gymnotis. Next base: position 187,263,454 of record CM053622.1, read on the forward strand.
CTGGGAGCCAGGTTTCATCAATCAGGTTGGCCCAGTGGGAGTTCTGGGGCCAGCATCAAAGTCTATGTGGCAGGGCAGCATGGTAGAGAGAAGCAGGGTCAGATGCCTGAGGTAGGGGAATTATAGTGGGCTTATACCAATCAAAACAGCCTCAACTATTTAGAAGGTTGTAGTAAAGGAAATACTTTGTAAATCTTAAAACAATATATGTTTAACAGAATTATATTAAGGGAAGAATAAAAGTAGACATCACAAGATCACAGAATTTAATTGCTGGAGAATATCATGCAACTTTGCCCCTTTCACTTTACAGATAGATGGGGGAGCTGTATTCTAAAGAAGTAAAATGATTCCCCAAGTTCAAAATGTGGTGTTTAGCAGAGCCAGGATTCAAACCAGGGACCTCTGATTCCAAAAGACTCAACATTTCAATCCTTGAGCAAGCTGTGTGGTATCTAATATAAGGAGAAAATTATTTTTCAGAGTCAAAAAAAATGAGGTAGTTGAGTTAATTATTTCCAGAAAGAAATCACAATGAAGTTGATGAGTCATATGCCACCTCACATTCATGGCTAGCTAGACATCTGGCTGTTTTTAATGATCAGCTGTAGTAAACAGTATGCAATCCACCTGAACTGCTCTCACACATACCACCTGCTCAATTTTTTTTCTGTAACTTCACAATAGCAAATCCCAAAATGAGGTCTCCAGACTATCCTGTTTTATTCATTATAATACTAAAACAGAATGGAAAAAAAATGATGTGTAGAACTGCAAGAAATTCTAATGCCTTTACATATTCTTTCCAGTTAGTATTTAAAATGTTAGGATTAACAACATTTTCATTGCGAGATCAGGGTGGTTGGCATACTATGGTATTAAATCAGTCTCTTCCATGTGCTGGAGAGGTAACTAGGTGGCATAGTGGATAAGGGGCCAGGCCTGGAATCAGTAAGACCAAAGACCAAAATCTGACATCAGATATTTATTAGCTGTGTGATCCTGGGCAGATAACCTGACCTCAGTCTACCTCATTTTTATGAATTGTAAAAGAGGAATATTAATAGCAAATACCTTTCAGGGTTGTTGTGAGCACCAAAAGAGATGATATTTGTAAAGAACCAGGCACATAGTAGGCACTTAATAAATGTTTTTCCTTCCTTCCTATTATCTCTGTAAACTTATTCAGCCTTACTGAATCTAATTTTCCTTTTCTGTAAAAATAAGAACATTGAAATAGATAATCTTGAAGGACATTTCAGGCTCTACCATACTATATTTGATGTATTCAATTCAAAAGTACTGTTTAATTAGATAACTATAAAATTACAAGTGAAGTTTATTTTATTTTATTTTTTTGGTTACAAAACTGCAAATTGAACCTGAAAAATTAGGGAAAATTTGAACAAGAGGAAATAAGCAACATTATAAACCAACAAAAGTTCCTATATTTCCTCATCTTAATGCTCTCCAGCCTCTTAAGCAACTATAGAAAGTACTCATTTTCAGCAAAGAAAATGGGGAGAGAAAGAAAAGCACCTTGCTTCCTCTTGAACTCACAGAACAGCATGTCTCCCCCTTGGAACTTAGTCTAATAAGTTTCAAATTCTGAATTAGCAATATAAGGAGCTTCTGTTATGTGAAATATTTATCTTTTTATCACATTCTTATATTTTAGAAAATTATAGATTTTATTGAATTGAGACAAGATTCTCTACTTTCTCGCTTGTTAATTTGTTTCTTGTTTTGACATATTTTGAAATGTAACACCCCTTTAGCTAATTCCAAGTTCAGTGTGACTGTTTGAATGGAGTAATTATTCAAATAACAGCTTTGGTCCCCATATGATAAATTGCTGTGTTGCTAAAACAAACTATATTCATAAATCCAGCAGTCAAAGCAATTAAGACATGATATTAGATCCTCTACAAAAGCCTGGACCAATACTTTACTTGGGTGTGGAGGTGACCCTTGGGAATCAAAGGCAATGCCAATAGAACACAAGCTTTAACAAATTCTGCCATATTTGTAAAGGATTTGACTGAGTTAGATTTGTGAGAAACAACCTAGATAATTAAGTAGAGGTGTATTCCCAATAGGCTGGCTACCAGGTATTGATTTTTTTTGGCTGTGACAACCTATGAGGCAAAAGGAAAAGAAATATCCTGCAGTATTCTATGACTTCCTTCCATTTCTTCAGTGTTGATAGAAGAAAGGTAGGAAGACTAGTAGAGGATGCTAAGAATACACAATTTTAGACCATCAACAGACCAATTGGCCTTAGTACTCTCAATGTGAGATCCTTATCCAGTGACTAATGAATGGAGTGATATATTTCTGGAGGAGTCAAATAATATCAATCTTAACCCAACACAGTATAAATAAAACCAGAAGAGAGAAGGAAATTGTGTCCAAATGGAAAGATGGCTCACAGGCACTCTTGGAAAAGGCAAAGAAAGGAGTTGACAGAATAGGTTTTATAGTACATTTAAAAGCAAGAAGAACCTTTATTTCATAGGATATTTAGACTTTAATATTGAAGTCTTAATGACAAGTTTTCACAGGAAGATCTCCATGAAAATGCTATTAGTCTCTGCATCAACATTGGTTTTTAAGAATGAAGCAGTAGAGACATTACACAAATAAATTGATTTTGTTGTTGTTCAGATGTTTCAGTTATGTCCAACTCTGTGTGACTCCATTTGGGGTTTTCTTTGCAAAGATACTAGATACTCCATTTTCTTCTACAGCTCATTTTATAGATGAGGAAACTGAGACAACCCGGGTTATGTGACTTGCACAAGGTTGCACAATTAGTAATTGTCTGAATGCAGGTTTGAATTCAGGTCTTCCTGGCATGCCATTTAGCCACCCCACAAATAAACTGATAAGGCCCTTCAAATCATATCCATATACACTCTGATATTTAATTACTCTAAAGCAAATGTGAGGATGGGGAAAATTCCTAGGAAAACATGATTCAGAAAGAAGGAAGGAGAAAGTCTAGAGCCTTGTTGATTATACAGAAGTCCTCCATTTCAATATCATGAACACTTCCTTCAAAAAAAAATAATTGGAAGATGGGGGAAATAGTGAACATCAAATACTACCATAAAGAATGAAATAGGTGATACTTTAATGGAGCAAAAGAAACATTAATGTTGGAGTTCTCCCTGGAGGCAGCTGTCTCTGTGTAGTTAAACCATTCCAATAGAGCTAAGCTCAAAACTGGTATCAGAAAAAAAGACTATGAGTGAGACAAGAGATATAGTAAATAATTAAAATTGCAACCCTCAATTATTAAAAAAAAACAAATGAAAGTAAAAAATAATGGGAAATAATAGAAGTAAAATCAAGGCCAACTATACATTTTATGTAGAAATTTAACCAGTATAAATTGATTGCCATATATGCAAGGATACCATAAGAATTCAACAAATAGCTAACTTATTTTCTGAAGAGAAAGCTATGGGTACTAAATCAACTTAAGTTTAGAATATAAATTCATTTATTCAATTTTAAGAAGAAGTATGTTGAATGCTTATGAAAAGCATCATCTCATAAGTGGGAGAGAATCATTCAAGGGTAAATCCAGTTTAAATAAAGCTTGACAAGATATTCAACTAAGCAAAGTCATTCAAAAGGAAAGAAATGGAAAGAGAAAGATTATAAACAGAAGAAAAATAGAAAATACATGTAAAAAAGTTTAACAAATTTTTCCATCTAATATTGTGTAATCACTATGTTTAAATGTTAGTCGCAGAGTTCTGACATGTGATTATAGAAGATAAGAAAATAAAGAATAGGATAGCAGCCAAAGTGGATCAAGTACACATAGAATAGATTTATGCTGGAATTGGAGCCTTTATCCATTCTTCAAGTATGTGTGGGTCCTCTTCTCTTTTCCTTCTATATTATACCAGTTGGTAGACTTCTGGTCTCCCACAGGTTCATTTATCATCTCTATGCAGGTGATTGTCAAATATTCGTGTCTAGCTCTAACCTTTCTCCCGTATCACCAAACTCCCTTTTTGACATCTGAAACTGGATGACCCATAGGCATCCTATTTTCATCATGTCAAAAAACAAAACAAAGCAAAACAAAATCTTGTATTTTCCCCAAACCCTCCCCTCTTTTTTCCTATCTTTTTTTCTATTTTCTTTTTTCCTGTTCCTAATTTTCCTATTACTATCAAGGACACTATCTTATCATCTAAGCTCAAAATCTCAATGTCATACTCAGCTTCTCAGTCTCATTCACTCCATGTATCTTAATGAGGTGTCAAATCTTGTTATAACCTTTCCTGTTTTCCCTCCTCTCCACTTACCCCTAGATCAATCCTTCATCACCTCTCATGTGGACTATTTAAATAGCCTTCTGTGTGGCCTCCCTTGCATTGTTTCTCTCCATTCCAAAGAGTGATTTTTCCTAAAACATGGGTTTGGCCATGTAGCCCCTTCTCCTTCCACTCAATAAATTCCAATAGCTTCCAAATGCCTTTAAGATAAAATATAAAGTCTTCTATATGGCATTTATTGCTCTTCAAAATTTGCCCCTTTCTGACATTACTATTCATTTTCTGCTATACCCCCCCCCGTATATACTTCTGATCTATCTGAACTGGACTATTTCCTGTTTCTCCTGAAAATAAATGGCTCATGTTTTCAATATTAACATTTTATTGGTGATATCATATGGCTGTAAAAGTTGGAGAGATGAGAAATTGATTGAAAATGAATATTGCAGAGAGGACAATGAAAGGATGATATGACTAGGCTAAAACATACCACCAAGAAAGAACCTTGAACAGTAACAGGAAAAAAAAAAAAGATTTCATCAAGGAATGGTATGATAGGAAGAAAAGATGAACTGATCATGTGGAAAGAGCTAGAGATGAAAGGTGGACAGCCAAAATGGTCCACTGGCATGAGGAAAGATCTCTGGCTTATTGGATGACCATCTTATGGAATTTTTGGGATAACATAGACAAGAGTTGCATATAATAGGCTGGCATGGAAGGATTGTGATATATATGGCTGGAGGGAACACTTGAATTCATGAGAACACAGATCCATTTGAATATTTATGAAACACAAAAGCCTAATGGGGTAAAATCTTATACCTCCAAGGGAATTATAATTAATTTCATCCTCAATTCTTCCAGTTTCCTAGAACAGGAGGAACATATAGTCACAATAATGGATACTTAGGATTTTGTTGTGTCTTCTTCTTGGTTCATCTTTATTGGGGATCTGGTCTTAAAAATAATGGCCAAAGAATGTAGCTTTGGTTTTAGCTTATTCACAGTCCAGATGTAATACTAGGGTTTTTGTGGTGAATGATCAAATCATTCCCCCATTCCAACTGTAGCCCTCATTCTGCCTCTCCTGTCTATACCATTACCAGTGCATTAATATAGCTATCAACAAGTATTACTAAGGACCTACTATGCTTCAGGCATGGTTTGAATTGCTAGTGTTTTACAAAAAAAAAAACTCATGCAAGAAAGGCATCATGCGGAAAGAGTAATTTAAGCAGAATTTTGAAAGAAATGAGGTATTCTAAAAGGCAGAGGTTAAGTTGAAGTTATTTGGGGGTATGGAGGATAGTAAGTCAATAGGAAATGGATCATCATCTGTGAGAAACAGCAAGGGGATACTGTAGCTGGATTGTAGAATAATGGAAAGTTAGGTTTGGGCCAGCTTGTGAAAGATTTTATAAGCTAAGCAGAAGTGTCTATATTTGATCCTAGAAGCTATAGAGAGTTAAAACTCTCATCTTTTACATTACTTCTTCACTAATCATAGTACTCACTTGGTCACAGCACCAGGTCTCATGGAAGACATTACCCCCAATCAGCAGTGCTTTATCAGCAGCAACCATCATGGGGAATCAGGTTCTTGTAACAGCAAGAACTCTGGCACATCCAGGATGGCCTGTCAGCACAGGTTCTTTGATCTGCCTTTAAAGGAAAGATAGCTTTTAAAGGGGTTAACAATCTCCTTTAATTACACCCCATACTCAGATTTCTCAGTTTGATAGACTGTACAGTTCTTTGTATATCATTCATTAAAAGAAGTAGAAAATTGCTAATTGTTTAGAGGTAATTATTGGACTTTTCTATGTACCACTTAGTATATTTGTCAGGTTTTCTGTATATCATTAGTTTTTTTTTTTGTTTCTATTTCTCTGAATAGAACTATGATGAAGAAACCCAAAGGGCTTATTTTTTTAAATATGAGTCTAACAAGCCAACTCTAAAATGCTGGGATATCAGGGAATGAGATTCTCTCAGCTTTCTCTGGGACATGGAAATCCTCTATTGAAGAATCTTTTAGCAATAATTGAAGATTCACCACAATTAAACCTGATGATTTTAAACCATAGAATCTTACTGAAGTCATTTTTCCTTGTACTAACAATTTTCTTTTTCCTGAGACTAAATTTGTTTTCTAAGAAAAGATCATTCTGCAGAGCCTAAAGATTTTTTTTTTGATCATCCATTTAAGGAACAAGGAAGGGCACACTTGACAATATTGGTTTCAATGTCCTTCAGTGAGACTTTTTAATGTATCATTAGATTAATCAGATGTTAAGAAATGACTACTGCAGAATTCCTATATTCTGATAACCACACACCTGTATTGAACTAACTATTCCAGATTGAGACTGCCCATATTACTGAGCAGTTATGGCTTCACTTGGCTAGGTGGAAGAGTTGACCATTTGACAGAAAACCAAATGTGTGTTGCTAAAGTTCCATGTGATTCTAATAGTTAGGATCTCCTTAGAAATCTTCTAATCCAATCCCCTTGTTTTGCAGATGAGGAAATTGAGGTTTGGATAGGTAGCATGGTGTGGCTAAAAAGGGAACAGTTGTAGGAGCTATGAGAGATCTTGTTTCAAATCCTACCCTCAATACTTAATAGCTGTGTGACAACCTCTCATTTTCCTCATCTGTAACATAGATTTAATAATTCCCATAGTGCTTTTCTCAGAGCTGTTGTGAGAGTCGAATGAGGTTCATGTCAATCAACATTTCTTATAACATATATAAAGCACACTTTTCAAACCTTAAGGCACTATATGACTTTTAGCTATTATCATTATTTAAGTGACTTTCCCAAGGTTGCAGAAGTAATAAGAGCCATAGCCAGAATTAGAGACACTTCTAATTCTCAAAATAATTTCACAGTTGG
>CM053622.1:187271153-187284339 GCA_028646595.1 Phalanger gymnotis
AATCTCTCCTTTGATTTTCAGTGTTTCAAATTTGGTATTTAATTGGGGATTTTCAATTTTTTTTCTAGTTTTTTGAGGTGTATGCCCAAATCATTGATCTCCTTTTTCCCTGTTTTATTCATGTAAGCATTTAGAGATATAAAACTTCCCCTAAGAACTGCTTTGGCTGCATCCCATAAGTTTTGATATGTTTTCTCATTATTGTCATTCTCTTGAGTGAAGTTATTAATTGTTTCTCTGATTTGTTCTTTGGCACACTCATTCTTTAGAATTACATTATTAAGTTTCCAATTAATTTTTAGCTTATTTTTCCATGGTTCTTTGTTACAAATAATTCTTATTGCATCATGATCTGAAAAGTGTGCTTTGACTACTTCTGCCTTTCTGCACTGGATTGTGCAGTTTTTATGCCCTAGTACATGGTCAGTTTTTGAGTATGTGCCATGTACCACTGAGAAGAAAGTATATTCCTTTTCCCTATTCAGTTTTCTCCAGAGGTCTATCATATCTGCCTTTTCTAAAATTCTGTTCTGAATTATAGCCTTCAGCTTCCTGAGGTGTACAGGAGGGGGTCTAGCTGCCTGACATCTCTTCCACTGGGGTTGCTCTCCAGCACTGTTCCTCTTCAGCAATGGTCTCAGCTCTTTGTCGTTTGAGCTGGTGTCTGGCACTTCCCCTGGGGGAACAAGAGTATGTCTGGGCTCCTGGTGTTGACCCCTGCTGGCTCTGCCCCTCTAGGACTCAGGAATTCACTCTACTCGGCCACTGAAACCCCACTTCTGTCTCCTCTATTCCAGCATTTTTTTTTTCTGAGGAATTCTCTGGGTGGGGAGGGGAGGTATTAGAGCCATTTACCTGGCCATTATGTCTCCCGGAATTTCGAGAAGCCGTGTTTTATACCTTTGGGCTGCAAGCCTCAGGAGTTGGTATCACATGGTCGGTGGTGTTGCGCTGCCTCTCGTTGCTTCCACGGACTGCCATCTTGTGTAGGGATGCCTGGGAATCTCCGTCAGTTTCAGGCACCCAGCTTTCTCCCAGACTGTCGACATACCTTTTCCCAAGAAATGTTGTTTATCCATTCGTAATTTGAAATTGATATAAAAAGTGAAGAATTTAAAAATGTTTTGCCTATTTAATTTCATCTGATTAATTTTAGACATTGTTCTAGTATCCTGAGATGTTTTTGAGTTTTATTATCCAATGTTAGATATCCTTCCTAACTTTGGGTAGTCAGTAAGGGTTACAAGTTTGTCATATGTCTTTCTCCAAGTCATGAAAATATACAATAGCACAGGGCCAGGGAAAGATCCCTGAGGCATTCCAAATGTCTTTTCCCCTGATTGGGCATTTAATCCACTGATGACTTTTCCCTCATTCCCCATAGCCAACTGGGTGCCAAGGCTTTATCAATTTTCACCTGCACAAAATCTCTCACCTATGTCTCCTTTTCATGCATGTCTGCCTTCCTAAGCCACTCGTTATACCTCATTTGGACTATTTCTTGAACCTCTTAATGGTGTTGTCTTGTTTCCAGAATTTTCACTCTCCAAACCACCCCATATAAAGCTGTGAAAAATAATATTCCTAAAGCACATATGACCATGTCATTCACCTGTACAGAAATCTTCAATGGTGTCTTATTGTATTTTGAATAGTATACAAACAAATATATGCTTGGCATTTCAAGGCCTTAAATTGAGCTTCATCCTACCTTTTTAAGACATTCTATATTTTTTACCATTATATGTTTTGTGTTCCAGACAAACTGACCTACATCCATGACATTTTATTTCTTGTCTCTGTTCCTTTGCATGGGCTGTCCCCTACATGCTGAAATGCTCTATACTCACTTTCACATCTTAGAATTTCCTTCAAGGCTTTCATGTACCACCTTCTAAGGAAATCTTTCTGTATTACCTTAGTTGTTAGTGTTCCATTCTTCCCCAACTTAAATTGCATTTACTTATCTGTGCAAATATACTCCATGAAATACTCCATGAAATGTAAGCTCTTTAAGGGAAGGAATTGTTTTTATTTTATCTTTTATACCTCAGCACTTGGAACAGACCCTAATACCTAGTAAATTTTTAATTAATATTTGTTGAATAGAATGAACTATAGCCCAGTTTCTAATTTACTTTTCTCCTTTCTAGCCCAAGGATTCTTAACCTGAGGTCTATGGAGTGCCCATGGGTCTGTGAATAGATGATGTCAGAGAGTTTGTGAACTTGGAAGAGGGAAAATACGTCTTTACTTCAATTTCACTGGATTCCTTTCTTGCTAATCCCATGTATTTTATTTTACACACTAAAAATTTATTTTGAGAATTGGTCTAGAGGATTTAACAGAGTGCCAAAAGGGTCTATGATACCCACACACATATACACAAAAGGTAAGAACTCCTGCAGATTTATCCTAACTTTATCTTCATTATAAGGATGTATGAAGAATGTATGTCAAATGTCTTGCTAAAATTTGAGTTAAATTTAATGAAATCTGTCTAACCCAAAGTTGTAGATTTAATGGTTAGAACTCTCAAGTTTCTGACATGAAGAGGAACATCAGTGTCATGGAAGGTCATTGGGTTATATTTTGGGGACAGGTTAAGTTGTGTGACACATCATTTAGCTACTGCTTACCCTTTTTATGACTAGGGCTACCATTTTCTATCTCTGATGGTCTCTAGAAAATCTGTTACAGAGAGAGCCAATACTCTTATTTCACTGTTGGCAGCTTCACTATGTAAAGCTTTAAATTTTCTGCTTTCTAACTTGGTAAAGTCTTTTTTTTTTTTGGTCAATTACAGAGCACTGAGCATATCTTCTATGATGTTTTGAGATTTTTATAAAGCAAAGCAAAGCAAATGCTATGAATACACCCCAGATCACCAACTTATTGGCTGATCACTCCAACCTGAGTCTCTAGGCAGCTAGGAAGCAACAATACAGGCCAAAAGAATGGAATAGGACACACATCTAGGACCATTCAAAACCAACACATTTTGAAAGAAGATTACCACTAAGCTTATGGTGTCTTGTTATTTCTAGTTAAAAGAAGGATTTGTTGTATTTTAGAATGCCTTTTGGTTATAGCATGTTGAACATAAACTATAGCAAAATTTTTATTTAAAAATCATTTGTCCATATTAAGGAATGTTGCTAGATCCTCTATAAATGAATGTGGTTGACTGGAAAATGAAGATAATAATAAAAACTACCTTCCAGGGTTGTTGTAAGGATAAAATGAGATAATCATTGAAAGTGCTTAGAACAGTGCCTGGCACATAGTAAAGTACTATATAAATGTTAGCTAGTCATTTTTCTCATATCCCCTCTCTGAGGAAGATTGTATAAGTAGTTTTATTCCAGTATTCAAACTAGGAAACAAGTTGAAAAAGGATTAATTACTGGCATAAAATCATACAAATAGTAAATGATAAAGGCAGGACTTGAACCTAGGTCATTAGTTACTAATACTGCATTCATTAAGCCACACTAATTCTTCTTTCCAAATTTTGGTTTTTAAAGACCAGAGAATCATCTGTTGTCCTCTCTACACTAAGACAGTCTGCAGTTTAGTATTTGCTTAGTGGCTATATACTACCTTTGAATCTGAACCTGTTTCTTCTAGATGTTAATAATCATTATGTATTCTTGATAATGGAGGAAGGTAGATGGTTCAGTGGATAAAGTGCTGGGCATGGAGTCTGGAAGACCTTAGTTTAAATCCAGCCCCAGACACTTACTATCTGTGTGACCTTGGACAAGTCACTTAATCTTTGTCTGTCTTAATCTATTGGAGAAGAGAATGACAAAGCATCCCAGTATCTTTGCCACAAAAACCAAAAGGACAATTTTGATAATGCTATGGTACATGTGGTCACAAAGAATCAGAGACAACAACAAAATTCTTGATAATAATGATAGTTAACAATAGCTAACATTCTATGGTACTTACAGTGTGCCAGGCATTCTGCTAAGTGCTTTACAATTATTATCTCATGTGATCCTCATAACAATCCTGGGAGGTAGGTGCTATCATTATGCCCATTTTACAGATGAAGAATCTGAAGCAAACAGGTTAAGTGACTTACACAGTATCACACAGCTATTAAGTGTCTGAGGCTGAATTTAAAATCAGGTCTTCTTGACTCCAGGCTGGGCACTCTATCCACTTCACTGTCTAATTGCCACTTATTTACCCTTAATGTGAGATTTTGACTTTGATTTTAGAAAACTACCTTCATCTCAGTTGTTACAGCCCAGCAAGGCAAAGGTACAACACCCATAATTTAATAGTGGAGGACTGATTGCACTTAAGGACTTGTGTTTCTTTTGGATGTTGAGTGCACCTCAGAGCTCAGATTTACCAGTAAGAGGTCTCTTAGGGGACATCCAGGCTAATGCTCTTAATTTACAAATGGGAACACTGAGCCTTGTGAGACAAAGTGGCTTGGCCAGAGTAACACTGGTAACAAGAGTCAGTGCCAGGATTTGAACCCAGTTCTTCTGATTCCCAATCCAAAACTGTTTCCATAGGTGAAGTTGATGAAAATAGGCCAGACTCTGACTTTGTGATGAATTATCATATAGGTTCATTGTTTGCTTTTGCCTTTTTAGCTTTCTCTGATTTCCCTTTCATTCCTCTATCCCGAATATATATGATGCCTTTGTCATTTGTAACATTTTATTAAGCACAGGTAAATAGACGAAAGTTAGTTATGTTCTGCCTAAGTATGGAAAGGAATTATTATTTTTGTGTTTGTGTTTACCAAGGACAGGAAAATGTCACATGTAGCTATAAATTCTGCATATCACCCTCCATATTAGAAAAACTGTTCTTATTCATTTGCAATACATATTTCCTGGGAAGCCCTTTGATAGTCTGGGGCAGGTGCCAGGAATCATGACCTTGGGTACATGTATAAGTAGAGGGTAATTATAGACATATATAAAATGCCTTCAGAAATCTACTACTACTAATCATTGGCAAGCTGCCAGTGTTGTTTATATTGAGGTTAGAAAAATTACAACACCACCAGCAGAGGTTTAAACAGTCAAAAGTGTGCCTAAGAGAATTAAATTTAGGAGGTGAGGTTGTTGACTGGGGAGATATTTGTGACATAGAGGGCATTCTGGCTATAGTTATGGTCATGCCAGGAAAAGTAGTTTCCCATAGAGGTCTGGCTTCTGTAGGAGTTGGAGAAGTGGATCGACCCCAGAGACTGTGATAGTGGGACTTTGGAGATGATGGCATTGTAGATGAGCAATATATTATACTAGTCCTGGAATGGTGATTACTATGGGGAGAAAGCATAGCCCCCCCCCCAAGGATATCAGTGCCTTGGGGCAAAGAGATAAATTCATCCCACAAAAATATAGGGTTGTTCACTGTAACACATTTTGTGTTTCATAGGTTATGATCAGCCCATGAAATAAAGGCAACTTTTTTTTGCCTTTGATAATATCAGAATCTGTTTTCTATTTCTTGCTTGAACTTTGTGTGACTATGTGGTTTCCTGTTTTGGGGATCACTTGTGATGGGTAAGTCCTATTTTTATTTTCTCTTAAAGAGGGAAGATTTACAAAATGGGAATAAAAGTGTTTTTAGTCCTTATCTCATAACCTGAAAACACTATGAAAAGATATATTACTCCAACCTCCCCCCACCCACTTCTTTTATGACATTCCAGGGCCAGGGACAATTGAGAAAATCTAGATTTATCTAAATGTTCGATTAGTCCACATAATTCTCACTGGTAGTAAACACAGATTGTTCTAATAATTAAAATATTTTCCCTTTTTCCCTTACCTCAAAGCATATAGGCTTCATGTTTGTTATAGGTTATTTCTTTCTCCTCTTTTTCCATGACCCAGATGGATTTCTCCTCTATTACTTTCCAAGTGCCACTAGCACAATAAGGGGACTTGTTCCCATTTTTATTCACCCTAATTATAACATCATTGGCATATGACATAGGCATTACTGACCTAGCCCTACTCATGCCTTCTCCAAAGTTTGTGAAATGAACTCTGCAACATGCTGGTAACAAACTTACTACGCTTGGTTAAGTTCATTTTGAGGTTATGCAGAGCAGGGCCTTCTTAGGTTGGTATTCCTGTGGCCTTTGGGGGCCTCCTAGTGTCACTACCCTCTGCTCTGTCTCCAAATGTATTACTTGAGACAAATTATATGAGAAAAATGCTGATGATCTTATTTTTTTAAAAATTGTTGCCTAAAGCAGGAAGATTATTTCAAATGATAGAGGCAAAAGTGCTTCTTCCCACTCTCCAAGTCCTACTTTCTTCTCCTCTTGCAAGTTTTAATCTTTAAATTCATAACAATGTGAATTATTATTATTCCTGACCTTGTTAAACCTCTTCCTGGATCCTACTTTTTGCAGAAGACAGCATCACTTCTTGGACTAAAGCTAAGCACTACCCAAAGCTGCCTCCCCACCAAATAAAGTTTATATTTTTGCTTAGGGTGGTGTGTTGCTTGGAGAATCACTTAATAACATGAATACAATTTTTCTTCGACTAGGAAAAGTAACTGCATCACTGAGAGAAATCAATCAATGAATCAAAAAGCATTTCTTAATTATTTACTATTTGCCCAGCACTAAAGCCACCACTATTTTTTGGTTATTGTTGGGGAAAGGGTTTGATGTTCAATTTACCTATTGGAGAAGCAATCGTTAATAACTGTGACAATAGGACCCTAAGTCAGTAGGGCATTATGAATGAGTGGGATGAATGAGTCTATGGACTCATTATGGAGCAGAGAGAACTATGACTGAATACTTTATGTGACTTTCTATTAACAAATCAGAGGCTCTGTGATGAAGAATCATGGAGGAGGTAATAGTAATAGATCATAGTTTTCATTTTCAAAGCACTTTATTCACAATCATCCTATTAGGTGTATAGCACAAGTTTTTTTACCCCCAATTTACAAATGAAGAAAAAGAGGCCTAGAGAGTTAGGTGAGTTGCTGAAGGTCACATAGCTCATCATCAACAAAGTCAGGGATTTCATTTAGGTCGTTTGTCCCCAGATCCAGTTGTTCAGTTGTTTCAGTCATGTCTGACACTTTGTGACCCTGTTTGGGGTTTTCTTGGTAAAGATACTGGAGTGGTTTGCCGTTTCCTTCTCCAGCTCATTTTACAGATGAGGAAACTGAGGTGAACGAAGTTAAATGACTTGCCCAGGGTCATGCATTTAGTATCTAAGCCTGGATTTGAACTCAGGAAGATGAGTCTCCTGGCTCCAGGGCTGGCTCTCTATTCATTGTCCCATCTAGCTTCACCCCCCCATTCCAGGCCCCCAAATCCAGTATTCTTTTCATTATACCATGGTGCTATTCTATAAGAATGAGAGCATTAACATTGTATTCAGGTTGTCCAAACTTAAAGGATGTGGAAACTAAGAGCAGAGGTCTAATTAATGACAAAGATAAGATAAGCATGCCACCAGAAGCTGACAAATCAAAAAATAAACAGGCAGAATAATAACAACTGACACGACAGGTTAGCAGCTTCCTCTGACAGACCCTTTCATGACTTGTCTTGGCCATGCTACCTTCTGTTCCTTAGAGGCAATGTGCTGTCAAAATGCTGGGAAGGAACAAAGAAGCCAGGAGAATCTTGAGAATCACAGCCTCTTCCTTTTTGATGGAAAGCAGAATCTGAGATTAGCAAGTGGTTCTTGATGATCCGATGCCTGTCTTCCAGTGGTTTTCACACACAGAACCAGCTTCTTTGTTTTTGCACCTTTATTTGCATCTTTTCTCTCTGTATAGAGTGGTCTTGTCCTCTATGCCCAAAAGGCAAGGATACGTGTGTATATGTATGTGTGTATGTATATATGTATGTATACATACATGTATGCATCTGTCTAATGTGTGTATATCTATGCATACATATGTACACATACAGACATACACACATCCAGTGTCATATATATGTGTGTATACATATGTGTATATACATATACACACTTTTATATAGGACACTGGATGATAGCTTCTATATTATAAAATCATTATGAAAATATTTCTATATTACAAAATACCCTGAGAACCTAGAACACTTGGTGAGGAATTTAATAGTGATAAAATGTAAAGACTTATGCTTGTCTCCAAAAAACTGATTTCACAAATGTAAGATAAATGAGGCATGGCTGGGCAGCAGATCATTAGGAAAAAAAAAAAAGTTTAGCAAGATGAAAGTATAAGTCCATATAAAATAGCAGCCAAGAAAGCTAATTCCATTAAGAGAAGCATATCGGCACTACAGAGCTGCCCTACTCAGCTCACTTCTGGAGTATCATACTCTGTTGTGGGTATGACATTTTAGGGGGACATCAAGGAAAACAACCAGAATTGTGACAGGCTTCAAGTCTGTCTATTTCTAACTTGGAGAAGAAAGACATAAGGGGAATATGATAATTTTACTCAAATGTTTAAAGGAATATCATATAGAAAATGCATTAGACTTGTTTTGTTTTAACATAGATGATTTTTATTCAAGAACAGGTTTAAACTATTCTGGGTTAGGTTGTCTGGATTAAATTTCAAACTCTGAGATTCTGTGATTCTGAATCCTAGGGTTCTTTCAAAACCCAATAATGGTCTCCTCTCCACCATGAAACTTTTCTAAATTCCTCTAGTACTTATCAGCCTATATTGCACCTGATTTAATGTCACTTTGCACAAGTCTCTAGTTTTATGCCTTAATGAATTCTATCCCCAATAGAATGATAAGGTCCTTGCAGAAAAAGGCAAGCACTCAGTCTTGGACACACAGAGTAGGCAGATGCTTAATAACTAAGTGGCTGCTGGTGACCAGAACTCACAAAATACTTTCTATTCTAGACTAGGCCTGACTCAGGCCAGGTCCCTGGTAAATAAATTACTTTTAATATTGGAATGAAATGAGACAGTTGTAGGCCATTCACAGTTAATAAAATGAGATTTATTCAGCTATAGAAGGTATTGAAAATCTCTTTAGTTGATTCAGCTGAATGAATCTTATATCACCCAGAATGATCAAACGTCTGAGAGAAGTCCTGGGGCTTTTTGTGGCTCTTTTGTACTTAACTGACCAAGAAATCATATCAATAGCCTGGGTTTCATGAGCCAATCAAGTCTTGAGTATAGTCTCAATACCTTTTGAGGGAAAACCAGCCTAACTTACACAGGGGAAAGGTTAGGAAATTGTTCCAATCACACGCTTCTATAATTTATTTCTATAATTTCTCTAAATCAAGCTTTTTTTTCCCAATATGATAAATGTGCCTGCCTAGCTCTTCACCTATCTTCTGATGGAGGAGCTAAAAACAACTACTACTCCTACTGTCTGAAGACACAAAGCATAAGAAAAAGAAAGGAACAAAAGACTGACAATCCAGAAAATAGAAAACCATTCCCCAAACCATTGAGAGATGTTTTTTTCTACTTTGTGAGAATTAAATAATTAAGAAGGCCAACAGGCTGTCAGCCTTTCTGAATTGAAATTGAATTAATCAAGTTTTTATGTAAAGATGGAGGAAGTCTTAAAAACAAAAATTCCTTTTTTTTAAAATGAGCACCAAAATGCAAAATGGAAAAGAAATACCAAACAAAAAAAAAAAAGTTGAATCATCTTAGTAGAGCATTTGAAGTCTCAAAAGGGAATAGCATTAATGTACTCCCACCAATATCTCATTACTACTTACAGGAAAAATGCTTTTGTTTCATCTTGGAATACAGTTAACTAAGACATATTGTTAGGTGGACCCTCAGTGTGAGAGCTCTTTGTTTGCTCTCCTCTGCTATTTTTGTTTCCATTTCCTAATGTGATTTTTAACAACTCCAAATCTCTTTCCTATTGTCAGATAAAATGGATCATTTGGGGTTCTTGAATAAGACAATTTGTCTGCATTAACTTGCAACTTCAGCATAAGCTGTTCCAGTTGGCATTCTCCAAGCCTTTGAGATTCTGCAGAGGTGATTAATTTGCATCTCTTTGACTACTTAAGAGAGAATATTATCAGTGGTCTGAAATCTCCTCAGTGGCCCAGATATTCCTCCTTTTGGTGAACTGTGCTTTTAGATTGGGCCTTTGGCCCTTGGCAATGCTCACTTATTAATGCTTTCCTTACTGATGACACTCTTCAGTTCCATTTTCTCCTTTGCAAAAGCACATGAGCCATCAAGTAGGCCATGACTATGTGTCTGCAAAATCTTTATATCGTGGTGAGGCTCTTTGTTCAGAGTACCATTTTTATATTGTTGATGTTCAGTTGTTTTCAGTCATATCCAACTCTTTCTGACCTCATATGGAGTTTTCTTGACAATGATACTGGAGTGGTTTGCAATTTCCTTCTCCAGCTCATTTTACAGATGAGGAAACGGAGGCAAGCAGGGTTAAGTGACTTGCTTAGGGTCACATAACCAGTAAGTGTCTGAAGCCAAATTTGAAATCAGGTCTTCCTGACTTCAGGCCCGGTGCTTTATCTACTGTGTAATCAAGCTGCCCTTCCACCCTTCTCCAAGGGAGGTTTTAATTTCCTGCCAAAAGGGGAGGCTAGGACCAAAAGCTTGGCTACTTTGCTCTCATTAGAGAGAAGGGTTAACAAGCTAGACATATTTTTCTACTCCCTTAAATATTAATTGTCTAGGGGATGTAGTTTCAAGTTCAAACTAAACTGACGACTGTTCATTAATGGGAAAAGGAGGAACAAAACTTTATATCCAAGGCTTGACTTCCTTCTCACTAAATATCAGTTCTCCCTCCCCACCTTAATCAAGTTTCCCTGGATTCCTTCAAATCCAGCAAAATCCCACATTCTATAAGTAGCCATTCTTGATCCCTCCTTAATGCTAATTCCTTGCTTTTATTGATTAATTCCAGTTTATCTTGTTTATATCTTCTTTGCACATAATTGTTTGCACATTGTCTCCCCCATTAGAATTCCCAGCTGCTTTTTTCTTGTTTTCCTTTCTTCATATCGTCATCTCTTAGCGCAGTGCCTAGAACACACATTCAAATGAAAAGACTAAGACTTAAATACATATCTTCTGAGTCCAATACCAGTGCTTGTTTCAGTGAGTTCAGGCAAGAAATTTTGAGTCATAGAAAATGGAGCAAAAAGGAATATTGGAAAGCTAGTTTATCTCACTCTTTTTTATGAATAAAGGACATGAGGCTCATGGAGAAGATGTGACTTGATCAAGGAAACACAAGGATAAGATACCTATATTATTTGATTCTCACTCAAGTATTTCCCCCCAGTTGATGAACTGAAATTTGATTATAGAATAATGATAAGGATAATAGCAATAACAATAAAAATACCATTTATGTAGTGCTTTAAGGTTTGCCAAATACGTTACAAATGTTAACTCATTTGTTTAAGTAGATACAGATTGTTTGCTTAAGAAGTTTGGATATTATTTATTTTGCAATGAGGAGTCAGTGAAAGTTTTCCAGTAGAATGGGTTCACCAGAAAAAAAACTTAATAGGCAGATAATATTCCCAATGATGGGCATAGACAATTAGAGGCAAAATTAATTAGAAGCCTATTACAATAAGCCATGCATACTGATAAAAAAATGAATGCTCTGGGGCAGTGGAAGTGGGAATAAAAAGGAAGGGACAGATGCAAGAGACATGAAAGTAAAATCAATATAATTTAATGACTGATTATAGGTGATGAGTAAGGGAGAGGGAGGAGTTAATTCAAGTCAATAAATGCCTGTTATTCTCTTAGTGTGAGCCAAGCAGCACACTAGATGTTGAGGTAGATAAAAATTTTCAAATAAAATTTTATAACTGATTTAATAAAACTTACAATTTTATGGTGTAGGAGTAGAGCTTATCTCATATTGCAGCAGAGCAATGTATCCAAATACCTATGCACAAAACATATTCAAACTCAATAGAAGTATTTACTATGTTGAGTATGCCATATTCTAGATACCGAGGAAGTACCCTTATAGCATATGAATAGATGAGGGTTCGTAGATTTGTAATGACTGAAAAATTCCTGGACTATTAAGTACTCTCTACAACCTCAGTATAATAGTATGTTAGACTTAGTATGTTAGACTCCTTTGGGTGGGCTAACTGTTGAGCACTGTTGCAATAGGACTTCATCGCTACTGGAAAGAGACCAAGGGTCTATTGATTTCATCGTGTACAACCTCATATGACCTTATAAAATATGTCCTGTTACTAGCTATGGGAACTGATAGGTTTACCTCCATGAGGTGAATATCCTTATAGCTGTTCTGAACATCAACAGAGCATCTATTAAAGTGTAAGGCACTGTGCTATACACAGTTTGCTCAGAGTGTTAGAGAGATTGTTAACATGGACATTGAAATACTTGAGGGCAGTGGCAGGGGACATAGTAGAGAAAAGGACCATGAGCCTGATGAGAAAATCATTGAGAAAGTGGGCAGAGTGACTTGGATGCTGGTAGATGACAAAATAAAGACAGCAGTGATGAAGAGTAGCAGGTTTGTGTAAAGTTGAGTGATTCAGAGATAAAGGTGGAGGTGTCAAGTAGGAAGATGATGATTTGGTTCTCTTCTTTATAAGGTTTCTATATACATGTATATATGTATACAAGCATGAGTAAGTGTATATGTATAACATGCGTAGATTCACATATTATGTACATACATAAATGTATGTACATATGTATATATTTATATACCAACCTATGAGGTGCATGTAGATTATATAACTTACCCAATATCACTCAGCTAGAACTAACTCAGTTCTTCTGGTAACTGGTCCAGTGTTCTTTCTATTTACAACAGTGAGAAACAAATAGCTATAAAGCTCTAACCAGTATCCATATTACTTTGTTTAAAACTGACCAAATTGATCCTTGTGAACTTAAATAAAATAAAAACCCCACCTCATTCCAATTTATCACTAATTTTTCTATGCTCCTTCCCAGCTATAGACAGCAACATAAGTTTTATTAACAACCTTGTTTCCCATATTATATCACAAACTTGGGCTCTCCTCTAGTTATACTGACAAGAGAGCCCTAAGGCTCTGAACTGTAATTGTCCTATTTACTACCTTGATCAAAGTCACTGCTTGTTATCCAACTTGACAGCTTCCAGCAGTAAGTAGTGCACAACAGATAACTAGACCTACCTACTGGTTCTTTGCTAAAAGCAAAA
>CM053622.1:187284439-187299439 GCA_028646595.1 Phalanger gymnotis
ACAGAGAGAGTTCATTGACAGACCATAAATGATATAATGGGTGGTTCTGGAAAAGCATGAGAAGTTAGGGAAAAGAAAAAGGTGGAAGGGGTGGAAATGACCTAGGAGAGGTGGAAAATGGATTTGTGCCCAGAGTAACAAATTAAAAATCAGCCTTCCAGATGTGTCATCTATGTGACATCTCTAGACAATAGAAAATATTCAAATGATTGACTAAATTTTTCCACTTTTCTCTGTTTTTGACATTTTATAAGCCTAAACTCAATATAATTTAGCTTGCAATTTTCAATTGTGCATAAATTAGACATAAAACTAAGACAGAAATTTAACTACTCAATAATCATAATAACACGAGGTATTTAAAACTGATAGAATGTGTTAGTATTCTGAGTATGTACTAGTTCAAGAGAATGAAAAACAAAGAAAAAAGAGAGAAATATTCCATGAAGCCTTGTACCTTCCTAGTTACTGATCCACAGTAACAAGAAGAGATATTATAAAATTTAAAAAAAAATTGAAAATTTCATTGCAATCCTCACCCCATTTTATATGTCCAGCTGTTGAGAAATAATTGACTTCCAACTAGATGGCAAGGTGATCATTTCAACTCATTAAAGAAAATGTATTTAGTCATTTGAAAACTTCTCTTAGTTCTGTTTTTAGTGAGTGTTAATCCTAGCTTTTGTGGACTCATTAATAAAACATTTACCCTAACAGTAAATCTTAAAGGATTTCATATGTTTAAAAATTAATTTAGTGCTTTGACATCTAAAAATTTGATTTCAATGCAAAGACATAGTCAAAGCTTTCACACAGTGACTTTCCTAAGTTGTTTACTTTTATATGCCTGCATAGGCAAGAAAGTATGGATAGCCAGCCCTCCTGAAAATATAGCTCTCAGAAATATCAATGACAATGGATTTTCTTTGCATATGTACTTCAAAATATGACTATATTGTTAAGAATTGGGCCACATTTTCCAATAATGATGTGTGTGTGTGTGTGTGTGTGTGTGTGTGTGTGTGTGTGTGTGTGTGTGTGTGTGTGGAGAGAGAGACAGAGAGAGAGAAAGAGAGAGAGAGAGACAGACAGACAGAGACAGAGAGAGAGACAGAGAGAGAGAGAGAGAGAGAGAGAGATAGTACTTCAAAAGATGACTATAAATTCCATCTGTTTACTCAAGTCCCAACTAAACAACAGCAGCTTACTTATATAGCACTTCAAGATAGCACATCATTTTACATAGGTTCTCATTTTATTCTCATGACAACTCTGTGAGGCAAATGTTATCCCCAATTTACAGATGAAATAAATGAGGCAAAAGGGGTTAAATTTCTTGTATCTGAGATAAGATATGAACCCAAATCTTCTTGACTCCAAGTACAAAATGAGATAGTATTTATAAATTGCTTAGCGTAGTGCCTAGCAAATAGGAGGTGCTTAATAAATGCTTGTTCCCTTCCTTTCCATTATTCTCTTCCCCCTTTGTGAATATCCAAAGTAAGCTAGTCCATACCTCATGTAGGAGACATAAAGTCTATCAGTGAGACCACAATCAAAGTCTATCTAGCTCGATTTGCTACTTTTCAAAAATTAGGCTAGGCATAATTTTTCAGGACCTCCATTCTATAATGAGAATATGAATATGATCTTAGTGGAGGAACTCATTACATTATTCTGTTAACTTTTCTCAAAATCAGCTTTAAAAACATTTTAAAGAATATTAAGATTGGAAAGATGTTTCTGCCATGAAACTTTGGTTAGGATGGCAATAATCTCATCACATTTTGAATGAAGAAGTAGAAATTTACTTTGATGGAAGAAAAAGACTATTTGTAGGAACACATCATTAAAAAGATATTACTTAGTAGCAGTGAAATTGACACTCTAGTGTCTTTTTTAATCTTAAGTAATAATTAAGTTGAAGAAATTTTCTGTTGGTTATGTTTATAGTTGTTAAAGTAGGACAAAACATTTAGAACCAAAGATATACGCATATTCTACTCATCTTCTGAGATGTGGTTTCCTTTGAACATTCCTCTAGGGGAAGCCTGTAGTCAAGGGGCACATATGCACCATTTGCATTTTGAAACTGAGTTGATACTGTTTTCCCAAAAGACAGAAGCAAAAATGCTTCCAACACACACATAGATGGTTGGTTACATTTATATGTATTCCTGAATGCTAAAATAAAGTAACAAGTGGAATACAACTTAGGATGCCCCTTTGCCCCTTTGTCACAATTGAATTTCTCTATTTTTAATAAGCACATTTTTGGATTAGACATAGCAAAAGTATATAAGTTCTCACTATCAAAAAAACAATAAAAGTACTCATTAAAGTAATTTGTATATGCTACAGTAGTTGGTCCTTTTGATCACTGTTTTAGACATCATTAAAGCACATTTAACTTGAAAGCATTTTAGTTGGAAGATTCCTTTTTTTAAATATATGAATTTATATCATCAACAATCAAGGAGCTAGAACCTTTTGAAGCCTCTGAACTCTGTTAGGAAGCCTTTGATTTTTAGAGAGCTTTGGCTTATAGTTACTTTTCTGGCTGCTAAGTAATTTGAAATTGTTTCTCATCTTATCATGTAATGCCAATATAGGAAAAGAAGGTCTTGAGCATTTTCTATTTTGGGACAAAGTTTAGAAATTCTACTATATTATTTTCAGTAAGACGGGCTATATAGCATGCAGTAGTAGTCATTGTCTTCAGTGTGGTGGGATGTTAGTTAACAGAGACCTCTACAACCACTAGTCAGATTTGCTGTGGGTCAAAATCCTGAATCATGTTCTATTATCATATATGTTATTAAGTACTTATTTTGCAAGTCCATGACCAGAAACTTTGATTAACTGTATGAACCTTGAATAGATGATAGCTACTTTGACCACATTAATTAGTATTGATATATGATAAAAGCTCATATTTCAATTCTACTAGTTTTGAATTTCTGACTTGGGTTGAAGTTTATTATGCATCCTATATGAAAAAAAGGCTAAGATTTCATCCTAATTCTTCTGCTGTACCTCTAGAAGCTATAACATTGCACTTTTTTTGCATCTGCAAAGAGGAGAAAATGCTACAGCTACCTCTTTGCAATTAGGTGCGGAGGCTACAGCTCCTAAATCCCACGTCATCTAAATGTAGCCTCCCTTTGTGGTATCATTCTGCTCCCTATTCTATGGGTTAGAAAATCAAGAAGTTTTGCATATTTAACCCTCTTCCACTTTTCCTTAAGAAGAAAGGCCAAGGTCATCCATTGCATCCCAGGTCATTGATGGTCATCTTGACTTTTGTCTTGCCACTGCACTTCAATGATGGAATAAAGAGTGAGGCTGATGGCTCTGCACAACTCTCCCTCACTTAAGTCCAATTCACCTGCAAGACATCACCTTGTTATTTCATTGGTCTTCTTCAAAAATGAAGGATGAAAGATGACAACAACAACATTAAATCTACTATTTTAGTTTTAACTTTAAGATCACCTGAGTTCTAGGACAACACAATCAGTGGGAAAAACAATCAATGGGAATTTTGGATATGTAGCAGATCAAACCCCATACAAGTCCTTCTTTCAGGACATGAAAACCTTGGCTACATCTAATGCAACTGATCTTCCGGCAATAGTCAAGAGATGGTGTTAAGTGATTGGATGATACCACTTTCTATACTTATGGCTAGGGATAAAATTTATAACCAAACAAGGAAAAAAGAGATCACAAAAGAAATAATAAAAATTTCTAATTCATAGAATTGGTGCTTTTGCATAGACAATGTGAGACTGAGAAGAAACTCTATCAGGAAGAAATTTTTTTGCATGAAAAAAAATTTTTGCATGAATTTTTTTTGCATGAAAAATGTCACAATGATCTAATATATGCATATATATGCACATACACACATACATATGTATGTATATATACACATATGTGCAATTTTCACAAATATGTAAAATTAACAATTCTCTAACATGTCATCAAAATATGTCAACAGTTTTTGAAGGAGAAATGTAAACTATCAGTAACCATGTAAAAAGAAAATATCCCAGTCATTCATAATAAAGAAAATTCAAATCATAGCAATGTTGAAGTTTTACATAATTTCCATTACTTCATTTGCATGAGAGAGACAGTATGTGAGTGGATGTCTATGCATCTCCAGCATATGCTGTATTGCTTTGCACATAGTAAATACTTTAATAGATGTTTGTTGAATGGAATTTTGTGACTTGGCCAAGATCATACAGAGTTTAAGTAGAAATGTCAAAAATTGAACCCAAGTCCTGTGATTTCCAATTCAAGTCCTTAACCTTTAAATCAATACGACATTTTTTTTCCTTTGTATAAGTCCATGTTATCAGGTTCCTTTGCTAAGGATTTCAGATCTGACCCAGCAGAAAAAAAAATGCTAGCAGTCTATTGAATTGTTGGATCCTCAAGCAACCTTTGTTGGTCTGCTCCCAGAAAATTAATGAACAGGTTTGAGAAAGCTTAGCTTGTAGAATTGATAAAAATCTCACTCTAAGGTTGCATGATAGTAGATACCAGTTTCTCCCTATGTCTTTAGAATAATTAAGAGAATTAATTAAAAACTTCTCTTCCAAGTTCTTTTTACTTCTGAATTACAGTAGTGCTGATTAGAGTATGTTATTTAGTGGATAAGAGCAGTCATCTATACTCAGGAATATAGCAGTCTTTCCTATGTCCTCTGACTTTGTGGGAGATTGAATTATTATTGCCTGGTGAAATGATTTTTCTCACCTTTGTTTAAATTTATATAGTTCTTTTTAATTTTTGAAAGCTCTGTGGGCTTTTCTCTTTGTACACCATGGAGTCATCTGTATGACTTTTCAACCTTTTCCATTCTGTATCACAATGGTAAATCTGATACAATCTTATAGCAAAATACTTGTCCCAGCCAAGAAGATTGTAAATAGTACATTTCTCCTTGCAAGACCATGTACAATGTACCTATCCCCTTTTTCATTGGCTGAGTCTCCCTTTTCACCACAGCTAATATGTGAATTTTGCTATGAAAGTCACATCGATGGGCATTATAATTACAGAGTTAGGTTACTGAAGAACTTTATCAGAATAATAGTCTCTCACAGTAGGAAAGTATTTCAGAGGTCATTGAATCCATCGTTCTATCTGATGAATAAATTTGTTAAATAATATCTCTGGCAAGTGGTCTTCCAATTTCTCTTTGATCATTGCCAGTGACTGAGAAATTATTATCTTATGCACTTTTTATTAGCTCTGATCCATGAGAAGTTCTTTATATTTATCCAGTCTGCTTCCCTATAACTTCCATACATTAGTTTTCATAAATCAATACATCAAAGACCTGGGTTTGCATTGATATTAGAATTTCCAGTGTGGAAACTCCCACCAGTAATAAAGATTAAAATTAATCTTTACAATCTTAGAGATTTTCTTGAGAACCACAAAAGATGAGTGACTTATCTATGGACACAGAGCAGGCCAGATCTGAGCCCAGATGTTCATGAGTCCAAGTCCAGTATTCTATCCACCATAACACATTGTCTCTCATTGGGATGAGAGAATAAGAGAATTTTAGATTTGGAAAGGATCTCAAAGGCCATGGAACCCAACTTGTCCCTGAATAAGTAAATTTTCTCCAACATTCCTATCAAAAATGATCCTCCAGCTTTTGCTTGAAACAATATTTCAATTTTTTAAAAAATATCTGGTCAGTTAAATCTCACAGAAAATTTCTCCTTCGTGCTTAGTATCCCCAATTCTATCAACAGATCTCCACATCATCTGGTTTCAGGTTCCCTCTTTCAAGTTCCCTCAACATCTTAATCACCCTCCTGTGAATACAGAACATTTCTTAAAATGTACTGCCCATAACTTAATAAATATTTTACTTGTGGCTTGACTGGGGGCAGATTTCAAGGACACAATTACTTCCCTTGTTGTGGAAATTAAATTTGTATTCACACAACTTAAGGTTGTTCAGCCTTTTGTTCATCTACTTCACGTTGAACCGTTAAGTCTTTTCAAGCAATCTGTTTCTTCACCATCCTGTTCTAGTACAATTTAAATTTGAACCCCAAATCATGGCTTTACTTTTGTTCAAATTAAATTTTACTTTTTTAAGATTAAGACTATAATACCAATTTCTCAATCTCTTTCTGGATCTAAAATCTGTTCTTAAAACTTTTAGCAACCTTTCTCTAATACATATCATATTTAAATTTTAGAAACAGGATATCTATGCAAAAAATATGATGAGAATAGGGCAAGGAAAAGCCTTTTGGAAAATAACTAGTCACCATTAAGGATGAAATCAATCCATTAATATTTGATTCTGGCTATTTAACCTAGTGTGAGTTTGCCTAATTATACTGTTATCTAATCTGCACCTTCTTATGTTACCACCAAAGATATAACATTCTTCAAATATGTTCCTGAAATTCAGTTGTATTCTATGGTTTTCTCTTTATGGGTGTAGTAAGCCTCTCATAGAAGAAAATGAGGGTCTCTTTTTGTTACTTTTTATAAATGATTTAATGATATTTATAGAATGGGATCCCTGGGCTTATCTCTTGGTCACAGTTTTTTTCCAGATCTTTGTC
Source organism: Phalanger gymnotis (assembly GCA_028646595.1). Lineage (NCBI taxonomy): Eukaryota > Metazoa > Chordata > Mammalia > Diprotodontia > Phalangeridae > Phalanger > Phalanger gymnotis. The sequence continues at coordinate 187,291,054 of CM053622.1, forward strand.
TTTGGGCTAAATTCATGATCTTGGGCTGGAAAGAATTACCCATGGTCATTTCTCTTTGATTTCCCTATGACTATTTGGCCTTGTGTTTTTCTTAGAACTTTGTTGAAGTAGATGAGGTAGTGGAAGAGGTTGAACAATATTTCTTTCTCCCACTATGCTCTTTTGCTAGTCCTACTATTGGATATTTCTAAAGAGAAATGTCCTAGAGACATTTTAAATGCAATGTCCAAAAGCAAGCTCTCTTTGTCCCCAAATTCATCACTCTACCAAATTTCCTTATATCTATCAAGGGTACCACCATTCTTCCATTCTCCTAGAACTGAACATATGCCATTATTATCAAGTCACCAGGCTCCATGATTTCATAAATCCAGTAATTTGATAAATCTCACCCATTTCCCACCACAACACCTCACATCCAATCTCATTCTCTTTAGTGACATTGCTTTTACTTTAGATCACACCCTCACTGAATCTCACATCGAACTAATAATGTGGCTTCCTAATTGGTCTCCTCAAGTTAAACTTCTCCCACTCCATTCTATTCTCCATATAGCTGCCAAAATTAATTTTGAAGTACAAATTTGATCATATAGTCCCCCATACAACAAACTCTAATGGCTCACTATCAACTCTTACCAAGTATAAACTCTATCATTTGGCTATTAAAACCCACAATGATCTAGCTCTAAACTATTTTTTCTACCTTCATTAGATATTATGCCCCTTTCCATAATTTATCATTTGGGTAAATGGGCCTTCTTTGTTGTTGTTTGTTCCTCATACATGACATTCCCTCTCTAGTCTCAGAGGTTTTATACTGTATGTTTTCTATTCCTGGAATACAGTCCCTCAAAACCTCTGCTTCATGGGATCCCTATTATTATGAGATCCTCAACTGCTAGTTTCCTTTCTCCTTAACTACCTCTTATTTTAACTATATTACTTTTGTAAATTAATATTCTTCATGTATTTATTCTCATTACACTTACATACGTTAAGGTTTTCTCTTCCGATAAAATTCTCGAAAACAGGGAATTTCCCTTTCTCCATTTGTTGTCCATTGTTAGTACTTAATACACATCTTTTCATTGATTGATTAAAACTCCTGAATTCTTTTGAAGAATATATAATTCTCTCTGAAAATATGAAGAATATAAGAGCTTCCTCTAGCTGTTTCATTTTCTCAGCTTTCCTGAAAACCAACCTGCAATCAGATGATACGTGGTGTTACGTAGTTGTGGCAGAAGCACACACACAAAGAACATATTTCAAGTAGGCCACTGCACATCTTCCCTTGATTTCTATACTGAGTTCTGTCACTATACAAATTTTAAAGACTATTCATGCAGTCATAAATCTTCTTTAATCAAATATGAAGATATTTACCAAACTTTGCTCCTTGGTATGAATTGTGAGTTGGGCAATCTAAGCATACTTCCATTTACTTCAACCATCTTAGAGACAGAAGTAACCTAAATATCTCTAAGCATAGACAAATGGAAATTCAGTTCCTATCTCTCAAAATATTATTTAACAAAATATTGGTTTGGGGGCGGGGCAGAGCCAAAATGGTGGAGAAAAGGCAGGGACCAGCCTAAGCTCTCTCCCAAAGCCCTCGAAAGACCTTTGAATGATGGCCTAAAACAAATCCTGGAGTGGCAGAACCCCCAAAAGGGTAGGGTAAAAAAATTCTAGCCCAAGACAACTTAAAAGTTTGGCAGGAAAGGTCTGTCACACCTGGGTGAGAGTACAATGCAGTCCAGTGCAGACTGCTTTAGTGTAGACCAGGCTCCAGCAAACCAGAAGTAGGCCTTGGGAATGAATGAATCAGTAGCTGACACAGCTGCTTCTGGAGCTCTCAGATCATAAACAATAGGGGGATCAAAAAACTGGTCAAAAGGAGATTACACAAGTCTCCTTTCTGGCACTGAGCACAGGACTCTGTTGCTTTGCCCATACTCAGATCCAGGTTGCAGTCCTGTGTGACCATCCTAGGGTGAGGAGGAGCACTTAGAGCTTGTGGTTTTAGTGGAACAGGGTCCCTAATCATAGTTCCAGGGCAGAAAATAGTGTTTGTTGTCATCCACAGACCAGAGCATAGTACAGGAGAGAAGCAAACACACCTCTCCTTAGATCATACTACCTTGGAAAAACTGAAAATGAATAGGTCCCTAGGAATATCTCTGAAAAACAGTTGCACAAAACACCTGAAGCCTGGGGCAGTGTGCCCTCCACCATGGAAGCAGAGCACCACTTTAGCAAAGAGTTAAAAGTCAAGAAATAGACTTGGAAAATGAGCAAACAACAGAAAAAAATTACAACCATAGAAAGTTACTGTTGTGACAAGGAAGATCAAAACACATACCCAAAAGAAAATAGCAAAGTCAAAATTCCTACATCCAAAGCCTCCAAGAAAAATATGAATTGTCCTCAGGCCATGGAAGGCCTTGAAAAGGATTTTAAAAATCAAGTAAGAGAAGAAGAAAAGTTGGGAAGAGAAATGAAAGTAATGCGAGAAAATAATGAAAATAGAGTCAACAGCTTAGTAAAGGAGGCAGCAAAAAATACTGAAGAAAATAGCACCTTAAAAACAGACTAGACCAAATGGTAAAGAAGTACAAAAATTCACCAATGAGAACTCCTTATAAAGCAAAAAGCCAAGTGGGAAAAAGAGGCACAAAAATTCACTGAAGAAAATAAATCCTTAAAAATTATAATTGAGCAAGTGGGAACTAATAACTCTATGAGACATCAAGAAACAATAAAACAAAATGAAAAGAATGAAAAAAATAGAAGACATTGTGAAATATCTTATTAGAAAAACAACTGACCTGGAAAACAGTTCCAGGAGTGATAATCTAAAAATTATTAGGCTTTCTGAAAGACATGATCAAAAAAAAGAGCCTAGACACTATCTTTCAAGAAATTATCAAGAAAAACTTCCCTGACATTCTAGAACCAGATGATGTAATAGAAACTGAAATAATTCACTGATCACCTCCTGAAAGAGATTCCCAAATGAAAACTGTCGGGAATATTATAGCCAAATTCCAGAGCTTCCAGGTTAAGAAGAAAATATTGCAAGCAGTCAGGAAAAAAAAATAATTCAAGTATCATGGAGTCAGAGACAGGATAACACAAGTTTTAGCAGCTTCTAAGATTGGAGGGCTTGGGATATGATATTCCCAAGGGCAAAGGAGCTAAGATTACAATCAAGAATTACCTATCCAGAAAAACTGAGTATAGGGGGAAAAAGTCATGAAAGCTACATTTCCATATTAGTCATGTTGCAAAAGAAAACAAAAAGAAAATGATAAAAATGAAGAAAGTAAAAACAAATACGCTTTGCTTTTTATTCAGAGCTTCAGAAGGAAAATGGATATTCACTGAAATAGAGGACTTTCAAGCATTCCTGTCGAAAAGACTAGAGCTGAATAGAAAATATGACTTCCAAATTATAAGACTCAAGAGAAGCATATAAAAGACAACAGAAAAGGGAAATTGTAGGGGCCTTAATGAGATTAAACTATTTACATTCCTACATGGGAAGATGTTATTTGCAACTCATAAACATTTTCTCATTACTAGGGAAATTTGAAGAAGTATGTGTAGACAGAGGGCACTGGTTTGAGTTGAATATGACAGGATGATATCTTCAAACACAAAATTAAAGGATGAGAAAGAGGAATGCACTGGGAGAAAAGGAATGGAGTGGTAAAATGAGGTAGATTATCTCACTTAAAAGAAGCAAGAGAGAGCTTTTACAGTGGAGGGGAAGATGGGGAAGTGACGGGGAACACTTTAACTTTCATTAGAATTGGCTTAGAGAGGGAATAACATACACACTCAATTGGCTATAGAAATCTATTTTACACTAGGAAAGTAGGAGGGGAAGGGGATGAGATGTGGAGGTGCTCATAGAAGGGAGGGTGGATTGGGGGAGGATAAAAAGTATAAAACCACACTTGAGGAGAGACTGGATGAAAGGAGAGAAAGAATAGAATAAACAAGAAATACAATGGAGTGAAATACAGTTTAGCGATAATAACTGTGAAAAAATTTTTGAAACAAGTTTCTCTGACAAAGGCTTCATTTCTCAAATATATAGAGAAATGAGTCAAATTTATAAACATAAGGGCCCTTCCCCAATTGACAAATGATAAAAAAAGAAGTCAATTTTCAGATGAAGTAATCAAAGCTATTAAATTTCTCTGATGAAGGCTTCATTTCTTAAATATATAGAGAACCGAACAAAATTTATAGAAATCAGAGCAATTCCCTAGTTGATAAATTGTCAAAGTCTATGAACAGGCAGTTTTCAGCAGAAGTTAAAGCTATCAACAATCACATGAAAAAATGCTCTAAATTGCTACTCGTGAAAGAAATGCAAATTAAAACAACTCTGAGATACCATCTCTCAACTGTCAGGTTGATTAATATGACACAAAAGAAAAATGACAAATGCTGGAGGAGATGTGGAAAAATTGGGAAACTAATTCACTGCTAGTGCAGTTGTGAACTAGTCCAATAATTCTGGAGAACAATTTGGAAGTATGTCCAAAGGCCTATAAAACTTTACATGCCCTACTGCTACTAGGTCTATATTCCAAAGAGGTAAAAAAAATTGTGCAGAAAGTATTTATAGCAGCTGTTTTTTGTGATGGCTAAGAATTGTAAATCAAGGGGTTGTCCATCAATTGGAGAATGGCTAAAAAACTTGTGGTGTGTGACTGTGATGGAATATTATTGTGCTATAAGAAATGAAGAGCAGGATCCTTTCAGGAAAAAAAAAAACTGGGAAGACTTGTATGAACTAATGCAAAGTAAAGTGAGCAGATGCAGGAGAACACTGCACATAGTAACAGTGATATTTAAAGGATGACCAACTGTGAAAGACTTAACTACTCTGATCAAGACAATGATCCAAGAAAATTACAAAGAACCTATGATGAAAGATACTTTCCACCTCCAGATAGAGAACTGATGAGCTCTGAATAAAGAGCAAAGCATATTTGTTTTTACTTTCTTCATTTTTATCATTTTCTTTTTGTTTTCTTTTGCAATATGACTAATATTGAAATGTATTTTGCATGACTTTGCACATGTAATCAATATCAAATTGCTTCCTTTCTCAAAGGGGGAAAGGGAATGAGGGTGGGAGAGAACTTGAAACTCAGAATTTTTTAAAAATATGTGTTAACTTTTTTACATGTAATTAGGAAATATTTAGTGAAATACAAATAATTAAAAAGAAAATTCAATGGAAGCATCATCTAAGTAAAGAAGATGGTACAGAAAACAAAATATGTTGATAACACTTTAATTTGTCATTATTTACTTAGTTGATGTTTTCAGATGTTTACTTAGACAAAGTAGATCACAAATTAAGATGAATCATATGGTTGTTGGAAATACAGGAATTAACCTGATGGAATTTTGAAGATTTTGTTTTTTTCTTTTCTTTTAAGGAAATTGAGTTGCTTTTCATGGAGTTCACCCTATGAAGTTGGCACTTACAAAGGAGGGAACTTGTATTTGTTTTTCCTCCCTTCCCCTTTCTCCTGACTCTATCATATAGAACTATTTATATTATTCCAAAGTACATGGAATTACCTAATGCAAGTTTTCTTCACCTTTACATCTTTGTTTACTGTTACAAGCATCAAGAACTTTAGTAGGCAGTAAGGTAAACTGCTTTTCTAAATCTGTTGAGTTGGAATGCCCAGTATTTTCTGGTAGTTTCTTTCTTCATGTTTCTCAAGCCCAATAATATTTTGGATAGGACTGGAAGCGGGTAAGTCAGAAAATAGATAGATAATGTTTTGCTCTAAGTTTGCAACCCAAGGTTCCCAGAAGTTATTGACTTGCCAGTAGTTGCTGGTAAATATTAGAGGCAGATTTTGAACAGACACCTCTCATCATTCCTAATCCAAAGTCCTTTCTACTAATCATGTCGCTCACACTTAGATTACTTTGGGGGTTGGTACATACCCTTTTCCATCAGCAAAGATCACAAAGTTGCTAAAACTTGGATGATCTTTAGTGCTGATGTGGATGAAAAAATCCATCACCCTGCAGCCAATCTTGTGACAGTATTTCAGCATATGATAACCTATTTTCTCCTGCTGGCTCACCTGAATTCTTCCCTCTCCATCTTTATTATAGGTGCTTGAAATTCTCTTTTAAGGTAAGACCTTTAGCACACATTTTCTGCAAATGCCCAGAGCCTCTACATTAAAAACGCCTGTAGTCATAGATATCTATCTTTCAATCAACATGATTTCAATGTTCTCTAAAGGATATGGCCACAAACCTCTGGGCACATGGAAGTAGCATCTAATTTCTACTCCACAAGGCTGCCAAATATACTAGTTTTCAATATGATACCTTCAGAAACCCTGTTATGGTAATTAGGGTGGGAGTTTTCTGTTGTCTTCTCTTTTGGAATGCTAAGGCAGTCAAGTACCTTCCATGTGTCTTGCCTTTGTTTCAATGGGAATCTTTGATTGAATTGGGAGTCTTTGATGACCTGCTTATGTCACAGGAAGGCCTAAGTCACATAGGTTTGAGTCCCAAGGTTGTGAAGCCCTTTGACCCTGAAGAAGTGTATATATACTCAGAGATTAGTGTTTTGCCGTTGGGGGCACAGTCATTGAAAGAATGTTGGTGTAGAGACCTTGGGTAGCCATTGGGCTGCCCCCTCCCCCACCCTGGCTATGAAAAATCCAGATGTTGATGCCTCTCTCTGGTACCTATGTATGTATTGCTATGGATAGACTGGTTTGTGTTATTTGCTCTGTTTATATAATTTCTACTTGTAATTTCTGTTGGTATTTTCTCTGATAGTTTCTCTGAAATTCAGGGTGCTGGCTTTTCCTCCTGAACTAAGTGAATGATACATGTATGTTTAATTGAAGTGAGATTGTTAACCCCTTAAAGTTCCTTTCCTTAGAAAAGAAGATCAAAGAATCTGTGCTAACAGCAATTCTGTCTGCAGGTGTTATTGGTCTTGTTGTTGGTCTTTCACCTCCACAGCAGCTGCTAGCAACATTGATGTTACAAAACCCTTCTCCCCAGTCCCCTTCTACCACTACCCCTATTTGGTAGTTCAGTCAACAAAGTGGTGGCTTCTTGATTCACACACATTATATTATTAAAATCCTAGAGGCTATACTACAAGAAGCAAAGTAGAAAATCAGCATGCTTAAATATATACATAACATGTTAGGATTATATATTTGAAACTGGAAGTCACCGCAAGACCATCTACTCCAGTCCAATCAGTTTACAGATGAGGGAATTGAGGATCAAGGAAGTCAAGCGAGTTATCTATTGTCACAAAGGTAGTAAACGTTAGAGGCATTTTGACTCTAGAGTTAGTGCTCATGTGTCTTCTCTTATTGAATGTAAACTCCTTGAGAGCAGCAACTATTTCATATTTGTCTTGATTATTCCCAGTGCCTAGCACAGTTCCTAGCATGTACAAAGTTCTGGATAAATTCTTATTGACCAACTGATTGATTGAATGAATTAACATCCCTCGCAGACTCCTTAGAGGAACACAGATCCATTTTGGTAACTCTTGATGAGGGATCTATTCTCATAGCTTTTCCAGTCCAATCCAATTGCATAAACATTTATTAAGAGCTTACTACCTGCCAGTCACTGTGCCAAAGGCTGGGGATAAAATTAACAAAAGGAAAAACAGTCCTTGTCTTCCAAGCTCTCTAATGAAGAGAAACAGTACACAAAGGAGGCAGGAAAGTGGGGGAGAGATGGGGGTGTTGGGGAAAGGGGAAGAAAGATCAGATGACATCTTGTTCTGTGGAGCTGAAACCAGGCTGAACAGCAGACCCAGAGTGGAGTGAGCAAAAATCCAGTTTCTAACTTCTTTAAAGGAGGGCATGTAGAGAAGTTTAGTACTCTACCCCATAGTCCCCCAATCAGATGGAGGAGGAGGCTGAGGAAGGTGGTATCAAAGTCTTGAGTAAGACGTTGAGAAATGAGCTTGACCCGGGAGGGGCATTTTGTTCCAGGATATTGAAACTAGGCAGAACAACAGATGCAAAGTAGAGTCTTTTACTGAAGATCATGAAAGAAGAGACTGCCATTCACCTCTCACTCCCTTTTTTCTGCATTACTAATATTTGAGAAGCATCATAATCTTGAATCATTGGGCTAGGCCTAAACTTAGAGTAAGGAGAGACCACAGAAGTCATCTTGTCTATGCCTCTTATTTTAGGCACAGGGAAACTGAGAACCAGAAACCCTATATGATTCATCCTGTATTCAGCACTCTCCATTGCACCACAAAATGGCATAACCTATAAGTCAGAGCAAGGAAAATAATCATATTCCTGATTGATGATTTATTTTTTGTAAG
>CM053622.1:187304439-187329874 GCA_028646595.1 Phalanger gymnotis
GTGGTGGGTGGATTCTTTCAATGCCTATTTTGTCCTCTGGTTCCAGGATATCAAGCCAGTTTTCCTTGATAATTTCTTGAAAGATGCTGTCCAGGTCCTCCTTTTGATTGTGGCTTTCAGGTGGTAGTCCACTGATTCTGACATTGTCTCTCCTGGATCTATTTTCCAGGTCAGTTGCTTTTCCAATAAGGTATTTTACATTTTCTTCTACTATTTCATTCTTTTGAGTTCGTTTGATTGATTCTTGGTGTCTCATAGGAACATTAGCTTCTACTTGCCCAATTCTAATTTTTAAGGAATTTGCTTTTCCTTGATTAGCTTTTATATATCCTTTTCCATTTGATCAATTCTACTTTTAAAGTGTTTGCTTTCTTTTTCCAAGCTCTTGCATCACTCTCATTTCTTTTCCCAATTTTTCTTCTACTTCTCTTACATGATTTTTAAGCTACTTTTTGAGCTCTTCCATGAGTTATTTTCTGGGCTTGAGATCACTTCTCATTTTTCTTTGGGGTTTTGCCCATAGGTGTTTTGGCATTGTTGTCCTCTTCTGAGTTTGTGTCCTTTGTTTGAGTTCCCTGTTACCACAACAACTTTCTATGGTCAGATTCTTTTTTTAATTGAATTTTTGCTCATTTCTTTTTTGCCTTTTTCCTTTCTTTTAAATTTGAGACCTGCTCCCAGAATGGAGATTTCACTGTCTCAGGCTTCTTCTGCCAGGGGCTATAGGCCCTGGTTGTTTACCTGGTGTTGCACTGATGTTGCCCTGAGGCCCATAGGGGACCCTTGTGTCTACTGCTGTGCTGAGGGGGCGGGGTGGAGTGTTGCTGGCCCTCCTAGAGGCCATAGGGATCTGGTAGTTTACTTGGTGCTGAGCTGGGGTCTCAGCATTGGTGTCTGACATGTGCTGAGACCTGTGGGGTGGTTCTGCATTTCCCTGAAGCATATAGCACTCTGGCTGCTGGGTCTTGCCTGTTTGTTTAGGCACCCATAGGGTTAGTGTTTACCTGTTTGCCAGGGACTATGCTGAAGTACATGGTGGTTCTTGGAGCTGGAGTCTGCCCATTCCCCTGGTTATCCTGAGGCATATGGGGAGTCCTAGTGTTGGTGTTTGTCTCTCCTGAACTGGTTTACTGAGGTGGGGCTTGCTGGGACACTTCCTGTCCTGGACAGTGCTCTTCTTTTACCCAAGTGAGAAAGACCTTTCTTGGGCTATCTTCCAAGTTTCTTGGGCTAAGAGATTGTTTTACCCCAACTTTTTGCTGGTTTTCCTGTTCCAGGACATGTTTTGAGGGCACTATGTGTAGTTGTTTGGAGGCAAATGTGGAAGAGTGATAACAATATACTGCCTACTTTGCCATGTTGGCTCCTGGCAGTCCTCATGTTGCATTTAACAAATGCTGCAACAGCTATCATGTTCTATCTTATCTGGAACATAGACTACTATATTCTTCTTTCATTTGTGGGAGTTCACGTTGTTTTTCCCCCAACTTATTCTAGCTTTAGTGAGTAGGACTCATGACTGTCTGTGCTGGTTATCTATGAAATGTTTATGTGATATTTTAAAAAAATTCAACACACAGAAGCTTTGGAAATGATATGAATCCTAGCCATTCTAATGATTTATGAATCTCACATTCAACTCGCTCTCCATTATTGTCCAGGCTGCACGTATTATCAGAATCTGTCACTTTTCCTGAATTATTGGCTGATTGGGTATTTCACTGCTATCCTCAGAAACTATCTGATTTTACTTGGTGTGAACCTGGAAGCTGGGAAAGACAGATATATGTCTCAGGCTCTTTTTTATGGCTGAATCCATAGCTGAAAATTCACTGTATAAGACCTGTTTGAAGGCCTTGCATTGAGTAATGATAGCGTAATTTGACATCAATAGAACAGTCGTTCGAAGTTCCATGTTTTTATTTTCTATTACCTTTATAGTCTGATATTTTCTAGTGCTGAATATGGTTTTTGAAAACACTGCATAAAAAGCTGCCTTTAAGTAACTGTGATGAAATCTAAGAAATTCTCATAATGATAACTTACATTCCCATGGTGTTTTAAGATTTACAAAATTCTTTACTCACTGTACAAAACAAAACAAAATAAAACAAAACTCCATAAAGTAATGTAGCACAAGAGTTATTAAGTGTACTGAGATTTATATCTAGGTCTCCTGAGTCCCACTTTTATAAGACTATCTCTCCCCTACTGGATCGGTAATGGGGATTCAGGGAACACCTACTGAGGAACCCACCTCTGTCAATGAATATCTCTGTAACCTAACCCTTAGAGATTTAAATTACCTGGGGTACTAAGAGGATAAGGTACTAAGAAGATCCCATAGCTAGTACATGCCAGAAGCAGTTCTTTCTGACTCTGTTAGCTTCCATTTGCATATACCACATTTATGTTAGCATGGCTGACAAAATGCTTTTCTAATAGCTCTATGGAGTAACTTAGGTAAATGCTATTATCATTTTATACATTAGTAAACAGAGGCTCAAAGAGAAAGTCACCTACTTAAGCCCAGCTATAAGTATCTGAGCAGGAATTTGAATCTAAGGCCCTAGTTTCTATGCTCTGCCTCATAGAAACTACCTAGTTAATTAGTTTCACTTAAAAGAAAACTTATGTGTAAGCATTAAAATAAATCTAACTGTATTTCAGAAGAATAAACATAATCAATTAAGGTGGCTGAATAGTTTATTTTAAAACTTATATCTATGCAATGGTTAGGAGCACCAGTACAATTAATGTATATGTGAATGAACAAAAAAGCATCTAGTTGCTTATCTTGTGTGATGTGCCATGTTAAATGCTGGTGATACATGTAATAAAACCAGACAAACAAAAATCCAAGTCCCTGCTCTCAACACATCTTAATAGAAGGAGATACTGTATATAAGAGGCTCCAGGTATAAGGCAGATGGAATGGCACAGTGGTTCTTAGGGTACAATGGCCAAGCTGATGGAAATTTACATTTTTAAATGCCATATCTATTGATAAATCATGTCTTTTCTGACTATGAGACATTGGGTAATTCCAATGACTTTTTTGGTGATAATTTTGCTTTCCCATTCTTCATTATTTGTGGCCGCTGAGGAGTCAAGGGCTACAGCACCTACAGGGGCAGTTGCTAGATCACATTAACTCAAGGGTTGCTCCTTTGGCCAGTACCTGTAGGATTAATTCTGGAAAAAGAGTCAGAGGTCCGGAGTAGGGGTTGTGTGGAATATTGCTATTCACAAGGCTCTTAGGCTTAGGTTATTTGTTTGTCTCCATTTGGGCCTGAAAGGAGGTAATAGTCAAGGAGATAGTAAAGTTGACCTCACTGGCACATCCTACTTCTTGGTTGACCCTCAGAATGGCTTGTTGCTTCTTTGGCGGTAGTTGGTTTTGGTGGTGACAGGATTGGCAGCCCTCTTTTCCACAAGGGTTGCATGGTGTAGTTTGGTGAAGTTTGCATCATTCAGATGGGTTCAGAATCATGAAGACTTGGGTTCAAATCCTGCCTCTGCCACCTACTAGCTGTGAGACTGTGCCACCATGTGATTTTGGCAACTACTTAGGACTTACATCATATATCATAGATGGGTTTTAAGGTGTGATCTGCATTGGTACAAAGAGATTCCCCCATGCTGCAAAAATAACAAATCCTTCATATATCTGTGTAAAGATAAATAAGTTAATGATTTTAAGAATTATTATATAAATAGGGTAACATAATAAATATCAAGTAGCAGTTTAAAAAGCATTAAATAGGTCTTAATTGTTATTTTGAATCGACTGAGGATAAAACTCATCTGCATTAGTATAGAGTCTGAATTATAAGGTAAGATGAAGGCTGTTTTCATTTTTACAGTGAACATTTAATAAGTAACCTGTGTCTGCAGAGGGCTGCAATTGATACCAGGGCAGGAAGGGACACATACCCATGTACAGATATACATATACACATGTGCAATTATACACACATGTGTGTATACATATACACATATGTATGTGTTTGTTCTCTGTTCCCATGAAACTTTTAGTCTAGTATATGGCTAGGGATAGACTTTTCAAGTGGTATTAGGAACTCTCACATAAGAAAACTCCCTCTACCAATGTAGGCAGGTACCTCTTCTGAAACTCCTAGACTTAGGAGTTGCCTAAAGTATGGAAAATTTAAATCGTTTTCCCAGGGTTACATAGCCAGTATGTTTTAATGGCAAGGGTTGAATCTAGGTCTGTTGGACTTTGAGGCCAGCCCTCTATCTACTAGGCCATGTGCCTAATGGTAATAGGAGGATAAAATATGAATATACGTAATTAAAATACACAATATTGCATTACCATATTTCTAGTCAGCTAGGTTTAGAACCTTGGAGTCATCTTCAGTTCTTTCCTTTTCTTTCCTCCTTATATTCAATTAATTGCCTACTCTTGTTGATTCCACCTGCATAATATCACTCCATTTCAGAATTGAAATTTCTTGAAACGTGCATTGGAGCCATATGTAGAGAATTTTGAATGCAAGGCCGAGGGGTTTGAATTTTATTCATAAAGCAATAGGAAGTCACTCAAATTATTGAACAAAGGAATAAGAGGACTAGATATATAGAAAAGAAAGGCATTTTGGCAACATTATGAAGCATGAATTGGAAGAAAGATTGAACATATACTTGAACAGAAGTGGAAAAGTGGGTAAGATAATACTCAGGTTATGTGATTAGGAATATAGAGAAAGAGATAGATTCAAGAGATATTACAGAGGTGGAATTAATAACTACATAGGTTCTCAAAATTGACCTAACATACTGAAGATAGTAAATATGGTCTTAGGACTTCTGCTGCTTAATTGCAGTAATGTTTGTTCTGTTACTCCATGATTCAAGTATAGTGGGAAATTGGCACATGGACAAATGGCTTCTGATATTACTCCATATTTGGAAAAGCATGCTTCTGGGAGAGTCATTAGGACATGTAATGGAAGTGTCTTTGAGAGATTTTAAACATGCTTAGACATACTGTAACTGATTCTGGTTTGCTAACCATGTCATGAACATCAGTCTCTTTGATTATTCATAGTCTGGAGATTGGAATTGGGAGTGTCCTTAAAATGTCTAATTAGTTTTCCTCATTCACTTCCTCTCTCAGTAGATTTCTGATTTTGGTTTGAATGTCTTTCTGTTAGCTTCAGGGGAGAAAATGCTGTAATGAGAAAGGCCTTAGGCCCTCCCTTTCTAAGGCCAACACATTGCCCTGTGAATAGAAGCCTCAATTCTTTCCCTACATTGACATTAATGGATACTAGTTGAGAGAGCTCATCCAACGGGGGTTCAATTCAATTGCTTAGATGAGAGACTGCCCAAACCCTTAAGATTGCCCCTAGCACCCTAAAAGGAGAATGTAACTAGCTAGAGCATAATAATATAAACTAGAGCATATTTGTTACCTGAATAATATGAATACATGGCAAGGAGACCAAAGACTTCTCCTGCAACACATACAAGGACCTTTGGATCTTTCAGTATTGTGGCGGTGGGGTGGGGAATTAAGCAAAATCTATTTTCTCTGATTGGATTATGAAATGTGTAGTAATACATTGAGATCTATTTCAGAACACTTGTACAGTCAATGAAAATAGATACAAGTGAGTCTGAGTAAGCAGGAACAAACTTTGAGGAAATGTAAAATATGGTGAAAGTCTGGGGGGCAACTGTCTGCTATCTTCAGATATACAAGAGAAAATGCTTTCATTGAACAAGTTCTGATATAACAGGATGGTTTGGGATAGAATCAATGAACATGGCATTTGGTTTGATGACTCTTTACCTCCTGATCATTGTTTTTGTGACTGCCATTGTTGTTCTTGTGACCTATTTTCAACTCATTGCATTTTCAAATTAGGGATTTTTCTTTTTTAGACAGTCAACTCTTATTTGTTAAGTACCAACTATGTTCCAGCCACTGTGCTAACCACTGGTGACACAGAAAAGGGCAAAACCAAAACCAAATAAAAACAACCAAACACATAATTATAAGCTCCAAACAAATAAAAAATGTGAACCTATTTCTTTTTCCATGGAATTCACATCCTGTGTGTGTGTGTGTGGGGGGCAACATGCTTACAACTATGTGAAAACAAGATATATGCAGCATACATTGGGAGCAGTCTAAGGCACTTAGATTAAGCAGGGCAAGGAAAGGCTTCTTTCAAAAATTGGGACATTAGCTGAAACTTGGAGGAAGCCAGGAAAGACAGGAGGTGGAGATAAGAAGAAACAGTTTCAGGCATTGAGGACAGTGAAAATATTCAGTTAGAAGATGGAGTGTATTGTGTGAGGAATAGCAAGGAGGCCGGTGTCAAAAGATCAAAGAGTATGTGTGTGTATGTGGAGAGGGGTGGCAATGGTGTAAGAAGGCTTGAAAAACTAGGAGAAATCTTTATATACCAAAAAAAAATATATTTGCTCCTGGTGGTAACAGGGAGCTTTTGGAATTGATTGTATTAGGGTGGGGTGTGTGACATAGTCTGACTTATACGCTAGGAAGATCAATTTGACAATTGAATGAGAGATAGACTGGATTACTAAGAGACCTGAGGCAGGAAGACCAGCCAAATAGTCTTCGTAATTGTCCAAGAATGAGAGGAAGAGTCATGGACAGGATATTGACAATGTTAGAAGACAGAAGGGGGTGTATAGATAAGAGTTGTTATGAAGGTAGAAATGACAAGACATGACAATTGTTTGGATACAGAGGATGAGAATGAGGAGCTGAGAATGACACTTAAATTGAAAGCCTGAGTGACTTAGAGGATTGTGGTCTGCTTGACAACAATAGCAAAGTTAGGAAGAGAGGAGGGTTTGGGTGGAAAGATAATTCCAGTTTTGGACTTGTTGAATTTAGATGTATATAGGATATCCAATTTAAGATGTCCAATAGGCAGTTGGAGATGGGAGGAGAGAGACTAGGACTGGACAAATAGATCTGTGAGTCATTTGCATGGGAATCATAATTAAAACTATGGCAGCTGACGAGATCACCAAGTGAAATAATAAAAATATAGATATGGGCTAAACCTATGGTTATCAGACATGACCTAAATGAAGATATAAAACATATCCTTATGTTGCAATGTTGGTGTAGTGGCATGGGAAATGAATAAAATTATTTCCATCTGATTGGGTGAATAAATGAGTTGTATAGAAATTCATTGAGACCTATTTGACTATACTCTTACAATCAGTGAAAGATGCTTATAAATCTGTCAACCCTTTAAATGAAACAAAACTTTTCAAATCACTTATTTTTGAGAAGTTGGTCATTGTAAATCTGGCTACTTGCCTCTTTTGAATATTTAAGGTATGGGACTGATAGAATATTAATTGTGTACTCTTCTATTTTCATGGTCTCTATTCTCCATAGTTTCAAATGTGAATTTACATGCCTTTTTCTGCTATAACCTTGACTAAGGAAGATTAAGTTATCTGACAAAGTAGACAAGAAAACAGTAATGGTAAATGAATGAAAAGGATGTTTGAGTATGTCTTGGAGCACACATGGAAAAACATTTCTCCGAGCAGACTCCAACTTACCTTAGAATAGAAAGATTAATCACTGTTTGCCTCAGGACCAAATTAAATAGGAAATATATCTTGAATTTGGAAGAGTTCTTTCTCTAGTAAAAAGCAGGATTTTATGGAAGCCTTGGTCATCTATAACAGCTCAAAAAAATTAAACAAATACCATCTCTGAGTAGTCGTCAGCTCCAATTTTCATTCCAAATAGGCTTCCTGGTTGTACTTGGGAGAGCTAATTTTATTTCATATTGAATTTCTAAATGAATACAGTTAGAACATATATCTTAGACTGAATATAAAATTTTTCCTGTTATAAAACTTCAAGGAAACACAAATGAGCATTTCTTTTTGCACTCCCATTTGATGTAAACAAAATCAAACTGATTATTTTAAAAAGTGAGATGATGGAGACACAGGAAAGTACCATTCCATCTGGCCCTTAAATACTTTGGAAACTTAAGACTCAGAACATAAAAACAGAACTCATGAGTCAGTGTCTAGAATCTTTATCCAATTTTCGTTTTTGAACATCCCTGCCATATGCTATAGCTTCCTAATGGGAATTCATATTTAGAACAGCTTCATGGATGTGCAAAAAATGTCAATCTCTAGGAAAATTATGAAGAAGAACTTGTGATATCTATACATTAAAAATAAGTCTAATATATGACAATAGGAAGGTTGGTAGTTTTGATTTCAATATGCAGGAGTGATTCACATAGCACAGACCTGTTAATTTAAATATAAAAATTTAGTTAGTGGTCATAGGTAAAAAATTTGGATACTATGGTGAATAAATGATAGCATCTGTGTAATTACCACCCTCGCTAATAGAAACTCTAACCCATCCACCATTTCTGCTCTTCTGTGATTCTTGTTTAGCATGCTATACAGTATAATAGAGGGCTGGGCCCCAAGTCAGGGAGACTTGAGTTCTAATCTGGTCTCACATGACTCTGGGTAAGTCCTTTTACCTCCATTTCTCAATTTCCTTAACTAAAATGGGAACAAACCTCCCAGAGCTGTTGTGAGGATTAAATGAGATATTTGTAAAGTGCTTAACACGCTGCTTGACACATAGCAGCCACTTAATGCATGATTGCTTCTTTTACTCCTTTTTGAATTAGCCAATTTTTGAATTAGAGGAATCGCCCAGTGTCCTGGATGAAGTCCTTACTCTGGTTCATTCAATATTCAGTATACATTTATTAAGCTCTTATCTGTGTAGTTAAGCTATCCATTTGTTATCCCTTACTCTTGACCCAAGACTAACCTGCATTATTGTCTAGTCCTATATTACTTGAAGATAGCTTTTATGCCACTTGCACTTAGCTCTACATTGATAAGATGCTGCATATTATGGATGTTCACCATGAATCTATTGCTTTCTAAGTTAAATGAAATTTTGTTTTTTTTCTTAAATTACAAGGTTTAACAATTCAAAGTCAAATGCTAAGCCTAGGGAAGTACTGGCATTAAATATATATACATATATATATATATATGTATGTATATATATGCACATATATATATATTTATATATGTTTTTATCACAACAATCAGCTTTTAATAATTGAAAGTAATCTGCAGTTTCCCCAATATGCTACAGAATTTTTTTCTGCCAATTGACTTTGAGTCCAGAGCATTGTGTATCTGCAGTGCCTATTTTTTTACATGGACAAGATTAATATGTTGCCCATTGCTTCACTAATCATTTAGTTCATCTACATGTCATACCCTGGGCAACATGTATTTTTCATCCACTTTGGTGTTTTTAGGATAGATGACTAGACTGATACTCTTTGAATGACCATGAATCTCATCGAAGAGGTCCTGTAATGTGTCAGGGCTTGATGCAAACATTCAATGTTATCTAAGAACAGAAAACTGGATGTTATCAATATTACTAGAGAAACCCTTCTCGACGTTTTGTAAAACACCTCTGGTCAAAAAATGTCTCCCTGTTTCATGACACACTTGATATTGATACTTAGGACATCAATGCACAATGTTATTATGTCTTTAGTGGCATTTGTTATGGCATCATGTTTAATTAGTTTAAAATATGGCTATTCAAGGCACAATTTCTATGTATGCATACATGTATGCACCTGTGTGCACATACACACTGACAGCTTTTCATCTACTATGTGCTTTATTTCATTTCGATGAATCAGAATGTTGCTTTTCATGAAAAATACAATTTAAAGTGGTTAACAAATTAAGGAAGATTTAATAAGATGATCCCTCCCCCCATTTTTTGTACTAGACTATAATGGTCTGTATATTACATAACCATCATCTCTATAGTGGTATCAAATAGATGAAATTAGGTAGGTGCATGCTTTGGAATTTACTCTTCCAAATCACAGTTAAATTAGCAGGTCTCCAAAGTGTGGTTGCTATGTAGAGCTCTTTTCAGGATTTAGAGGATACAGCCCTAAAGAATTTAGGGGTGTCTTTCTAATGTCATAGCTTACAAATTCCCCACCATTGTGCTTTTCCTATGACCATTTGTTGATGCCAATCAACCAGCCAGATTTAATTAGCTTTTAGAAAAGAGTATTTTCTAAGGTGGTATACTAAAGAGGCAGCTACGTGGATGAGTGCTGGGCCTGGTGTCAGGAACACCTGAGTTCAAATCCAACCTCAGACACTTATTACATGTGTTATCTTGGCCAAGTCACTTAACTTCTGTTTGCCTTAATCCACAGGATAAGGAAATGGCAAACAGGATAAGGAAAGGCAAGCCACTCAAGTATCTTTGCCAAGAAAACTCCATGGATAGTATTGGCATGTTATGATCCACAGGGTTATAAAGTCAGACACAGTAAATAACCCAACAAAAATGACATTTACTAAGGTGGTATTCTAAGAACAATTAGTAGAAAACATCCTTCCAGAAGTCTATGAAATACCATTTAACAAGTAAATATAAAGTCCAGGGGAAAATGGCATTGAGCATAAAATACCTGAAGTAAAAAGAACTCATTGGAGGGAGAAGTCTCCTTGATTCCCAGAAGTCTAGAAATTTCTGGGAAGGGTGAGGGGACAGTCAAAGAGAGGGAAGGTGAATGGGGTAGGATATACTTGGTGGTGTTGTGTTATCATTTTTATATCTTAATCAGTACTTCATTCATATTTCTAGATCAACCACATGAAAAATGCTGTAAAATAACATGGGCAAATAAAAACATAACAAATATCAGCTTTTTTTAAGGTTTCTAAATGTTCTGTGAAAAAGTTTCTATAAACAAACTCCTTCATAAATAATGTAACTCATCTTAAAACTCTTAAAAATCCATTGTAAATTCATTACAACCTTAAAGTACACTTCTTTAATGAGATCAGTTATTCCTGGGAGAGAAACTAGATTTATGAAAGTGATCCAAGCAGCATGACTTGTTGTATAATGGTTTCTAATTTATAACAATACCTGACCCCACCTCAATCTCTTTCCTCAGTTACTTGACTCTCTGTTACAATACACTGCTGTAAATCCATATTAATGAAATAACTGAAAACATGAAAAAAATGGGCATAAATCAAATGAATGACATTAGAGAAATGGTGTTGAAGCATGTATGTACCCTAGCAATCCACCAGTAAGTATGCATATTAGTTTACATATTTCCCTTGTGCCTTGTGAAGGTTAACAGATTTGCATATGCTTGCATAATGCATGCTTATTAATTTCTGGATTCCCCTTGTGCATTTGAGAAATTAGTTAAAGTGCCTACATGCCACTTTTTTGCCGGTTTATTCTTTTGACTTTCTGACATTTTATGTCAATTCTATTCAATCTTGTGATCATCATGTGGCATAATAGTTTATCAGTTGCTAGAAGAGCAAAAAGTTAGAGGCTATTCTTTTTGGGGACACTTTTACTGAACCATTTGGATACATAACAGTAAGATTATAGACGAATATAGAGAAGAAATGAGTCCTGATCTTGCAAATGGTATGTTGAAGGAATTATGAATTTTCAGAGAAAAAAATTAAAGGGTTGAATATATCAGATTTTACAAAAAAAAGTTTATAATGTAGATGTAACATTTCAGTCATTTTAATCTTAAGAATTTTGGAAGAAGGATATTGATAGGCCCATAAATTACCTTGTGAATTAATTTCAAGGAGCAAAAATAAATTTGACAATAAAGCCTTAGGTTTTTATTTTTTTTTTCCATTTGAGAAACTTTCAGAAAAGAAGACCCATTTAGGAAAAATAGAAAAATGTTTTAAAATCAGAAATCTTTCCTCTTCTATAAAGTGGGAATCTTATTCACATCTGTCTCACATTGTTTCATGAGGACCAAATTAGATAACATATTTAAAACTTTGCTAACCTTAAAGTAATATACCAATGCTATTATAATGACGACGACGATGATGAAACTTTAGCATATCCCTCATCTATTCTTTTAGTGCTTTCCAAGAGACACTATCTTCATATATTTTGATCTGATGTGTCATGAAGGTACGTACTCTTAGGATATTTGTCATTGGGGGGGAAAAAGCTTCTTTCACAGACATGTCTTTGCTTTCCAACCGTTTCAACAGTTGAACAGAATTTCTACTGTGAACACGAGAAAAGACTTTTGCTTTGCCATTAGCCAAAACAAAATTATTTATTTCCTCATTATGTCTAACTTGTGAAAATTTCAAGTAGCCTGACAATATGGACTCTCAAACAGGTCATAGATATCTTAAATTTTAAGAGACTAGATTGATTAGCTAAAAGTTCCCAGCTTGCCTTTGGTGCTTATGGGAAACAAATTTATTTCTGTCTTTTAACAATGGAATTTATCATGACTATTACAATACAAATACAATAAACCTCATTGTTACCTTAAGCTCATTCTGGCACTTTGTTTTATTTACAACAATGAATCAATTTGCCACAAAAGCAGATTAACCATAACATATTTCAATGTGCTTTCCCTGGATAGAACAATCACAAATCAATAAAACACATTTTTAGTACCATATTCATTTAAATGATGAATGGTTGTGAATTGACAGCAGAAACAATCTCAAGTTAGTTCTTAATACAAAATCACTGACTTGACACCTCTGCAGTGGTAACCCTTCACAGACTGCCTGTGTTTCAACAAGAGATATAAAATAATAGTTATATTAATAGCTAGATTATTAGCTTTCCATAAGGTCTTCTTTGTGACAGCACAGAAAGATTAGTGTTTATTGTTAACAGTTCTCTCTCTGGAACAAAAGACAGCTTTGTTTGAATTTTTAATGGAAGTAAATGTTCAGAAATAGTATAGATTTTCTTAGAAGAAATTAGGAACAAGCAACATTAAAGAAGTTGTTTAGTTCATTTAGTTTTTGGTCAGCTTAGACTGTTTTTAACTTTAATTCATTTCTGATCAGTTCCTTTAAAGCTCTCCTTTAAAAAAAAAACTCCACAATGTATTCCTATATTTGATCTGATCTGTCATAAGGTATATACCCTTAGAATATGAGTTATTGAAAAAAAAAAAACTTCTTTCATAGAGACTTGTCCTTGCTTTTTAAACCATGTCAACTGGTAAAACAAAATTTCCTATGATGTAAGTGTTGAATGTGATTTTAATAGTAAGTTACAGGATTTCGTACAGAAACTTTTACCATGAAAGGACAGTAATTTCAAACAAGGAATTTTAATATGCTATCCAAAGGATAGAATTGATACTATATTTTAAGGAGACAAAAAAAATCCTAGGTCATTAGATTTGTGATCTTACTAAGAATGCTCTGTTTGCTACTGCAGATCATTGCTCAGATTTAAGAAACAACAAGCTAGCTAAAATTTATATACCACTTACTATGTGCCAGGTACTGTGCTAACTGCTTTCCAATTACCATTTCATTTGATACTCACAATAACCTTAGAAGGTAGGTGCTATTATTACCCCTGTTTTACAGATGAGAAACCTGAGGCAAATAAAACTAAAGTGACTTGCCCTGGGTCATGCAGCTAGCTAGTGTCTTAAGTTGGATTTGAATGTAGGACTTCCTCACTCCAGGCCCAGTGTTCTATCCACTGTGCTACCTGATTGCAGAAGTAGAATAAATAGGATCTTAGCCCCTGAAAATTGTCTTATCACCTCTTATCCTTTATAGCTCTCATGTTTTATAATACATAGAGTGCTGGAGACAGGAATATCTGTTTGTTATCCTTCTTCAGATGTTTACTGTACAACTTGAACAAATGTAACTTTTGTTTTCTCACCTATAAAACAAAGATCTTATTCATATCTGTCTCATAGGGTTTCATGAGGACCAAATAAAATAATGTATTTGAAGTACTTTCCTAACCTTAAAGTGATATATTAATGCTATTTATTATTATTGTTTATATTTTTATAGACATTCCACTCTGTATACTAGATATCATACCTCATTTCTTTTAATTAAAAGATATTAAAACAAAAAAATTAATGAATTATAATACAAAGGGGTAACAGGAACCTTAGGAATCGCATGGCCCTATCAACAAATTTGACAGATGAGTGAATTGAGGACTAGAAAATCAAAATAATTTGTCCAAGGTCACACAGTAGATCTGGAAGGCAATCTTCTGATATCATGCCCAGTTCTCTTTCCTTTTCAACACATATGCTCTGATACATTGGATAGTTCTTTCCTGTAGACTTAGATTTTTGGAACCTGAAGATGTCAGTGCTCAAGAGAAATTGCATTCAGCAACATTTTTGTTTTAGCTAAGCATGAGGAATTACTTGCATTCTGAAAACTGAATAAATATGTACACTCTCATTTCCTCAACTGCAATGGTTGAGTAAGAAGCATCTCTCTCTATCTTACTATGCCCAGAGGCATCATTTTCTCACTGAACAGCTTGGGAAACAGATTGCTTGCATCAACATCCTTTTTTAATGTAAAATGTCTGGCACAGGACCCAAAGCATACACATCATAAGTGTCTGGGGCTTTATATTTTGTCCCCATTGTGTTTACCTGGTCTTAGAAGCTCACAAAGATGAATAATGCATTTTATCTTCCACCTTTCCTTTTTAATGAGGTACCTTAAACATGTGTTGTTGTCTTCAAAAAACTTAAGTAGTTGTAATAAAATAAGCAATAGTTGATTTTTTCCCATACCTGATTCTTTTTAGTCCTCATTACCTTCATTTGTCAAATTTGTCGAGTTTTGGACAGATATTCCCTTTTGATTGAACCTAACAGATAAAAGAAAAGGGTTAAGAAATTACGACAATAAAAATTCAGACTTGTATGTGGATAACCTAATATAGGTAACAAAAAAATTGGGGATGAGTATCCTCTCTAAGGTAAAGCTATTTGTCCTCTTTTTCATTGAGCAGAGCACACACAAAATTTATTATTGCATTTCTAGGACATTTAAAAATATATTTTAAGACAATGTGTATTAATGAACAGGTTGCATAAGTTGGAATCAGGAAGACCTGGGTTCAAGTCTAACCTCTGACAATGTTTATGTAACAATGAGCAAATCATAATTTCTCCATGCTGAGGCAACTCTCCAAGTCTAAATATCACTTTTAAGTTGCTGATCTGTCCTTGTAGATGAAGGTTCTATCTTGGGAATACTCTAAAAGGATGAAATCACGGTTCTAGAACTCCCCCATCAATTTCTACCTCACACGTAAAATGTCTCCCTGTGGCAGTGAATATCCGTGTGAATTTATAGTTTGTTAAGTCAGAGAAGAAAATGCTAAAAGCAATTTGGTCATATTTTTATTACTTATTTTTAATCTAATCTTATACATTATGTTTCTAAGAATATTACCTCAAAATTTTAATAAGGGATTAGCTATCCAAAGGAATCCTCCCTAAATTCAGCAAAATTAGCAGATGACCCCCTTGACCTCATTTTCAAGACATGCTAAATTGGAAGGAACAGAATTTAAGAAAACACCAAATTTGAGTACCCATCGTCATGACAATTGGATAGAAATAAGGTTAATTTATTGTACTTTGGAAATGAATTTAATTTGTCTCTAAATGCATAATAAAATAGATTTCTGGAAATAATGTGCTAAATTCTATATACTTGATTAGAAAAAATTATAATGAAAGCTTTGTCATTCAACATTTTCCACATAAAAATTCCCAGGTCACCTCAATGGTGGTTAAAAAAAATACTAAAGTCAGCTTCATATATGCCTTAGGCATCCCTGTAACCACTTATTCTAAAAAGTTTTCTGTTTTATTCCTTTAAGCCAATATTTTTTCACAAAAAACCCAAAATCTCTCTTCAAGTGATAAGTGGTTTAATTTAATCAATCAGTCATGCAGAATATGACAGATTCTATATTAATAAGAGAGAATTGATGATTTATAGTTTAAAAAACACCTTTCTTCTCACATTATTGTAATCTGGTTCATCTTAGCTCATTCCAGATATGTAGATCACCTGGTGGGTTCAGCGAAAGATTTCAACATGACAAGGGAACAGAATATAGTGAAATACAGATCCTATGTTTCATTGAACAGAAACAGTGCAAATGTTTGATTCATTTTTAAAAAATCTCTTTCTAGCTCACTGTGAGCCAATCATCAGGGAGACTGCATTTAAGTGAAATGGATTCATGGCATGACATATTCTGGGCCCATTTCATTCTTCTACTTCCTCTCATTTGCATTCAACTCAATGCTCATTCTTTCATTTATCTTCTCTTCCTTTTCATTTTTCTTTCATCCTCTTTCGCCTGTTTTCTCAAACCCTTTCTGCCCTGCCTAACATAGTCTAGATTTTCTGAAGCTGCCTAACTAACTTCCCAAACCCATAGGCTGTTCTCTAATTAGTTATTCTCCTTCTTTAGTCCTCTTCTACTGCCTGAACTATAGGAATTATGATTTTTAGCACCTTAACTACATAAAGACCTTCCTATGATTCAAGGCCAAACCTGGTACATTTAGCTATCAGGTGCCTCATGTGTGAGCCCAGAAATTCCAAATTTTAATATCGTTGTTTAAAAATGTTTTCCTAGCAGTTACAAAATCTCTTTATATTTGGGAATAACCTCTGAGCAGCCAGACAACCTTTTAAAATGGGTTCTTTGAGAAGGGAGAGGCTACTTTAGGTGAAAGTTACTTCCAAGGTGTGAATTCCAGGATTACAGAGAGTTTTCAGAATGAAGAGTTGTTAGGGATGTGGGGTAGGGGAGATTCCAGAGAATACCAAAGTGCAGCCTGGAGAGGAATGAGGAACATTGCATTTAAAAGTATGTAAGCAAAAACAAATGAAGTAAAAACCATATTTATTATGTGCTTTTTTAGATGAATGGTTTTTTTCCCAAAAAATTAAGTAAAAAAAATCATTAGTTTTATCTTTCCATCATTTATTTACTCAAGCTGTTTAAGTTGTATTTTCTTTTCCATTTTTAAGAACTTATTTTTTTAATGCCACTTTCAAAGCAAATTTTTACTTCATTGTCTTGCCAAATGCTATTTCCTATCGAGTCTGTGTTTCCTAGAGTTTCATAGGAACATATCTCTTTTCTCGATGACAACTTATCAGTTTTATCAATACAAGACAGCTGGGAAAAATTTGTAGAAATATAAGTGGAGGGAAAAGACTAAAAAAAAACAAACCTAAGGTCATTGAGTGAAGAAATTGCAGGAAAAAGCATATTTCTAAGAATAACAAAGGCTTGTGAGAAGACATATTTTTCAAAGATCCTATTTCAAATTTGGTTTTAGATATTACATGTAAATATAAATTCTATTGTAGCTAGATATTTTAATTAGTACTCTTTCTTAGTTCTTTGGGTGTATACATGAATATATAAATGTGTATATTATATAGGGTTTGTATACATAAACATATATTCACTTGTATATACATACATATATGTATATGTGTATATATACACATACATACATTGTTGCGCCCTTTCCCCCAGTTTACCCCCCATCTTGGCCCACAGTTTGTACTCCCTTTTTCAGGGAAATAAAGTCCCACCAGGGGAACCCCTCCTGCAGTAAAAAAAATCACCTCCCAAGGCCTAATTTTTTGGGAAATTGCCCAGGGCCCAGTCACCCTCCCTGTTCCGGAAGTTGATACCTAAACACTTTCCTTATAAGGCTCTAAAGCTAGGTATTAACCAATTGCTTTTCTCTGCTTCTGCAAGATCTGACCATGGCAGTTTGTGATTTTTCACTTTAAATACCCTGACCCTACCCCGGCTCAGGGCTGTTTGATTTGAGTCTGCTCCGAACAGTCGGATGCTTGAATGAATCCACTCCAAAATTTACATCCAGGTCTTACTCGCTTTTTTTGGCATAACAATATGTATATATATGTATATATGTATATATATATGTATATATATGTGTACATATACACACACATATTATGTATAAATTTCCAAAGTTTATAAGCGATCTTAGGAAAAACTGAGGATGGATTGTGGTATATCTAAGTATTAGCAGAGTTGAACAATTTAGCTATAGTTGTAGTACTTAGATAATCTGCCACTTAGCTCCCAATCTAAGGATTGTTACTCACCTTACTTAGTGATTTCCTTCTTTTGTATAGAACTTTGCCATTCTTGCCAAAGTGATCCCATGGTATGTACAGGAAAATAAAAATTCAAAACAATTGATTGCCTAGGTAGTCAAGGATCCTGATGCCCTTTCAAATATTTATAAAGATCATAAAGGGGCCTTTTTGGATGCTCTATGTCTGTGTATTTATATATTTTTCTATTATTTAGGTAAATTATGAAACAAAAGTTACTTCGTATTCAGTTATTATTGATTTTCTGTATCCATTTGAGTGTGAATCCCCGTGCTCTATTTTGTTTGAGATTGAATGTATGAGTGAAAATTGGGAAAAGCTTCTCCCTGCCCCAGATAGCAACTGCCATATTTATTGAGATATGTTAAGAGAAACCTTTCTAATACTCTAATAAGTGATGATCTCATTGATGCAGTTCCTCCCATCAGTACTGTGGAACTTTCCCAATCCATGCCTCTCCATCCTATGTCACTTTCTCCCATGTCTGTTTATAAATGCATGTCAAGTATTCCATCTAACATGCTGAGATAGAGCAAAGAACTGGCTTTGAGGATTCATAGGCAATTGATACTCAGAAAGATAGTACAAGTTTGAACTTTATTATTATTTGGTGCAGCAAGCAGGCAAACAAACAAACACACAAATACAAATATGGCAATACAGAGAGAAATTCAACCCCATAGATACAAAGAAACTCACCTATCTGGGCAGAAGGGAGGTATGGTAGCAGAGATATCAGTAGTAGTACACTATCAGAATGGGGATCTGAGCAGAGAGAGCCCTGTTCTGCCCCTACTCTTATTTGTTTTCAGGGCTTTAAAAATGGATTTGAAGAGAGGATTCTGGGAAGATGGCAGAGTAGGTCAGAAAATTTCAAGCTCTTAAGATTTCCTCCACAGAAATAAAATAGCACCTCTGGGTGATAGAGCTGTGCAAACAAATAAGAGTAGGGGCAGAACTAGGGTCCTCTTGGGACAATCAGAGAAGACCTAAAGAAAAATCCAAGGACTAGGTTTCCTCCAGGTGAAGAGTAAACACCTCCAGGCTACGGGCTGCTTTAACAAGCTACAAGGTGCTTAAACAACAAGGTGCAAGCCCTGCGGTTAGCTGGGTTAGGAGGCTGCCTCTGCCCTGCCACAGGAACTTTTACCCCTGGGACAGAGAGAAGATTTGGATGTCTGACCTGGGGAAAATCTAAGGAACCTCTGCTAACAAGGAACACTAGACCCTGCTGTGCTACAGAGAGTAGCAGGGGCAAGAAGGAACCAGCACATGCCCTGTGAATGCAGAAGCAGTGGGGCTGGGATGCTGCTGGCTGTAGGCACTTACAGGAGGTTGGAAGTCTTGGTTCAGAGTTCAAGGTCAGAGCGCAGAACAGAAGAGGATCAGAGGCAAGAGGCACCATCCCCCATATACTAGGACTAGAGGCAGCCATAAAGGTTAAATTATTACCAAAAAAGCACAGGCAAAGGAGAACGAATCTAACAATAGAGAGATACCATGGGAACAGAGGAGATGGAGATTCAACCCCAGAGGAAGATTACCGAAGCAAAGAAACCCTTTTGTAATCTAAGAGTAATATCAAATGGTCACCTGCCCAAAAAGAAAATTCATTGAAGAACTTAAAAAGACTAAAAATCAAATGGGAGACATTGAGGAAAAATTAAAAAGAAAAAATAAGAATAATACAAGAAAAAGAAGAAAATTATAATAAGGAAGTCAACCAAATAGATCACAGATCTTGGAACACTATATATCAAAGAGCAAAAGAACTGCCAGCCAAAAATATGCCCAGCAAAGCTAATAAACACAATTTTGAATGGAAAAAACAGACATTTGATCAACTATCAGCCTTTCAGGACTCTGCTAAGCAACAACAACAACCACAACTCTGAACTCTGAACTTTGACATATGAGAGCCAAGAGAAATATAAGGTATATACCAATGACCAATTACAAGAGACTAAGTAAGTATAGAATATTTACCTTTTACATGTGGAAAATGTAAAACCTATTTCTAAGATTGTTACTAATAATCAGGTAGCTTATAAGAAAGATTGGGGTAGACCTGAGTATGATATGACTTTAAAAAGTAAAACTGTTCAAGAGCAGCTAAAAGAGTAATTATCCCATACAAATGAGGTGCAAGAGGATGAATCAATACAGAGAAATTAGATGTGGGAGTGGGGCTGTTAATTCTAGAAACCTACTTTCATTGGGGGGAAGTTAAGAGGGGAAGATACAAATACATCTAGAAGAGTATAGAAGTCTTCTAAATTAAAAAAAAGGAAATAAAACTAAGGAGATGGGGGGAGAGAATAAAGGAGGGATCTTTAGAGGGGAAGGTTAGGGAATAGGTTAAAAGGGGGTATAGAAGGGTATTTAGATTTAGGGGAATGGGAGGATAAGGGAAAGAGCTTTAGAGGGGAGGGGGACAGAATAGGTCAAAGGGGTGTGCAAAAGGGAGTTTAT
Organism: Phalanger gymnotis; assembly: GCA_028646595.1. Taxonomy (NCBI): domain Eukaryota; kingdom Metazoa; phylum Chordata; class Mammalia; order Diprotodontia; family Phalangeridae; genus Phalanger; species Phalanger gymnotis. Next base: position 187,325,005 of record CM053622.1, read on the forward strand.
ATTTAGGGGAATGGGAAGATAAAGGAGGGATTTCTAGATTGGGGATAGGTTAATTAATAGGAGGTCAAGGTAGCAGGTAGAAGTAGAGCACTTAGGAGAGATTAAAAAAGAGATATGCATGAACATAAAACAAGATTAAGATTAGAAACTTAGGGAAAGTGTATATCTATGTATCTATGTGTGTTTATATATGTATTTATGTGTGTATATATATATTACATATGTATATATTAATACCTATATATAAATATATCCACGCTCAATTGTAGCCTTGGGATTGTGGGCAGGGGTAATGAAGAGGAAAAAATGAGCAAAGTAAAAAGTATACTGTAGAGAACAAAAGAAAACCTACAAGGAAGCAAAGAAAAGATGGACAGCTTTCAACTTAATGCACGGTATTTAATATATAGACTTTCTTGAAATGATAAGTTATTGCTATATATGCTGAATCCTGTCCTATGTTTTCCTGTGCACATGACTTTTTCTTTTCTTATTTTATATTTAAGTTTAATCTTTAAATTCATAATGTTTCTTTTTCTTTTTATTATGTATTTAAGTTTAAGTATTTATCTAAAGAAAAAAAAGAAAAAAATGGACTTGATTGAGAACAGGTAATATAAGATGTGGGAGGAGGAATTCCTAAGCACATCCAGATGTAATGGGGATATTCGCCATGTTGTTTATTGATATCAGACTTGGATGGGAAAATTTTCCTTCTCAGCACCAGAAACTCGGTAAGGGTTTGAGCTGGTATTCAGATTTCCCCAGAACATGTTGAATTGCTAAATTTAACTACTATATATCTTGGAATTTGCCCTCTTAGTCTTGTTTTCTTTTTGGAGTGATCTATGGATTCTTTCAATTGACACCGTTTCTATGTTCAGAAGTTCTAGGTAGTTTTCTTTTGTCATTTCATGAATTATGGTGTTCATTTTTTTATCTTGCTGTATTCTTCTAGGTGACTTATTATCCTTGGGTTGTATCTATGCATTCTTTGTTTGAGATCAATATTATTTTTGTTGGTATGGAGAGCTTAAAAGCTCTCTGAAGCATATTTTCATATGATATTATTGCTTTTTGCTTCTTTTCTTCCAGTTTGTGCTTAACTCCTATTTATTTATACTCAAAATCAATTGTCTACTCTTTTGTTTCTTTGGTGACTCTTGCCACCATGGATTAAAGTTTTCTATTCTGTCAGCTGTGCAGGACACAAATTCTGCTTTCACAATACCCATTTATCTTTTACACCGCTCAGGAACTGTGTGCTATGCTTTCATATTCTTCTCAAAATCCACAGGGTCCTCAACATTATCAGGTTCTGAATCATTTTCATTTATTTTTCAGTATTTATTCATAGATGCCTAAACTAATTTCTTAATTCTAGAAGCTATTTTTTCTTCTTCTGTTAATGTCTTCCCTGTTGGTTTATCTACTTACGTTGAAGGTATTTGACTTTTCCCCTCTGAGATCTTTGAGACTTTCAGTCTTTTCTTCCCCTTGTCTTTTATTGTTCATTTTCTGACCTCTCTTCCCTCTTATGATTTCTCTGGGGCTAGATCTCAAAGCATCTTCACTTCCTTGAACATGTGGTCATTAATATTTCACCAGCCTAGGTCTCTGCCCAAAGTGACTTTTTTTTGGAGGTTAGGGTTGGGTTTAGGAAACATAACTGGCCCCAGATGTACACTAGGCTTTTCTTTTAGGTTTAGAGGAGTGCCACACAGCCCACAAAATCTGTCACATCTCCAACCCCCAAACACATTCTCTCTCTCTCTCTCTCTCTCTCTCTCTCTCTCTCTCTCTCTCTCTCTCTCTCTCTCTCTCTCCCCCATCGATTGTTGGCACATAATTTCTATTTAGAAAGGTTTTGAGAAGTTGTAAGGATCATAGAAAATGCTCCTTTATCTAGTAGTACATGCACTATGTTCTTAATAAATACTTCTCAAATTGAGTTTTCCTTGAAATACCCTTCCAACTTTGAAGAATATGAGCATCATTAGGATAGGCAGCATCTTTTAGAAGAAGCCATTCTGGATCCTTTTTTCTAGTCAGATACATGCTACTGTGCTATTTTTACAATTTTGATCTGACTCCTGCTTGCTTTATTTTCCCCTCACAAATTGACTCTAACCTATAGGTTCAGATCAGTTCACAACTCACTCACAACTTATCCATGCTTTGTGAAGTAGCATAGTGAAGAACACCAACGAGGGGACGGGAGGATTTGTTCATTTATAAAAAAATTAGGATCAGTTCAGGAATTGGTTGAGCAATTGGGAAAATAGTATCACTTTCGTTCTTCACCAAAAGACAGACTAGGTCAATATCAACCTGAAAATAACATGCTGAGGTCACAGTGTGACAACTCTGGCCATCTACATAGGCAAGAACCTTCTTCCTCCTGTCTGGCCTGCAAACACTGAATCATTTATTTCCAAGGGGCTCTACTCAGAGATGTTTCCTTTTAAATACTCACTCTTCAGTAATGAACACCTCTTGCAAAGACATTCAATAATTATTCTAAACTTTGTCACATACACACAAATGCACCATTCCACTTTCCTCTCTTAAAAATTCTTTTGCTCTTTGTCCCAAGCATATCCTTGACTTTGATATTACTGCCATGGCAAACTATATTGGCATTCTTTAAGTAAAGCAGGAAAAATTGATTACAATTTCAGACTGCTCCACAAAAAGTATCTTCCATACAAAGTTGACTGCCTTCTTTAGCATTTCCAGCCTTTATAGCCTTGAGTTCATGCTCTATTGGTAGAAGATAAACGTGTTTAACTTGGAGAAGAGAAGACTGGGGCAAGGATATGATCATGTTTTCAAGTATTTGAAATATTATCATGAGGGAGAAGGATTAGATTTATCCTATTTGGCCCCAAGCAGCAGAACCAAGGGCAGTGGGCAAAAGTTATAGAGGGAAGTTTGGTTGGTTGCTAGAGAAAACCTTCGTAACAATTCACATCTAAAAGTCAAGCAGGTGGTCTTAGGAGTTAATGTCTGACTTCTCATTGGGGGCTTTCAATCAAATTTTCAATGACCACTTGTTGGTTATATTAAAAGAGGTGATTTCTTTTTGGATATAGATTGGACAGGATGACAGCTGAGACTACTGGGGTTTCTTTTACCTTTGAAATTTAGTGATATTTGTTTTTGGGAGGGATATTTTTGAAAAATTGACAATACCCTGTAACAGGGCTGTCCAAAATGCAACCCATGCAGTTTGATTATTGGTCCACCTACAAGAAAGAAATTTACATAAATGCTTCAGTAAACAAAGCTGTGCTACCACAGAGCTCTCGCTAAAATGGCAAGTCAAAATATATTGTTTATTGTTTCAATAAAACCCTAAGGTTGGACAGCCCTGCCCTAGAATAAAGAAGTTTTCTTCTTAATTGTATATAAACTAACTTTTTGTAGGGGCAGTGGGACTCATTCATATTCCACCAATGTCATTTGTAAGTTTCATCGTCAATCACCATCAGGCCAGCCAGTAACAGTTTTAATTGTTTCTTATACAGTGTTTGACTGTCTTGACTCTGATCTGCAACTAGGTCATTCACTGTCAGGGGAAAATGCTGGAGAAAATTGTAGTCATAATTTTCTTCATTGTCCCTGACTCTGTGTCTCCATTGCCAATATAGGAAAAGCCTGGACAGTAATCAGAGGATGCAAAATGTTCACTGCCAATGGAATGCTAAGTCAACAGTAGACATTTCTGTACCTTCAAATTGTACCTATTTGATGTCTTCCTTAGCCATTTGGGCAGTACCACAGGTGAGTCCTGGGTGTCTTCAAGTGGCACAATTCCCCAAATGCTACAGCATGGTTATGGCCCCAAGTGGGGCTATCAGATTCATCTAGGAAGGAACTTACAGAGCAACATTCTCCAATCAGCTGGCTTGACTGACTCAGACATTTAGTCTCTTCTTTTGGGAGAAGCGAAGGCAAACAGGAGTCATGTTTTCTTGATAGTGGATGGAGAGAGAAAAAAGAAGATAAAAAAGAGATGTTTAACCATAAGACAAACTTAAGCCATCTCAGGGTTTTGTTTAGGATTGATTTCCCAGGGGTGGAATTTACTTTAGTCTTTGCTTCTTCATGCCACATACCTACCATTTCAGTTAATCACCTAGATTAGAGTAAAATAAACAGTGAGCTAACCAAGAAACACATCAAATAAACATATTGAACATTTGGGCATGAGAATATAATTCTTTTTGCTAAATTCTAAGTTTCAGGTAATCTCTAACGTAGTTTTATTCAAAAATATTTTCACAACTACTAACACTGGATAAGTGGTCAAAGGATATGAACAACAAACTCTCAAAACAATTCCAGACTATTAATTATCATAGTAAAAGTTCAAAATCATTAATGGCAAGAGAAATGCAAATGAAACCATCTTTGAGCTTTTACCTCATTTCCAGTAAAGTGGCATAGGTGACAAAAGATGGAAATAGTAAGCAATTCAGTGTGGGCATATCATTATGTATTACCCTTCCACAATACTCATGTTGTGAAAGACTAACTATATTTTGCTTCTTCCTAACCAGTTCCCCTTTATTGAATTTTCTCCCTTGACCCTGCCCCTTTTTGAAAGTGTTTGTTTTTTGATTACCTCCACCCCCATCTGCCCCCTCTTTTCTGTCTTCTTCCTGCGTCTTTCCTGTGGGGTAAGATACCCAAGGGAGTATGTATGGTATTCCCTCCTCAAGTCAAATCTGATGAGAGCAAGATTCACTCATTCCCCCTCACCTGCCTTCTCTTTTCTTCCTACAGATCTGCTTTTTCTTGCCACTTTTATGAGAGATAATTTGCCCCATTCAATCTCTCCCTATCTCCCTCTCTCAATATATTC
>CM053622.1:187330374-187348905 GCA_028646595.1 Phalanger gymnotis
CGATAGACCTTACCCAGAGACCATCCAGGCTGTTCTGGGCTGGAGCCCTGCTTCCCTATACTATTTTGTGGGTTTTGAAGTTCTAGAATTTTTCAGAGCCAATTTTTATAGGTTTTTGGAGGGACTTGGCGGGGAGCTCACACTAGTCCCTGCTTTCCAGCCGCCATCTTTTCTCTGCCCCCACTTTGCCCCTTCTAGTAGCTATACAAGAAAAGCTTAACTTAGTCCACTGAATTGGTAGATCCTGATTAGTACAAAATAATAAATCCTGTGCCATATCTATTCAAATTTATACTATTCAAAGTCATAATTAAAATTTGGTAGTTGGCAGCAGTCTGATGAAAATATGCATTATGAATTTGTCTTTACTTTCACATTTACTGGAGCCTCCTATACTTTTTCTGAAAGAAAAAAAAATAAGAAAAAAAACAAATACAAAACCCTTTCCCCAAACTTCCTTATTGCTGCAAATAATAACAACATTGTTCCAGTCACCAAGGTTCTCAACTTGGTGTTATTCTCTACGTCTCTCAAGTGTCTGAGGCAGAATTAGAATCCAGCCCAGAAATTTATGCTTTATAGGAGTTTCCGGCATTGATAAAATCAGAGGCATGCAGCCTTATCTCCTTTAAAAAATGTGCAAGACACCGTGTTAAGTGCTGGGAATATCAGAGCAAAGCTGATTTTCTACTTAGGCATGTAAGTCCATGTATTATTATTTGAGGAAGGAAAGAATACTATCATATTATCAACAAGGGGTATCAGCAAAGGATTTTGAGGAAATATTTGAAAAATTTATTTGAGGAAATTAATCCTAGAGGTTTTTGACCAAGTTGTTGAAGTTGCAACACATGCAGGTGTATAAGCACGCACATTATATATATACACACATACAAATATACATGTACATATTTGCATGTTTATGTGCATATATGTATATTATATATATGGACATGCATGTGAATATATGTGGAAAAGTACATTTCCCTACATGTATGTGTATAGGGAATATATACATGTGTATCTATGTTTATATCTACATAGTATGTGTTTGTATAAAGGTACTTTCCACATATATGTGTACACACTTACACACATATATGCACACACAAACACACACATATGTGGAAAAGGAATATGGATACAAAAATGAAGACAGTTCTTTACCTCAAAGATTTTATAGTCTGAGGTAGGCAGAGATGATAAAGCATGCAGAAATAACTATAATGTAGACTAGAAAATTATTTAGCTCACTAGAGTCATATCTGAAGATAGCATTTATAGGATTCTTTTCCAGTTTCCTCTTACCCAGACTCAACATTCAATTTTTATTGTTATCTTCACATGAACTATTAAGCTATATCTCCCCATCTCCCCATCCCTATCATCCCTATATTAAGCCATGTCATTCCCAAGCCAGTACTTGTTAAATTGACTTTTTGAAACTAAACATTGGATTTTAGAGTTATCCCTATTTAATTCAACCTTATTAGTTGAAATGTATTTGCCTTTTAACAATTTCAGTTGCTTAACTCTTTCAGAATCCTAATACTGTCAATACATTAGATTTTCCTTCCTGGTTTTGTGTCATAAGCAAATTTAATAATCATGCTTTCTATTCCTTCATGCAAGTTATTAATAAAATGCCAAATATGAAAAAGTCAGCATCAGAGTCCTATAGTACATGATTTTATATATAACACTGAGCAGTGTTATGACAGGTCTATAAGCGAAGAGAAGAGGGCAGTATAGAATTGAACTTGTTCACCATGGAGTCAAGATGAGGAAAGGAGGACAGTAGCTAGTTTAGAGGAGATAGACTGGGAAAAAACTAAGGGATAGAAGGATTATTGTTCATAGTGTGAAGGAAGAACAGGTTTTCAAGGCAGGGGGAGAGGCGAAATGACACTAGATTGTGATGACAAGGGAATTTCTGAGTTAATGAACTTGAAAGCAGTGCTTTTCTAGATAATGACAAGAACAAGGGTATGAATGGGTTTGCATGTGAGTGAGGTTTTGTGAGGTTAGTGGTTAAGGGAGTATCTATCTCTCTATTTAAACAACTACCTATCTCTACATCTGTATTGGGGTGTGTGTGTGTGTGTGTGTGTGTGTGTGTGTGTGTGTGTGTGTGTGTTCATTAAATTCCCCTACCATGGGCTGGAGTTGAGGAGAGAAAGATTATGAGCCAGTCACTGAATTCATTGAGGAAAGAAGGGGATTACCCTAGAGATTAGTAGACTACAGCTACTAGAATTTTGATTGAGTAGTAGATATGGCTTGAGTGAACTGCAAAAGAGAAGTTACTGAGTGAGACAAGGTAGAGGGAGAACCTGGAAGTGGAGATTGGGATCAATCAACTCCCCCATCTATACCAGTTATTATGGGGTATGAGCAAAAGTGCAGCCAGTGTTGGAAAGAGTGGCCAAAGAAATTTGTCATCAGATGAGAGGCAGGTCTCAGTGAGTGCCGGAAGATGGGATGAGTGGGCAAGGAAAAGATTTAAAATTATAGAAAGCTTGTTGTCTATAGAACAGGCATTCTAAAAAGCAGAGGTAGGGATGGGTATTTTAGGGATCTGATGGTGGGGGGGTGGTATTGAGGGGAATAAAAATGAGACATTGGGCCATGGGAGACTAGAATGGGGTTTGAATGACGTGTGGCAGGATTTCATACTCACTGGGATGGAGAGAGTACGACCCACAGTAGTTTATTAATCATTACAGGAAGATTTTAGATAGATTTTCAGAATCCATAGGGTTTTGGCTTCATGGTGGAATTCTCTAAGGGCCTTAGGCTGTTTGGGAGAGGGAGGAAGTACTTGAAGAGGAAGTCATGGTGTATTTCTCTTTCCCCAAAACTATAATACCAAGCTGGAACCTTGATGAATTGATTTTCCCTCCTCTTATGAGATTGGCAGAGCCCTGGTGTAACGGAATGGGTCTTCTTTTATTTCTCAGGTGGCTCAAGAGCAGGAAGAAGATGTGTTGCAAGATGAAATGGTGTCCTTATCATATGCATTTACTACCCAGATTTTTCCCCAACCAAAAGCTTCCTTTATTCAGTTTCATTGATTTTATTTGTGTAAAAGTATTTCAATGTCATGTAATCAAAATGATCTATTTTTATCTTTTTTGATTACCTCTATCTCTTATTTGGTTAAGGACTTAAGCTATGAAAGATATATCTTGTTGTTTTCTATTTTATTTAATGATATGACCTTTAATATTCATGTTATGCATCTATTTTGAGCTAATTGTGGTATATAATATAAGATATAAGTGTATTGTGGTATATGATGAGCATATTTTGTGGTATATGGTCAAAACAAATCAAATGCTGCCTGGTTGTTTTCTAGTTTTCCTACCAGTTCATGTTAAACAAGGAGTTCTTTTTTCCAAATGATTTATACTTTGAGGTTTATTTAAAATTAGCTTTTTCAGTTCAATTATTAATCATTCTCCTTTATGTACTCTGTTCTGCTGTCCTTTAAAATTTTTTTTAACCAGTACACAAGAGTTTTCTATAACATAATTTAAAGTCTAGAAATCCCAAGTCATTTTTCACATGTCTTACTGGACTCTATTTATGATTAGAGCATTGCTTCTAGAGTCAAAGAACCTGGGTTCAAATCTTAATCGCATGCTTTCTATCTGTGTGATCTTGGACAAGTTGCTGAATCTCTCTGGGCTTCATTTTCCTCATCTATGTAATTAATGAGTTGGACTAGTTGGCCTCTGAGTACTAAATCTATGATCTTAATCATATGCTGTAAAATGATTAGGCAATTTAGCATTGTCTTAATTGGGGTATGGTTCTTTTCTTAGTCTCCTTGCATTAAGGAAATGATGTCTTTCCCCCCCCCCAGTGGAAAACAACTCCCAAAAAGATGTCATATTTTTCAGCAGTGCCTAGAATTTGTACATTTGGGTTTGTTTACATCATTAAAAAGTGCCAACAGAGTGACAGGAAAAATAAATATAAAATGAGGAATTATACACCTGGATTTCCCTAGAAGAGCAGATGCTAGTTCATTTAGTTGAAATGAAGATGCTAAGTAGCACCAGCTGAATTCCCTGCATGCAGACTGCTGTTTTCTTCCTGTGGAATAGATCCATATACAAACATTTGGAATTTAGCCATTACCGTTGAAGTGCAGGAAAACACACAGAATAATTAAAGAAAAGTTTTAAACTGTGGAGTCTGCATCTAAAAACACCTTGAAAGCTTATGTTCTTTTCTGGACAAAGATAAGGAGAGGAACACACACACACACACACACACACACACACACACACACACACACACACACACAAAGGACAGTACAGTCAAATAACCGACTGAGGGATTTTGCCTCATTGTCTTCAACCTTTGCTACTTACCACCTTGAGAGGTGCTGTTGGCTTACCTTATACAAGTTTGCAAATGAGAATAAACAAGCACAGCAAGAGAATGTTCTTCACATATGCATACTAGGAGGAGCAGAAGAGCTTGAAAACCATTAAACTCCTGATTCAAATAAGCATCAGGGAATCAGGAATAAGCAATTGCAGCATCAGTAAAAGCGGCCCCTCAACTTAGGGCTCCTATATAGAGTATGTTAGAGGTGTCAAGTACCTAGCTACTCAACTCTCCAGACTCTGACCCAAACCGGATTAAAATGTATTTGAAAAATATTTAACAAAATAAATTTTAAAAAATAGAACATCGATAATGCAAATATGTGGTTATCTCATCTAATATACAGCCTGCAGGATTCTTATGTATAGTGTAGTTGCCCCTGTTGCTATATGAGTTTTATAGCACTGGAGTAAGAAAAACAGGAAACATCATAAGCTGATGAAAATTCTCATCCATGGGCCGATAAAAATCACCAATACTCTAGGAGTGGCTAAGTGGTACGATGAATAAAGTGCTTGACCTGGAGGCAAGAACACCTGAGTTCAAAACTGACCCAGATACTTACTAGCTGTGTGACCCTGAACTTCAATTTTTTCACCTCTAAAATATGGGATAATGGTAGTTATGAGGATGAGTTATTCATAAAGCACTTTACAAATTTTAAAATGTTTCATAGATCCTAGTTATTATCATTAGGCATGTTTTTGGTTGTGTCTGACTCTTTGTGACCCCATTTGGGGATTTCTTGGCAAAGATATTGAAGTACTTGGCTATTTCCTCCTCCAGCTCTTTTCATAGAGGAGGAAACTGAGGCAAACAGGGTTAAGCGACTTACCCAGGGTCACACAGGAAGTAAGTTTCTCAGGTCGGATTTGAACTCAGGTCTTCCTGACTCCAGGCCTAGTGCTCTATTAACTGTGCCACAGTCTTAATATTTCTGTGGGAACATGGATCTGCAGCTAAAAGGAAACTCAGAGATCATCTCATATGAATCCTCTCCCTTTAAGTATGAGAAAATGGGGCCCAGAAAAGTTAAATGTTAGTCAAGATTCTAACTGAAATCTTCTAACTCCAAATTCATCACTCTTTCTATTATATCAGGCTGTCTCTATAATTGTGAGATTTTATGTTTGTAAAACACTTAATGGTTTATAGAGTTTTTTCCTGTAAGTAAATCCAAGTTTCTAAATTCTGAATGCAATCCTTTTCCCCCATTCTTTTCTGTCACCTACTCCAATCAGCAATGCTTATATGCCTATATTGAATTGCCTATATTGAATGACCCTTGTACATGTTCTCTTACAATTTATATACAATGTTTTTGAAGTCTTTCTTACTTTCTACTGACATGATAAAAATATAAGTAAATGACTTTGGCCATCCACCCACCTTTTCATTTTGTGGACACATGACTAATCCATTTAGCTGTAACTTTTGTCCTGGTTCTATTTATAACAAGAATGTCAAGACTGACATGATGTAGTTCTTCTGGTTTTGCCTGTAGTAGGTGCTGAAGAATTGCTTACTGAATTTGAAAGGCAAATCTCCCATCTCCCTGGCTGACACATTGATGGTGGTCAATAAAATCCAAACTCCTAATCCCTGCCGCTCCTTTCTAAACTCATATATATTATTAGTTCAACTATATTGAATTGAATTTCTTGTCTTACATTGTGTCACTGGATGCCATATTCTCACATCCTAATAAAGCAATATTGAATAACTATAATTCAAATATGGCACAGTGAATAGAGTGCTGGGCCTGGAGTCAGAAAGACTCATCTTCATGAATTCAAATCTAGCCTCAGACATGTGCTAGCTGTGTGAGCCTGGGCAAGTCACTTAACCATATTTGTCTCAGGTCCTTATTTGTAAAATGAACTGGAGAAGGAAATAGGAACCCACTATGATCTCTTTACCATCACTCTACTATAATTATTACGGAAGAGGGAGTTGGCCACATAATATCAAGGGTTATTTTGCATTTCTTTTTTAAAGTTTTTTGGTGACTATGACCAAAGAATTCATCACTAAATGACCATACTAATGTTGATAATCTTTTTCATGCTTAGGTAGGCTGATCCTTGAAAAAACAGATGGTCTGTTTGCAGGGTGATTCTAAAAGCCTTTCTATAAAGGTATGATAGAAGATACCAGGATATCCAGAAGGCTCCACTGGAATGGGGAACCTGTCACCTAGAGGCCACATGTGGCCTTCTAGGTCCTTGGGTATGGCTTTTTGACTGAGTCCAGATTTTACAGAACAAATCCTTTTATTAAGGGGATTTGTTCTGTGAGCTTTGGATTCAGTCAAAGGGATGGACTTGAGTGTCCAGAGGGCCACATGTGGCCTTGAGGCCACAGGTTCCCTACCCTTGCAAATAACACTATTGTGATAGTTGTTAAAAAGATACTGGTTTCATATGTCTCTCAATCTAAAACTATTCAATCAGGGGAAAATAGATTACATTTGCTGGCAAGTAGCTTAGATCAATGCCTTTTCCTACCATGGAGGAAAAGGGTCTCAGAACCTTTTGTGGTAACAAATGTGTTGGCTCCCATTTTAAAATTTCTACATTAAAGAAAAAAACTTTATGTCTACCAAAAACTAAAAGAGCTTCTCTAATTGCAAATTTGGTGGATCCAATATCCTTAATCTAAAGGAGAAGAGGCTTTTCTTTAAGCATAATAGAATTTTCTATCATGGTGTATGTGTTATTCTTGTAATTGTATTGAAGTTACTGTTTGTTTATAATTGGACCATAATAAACGATGTAAGCTAAGAAGAAATAACTAGCAGCGTTACAAACCATTAATTTTCATGGACCAAAGTTGACACTCTACAGATGTAATTTGCAAGTCAAATAGTAGCTTTTTTTTCCCTCTTCCCTTGGATCTTCTCTTATTTACTGGAAGTCTCGGTTGAATTAATAAATAAACAGTAGCTGAAATCTTTCGTTTTAATTAGCATGAGGTGGCATTTGTATAGAAATGTTTAGCCAAAAGATCTGAGTTGCTGTCAGATGAGGGATTAACACTGAAACAAAGATCTGAATAAATATATGGTATTTCAAATCAAATTCACTAAACACACAGGAGATCACATTTTAGATAAAGCTCTTGCATTTAAAATAAGATAGTACAGCCCTGCTGCTTGCACCTTGATAAATTGCTCCACAGGCATCTTTGGGGACATGGCACAACAAGGTATTATTCTTAACCTTGGAATTGTCAAGCTTTATGATTTTTTAAGAAATTTGACAGTTTGGGAAGGGAAAAAACACAGGCAAGGTTAGGACTGAGTATGGGGAGGGAAACATTCTACAGATATTCTTTCAGCAAAGGCAGACATCTTAGTTTCCTTCTTAAAGAAAATATGCATAGAAAGGAATAATGGAATAGCTTAGATTTTTTACCCCAGGGTGATAATTTAACTAAACTAACTTTTAAATTTAACTTAATCTTTTATAATATTTGTGTCTGGCAGCACTGCCATACATTTTAACTTTGGTGATATGTCACTTTCCAAAAGCATGGCAAAATTCTGATCAAATTTCATTACACTGACCTATAGCTGCCTACTTGATGGTTAAACTAAGGAATCCATTGAGCAACTATCCCCTAACATTACTTTGTCCCTGACTGCAGTTCATTCCTTTATTCACTCATGTATTAATTCACCAAATATTGATTGAGCACCCAATATTTACAAGGTAAAGCAGCATAAGCCACAGTCTTTGCTGTCAAGGAGTTTACAATTCAGCTCGGGAGATAACATACATTCAGAAATAATACTGAAAAAGATTGTATGTCATTTGTACTATTGGAGTGGCACAAAAAGAACTGTGAGGAATTCAAAAGAGGGAGCAAACATTATACATGAAAGTGACAGGGATATTAATCACATATACCTTTTAGTGGCTCCAAGTTTTACTAGGCTCCAAGTTCCCTATACCACTTTTATCCAAAACATCAAATTGAGTTGGTTTGTTTGTTTCTGTTTTGTTCTGTTTTTCAGCCCTCTCATTCCCCTGCCCCTAGTTAATCAAAAACAACTTAGTGGATTATTCACCTACTGCATGTGAAATATTCTTCAAATCTATACAGGCTCTTCCTATTGGGAAAGCCTCAATTAGATGGTAATTACTTCCACAAAGTTTTCCTGAACTATCCCTTCTTTGTGTGGCAGTGACCTTAAGTTCTTAAAAGCTTTGGCAGGTATATCCATGCTAAGAAAGATTCAGTGGCTACGTCTGCTTTCCAAGGACTATCCTTTGTGAAGTTTGAGAGGCATTTTACCAGTAGGCAAAACAAAAGAATAACAATGACTACTAATCCATGGATCTGCTTTCCTAACTTTATATATCTTTAGCTAAAAATGTGAGAAGGAAACTAGTAGATTTTGTAAATGATTCTTTAGAAGAAAACATCTTTATAGTTACACAGATGACTGAAAGTATAGAGAACACAAGATGCAATCATTATTTGTAATATATCTGTATATAAATATGTATATACATGTACATATACACACATATACCATACATATATATCATACAAAACTTGTTGTTAAACACAATCTGAGAGATCACTCTGCTCTGTGGTTTCCAGGCTTTTAACATTATGTAAGACATAAAATGAAAGCATCTATGCTTTCCTAAGAGGGCTCTCTACTGTTACTGATGATATTTTTTGTAAGGGTCAAAATGGAAGAGGCCCTTTCCTTCTCCCACCAAGAGATTCCCTATTAGGGGCTTGCCGCTAGCAGCTGTGGTGCCAAAATGGCCAGAGATGGCTGAATGCCACTGAGAGTGAAAAGAAAACACAAAACACAGGCCAGGTTGAAGAGTAAAGAACAGCTCCCTTTATTTAACTGAGGAACAGGGCTTATATACCTTTTAGTCAAACAGAATAAACAAATCCACCTGTGAGACATTTGCATAATGCATGACCTCTTCATGCTTTTGTTGTAAACAATATTGTGTTAATAGCACACAGGTGATATTTAGCAGTGTATGCCACGGGGGTATTGGAAAGAGTACATGCATACCCAGGAAGCTTGAAGAGCCTTCATCCTGAGCAGCACATGGATGCAGAGGTAGGGGTTGGAGGGTCCAGGTGCTGGAGTCATCAGCCCAAGGGCAAGAACAGGCCTCTGGCCCATATCTTATCCCAGAATGGACTTTCTCAGAGCTGGCCCGCTACAGGGGCTTATCTGAAATTAGTCCACCACCAGGGTGGCTCACTTTGGGAATGTGATATTCCAAACTAACTTCCTGTTTTTATCCAAGGATCGCAATGCCTGATGGACTCTTCAACCAATCCTAAAACACTCCATTTTTATACTGAACACACCATTTATTGATTGATCCAGCTGAGGGCATTGCCTTGTTCATACCTAGTCCGTACCCATGATTGATTGTGTGACTCCAAAGATATTTTCATGAAGTTATCTTAACGTAGAGCAAATTGTTTGTTATTTTAAGAGGACTGGCCTGATTGATTAAAACCACCCTTTCCTTATACATCTTTTTTTTTCAATGCCAACGTGCAAGATGGTGTTCTGGATATTGATAAGATGTTGGTGATGTATCACAATTTATTTCAGTAGAATGCAAGTTTCTTGAAAACAGGATTTGTTTTTCAGTACTATCTTTCTATCCCCAATGTTTAGCATATTGCCTTGTATAGAATATATATTTAGTAAAAACTTAGACTTGAATTGAATATAAAGACCCAAAGGAAGGCCTCTAACATTTCAGGTGGATCTTGTATAGAAGAATGTGTACAGGAATTTCACAGGATGGGAGAGATGAATTGTAACCTGTACGAATGGTGGAGGTGCGTGAGATGACCCACATTAATGAGATCACAGTTTCAATAAAGTATTGAAAATTATTCAGAATTTTTTTTTGCTTTATAAGTGCTTTGAAGATAGGGTTAATATTTCCAGTTTTATTTGTACTCTTTTACAATATCCAAAATATGAGTATCCTTCTTTAAAATATCTTTTCTCTTAAAATAATCTCTAAATAATTTTATTAATTTCTTGGTCTTCTGGGCAAGATCCAACATTTAAGTTATAGGTTCATTCATGTTAATCTCCTATTCAAGTTACTGATTTTATAATTATGCTGAATTATCTTTGTCCCAAATCCTCCCATCTTCCTAACTTCTCTATTACTTTTAAGAGCATGGCCATCCTCCCACTCACTCAGGGCTCACAATCTAGGAGTCATTCTTAAATGCCAATTTTCTTTCATACTGCCACAAACCCTTGCCAATACAATTTGTTGCTATGTCTTTTTGATTTGACCTTCAATACCTCTCTCATGAGAGCCTCCTTTTGTTGTTGTGGTTTTTGTCTGATACTGCTACCCGCCTAGTATAGGTCCTCACTGTGTCATAACTGAATATTGCTACAGTCTCTTCAAAAAAAGTTTATTGATATGTTTCATTTTTACAAACATTTTCAGATTACTCCTACTTTATGAAAGGTCTCTTGTAACAAAGTAATAAGCTAAATTAAAACTAATACTAGAGTGACCTCATATGAAAATGTGACTTTTTATATCTAAAGCACCCCTTCTACCTCTCTAGTATTTCTACCTTTCCTCCACAGAATCCATTAAGAAAAAACAGAAAAATTATTTTAAAAAAATATGAAGTCACTCAATAGTTGTATACAATATCAATATCAAAGTCAACCAATTTCTCTGTCTCTGTCTCTGTCTCTCTCTCTCTGTCTCTCACTCATTTCTCACCCTTAATCCACCCCATACCCTTCATGGATAGAGTATTGAACACTAACAAATATCTTTTCTTTTGTTTATTGTGTATTCTGTTGCTCTGATCAATCTACTTTTATTCAATATTAAATAGTTGTTTAATAATTACTGCTTTGTATTATAGTTTAATATCTGGCAATGATTGGCTCCTTTTTTCATTTTTCTTTTAATTATTTTTCATAAGATTCTTTACATTCTGCTTGAAACATTTCCCCTTTCCCCTTCCCTGCCAGCACTGCTACCTCAAGACTTTCTCCTTTCTAATCTACCCTTCACTCAACTACCAAAGTGATTCTTAAAGCATGGGTCTAAACCACATCATTTCCTTCTTTTTCCAGTAATTTTCAATGGTTCCATATACTTCCAAGATAAATAAAATTATCTCTTTGGCTTTTAAAGCCCTTCATAATCAGCACCCCCTTCTACTTTTCCAATCTTCTTACACCATACTTTCTTCCATATGCTCTGTGATCCACAGACTCTGGTATTTGCTACTCCTGAAAAAGAATCTCCATTTTGTGACTACATGAATTTATCAGCTCTTTCCTATGTCTCAAATTCTCTCCCTCCTTACCCCTGCCTCTTGATTTCTCTGTCTCCATTCAATTTTCAGCTAAAATCTCACCTTCTGCAAAAAGCCTTTCTTGACCCTCCTTAATGTTGGTGCCTTCCCTATGAGATTATCTTCAACTTATCCTATATGGAGCTTGTTTGTACATAATTGTTTGAATGTTGTCTCTCTCCTTTAGAGTGAGAGTTCTTTGAGTGCAGGGGCTTTTTTTTTTTTAAATTCCCAGTGCTTACTTAGGACAATGCCTAGCATACGGTAGGCACTTAATAAATGCATATTGACTTGATTCAGCATGTTGTGTGAGATCCAGCTACAAAAGGAATGCTTCTTGTGTTGACCTGACATTATGGAACATTGACTTAACCTGCTTTGCAAAGCTTTTCCAATTATGAGCAGTGCCTCATCCTAAACAACTTTGGAAATGGCTACATTACTAACTAAAATTTAAAAATATTGTTCAATATATTTTGAGCATGGGTGTGTTGAGTGTGTATGTATATGTGTATGTATACCTCTTGGTATAAGTCTGTTGGTTTGTGTTTATCAGTGTTTTTAAAAAAAGGAAAGGGAATAGTCCCTGTTTTCTAGTACCTCATACCCTACTAATATAAACACAACTGAGACTGAAAACAGTTTAATAAATAAAGGATCAGCCCTGGTGAAAATTAATCAAAGCTGAAAGGTAACATTTTCTTCTTTGTTATAAACATCTAAAAAAATACAGGCTGTGTAAATATATTCTTTTAAAACTAATAGAAACTGTATTTGATGCTAAGTAAAGGTAAAAAGAAATGCAAAATCTAAAGGTATGTCTTTCATATTTATAAACTCTTTTTTATGTTTGAGTCATAATGGTATAGGGAGAAATCCACATGTATAATATATTTTTACAATACATTCTTATAATTCTTCTATATATAACCTTTGTTACTCAAAAACAAAAAATAAATATATAGCTTGCATCAGTACAGTCTTTCACCATTAAAAAAATGAATACCTTTGGCTTCCCTTCAGGGTATTTTTAATACATTTCCTTTCACTGATTTGTCTCCTGTGGAAAGCTTGAAATAGAGACTATCTATTTTACAGCTAGAAATTTCAGTACTTTGCAAAGAAAAGGTAATGTTAAAGTTCATTTAATAAAGATCATGAAAGTGCCTGTCAAGACATCTCAAGATCAAGGAGAAAGAAGCAATTTCAAAAGTACGATTCTAAAGCTTCCTTATATTCAAGGAGAGAAAAAGCTCCCCTTAATCTGTCATCAGAAAAGGCATTTTTCTACTTTTAAGCCACTCCCAAACAAAACTAAGAACTAAAAATTACTATGTAGATATCTTAGACCTTTCCATTCCTCTGAAAATTAATGAAGCTCCTCCAATCTCCCCTCATTTTCTTAAATTTTTCTTATCATCATATCTCCCAGGTACTACTCTGCCATGTGAACATAGACACATGGTCAAGTTCCTGACATGTAACATGAGAATTCAAAGTGACTTGTGGTGATGCCTCTACCATTTAACGTTTAAGTCTCAAGCTTGTTAAATGTTGCATTACATTACAAGTCTGTTTACAGATCATAGAACCACAGATTTTAAGCTATAAAGTCTTAGAGGCAAGCCAGTTATGTTATTAAGAAGGAATAATATAAGAATTGGTGGATCCAGCAAATGTTTGCATCCATTGACACATCTGGTTCTTCAGTACTTAATATATTTCAAGCATTGAACTAAGTTCTGGATCCAAAGAAATACTTTAAAATATTCTCTATCCTCAAGCAGCTCACATTATAATGGGGAGAGAATATGCAAACAACTATGTACAACCTCCTCATAAACGTTTATTAGAAACAGATGAGATAATGTATGTAAACATTCTTTGTAAGCTTGGGGGAAAAAAGCCTTTAGAAATATCAGCTGTGAGAAAGTGTGATCTAAAGGCCTGGGACCTTTAGAATCCAGAGAGGCCTGTGTTAGTATATTGCTTCTGCCACTTAATAGCCATGTAAAAGGCAAATCACTTAAACCGTCTGAGATCCAGATTTTTCTCTTCTTCATATATAAAACAGGGGCAATAATATACAAAATACTTTCCATACCTGGGTTGTCACTTTTGATATCAAATAATGCAAATATTTCTCAACTTTATGGCATAATATAAATATAAGTCGATACTACTATTATTAGAGGCACAAAATAGGAACTACCCAAGGTTATACTCATCCTAGCTAAATTAAGATAGGCTCATCACAAAGTTCCCTGAAGTGTGATTTTTTTCCTATAATAACTCTCAAATTGTATCTAATAGATTGGATAGGTGGGTTTTGAAAGCACAAGTAGAAGAAATGTACATATAGAAAGATATTCAATCAACAAATTTTTATTAAGTGATTGTCATGTACAGGATACCATGTTAGGCATTGATGCTATAAAGAGAGATAAGAGAGATAGCATAGACACATATAGATAGAAATGTAATATACACAAATTAGACACAGTATGATTTTTGTGGGTCAGATACTAATATATAGATCAGGAAAGATTTCCTGTGGTAAGTAGCCTTTGATCTGTCTTAAAGAAAACTAGTGATTCTAAGAGATGAAGATAGAATAAGAGTTTGTTTTATATCTGGGGAATGGGCAGTGAAAAGGGATGGAAATGGAAAATGGAATACTATGTATGTGGAATTGTAAGAAAGATTGACTGTATTGTAGAGTGCATCAAGGGGAGTCCTATGTAACAAAACCAGAGGTTGGGACCAGGCTGGGATGCACTTAACTGTCAGCGAGAGAAATTTATATTTGTTCCTAGAAGTAGCTGCTTCTGTATAATGCCATGATTTGCCATTTATAAAGTCATGCTGGCTCTTAGTGAGGACCACTTCCTTTTGTAAGTGAAGATAAGTCATTCACATACAACCACCACGTAGAGTTTTTCTAGAAATTGTCAATGAGCTCATCATTTCTATATTTGAAAATAACTTGCTTTTTTCCTTTGTAGAAATTTGGACCAATACTTGCCCGTCTATAGTCCTTTGGCAGATCTGCCATTAGCAATTATATTCACAAGTTCTGTGGTTTTTTTAGGACCAGGAACTTGAATTTATAGAGAACTGCATATTGTATTAGCATTTCTTCACTTAATTTAACTTTCAATTTCCTGTTAACGATTTTCTTTTTCACATTTCAGTTTATTTGAACACTTTCAGTGAAAGAGAATTTATTTGCACCTGAAGTAACTTGTTATATTTTTAAATAGCCTTAATCATTAATTTTTTTCTTGGTTCCAGCCAAAATCTTACTGTAATGTTCCCTGACTGGTTCTTTTTGTACCTCCTAGGTTACTTAAAAGTTAACTTCTTCTGTATGACAGATCTTCATGTGATTGAAAGTACCAATGCTTCTCCAAACTAAATATTACCAATTACCACAGTTGTTCCTCATACAGTACAATTAATAGACTTCCACTTTAACATCATAATAAGTATCTTCTGGATACAAATGAGTTTGTCTATATTACTGTCAAAATGTAGCATTTCTTGTAGAGACAGAATATTATTTAAATAGCTGTATATAAAATATTTCTATTAAAGTATGCTAAACATGCACTAGCCTTTAAAGCAACCAAATCATTTATTGAGCTTATGATTAACTAAAAGCACCATATTTTTTTTCAAATCAACTACTGTCAGACCTTTTCTTTATCCTATATTTCAGCAATTGATTTCTGAATCTATATTGAAGAATTTTCTGTCATTTATATAAACTCTGTTTCAGAAAAGCAACAAATAGACACTTATTAACCACCCACTTTATGCCAGGCACTGTGTAAGCCCCAAGGATAAAAAAAGAGGTAAAAGACAATCCCTGTCCTCAAGAAGCTTACAATCTAAAAATGGAGACAACATGCAAGCAAAGATATACAAAAACAGATTATACACAGGATAAATAGAAAATAGTTAATGGTTTGGTTTTAGACTATCATTCTATCTTTCAAGTTTTTTTTATTCCAAATTTGTCTAGTGTTATCCAGTTTAATAACTACTTCTCTCAGCTTCATATTATTTGAAAACTTGATAATAATGCTTTCTTTCTTCATCATCATCCTTGATAAAACTGTTCACTTGGGTATGGCCAAAAGCAGAATGCTGTAGTGTATTTAGGTTTAATTTTATTGGTTCCCACATAGTAGCTCTTAGCTCCTATTATTCCTTGCTGAACATCTTTGTCCTTACTTTTGTCAATTTTCTTCCCTTTTCTGGGGCTTATTCCTGTACCTTCTTTATGGTTTCTCACTGCTTCATTATTGAAATGTTCTTACTATTTCAGATGCTCTTGGTTATTCTTTTTTATTTTAGTTTATAACACTCAGTTCCTCAAGTTTTTGAGTTTCAAATTCCCCCCCCCCTTCTCTCCTCTCCCTTCCCCCCAAGATGGCATGTAATCCGATATAGATTTTACATAAACCTTCCCATTAAACCTCTTTACACAATAATCAAGCTGTAAAGAAGAATTATAACCAATGGAATTAATCATGAGAAGGAAGAGACAAAACCATAAAAGAAGGGGGAAAAAAAGAGAGCAAATAGTTTGCCTCAATCTGCATTCAGACTCCATAATTCTTTCTCTGCATTTGGATTGCTTTTTCCATCATGTCTTTTGGAGCTGTCTTTGAACCTTGTATTGCTAAGAGCCAAGTCTATCGAAGTTAGTCATCACAGATACTGTGTGTCTGTAATTGTGTATAAGGTTCTCCTGGTTCTGCTCCCCTCATTCAGAATCAGATCATGTAAGTCTTTCAGAGTTAATATGAACTCCTTCTGCTCTTCATTTCTTATAGCACCATAGTATTTCATCACCTTCATATACCACAACCTGTTTAGCCACTCCCCAACTGATGGGCACCTCCTCAATTTCCAATTCTTTGCCACCACAGAAAGGGCTGCTATAAATATTTTTGAACACATGGGTCCATTTCCAACTCGTATGATTTATTTGGGACACAAATCTAGCACTGGTATTGCTGGGTCAAAGGGTATGTACATTTTTACAGCCATTTGAGCATAGTTCCAAATTGCTCTCTGGAATGGCTGTATCAGTTCACAACTCCACCAACAATGTAACAGTGTTCCAATTTTCCCACATCTTCTCCAGCATTTATCATTTTCCTGTTTTGTCATGTTAGCCAATCTGACTGGAGAGATGTGTACTAAGAGTTATTTTGATTTGCATTTCTCTAATTAATGGTGATTTAGAGCATTTTTGCATATGACTACAGATATCTTTAATTTCTTCCTCTGAAAACTGCCTGTTCATATCCTTTGATTATTTATCAATCGGGGAATGACTTATATTCCAATAAATTTGACTCAGTTCTCTATATGTTTGAGAAATGAGGCCTTTATCAGAGACACTGGTTGCAAAAATTCTTTCCCGGTTTTCTATTTTCCTCTTAATCTTCATTGCATTGGCTTGGTTTGTACAAAATCTTTTCAATTTAACATAATCAAAATTGTCCATTTTGCATTTCATAATGCTCTCTATCTCTTGTTTGGTTATAAATTCTTCCCTTCTCCATAAATCTGACAGGTAAACTATTCCTTGCTCTCCCAAATTGCTTATAGTATCAGTCTTTATATCTAAATTATGAGCCTATTTCGACTTTATCTTGGTATACAGTGTAAGATATTGGTCCGTGCCCCGTTTCTGCCATACTGTTTTCCAGGTTTCCCAGCAGTTTTTGTTAAATAGTAAATTCTTAATCCAGAAGCTGGATTCTTTGGGTTTGTCAAAGAGTAGATTTCTATAGTCATTGATCTCCTGGTCATTCTCAAAGAATTTGCCACTGAAGCCTTCTGAACTTTTTTATTATAGCATTATTCTCCTGACTTCTTTTCACAATCTATCTCTTTCATCAAAAAATGTACCAGTTTAAATTTTATTCATAGGATAGCAAACTAAAATTGCAAATTTAAATAAAGAGACTGACAGAAATAAATATTGCTATATTCTGTTTAATTTCTTATCATCTGTGTGCCCGCAAATAAAAGTACTAAGTTCTCACGAAAATAGTGAAGGCCTTTCACCAGGATAGAAACATTCAATCAATAAACTAGAATTTATTTGTCTTTAGTCTTAAACCTAGAATTTAAGTAACCAAATTTGATATGTGGCTACAGTTTCTAAAGCCAAAGAACATATATCTGAAATCTTTTTTTAAGATAGTTTAAGGCTTGTCTAAGTAAAGTTTTTGAGATGCCACTGAAGTGAGAAAGGAAGAACAAATGAGTTCAAGAGGCCTAAAGACAGCAATTGATATCAATAGCCCTAAAACAAGGCATTAATCTCTCTCACACTTTTTGGCTGATGTAAGGACTATATGCAAGCAAGGAAAACCCTAGGCCTCTGGATTAATTTTTTCATAAATTGGCTCTTGTATTGTGACTATATAACTGAATGTGTTGTTAAGAGAAAGAGCAAAAGAACCAGATGGAACATTATCATAGAAATACTAAGAAGCTTAATTAGACTAGGTTACCAGGATTGCTTTGCACAGAAGTCTGATTCTACTGAGATAGTGGCTTGATATCCTTTGCCCAAGGAATACTCTTAGTCTGTCTCTGGAAGCAAAGCTATGTGGACTGGGAGATAAGGGAATCCCTGGCATTAAATCAGCATGGCATCATCTAAAGTCCTGGGGATCAACATTGTTGGTCTTCTTCCCAGAATTTATGATCAGACTCTCAGCAATTGGGTACTTTATGTTCAATTTGGGA
>CM053622.1:187349405-187394779 GCA_028646595.1 Phalanger gymnotis
AGAACTTTAGAAGAGAAAATTGCTATAATTTTATCCCAATTTCCTGATTTCCTTATAATTTTAGCTATATTGGTTTTGTTCATACAAAATCTTTTAAATTTAATGTAATCAGAAATACCCATTTTACTTCTTGTGATGCTTTTTAACTCTTATTTAGTCATAAACACTTTCTTTATCCATGGATGTGTTTTTTGCCATGCTCCCTTAATTTGCTTATATTACCCTATATGTCTAAATCATGTACTTATTTTGACCTTATGTTGGTATATAGTATGAGATGTTTGACTATTCCTAGTTTCTGGCAGACTGCTCTCTATTTTTCCCAGTTTTTATTGAAGAGTGAATTTTATCCCAATAACTGGGATCTTTGAGTTTACCAAACACTAAGTTACTACGGTATTTACTTCTAAATGTTGTGTACCTAATCTATTTAACTGATCAACTACTTTATTTCTTATCCATTGCTAGATTGTTTTGATGATTTCTACTTTGTAGTATAGTTTGAGATCTTGCATTGCTAGGTCTCCTTCCTTCACTTTTCCCCCAACTAATTCCCTTGAAATTTTTGAACTTTTGTTCTTCCAGATGAATTTCATTATTATTATTATTTATACCCTTATAAATAAATAAGGGTGAAAAAAGTGTGTAGCCTGGAGTTAGGAAAACTCATCTTTCTGAGCCCAAATCTGACCTCAGACACTTATCAGCTGTGTGACCCTCCTGTTTGCCTCAGTTTCCTCATCTGTAAAATGGTCTGGGGAAGGAAATAGTAAACCACTCTAGTATCTTTGCCAAGAAAACCCCAAATGGGGTCACGATGAGTCAGGCATGACTGAAAACAACTGAACAGCAACAATAATAAAATAATTCTTTGGCAATTTAATTGGTTGTAATGAAATACTTGCGGTCATTGTACGCACTTTGAATTTCCCAAGACATGATTTAATCTACTTTCCCTTGCTATTAAATTCAGGGCTGAGTTCATTGTCCTTCAGCAGCATCTGTCCAGCATTTCTATTTTTTGACTGAGTTTCATGTTGCCTGTGATTATGTGACAATTGTACAGCATTAGAAAGAATGCCTAAATTGGAGTCAGAGGACCTGCCTTTCAGGACTGGCCTTTTGATTTATCTCTCTGACTTTGGCCACATCATTCTATCTCTTTGAGCTTCCGTTTTGTCAAATTTGAAAGAAAAGAGTTCAATTATATGACTCTGAAGATGCCTTTTAGCTTAAAATATGGGAAGATCTAATGATAATAATATATGCACTGTCAAGTCAGTTCTAGGGGTTGTCCATTCAGCTTTATATCATGGACTGGACAAAAGGCATTCATTTTCCACTAATATTTCATGTATAGATTTTCTTTTTTAAAAATTTATTTATTTTTAATTGACAACATTCAATTCTACAAGCTTTTGAGTTTTAAAGTTTCTCCCCCTCTCTCTCTTTCCCCTTCCCCAAGATGGCATGCAATCTGATATAGGCTCTACATATACATTCGTATTAAACATATTTTCACATTCATCATGTTGTAAAGCAGAATTATAACCAATGGAATGAACCACAAGAAAGAAGAAACAAAACAAAACAAAAAAGAGAGAGGGCAAATAGTATGCTTCGGTCTGCATTCAGATTCTATAGTTCTTTCTCTAGATGTAGATAGCATTTTCCATCATAAGCCTTTTGGAGTTATCTTACAACCTTGCATTGCTGAGAAGAGCCAAGTCTATCAAAGTTAGTTATCACACAATGTGGCAGTAACTGTGTACAATGTTCTCCTGGCTCTGCTCCCCTCGCCCAGCATCAGTTCATATAGGTCTTTCCAGGTTTTTCTGAAGTCTGCCTGCTCATCATTTCTTATAGCAAAATAGTATTCCATTACATTCATATATGACAACTTGTTTAGCCATTCCCCAATTGATTGGCATCCTCTCGATTTCCAATTCTTTGCCTCCATGAAAAGCTGCTATAAATATTTTTGTACACATGGGTCCTTTTCCCATTTGTATAATCTCTTTGGGATATAGCCCTAGAAGTGGTATTGCTGGATGAAAGGGTATGCACATTGTTATAGCCCTTTGGGCATAGGTCCAAATTGCTCTCCAAAATGGTTGCATCAGTTCACAACTCCAACATTAGTGTTCCAATGCATTAGTGTTCCAATTTTCTCGCATCTTCTCCAGCATTTATAATTTTCCTCTTTTGTTGCGTTATCCAATATGACAGGTATGATGTGGTACCTAAGAGTTGTGTTGATTTACTTTTTTCTAATCAACAGTGATTTAGAGCATTTTTTCATATGCCTATAAATATCTTTAATTTTTTTCCTCTGAAAAATGCCTGTTCATATCCTTTGACCATTTCTCAATTGAGGAATGACTTGTACTCCTGTAAATTTGACTCAATTCTCTATATATTTTAGAAATGAGGCCTTTATCAGAGATACTGGTTGTAAAAATTTTATGTTTTCTAATCTTGGTTGCATTGGATTTGTTTGTATAAAAACTTTTCAGTTTAGTGTAATCAAAATTATCCATTTTGCATTTCATAATATTCTCTATCTCTTCTTTGGTCATAAATTCTTTATGACCAAATAAGAGACAGAAAACATTATGAAAAAAAAAAACATTATTCTATATATTTGTTCTCTCTCTCTCTCTCTCTCTCTCTCTCTCTCTCTCTCTCTCTCTCTCCTTTGTCTCTGTGTCTGTCTTCACTTCTGCTTTGTTGTACAGCACATTGGACCTATGGTGCTAGTAATCAAGTCTAGTGGTGGCTTCACTGTCATTAGTAAAAATTATATTTTATTTGTTATAGAAACATTGACATTTAAAATCTTTTGTCCTCCTTTACATTTCATCATTAAATGCCCTTGGAATGTTTTAATTTGGGCATCATTCTAAACTTCCTACAAAATTGTTTTTTTTCTCTCTATTTATAATTATTTTATACTGCTCATAATCTTTTGCCATGCTCCCCCATAATAGTTTATAAATGAGCTTGTCTCCTAAATTGTTATTGCTCTTGAGTCATATCTCATTGCTTTGCAAGGAGACCAAGTGTGCTGTTAATGAGGTGGCTTCTAGGGATTTTTGCTTGTCTCATTGGGACAACCACTTTCCATCACTTAAATTCCTATTACAAATGGAAATAATGTATGTTGATAACTTTTTATTTATTCATTTCACTTTTTTTTTCTTCTGCATGGATAACATTTAAATAAGTCAAGATAAAGTTGATTTGTTGTATGCCATGCCACAGGATGTTATATTAGTCTTTCTTCAAATGTGGTGTTGCTTTTGATTGTTGACCATTCAGAAATCAATTTCTGATTAGTAAGCAGGTATTTCCTATCACTTAAGAACTAGTTAACTTCATTTTTATGAAGTTATTCAGTGCTCACTATATCTAACAATTCTGTTTTCTTCTTGAAAAGAATATTTATACCATTTAGTTATGGGGTTTCATTCAATCTAGAAACCTTTGACTTTTTCTAGATTTTGAATCATATAATACTTTGTGTCCTTCTTTCTTATGCAAAACTTTTCACTGAAGTCATTGAGCATTAAAATATAAGGTGATTTAATTTGGAGAATCTTATCAAGTTCTCACAGAATTTGTCTACATTTTCATCCTCTACAACAGATACAGCCAGATGAGCTCTATCTTTTTCTTTATGGGTGTCATTTTTCTTATGCTTATTATGAGCACTGCAATGTAAGGTGATTAAGTACCTGATAAAATAATGTTTCTTATTGCCATTGGGTGATAAAACAAATTCCATCAATTCAAAGATAGCCTGAAAGCTGCTCTTTCACATAGATGTGACTTTCTTATATCTGGTAGTTTCATTTATAGTGAGAATATCAACATTTTTACAATTCAGCCTCTTTGGTAGCGTGCCAATGTGTTAAATATTGTACGAAGATTTCATATTTTGAGTACCAACAGATGGCCAAAAATTATGATTCTTAGTAACCTATGCCCCTTTCCCTCCATTTTACAATCATTGCTGTAGAACTGAAGTGGACCTGTCTAAGACAGATGGTAATTTTTAGAATTAGAGATTTTTTTTTCCCCATGTGTTATGATGGCAAAAAAAATTCAGCATCAAGAGGTCCCTTGCTGGTGATGATTCTCTGCATTTTTAGTTTAACCAGTACTTGGTAGGCAGATATGATTTTTCATTCGGAACTTCTCTTATTTACACTCTGTATTTAGAAGCTCTGTGCCCTATTCATTTATGATAGTTTATATTAAAGTAAAATGGGCTTCATGTTGAATTCAGTTAAGCTACTTTGCTGAAATGAATTTTATATCTTTGTATGTGTTTAAGGGCTATAACACAGATGATGAACATTTAATTAGTTACATTTTTTCCTAAATGTGGGGGATGTGGCAGAAACCCTTTTGATTTACATTGTAGTATTTAGGTTACAACTCTAATTGAAGAAAAAAAAACTATATTGTATATGATATGAAAAAGAAGATTGGCAGTCCCAACAGTCTTTCCTTTTGTTATAATTGAATCAGACTGAGTTATGGGGCTGAATCTAGCATATGCTTTAAAATATAACAATTGAATGTAATTATTGATCAGACAGGTCTTTTGATTATCTCCCTAGCTTCTCTGTATCTGTTTTTTAGGTTGGATAATTTTCTATGTGGGTAATAGTATTCACTAATAAATATCACAAAGACATTAGATTCAATAATAATTTCAATTGCATATGGATTACATAGAGAAAAAGATATCTGCTAACATGTTATAGCATTCTACTTTATTCTTTTTACAGGCGGGTTCCCATTATTTATTGACTGAATCATGAAGGAAGCTTTCCACTACCTTATTTCTTTCCATTCCCTCATATTTTTTGGTAAGTGTGAAAAATAGTTATTTAAAGCAAAATTCAGTGCTGAAATTTGGAACAAACAAGTAACTGTTGATCATAGATCTAACATAATGAATTCTGTCATAAATATAAATGAAAATCATGAACAACTACAAGTTTCATTCTGTTCAGTAGCCTATGGATATCCAAAGAAAAAATAATCAGAAGATGGAATATCTAGTTTAAAAATAAATTCTAAAATTCCACTTGCAGCAGTATGTTAGAGCAGAGTTCTAGATCTGGTCCTGTGCCTATCTAGTTGTGTAAGGCTGGATAAATAATTTAAGTCTTCTGGGATTTAGTCTTCTTGTCTGTAACATGAAGGAACTAGAATAGCTAATCTTTAATGTCCTTTGGATTGCTATGATCTATTTTTATTTTTTTTTTCTTCCTAGTCCTGACCTGTAAGAGTTCTTTGGTTTAGAAACTCCCCTCATCACTAGGATCTATCAGTTCATCTGTAACTTATAAACTTAAGAGATAAGAAATTGTGAATTGCCAAATTATATTTCTTACTTCTTTGAGCTAGTATATATTAGAGGTATATACCAGAACTTTCTGACCCTAAGGCTGTACCTCTATCCAACGACCTTGTAGTTGGATCTTGTGATCTATGTTTGTGTATAAAGACTAAAGCATTAAATTTATCTGGGAGTAAAGAAAACAGTCACCTTTCAAATGACACTTATCTGGGATTATTCTCATTAATTCATCAGGTTATGCCTATACTTGGAAGTGGAATGTTTGAAAATATAACTCATTTCTACTTTTTCTTTCACACTCCAGTAAAAATTTGGAGAGGAGAATAATTATCTTAATGGAAACAGCATAGTTTACCAACAGGATGACAGGAGAACTAGTAACATGTTTGCAAAGTTAAATATCAGCTCTCCCTTTACCACCCACTGAGGAAGGACTGAATGGTGATAATTAGCAACAATTGATAGTCCTGAGTGAGGAAAAGTATATGCAGTCTGAAAGAAGTCACAGCAACAACCTTTTGAGAAGACTTTGCAAAGTCATGAAGCCAAATTAATCAAAACATGCCCAAAGCTAGGGAGGATCTCTGCTCAGATTTAGGTGAGGATTGTATCAGGAATGGCTTTAGTGAGTTTGCCTCATGCAAAATTTGCATTGTAGGCATTGTACTTTTGTAGCATGTATTCATTTAGCCAACAAATATTTATTACTACCTACTATGTGATGGATACTATCCCAGATAGTAGAGATAACAACAAAAAAGTCCAACAGTCCTTGCTATCAAGAAGATATTGTCTGTATTTCCACACAGCGTTTGTGTATAATTTATATGCTTAAATTACATCTCGCTTGAAAGCTTGAACTAAGTTCCTGGTAATTGAACCAGATGGGCTGGTTCAATTTGAACCTTGTGTTCCTGATACCTAATATGGGGCAGAAAAGTCTGGGAAGTGAAAATACTGGCAAATGGGGGATTAATCAGAAAATAATATGGTGGTGATTAAACTGAATCCTGAATAGAATTAAGTGACTTTAAAATGCATAATTGAGGAGATTCATATTCAAGATATTGGGGAGAGACATTGCAGAGGCAAATAGAAGGCAGAAGAATTGTCATTTGTGGGACAAGAAGGCTAGATTGACTAGATTACAATCTAGTACATTTACTCCACAAATAACGAACTAGATGTGGCAAGAGGCAAGAGGTTCCTGCCGGTGACAGTACATTGAACAGCAAAACAGGAAACAACAGAAGCTTCAATTTGCAATCAAATTCAGGGCATGAAGTGCAGTAATATATAATTAGGCTAGAATAGTAGGTTAGGACCTAATTGTAAAAGTCTTTAAATAACAAAGGAGCTTATTTTGAGTCTAGAGGCAATAGGAAGCCACTGGAGTTTATTAAGCAGGGCAGTAATATGCCCAACCAAAGTGATTTAGGAAGATCACTTCAGTCACCCTGTGGAGGATAGACTGAAGAAGAGAGATTTGGGGCAAGGAGATCAGTTGAGTGTCTATTGCAACTGTCAGGGTGGGAGATCTAATGTAGTGGATGTTTACCTGGAAAAAAAGGGGATGGATGTGAGAAAGAGGCAGGTAGGATAACAAGATTTGGCAACTGACTGAATATATAGGGTGAGGGAAAGTAAGGTGTTGAAGTAAAACCCAAGGTTGCAATCCCGAGTGCCTGAAAATATAGTGGTTACCTCAAGAGAAATATGGACATTCAGAGAGAGTGAATGGGATGTGTTTGGATACGTTGGTCTTAAGGGGTCTATAGGACTTCTAGTTAGAAATTCTAATAGACATTTGGTATGTGGAGGACAGGTGGAAGAACAAGACTGAATATGTATATTTGGGAATCATATGCATAAAGGAGCATAATTAAACTCTTGGGAGTTGTTGAGAACCCTAAATGAGAGAATGTAGATGAAGAAGAGAAAAGTCTAGGAGTGAGGGGTGGAGTACATTCATGATTGGGTGATGATTTGGATGATGATCCAACAAAGAATAATAAAAGTTAACAGATAGGTAAGAGGAGAGCAAGAGTAAAAACTTGGAGAGGAGAGAATCTAGGAGAATTGGGTGTTCAATTTTCTCAAATGCTTCAGAGAAGTCAAATAAGATGAGAATTAAGAAGGGAACATTCTATTTTTCATTTAAGATGTCATTAGTTACTTTGGAGAAAGAAGTTCTAGTTTAGCCATGATGTCAGAAGCTAGATTGCAAATTGTTGAGAAGTGAGAAAAGATGAGATAAAGGCAATGAGTCCAGACTTTTCATTTTTCCCCCTAGGAGTTTAATTCTGAAAACAAGAAACATAGGATTATAGATTAAAGGCCTGCTAGTTCCATGAGGGGATTTTAAGGATAGTTTGCAGCCTGACTGAGTTTGTAGGCCCTAGCAAGTGAGTCTGTAGATGGGTACAGATAAAAAAAATAGAGAGGCGGCAGAGAGAGGGAGGGGGGGGGGCAGAGACAGAGAGAAAAGAAAGAAATTAGATGGAAGGGAATGGGAAAGAAGATATATGTAAAGGTGTGGACCTCGGCAATGAGAAGTGCCACCTTTTCATCAGAGACAAAATTAAAGGAGAGAAGAGAATAGTGATAACATCAAAAAATTTTGTGATATATAAATGGCAAGTAGCCTTGATCTTCTTAAAAAAGTATGAGATGAAATCTTCCCCTGGATTATGGTTAGGTAAAGGGGTGGTATCACATAATTAGGCGACAAGAGAAAGTGTGTTTCTTGTTGGAACAGACACCATGGGGAATGAGATAGAATAGAGTAACACTCTCTTTCTTTCTACTCTTCGTCTTTTTGCTGAGTGTCCTCCATGTTTGGAATCTCATTTCCATTTTCTGGCTTCCTTAGCTTCCTTCAAGACTCAGCTCAGATCCCACTTTCTTCAAGAAGCCTTTCTCCTCTTCTCACTGTTAATTCCTCCTCTCTTAGATTGCCTCCATTTTTCCTATACCTTGTTCATAGACAGATGCTTGCTTGTTATCTCACTCATTAGAATGTAAACTCCTTGAGGGTAGAGACTGGGTTTTTTGTGCATTTATTTTTATCTCCAGCATTCAGAATAGTCTTTAGTACATAGCAGGTGCTTGATAAATGTTTGTTGACTCCCTTAGGGAGGAGTAAGAAGGTTGTTTGCTTCAGTGAAGGCCCAGTTGAAATATTACAAATGTGATAACATTAATTTATTGTGTATTCTGTCAGTTATATTGAATAGTTTCTGTGAAATCCAATCCATAACACATGCTTAAGGGAAGAAGATTTAGCAAGGGGTTTGACAAGGTATGAGAGGTAACAAGGGAACAAGTAATTTGAGAGTAGAGGAAATTGTAGAGTTGAATTGTTTAACTACACAGCTGAGAATAGGAAGGGAAGAAAATGAAACCAGAGCAGGGGTGCTTGCCTGGTAAAGTACTAAGTCATCAAAAGGCTTGGAGGTTACATGAGGTTGAAAACTAAGTTTGTGAGGCATATATAGGGAGAAATAAACAGGTAGAAGACTATGATCAGTTAAGGAAAAATCAGAGTTCTTGACAGTAGAAGTTATTGGAATAGCAAAACTTCCTCTATATATCTGGCATGCCTTTGCCTATACACTTATTCCACAAGTGAGGAGCTAAATGTGGCAAGAGGCAAGAGGTTCCTGCCAGTGACATTGAACAGCAAAGGAGGAACCAACAGAAGCTTGAATTTGCAATCAAATTCAGTTTGCCAAAAGACCCTGGGCCATACCCTGCCTAGAGTCATACAGCTAGTGAGGATCGGAAGCAAGGTTTGCACTCAAATTTTTGAACACTGAACCAACCAGGTGGCTCATTCTCTTTACCAGATACTCATTTGAATTGATCTTTTCCTCAGTTCTCTTTTGCAATTCCCAGGTGCCAAAAAGGTAATCTTATTTGTTATTATCCTTCCCTTAGTGCTGAGAGATGACCTTAATTAAGCATGATGAACTGCCTGTAAGATAATAAAAGTGCCACCAATATCATAAACAAAGTGATTCCTTCAAAATACTTATCCACTATAAATAACATGCATTTTTCAAGCTTTAACATTATCCACAACATTTTAAAATATGATTTTCAAAACAGCAATCAAGAAACATATTTATGCATTCATCTGGGGAATATTATGTACAGGCTCATTAACCTTTTCATGCATATGGCCTCATGTCAGTACCTAATTTTCAGTCCATATTTATGCATCTCTTATAAAAATAAGCCTTATTTTTTTAGCTGTGAATGAATCTTCATATATTAAATGTCCACGGGAAATACTCATTGAAAAGCTTAGCTACATCACATACTTAATATTTTAATATTTCATGGTGAGGTCAAGAGAGAGATTGCATTTTAATCAGAAAGAAGGCTGCTTAACCACTGCTACAAGTCTTTAGATAACATTTTGTAAGTTACTTAAATGTACTGGAAAGATCAAGGTCAGGTTTTTGATCTCTGTATTTTACTTTGCAAAGAGAATAAGTCCTGTTGTGGAGCCACCCTATCAGGTGTGAACCTTGTGTCACGTTTTACTGGTAAACTGAGGCAATTTGCTGAGACTTCCCTCTTCTCCCTTTCTCTTCATCTCACATCACCCAGATGCCTTCTGCCATGGTCTCCTCCTTCATTACTGTCTCTTATCTAAAGGTGGCCCTTCTCCTTGCAAAGGCAACCTCTTCTACATGCACATATGGTCTTATTATACTTTATCTTCTCTAGCAGACTGGTCCTTCCATCATGCCCACCCTCTCACTTATCTTCAACCTCTTCTGGTTTACTGGCTATTCCCTCAGTCTTCATAATCATGAACATGTATCTCCTATCCTCAAAAAACAAAAAAGAAAAACAAACCTCACTTGATCATTCCATCTTCAATAGTTATCATCCTATATATCTTTTCTCTTTTATGGCTAAATCCCATCTTCTATTAGAAGTCTTTACTGATCCCTTTTAATTGTAATTCCTTCCCTCTTCTGATTAGCATCTAGCATCTACCTATCCATCTATCCATCCATCCATCTATCTACCTATCTATCTACTATCACAACTAGGTGGTACAGTGTATAGAATGCAAGTACTGAATTCAAGAAGACATCTTCCTGAGTCCAAATCTAGCCTCAGACACTTGTTAGAATTGTGACTCTGGGCAAGTCACTAAACTTTGTCTGTCTAAGTTTCCTCATATGTAAAATGAGCTGGAGAAGGAAGTGGCAAACCATTCCAGTATCTTCACCAAGGAAACCCCAAATGGGGCCATGAAGCATTGGACACACAATTAAATAAGAACAACAATTTATCTATCTTACTCTCTCTATACCTCTTTTTGTATACTCTGTG
This sequence comes from Phalanger gymnotis, assembly GCA_028646595.1. Lineage (NCBI taxonomy): Eukaryota > Metazoa > Chordata > Mammalia > Diprotodontia > Phalangeridae > Phalanger > Phalanger gymnotis. Next base: position 187,360,138 of record CM053622.1, read on the forward strand.
TATAGCACAGTGGTGTATGGAACAAAGTAGGTACTTAATAAATATTAATAGCAAATGGAAGAATTTCAAATGTTGTAGATAAGTTCACTTACCTTGGCAGTATACTTCTCAGGGATGTACACACAGATTATGAGGTTGACACATGCATTGCCAGAGCTAGCTCAGTGTTTGGGAGCCTCCAAAGGAGCATGAGAGTGTGGGAATATGGGAGAGTATGGGAGAGAAGAGTGATTAGGCTGAAGGTCTACAGAGCTGTTATGCTGGCTTAATTTTTGTGTGCCGTGAAACCTTACATAATCTACTAGTGCCATGCCAGGAAACTGAATCACTTCCATTTGATTGTCTTTGGAAGATCCTAAAAATCACTTGGCAAGATAAAGTAGCAGACACTGAGGTCCTTTCTCAAGCTGAACTGTGAAGTGTCCAAACTCTGCTGCAGAGAGCATTACTTCAGTGGTCTGGCCACATTGTTCAAATGCTACATGTACATTCACATAAAAGACTATTTTATGAAGAACTCACACAAAGGAAGTGCTCACATGGAGGTCAGAAGAAACAATACTAGAATACTCTTAAGGTCTTTCTGAAGAACATTGGAATCAATGGTAAGACATGGGAGATAGCATTTGAATATGAAATTTACACATCTCATGTTTCTTTTGAGCTACTGCAATTTTGCTTTGCTCACAGAGCACAGCGCCTTCTCTGATGCAAGCATGAGATGTATAAATTTAGAGACATCTTCATTACAAATGTTTATATGGACTATTTGTGCCCAATCTATGGTAGAGCCTTCTGAGCTCATATTGGTCAGATCAGCCACAATCAGATACCCTATACCTTGACCCCAATACAGTAATGTTATTTTGTTTCTCTTCAAGTAAAAATGACAACAACCAACCAACTATATACATGCATAGTATATGTACACATACATGTATATACACACATGTATATACATACATATATGTATGAACATATATAGAGTGTATGTATAATATGTATATTTATACAATGTATGTACATATACACCATATATGTTTGTACTATATATCTGTATATATAGTTTGTACATAGTTATTTTTTGTATTTTTTTCACAGTACATGCCCTATTAGACTATGAGCTCCTCAAAGACAGGGACTGTCTTTTAACTTTCTTTTTATCTCTAGCCCTTAGCACAGTGGGGTTCCCTGTACTGAGGAAATTAAGGATTGGGCAAGAAAACAAACAAAAAAAAACCTGAAAAATCCTAACGAAAAGTTTTTTTTTTAATTCTCTTGGAATAGCATCTTATAAAAAGTATCAATTAGTGGCAGCTAGGTGGTGCAGTGAGTAGAACACCAGCCCTGGAGTCAGGAGGACCTGAGTTTAAATCTGGCCTCAGACACTTGACACATGTACTAGCTATGTGACCTTGGGTAAGTCACTTAACCCCAATTGCCTGCCAAAAAGCAAAAAAAAAAAAGTATCAATTAAGAAGAGGTAATAATGCAATGGATGTTGTTATATGCTTGTCCTTTTTCTAAGATGCCTTTATATCATGTGAATGACATTCACTGGGAAATGCAGCTAAAAAGGGCCAACATGGAACTCCATATGGAAGACATATTAGGTCTGTGTTCTCTTTTTTATTTTAGCACAAGCCAAAAGGCCTGTCATAGTTTTGGCTCCTGTCTCCTAAACTCACTGTTAGCATTGGTTCTTTATTTAAAATGAACATGTTAATTCTTATTGTTATCAATCTAGTCAATCTTTAGCTACCGAAATTTTAATTTTCTTGCATTATTTAATGCTCTAGCTTTGTGAATTCTTAAAAATATCTTGGATTCTTTCTCTTCTTGAATTGCTCTAAGTCAATTCATTACAAAATTGTAATTTTGGTATTCTGCTGTCACATTCTCTTTGTAAATTCATTCTCACCTCAGTATAGTTGCACTGAGATGATTTCTGCTTCATCCTTGGTGATCAGCTTTATTGCAGGCTGTTGCTGGAGATTTTGCCCAAGTACTTGCTGTTCAGTAGGACCAATAGATGATATTGTTAAAATCACTCTGACTTTAGATGTATCGGGATGGTCCAGAAATTGTTACCTCACAGGAATTTCATGAGTACTACTTTTGTTTGGCATTTAGTTTGGTTAGGAGTTGGATGTTCCATTGATTTCAGAATAGCAGCAGCCCAAATAGCAATATGATTTTGTTGATTCAATTCTAACTACTAATGGACTTGGAAGAAAGAACAGGAATTTATTTCCTTCATCATAACTGAAGTAACTTTTCAGCTACTCAGGATATGAGATAATGACTCAAGGAACGCGGAGGAGGTAGAGGGACTTTAAGAAGCAACATAGAGTAGTAGATCCAATACCAAAACTGCTGTCAGAAAGATCTTGGTTTGAGTTCTACCTAGGATGCTTACCATATGTGTGAGCATGGATAAACTCACTGTTGATAATTGGTTGCTTTTTCTGTAAAATGGGTAAAAATAGGTAAATATTTGTAATATCAATTAAGGTGAGACTTTCTTACTGTTTTAAAATGATTGTGGCTTTGATTGTGCTAAGCCGCAGGCCCAAACCCCTATCTATTAGGTGCTAAGTCTATGTGGGTGTGAATTGGTAACTAAGGTGGGGCTCTGGGTGGGGCCAATGAAGGTCTGATTATATCTGTGCTCCCAAGTAGGCCCAAAACCCCTAGCTATTAGGTGCTAAGTTGATGTGAGCGTGAAGCCCTCAGGGTCCTACGGGAGGTGCTAACTCCAGAGCCAATAGTATGAGCTTAAGTTCTGGTCACTCAGATGAGGTTCCATGATGGCTAAAGCGTGCGTAAAAAGGGAAGACAGAGCTATTTGCTTAGGACTCTTACTCTTAGTGTGCTGATGTGGAGACTCTGGGCAGCTGTAGCTAAGAGCCCTTCAGCTTGTAAACCTGGATGTTCACAATTTGTTAAACTCTGGAAACTGTATTGGGATTTGAATCAGACAAAGTCTGTCTGTTGATGTTTGTAATTTGTTTATGTTTGCTCTGAAGTTCAGGGTGCTGACTTTTTCCCCTGAACTGAGTGAATGCTATTTGTATGCTGGATTAAAGAAAACTTGTCAAGCCCTTAATGTTGTTTTCCTTAGTAAAACAGATCAAAAGAACCTGGGCTTGTAGTGTTCTGTGAGCTGGTTGTTGTTGGTTTTTCACCCCCACAGCAGCTGCTAGCCATATTGTTGAAACAATATTTTACTGTGAGGCTCAAATGAGATATTATTTTTAAATCTCTTTGAAAACACCAAAGTGCTATATAAAAGTCAGCTGTTTTTATTAATTCATATAGGATAGATCTGGAGAATGAAGAAGAGGAGTTAAAAATATAAAAAAAAGTTTGAAGAAGCTAGTTGGTCCTATTCCTTCATGTTTCATAGTTTCATTGATTATAAATACATTGATTATTTGGTGAAAATTTTGATTTTTCTGATTAGTTGAATTTTAGTGTAAAGCACTGTTTGAGCTTAGCCATGTATTTTAGTCCATTGTGGCCAAGTCTATTTATCATGGATTCAGTTTTCAAAAGGTTTTCAGGTATGAAGAGGTCTCTAATCAAGGATAGAATCACATTTTTTTTTCAAGCTAAAAAATGAATTTGAACTTCTCAGGTTCCAATTTTAGAATCAAATTTGAGCTCTTGAAGTTCCTTCAATTTAGCAAAGTCAAAATGCAATCCCCTCTTCAGAAAGGAATAGAATACTAAAAGACTAATAACAGCTTTTTAGACACAGATGCCCTTTAGTTCACCAAATTGTTTTTCCTATCAGAAATGCTCAGATAATATTTTTTTAAATCCAGTTTTTTTCCCAACCTTTTGGTAATGATATTGGTTTTTAAATTGACTTCTTTCTGTCATCCTCAGTTATATCAACAAGGATTTTTCAAGAAACAGTCATCTCTCATTGTTAGATAGTAGAACATCTAGTTTTATGAAGGCACAATTAAACCTAGATAGCTGCTGGAAAGCCTAATTTTTAAGTCTGTGGATTACTATGAGTAGGAATCCAGGACATCCAAACTGAAAGCAGACACATAACAAGGTTAAGAACATCAAACCGTATTCGTAGTCAGTTATTGTGGAGGAGAATGTCAAGCCAAAGGGAAGGATGGCATTGAGAGTTCAGAAATGCCAAAAATTAAGTTGTACTTCTTACTTGGGCATTTAGAGAAAGGATAAAAATGATTATAGCAATGAATAACAACCTGCAACCAGTGAAGAATGAGCCTGGGTTGAAAAGGAATAATTCATGTTTGCAAATTTGGGATGAACAAGAAATAAATCACTTCATACAACCCAAACTTTGTTAGGACCTTCTTTGGTGGGATGATGCATGCTAGCCATAAATCTTCCTCCTCCTTGAAATGACTGGCCTGTCAGTACCTAGAATTCAAGAGAACACACACTGGATTATGACTTTGGTCATTTGTTTATGAATTTCAGAATGAACACATAGAATTCTAGATCAGTGAACTCTGCACTGCTGATATAAGGAAGAAAATTTTGTAATGAGGAACTATGAACTCAATTTGAAGAGGTGGTAAAATATGTGCACTTCTCCCTTTTCTTTTAGGTCTAAATATGTGATTTCATGGTGGGGATTTAGTGGTATGGAAACTTTCCCAAAGATGTATTAATAATATATAGTCTTAGATAGTTGTTTGAGGCACTGAGAGGTATTGATTTATTTGTCTGTGGTCAACATATGTTATAGGACTATTGTCTACCAGCAATTCACCCCAGAATAGGTTAGGCCCATCCAAAAGAAGAGACCCATCTTCATTATTCCTTGTGAATAGGATTAGTTTTCCCTAAAAGGAGACAGAGTGAACAGATTTTCCTTTGATTGCCAGATGCAGCATCTTTTTTCCATCCCCTTCTCTTCTGACTAACATGAGGTAGGCCCAGGCCTTTCTTCCTGTCCTTCTTGGACAGTTTTCCCTAAAAATGAGACAAAGTTGTTCTTGGACCTTGATTGGCCCTGATTTCCCTGATGTAGCTTCCTGGTCAGTTAAAGGCCTAAAAAGTCCCAACCACACAGGGGCTAGCCTCTTAGATTTGGTAGGTGCCTGAGACCATGCTAGTCACCATAGCCTGATGACCTACTGACCAGAAACATTCATGTAAGGACACTAGGGTGGTCACATCCACCAAATTTAAAGATAAGTGCTACTCTATCTTTGTTTCATATCCTTACTGTTAGGGTAAAATAAATCTCCTTTGTTGTTAACTGTTGAATTACTTTTAAATACATAATTTTTGTCCCCCAAATCACATATGAACTAAGAGAGTGATGGCAGTAGGCCTGCCTTCGAAAGCATCAGAATCAAGACTTGAATCCAGACCTTCCTCACTTCAAGGCTAGTAACTTTGCCATTCTGCTTATGTTACATGAGCACGAGTATGCTCTCTTGCCAGTCTCCCAGGAACAGGCTGCTACATCTCTTTTCAGGTTTTTTTCTCTAATGCCACTGTTTCAAGATCTTTACCAGATGTGTTCCCAATATTGTTAGGGAGCGCATTGACTAGCATCCCAGTTCAATTTAGACACTTAACATCAACTGGATTTTATAAAGGGATACCTAATTCAAAGATGTAGTAAGAACAAATGTACAAACATTTACACCAACAGCTCAAGAGCATCATTCCCAACTAACTAGGCAATCCCTTTCTTTGTTCCCCATCTCATTCTTTGAGGGTGGAGATGGGATGATTAGTTTCACAATTTAGCTTAGTTAGTACGTATCCTTGAACATCAAGTTCATGTCCAAAGGCGCATATCTGACAGAAGAGTCCTTCTACTTAGCTGGGGGCCGCAAAGGTAACTTGAAAAGATTACTTCTTGTACCTCTTGGCATTAATGCTGCGCTGGCTGCAAAACTCAGGCTGGATTCTGACTCTCAGATTCCCATGGCCTGTTCTCCCAGCTTTTTAAATTCTCAAAGTTAGGGACTCCACTGCCAGCACTCAGCATAGAAAAGAAAGAATTAAAAAGTCAAGGAACTGTGTTTATTTCTTGGGGGTCATATGACCTGGGCAGGGTGGGGAAGAGTTCCTAAGCCCTTGTTAGTACATAGTCTGTAACCAGTCTATTGTGTTGAAGGAACCACCTTTATTCCATTAGATACAATGTAACAGAGTTGACTGAAATTGACTCAAGCCCTTTTGAAGATGCTGATTGTTTCGGTAAGTGGCAAATAAAAGAAAAAAAAAACCTCTTCTCATCCACATCACAGAACAACTTAAAACAAAATGTAAAATGTCCATGCAGGCTCCATTCAACACAATTCTTCCAAAAGAGGCCCCACATTGTCTTTTATGTGGATATTCCATCTTAGCAAGATAACAGGGTCTGCACGTGTTTGTGATCCTATTACTCATAACATGCTATTCAATATTAAATAGCTGCAAAGTATCCCCCAGGTTGAATAAGGCATCTTATTAGCATATTTACTATACAACATGTCTCAAAGTCTCAGCGCAGTTTTAGGCTAATAAAGATTTTTGGAATACCCTGTATAATGTGACCATGTCACCTACAGGAAGCATGGAAGGTGGCAGACCATGTACCAAAAATGATATTTTTATAAGCCTCTTAATAATAATTATTTTAAATATGTGATAGAATAATTACTACTATTATTGTTGTTCTTAACAGTACATAGCATTTATGTGGCATTTTCAAATTTGCAAAACATTTTAGATTTATCCTTTTATTTGATTTTCACAACAACCCTATGAGGGTGCTGCTATTCTTATTCCCATTTTACAGATGAGAAAAATAAGACCGAGAGGTTAAGTGACTTGCCCAAAGTCACACAGCTAGGCAAGATTCAAAGTCGGGTTTTCCTGATTGCAAGTCCCTTCTTCTATCTACAACAGGGCTGTCTAAAATATGGCCCCGGGGGAGGGGGAGGGGCACACACAGTATGATTTTATGCTGCCTGCCTGTGGATTTTAATTTTCACAAGCAAAAAAATAAAATAATAATTTGCTTGGAATGTATATTAGATTTTTTAATTCTATCACTAATAATCTTGTTGATGTTAATTTCCTTTGGTGTTTTTAAGCAGTATTATGGATGGAACATATTACATGGAATTTTCAGCCGATCAGCGGGATGTGTTACGTTTGTATGTCTGTATAATGCAGACTAGTTGGTATGTGCTCGGATCCTTGGGGAGGGGTCTCTGGCCAGCAGGGACCCGATCAGGGACAAAGAAGAGATAGGGAGACGGAGGTGGAGAAGTCTCGTTTATCCAGGGAGGCAGCAAGGCTTTCATAGGAGTTTTAGCCAATGCTAGCTCGGCACCTGCAAGGAGGCTTATTGCCAATTATTTAAAAGGTTTAGCGGTGTGTATGCCCTAGTGGATCCCCTGCGCACAGTCTCATGCTCAGGTGTTGCTGAGAGTGTGGAGAACCGACCCAGCCTGTTTGGCCTTGATTGGGAATGGAGGCAGCTCTCTTTTCCCAAAGGACTGGCTGTGAGCTTTCGACAGCACTTAACAAGTATGCACCTACCTTTATACTATTACGTTGTCGCTTTGTTGTTTTGTGTTTGCTTTCATGCTTCATGCCTTCGCCTGTCATAGTGATGATGTGTGTTCCCCCACTTTCTATTAGTGAACTGTATTTTTTATTCTGGGTGTGGCCTTTGAATAATTATTTTGTTTTAATGCTGTCCTGAGATAACCTAAGGTTGGAGAGCCCTGACCTACAATGCCAAGAAGTTGCTCCAACTTCTGTGTGGAATGATGCGGGATGTGGGTGTGAGTGTGTGTGTGTGTTCATGTGTTCATGTGTCTGTGTGTGTTTGTAGGTGTGTATGTTTCTATGTTTGTGTGTTAGGATTGGGAGTCCAGTGTGCCTGATAAGGGAGATCCAGTGAGCATAAGTAGAAACTATGGCTCATTATTCTAGATGTGGAGAAGTAAGCTATAACCAGAATCTAAACTAGAACTCTAGTTCTTCTGAGATTCAATTGACATGCCCTAAAATCCATATTGTATGAAGCATTCTCATGAGCATGGACACACAAATATAAATAAATGAAATGTAAGCAAAATTGCATGATAATTACAACAGAGTTGGAAAACAAAATGTTGCATTTGGTCCTTAATTCTTTTGGGTGCAGGGTCTACTAAATCAACTCTAAGGCTCCTTCCAACTTAAAAAAAAAAATTCTACGAAAGTCTATTTCTCATCCCACTTAAATATTCTTCTCCTGGCTCTTCCCATTCTGGCAAAGATAAAGTTTTGTTTATCTCAAAAAGTTTCTACTGCCCTTGTGACAACTGTTTTGGAGGAGAAAAATAAACTGTGGGGAAGAGAGGATGCAGGGGGAAAATGTTTTTTGTCTTTTTAATATCAATTTGAGGGGAAATATGTGCACTATATCTTGGTGAGTGAAGTGGGAGATTTGTTCCTTGCTAAAAGAAAGAAGGGAGCAGTTGCAAATTAGCTTGTTCTGATAAAGTACCATGAAGGACTATGTGGATAATTTAAATGAACAACAAGCATAACTCCCTAGTGAGATATATAATTAGCAATAACCTGTAAATTTTCTACAAACACTCAAATGATCCTAAAACTACTCTAAATTTATCTTGAAAATGCAAGTATCTCTGTAATTGCTTTATATTTTAGTAAGGGACTTTGTTTATTTCCTCATAGAGGTAGTATCATGCTGATTATTACGTTGCTGTACGAGAATAAATTATTTGGTCAATGATTTTATCCAATAGAATATAATTTATGTTTCATTCTGAGAACAGATTATTTCAAATCATGTCATAGATCTGGTGTGCCAATGATGAGAAATCTCATGTTATCTTTTTGTGTTTCTGAGTGCGACCTGCCCTTGGTGTTTTCTTCCCCCGCCCAAAAAATATCCCTAGTATGCACAGAGTTAAATTATTTCTGAAGTGCTTGTTCATTCTGATAGCTAATAATTGAATATTTTACAGATATTCACGATTTCCCATGGTATTTTTTCCTCTATTGTAGAGTGAGAATGTTGTAGATAGGATTAAGAGTTTACATGTGCACATATGCCAGAATTATATAGTTCATTTTAGCTATTATGTTTAGTGAATGGAAGAAAGATATGAAAAAAAGAATTAACAGCTCCATAAAGTGGTGCAAAACTTTATTGAAGAAATATAGAAGAAAAATAGAAGAAAAAGTGAAACATCTCCTAGGCAAAACAACTGATCTGGATATGGATTGAGGAGAGAAAGTTCTTTTTTTTTTTTTTTTTACCTTTCAATTATTAAAAGTAAGGGATAGATTGGAGTGGGGAGAGACTAAAGGCAGGAAGCCCAATCTGGTGCATCAAGGCTCAACATGTCAAAATAAAAACTCATTACCTTTCCCCCTAAACCCTCCCCACCTACAACCTTCCCAACTACTACCATCTGCCCAGTTCCTCCAGCTCACAACCTAGAAAGTCATCCGGGACTCCTCATTATCCTTCATTCTCCCATAGCCAAGTTATTGCCAAGGTGGAGTTCACCTGTGTACCATCTTTAGAATCTACCTCCTTCTCTCCTGGGATACCGCTGCCACTGAGGTAAAATCACCTCACACCTGGACTATTGCAATTGCCTGGGAGTAGATGCACTATCCTCAAGTCTCTCCCTGCTCCAATCCAACCTAAAGCAAAGGTCTGCCCATGTCATTTCCCAATCAATAAACTCCAGCAGCTTCCTATTCCTTCCAGAATCAAATACAAAATACATTATTTGGTATCAAAGACCTTCATAAAAAAAAGAAAGCCCCAAATGAAGACTCCCAGTAGTAATATTACAGCCAAAATCCAAATCTCTCAGATCAAGGATAAAATCCAACAAATAGCTAGAAAGAACACAAGTACATTGGAGCTGTATCACACAAGATTTAGCAATCAATACTATAGAGGAAAAGAGGGCTTGAATATGATATTCCAGAGGACAAAGGACACAAGATTACAACTATGAATAACCTACACAGGAGAGAAGGAGAGAATTTGGAACTGAATATAAAAGAAAGCAACATTTGAAAATAATAGGTACATATGTCTGACTATTAAAGTTTTTTAAAAAGAAAATTCAAACTTATTTGCATGTATAATTAAACAAATTTAATTATTCTCTCTTATTTTATTACAATTTTACCCTTCTTATCTTCATAACATTTCAGGCAAATATAGAGCTTAAGGCAAGGGCGGGGGCAGGAAAGAAATTAGTAGCCTGTTTCACCTAAGGTAAATAAGAACACAACTAGTTTCCCTTACTGTCTCATGTAAACAGGCCCAGACAAATAGTATCCCAAACTACTCAAAGAACTGGTAGATGTGAATGCTGAGTTAATTTTAGTGATATTTTTAAAAGCAAGAACAAAGTTACTGTGATGAGTGTGGATGCTAGCACTGAAACATGCAGAGGTAAATATTACTCCAACCTTCATAAAAGGAAAGAAGAAAAATATCTGTAAACTATAAGTCAGTAAATGACTTAATTTCCTGAAAAATTATTAAATAGTAATTGATATTTATTAGTACTTTTGCATTAACCAAATGCTTTTATTTTATCCTCACAACAAACCTTTCAGTTAGGTTCTGTTAGTATTATTAACTCCATTTTACTGTTTATGCTCAAAAATGATACTTGACTTGCCCATAACACGTCAATAGCAAGAATTAAGACACAGGTCTGGGAAAAATAACTAATATATTAGACAGCAGAATAAAGCATCTGAACACTAAAATGTAGAGCTAAATTTAAATAAATAAAATAAAATTTACAATGATTTTTATTTGTATTTATTGAACTTTTATTATTTAAAAAAATAATGGATGAAATATGATATAGGGTTCTTTTGGAAATCTACTGTCACAAGGCACCCTAGAGGTAGTCAAATGATAATCTAAGACAAAAAATAATTTTGTTATATATTGATTCTATGAGACAGAAAAAGGGAGGGAGAAATATACCTTATTAGGAAAAGAAATAGGCAGCATGCATGTAGAATAATGTGGAAAGTACTCCTTCCCACAATCATGGAAGGAGTGGGGAGAGTAGGTGTCACTTGAATATTACTTTAACTGGTAAAAAGAGAGCAGAATACATATAAATGTACATACACACAGATTATTGTAAGACTACATTCAACACTACAAAGATACAAATAGAGAGGGAAATGGAAGTACAAATAATAATAATTAATAAAAATGATGAGGAAAATGATAATATTTATATAATTCCTATATTTCAGGCACTATGCTAAGTGTTTGGGTAGGTTCAGAGAGGGGTTAATTATAAAGAAAAAGAACCTTAAACTTGGAGAGAGGATAATGAAAAGAAACTTTAACAAAAAGAAAGATTAGGGTAAGAGTTTACAATAAAGAGCAAATGAGGAGTACAAAGAACAAAAAGTACAAAAGAATAAGGTTAAAGGAAATATATCATGAACTATCATGATTTTAAAAGTGGTTGGATTGGGACAGCTAGGTGGCACAGTGGATAAAGCATTGGCCCTGGTGCCAGGAGAACTTGAGTTTAAATTTTGCCTCAGACACTTGAAACTTAATAGCTGTGTGACCCTGGGCAAGTCATTTAACCCCAATTGCCTCAACAACAAAAAAGTGAATGGATTGAATTCCCATAAAATGGAAGGGGTGATTAGATTAGAAAGAAAAATCTGACAATGTGTTGTTTATATGAATCACTTTTATAGTGTAAGGACTCACACAATTAAAAATCTATTAAATCTATTAAGTAAAATCTATTAACTCTTAGCAGAACAGGAAAAAAGTGGTAATAATAATTATTTCAAACAAAGTAAGAGGAAAATAGTTCTAATTAAAATAAATAAATGAGGAAATTGCATTTTTCTGAAAGATAAAAGGCAACAAATTAATTTCAGTATTTCACATTTAAGCACAGAACTTAAAGGAAATAGTAATTGAATTACAAGGAGAAATATATAGTAAAACTAAAATAATAAGATATTTCAATGCATCCCTTTTAGCCTTAGATATGTCTAATAAAAATAAACAGAAAAGAAGTTAAAGACCTGAAAAGAAATTTAGAAAAAAATAGATATGATAAAGTTCTGCTCATTATTGAATGAGAATAGAATGAAATGTCCAAAATTGTCAGCTGTACAGGACACATTTACAAAAAAAAAAAAATTGATCATGTCTAAAGACTTAAAAACTACACAAATAAGTGAAGAAAAGCAGAAATATTGGATATATACTGACCACAATACAATAAAATTATCTTAAATAAAAGACCCCAGAAGGAATGAAGTACTAAAACCTCAATTGGAGACCAAATAACATTTCTAAGAAACTGATAGGTTGAGGAATAAATCATTGGAATAATTGTTTATTTCATTGAAGATAATGACAATAATAAGACAAAATCACAGCATTTTCTTTTTGTATGTAGCCAAAGCAGTCCTTCGGGGAAAATTTCTCTCTCTTAAACACTTCAAGAGAGAAAAAAGGGAAAGAGAGGAAGAATAGTTCAATGAGTTTAGAATGCAAAAATAACAACAAAAAATAAACTAGAAAACCAACAATTTTTAGTTAAACATCAATTTGGGAATCTTCACAATAAAGTTTAATAAAATAAAAAAAACTTATTGAATTTAATAAAACTAGGGAAATGAAGAAAAATAAAATAGACAAAGCATTAGCTGGTTTGATTTAAAAAGAGGAAAAACAAATTACCAGCATCAAAAATTTAACAAAAGATAATTTAGAACAAAAAAAAGTTATGAGTTGAAAGTATCATCTTCTCATGTAGTAATGTAAACAGTTTGGAATTATTGTCTTTTATCATTTCCCTTTCTTGTTTACCTATTTATGTTTCTCTTGAGCCTTACATTTGAAAGTCAAATTTTCTATTCAGCTCTGGTCTTTTCATCAAAAATGCTTGAAATTCCTCATTGAATATCCATTTTTTCCTCTGAAGGATTATACTCAGTTTTGCTGAGTAGGTGATTCTTGGTTGTAATCCTAGCTCTGGACCATCATATATCAAGCCCTCTCATCTCTTTATGTAGAAGCTGCTAAATTTTATGTTATCCTGACTGTGGCTCCACAGTACTTGAATTGTTCCTTTCTGGCTGCTTGCTGTATTTTCTTCTTGATCCGGGAACTCTGGAATATGGCTATGATGTTCCTGGCAGTTTTCATTTTGGGATCTTTTTCTGGAGGTAATAGGTAGATCCTCTCCATTTCTATTTTACCTTCTGGTTCTAGAATATCAGGGCAGTTTTCCTTGATAACTTTTTGAAAGATCATGTCTAGGCAATTATTTTGATCATGGTTTTAGGAAGCCCTATAATTTTTAAATTATTTCTCCTGGGTCTATTTTACAGGTCAGTTCTTTTTCCAATGAGCCTTTTTTTTCATTCCACATTGCCTTTTCATTTTTTTTTTCCATTCCACATTGCCTTTCATCCACATTGCCTTTTATTTTCATTCTTTTGGTTTTGTTTTATTGTTTTTTGATTTCTTGTAAAGTCATTAGCTTCCAATTGCCCCTTTCTAATTTTTAAGGAATTATTTTCTTCAGTGAGCTTTTGGATCTCCTTTTCCATTCGGTCAATTATGCTTTTTAAGGTAGTCTTCTCCTCATTGGCTTTTTGGACCTCTTTCGCCTTTTGGCCTAGTTTGTTTTTTAAGGTGTTACTTTCTTCAGTAATTTTTTGTGTTTCCTTTACCAAGCTGTTGACTTGTTTTTCATGATTTTCTTGTATCATTCTCATTTCTCTTTTCAATTTTTCTTCTACATCTCTTACTTGATTTTCAAAATCCTTTTTGAGTTCTTCTATGGCCTGAGATAAATTCATATTTTTTCAAGGCTTTGGATATAGGAGCTTTAACTTTGTTGTCTTCTGAGTGTACATTTTGAACTTCCTTGTCATCATACCAATTTTCTATAGTCATAGTTTTTTTTTCTTTTGTTTCCTCATTTTCCAGGCCTATTAGTTGACTTTTAACTCTTCGTTAAAGTAGAACAGACTTAAAATTGGAAAAAATATTAATTGCTCATGCTAATCAAACTACCAATCCATTACTTCATAGAACTACAAACATGATAATGAATGGAGAGAAAACAAAGGTTAAGAAGCTCAAGCAAAATAATGAAAAATGCAAGAAAGGAGCCTACCAGTATCAGATCACAAATTATACTACAACACAGTAATTCTGAGATCAATTTGGTACTGGATGAAAAATAGAGAGATTGATTGATGGAGGAGATTAGATATACAACAAACACAAAAATCCTAGTTGCTGGGATAATGACTCACTATTTGATAAAAACAGCTGGGAAAATTGGACAACAATGCAGAAGAAATGAGCTTTAGATCAACACCTTGCAACTTATACCAAGATAAGTTTCAAATGTATATGTGACCTAGATATGAAAGGCCACATCATACACAAATTAGAGGAACATGGAAAAAAATTGCCTATCAGACTTATGGATAGGAGAAAAGTTCACAACCAAATTATATAGAAGCTAAAATAAATAATTTTTTACATAAATTTATATGTTTTTGCATAAACAAATCCAATAAAGCCAAGATTAAAAGAGGAAAAATAACTGGGATAAACTCTTCATCAAGATTCTCTGAGGAATGTCTTATTTCTATGATATGAGAAAATATTCAAGTTTATAAGAATAAGCACCATTCCCCCATTTATAAATGATCTAAGGAAATGAACAGGTAATTCTCAAGTGAAGAAACTCAGGCTAGATTTATCCATAGGAAAAAAAAATCTCCAAATCAATAGTAATCATAGAAATGCAAATTAAAGAAATTTTGAGATTCCTCATTATAGACATTAGGGTGGATGAAAAAAAAAAAACATGCTCATTGATACACATAGTGGATCTGTGAAAGGGTATAACCATTCTGGAAAGCAATTTAGAATTATATACAAAAAGTTAGTAAATGTGCAATCCGTTTGATTTAGCTATGCCACTGAGAGGCCTATATACAAAAGAAATCAAAAGAAGAGTCTAATATATGCAAATATATTTAAAGCAGCTTTTTCATGTAAATGATATAATTGTTGTTGTTCATCCTTCCTTCTGGAAGAGGACCAATGACATCATGAGGGTGATGTCTTGACTTGCATATGAATTGAGTTAAAGTGAGGCAGAGCTAAGCAAAATCATCACTTTCACTCTCTCCCCCAGTCATCCAGAGTCCAGTAAGGCAAAAAGCCCATCGGTTGGAAAATAACTATAAGAATGAGATAGAATACAATTATGTCACAAGAAATAAATTATTTTAAAGAGACATTTAAAAAAACCTGAAGAATGAAGTAGAACCATAAACACAATTTTAAATATAATACCAATAGTACAAAATAAACATTTTGAAGGGTTTTAAAACCTGATGAAGAATGAAATAAGCAGAACAAGGAGACCAATTTATACAATGACAACAACACAATAAAGTGAAGCAACTTTGCGAACTCTAAGGACTGTGATCAATACAATGGCCATCCATGATTCTAGAGAATCAATGATGAAGCACATTAGACTTAGGTTGTAGAATGAGACATGCATTTTTAATATGGTTATTTCCAAACAATAAAACTGTGTTTAAATGCTAACTATGTTGATGAAATTTAATTTAAGAAGGTTTAGATTTGCATGCAAATAAATATTTAAAAATAGAAGACAGAGAGGCATGGCTAGATGATGATTCCTGTTATTGGTTTAGTACAGTTACAATCATGTGACTTGACAACCTAAGTAACTTTGGAGGAGATTAGACAAGATGACCTATCTCTAAGATATCTTCAAGCTCTGAATCTAAAATTCTGTGACTGATGAATAATAACTTTAAGAAAATAGGAGTCTTTATCTTAGGTTCTAGTTGGCCACACTGAAAAATTAATTTGTTAAATTTCTGAATATTTTTAAAACTTAAAGTATAGGTACTTTATATGGTTTAAAATTAATTTTATTTAATCTGATAAATGTAGTACTAATTATCTGTGTACATATACTGCAGAAAAGCCTTCCAGGTTGCAGGTAAAGTTTCCTAACAAGGCCATCCAAAGTAGAATGGACACCCTTTGGAATTTGTGAGTTTCCCTTTATTAGTTCAAGTGACCTTCAAGTGACCTTGAAGCTAACAGTGGATGTCCACTTGTCAGATACGTTATAGCAAGGGTTCTTTTGAAGTTATGATTTGGAATAAATTGTAACTGAGATCTCTTGCAATTCATAAACATTGTGATTTTGTGGTAACATTGATCTCAATCTCACTGGTGTTATAGAGGCAGTATGGCATACTTGACAGCATGTTAGAAATAGAATCAGGAAAACTTACAACTCACAAATGATATGACAGTGGGCACATTAGTTAAGCTTTTAGAAGTTCAGTTTCTTAACCATGAAATGGTAATAATTATAACTCTTAGCTTGTGAATCAGATATCTTCAAAGAGCTTTTGCAAATTTTCAAATTTTGGATGAATTTGAGTATTATTATCTCAGAATGGAATTGTTAAGTTAAGAAATTAATGAAATCCAGACATCAATTGAACTTAATCAAACCAAAGGGTAACAGCTAAAATCTTACATACATGCCTACTGTTTTGAAAATGCAACACTGCTTTAAAAAATATTTAGGCAAAATCTGAGAGGACCACAAGATGGCAGTATTCTTCCTTGATGATCTACATACAATCACTTCATCTCATTCTATCTCTTTTTCTGTGTATATGTGCCTCTTCGATAAATGTAGCTGTGTATCTTTTTTTTTTCTCTATCTCTTTGTTCTTTCTTTTTCTTCTCATTGTCTTTCTCCATCTTGGACTCATTTGGGTGAAACAATATTAGATAGGGCCTAGGCAACTGGATTCATTTAACACAAAGTATAATTTAATGGTTAACCATTATTTTAACCTATAAAAACATCAAATTTTGATTGTATCGATTCTTTTATTCATACTAAAGGAGACACTGACCACGCCTCTTCAAATCCTTGGATATTTTTCAATCAGTGAACATTCAATGCAATCAACAAGCATAAGGCTGGGGAAGTAAATACAAAAGTGAGACTGTTCTTCTCATAGAGTTTATATTCAACTATTTACATTTTTTTTTCTATTTTGACATGGTTAGAGAATTATAAAAGCAAAGGTGATATTGATTTGAGGGTCCTTCACATTTTTGTGGTGAACAAGGGAATAAAGGCAGAAAATCATTTTAAAAGGGAACTTATGGCATAATCATGAGATATGTGATCCCCAAAGCTGTTAGACTGAGTCTTAAATCTCTTCTGGTTAATCGAGCTTTGTCTCATTTTTTCAGAATTGTAAATCTGAAGCATTCAATATATGTGGCAAAAAAGGTAAATTGTCTAACACAATACTGAAAATAATTTTAACAAACAACCTGTAAGCCTAGAATACACATATAGTATCATTTTTGTGAAGTGCCAGAATCTGGGTGTGAAGTGCGAAGTCAGAATCTGGGATGTTTTTCATTCTTCTTACTCTAAGAAACTAGATCAAATGAGAAATAATGTGCTTAAATGAATCCCTTAGAGGTTTGCTTATGCAAAATAATAGGAGATACTGCAAGTAAACTTGGAATAAAAAGCTTTGGAGTCCTGAAAAGCTATTTAATGAAAACAAAACATGATAAATGAACTGTGCATATTTTCCAGAAATGAAATGAAAATCCTTAGCCCTAGCTGTTATGCTTCAGAGACTCTGTTCTTACCTACCTGTGATGAATATCTTTCCACTTACCTTTTCAGAATTTCACATGACTACTAGCATTGACCCATTGATTTTTCAACAAGCTTAATCAAGCATCTCCAGGGTCTAACAACTACCATCAAGCAGTCAAGTACACTCACATAATGCCCAGTCACTAGATAGTTTTCAGGGTCAGTCAATCACCTAGGTGATGAAGGCAAATTAAGTACTCTCCCACTTATATGACTGCTTTCTGTGGAAATACAGTCCCTAGGAGAGCCACAACCCAGACCAAAGAGATTACTTAGCACTAGCTTGCTTGAGTAAAGCATTGTGCTGGATAAGGAGAGGTATTTATCAGCATCTCTATTCCTAAACTGATAATGTGCTGCAGATTTACCACTTTCCTCTCAGGGTCAGTATGCATTCAACTTCTCTAGAGGGGTATCTTTAAAGAAAGAATAATTGATTTGGTCAGCTTAGTCTGAAATGACCAGTACATCCTGTGCCCTGAAACTCCATGGTGGTGAATAGCTTACTTTTGAGGAGCACTGTATCACATGGGTAGGTGAAATTCATTCT
Source organism: Phalanger gymnotis (assembly GCA_028646595.1). Lineage (NCBI taxonomy): Eukaryota > Metazoa > Chordata > Mammalia > Diprotodontia > Phalangeridae > Phalanger > Phalanger gymnotis. The sequence goes on from CM053622.1 coordinate 187,378,477, forward strand.
CAGAATAGAATGCAAGCTTCTTGAAGGCAGAAGCCATTTCGTTTTTAATCTTTGTATCCCCAGTGCCTAGCATGGTGCCTTGTATAAAGGAGGTACTTGATAAATGCTTGTTGAATGATTGATTATTTGAGTGAGTCTGGAGAGCTAGTTGGGGCTTTCAATCATAGAGAGAAGCTTCTGATTACTAGGCCCCCAAGTCCATTGAAAGCTTGAATTTATGTGGGGCTTTAAGATTAAAAACTGTTTACTACCACCCTCAACTCCTTCCCCCACCGATGTTATATTCGAGGAAAAATTTTAAAGAAGTTAATTTTTTTTGGCTTTTGGTCTCATGGTGAATGTTAGAACAAGAATTCAAAAATGTTAAGATAAAGAATATGAACACAGGTCCTTTGAAAGTTATCTTTCAGATCTTATCATTATATCATACTACCAGTACCTTGGTCTATATAAATCTTCCCAGATTCTACTGAATAAAAGATTTCTTTTTGCAATGTTCCTCCACGAGGCAGAATTTTAATTTTTTGGAGATTATCTAATCTACATTTGTCCATTACTTGATTTTGAGAGAAACCAATTCATACTTCATTTCCTCCTGGACAAAAAATTGGCTGAAACAAGTAAACATTAGATACAGCATTCACATTCTCAGTATCTAATGTCTACCACCAAAGTCCCATGTGATATTATAGAAGCTCATGTTTCCTGAACTGTGACATTTAGGCATTAGGGCCTGGTTAAATGTACACATATGTGATATTTCCTTACATAGGATATTTCTGGAGATTATATTTACTCATCCTACCACTGTCTTCTGAATCTTTGGGAAAATATCAGGAGGAACTCACTGAAAATTCTTCATTCACTCATCAAGTATTGACTGCAGCACCCTTGTATGTATGTATATCACCCTGTGCTAGGTATGATGAAAACACTAAAGAAAGATAATATGCATTCCCTGCCTTCCAGGATCATATAATATATCTGACCAAATAAAACATGAATTCAAATTAACAAACGTTTATTAAGCATTTACAGTATGTAAATTGCTGGGAGACATAGTCCTTGCCCTCCTGGACAGCTAATACTCTTATAGACATGTATCACACATTCACAGAGAACTGACAGATGATGTGACAATTGTATGAGAGCTATATAAAATAAACTTTTAAGTGAGATATGAGGCAAAGTTTTTCGAAGGAGGGAAATATGGAAGGCTTTATCACCTCGTCACTTCATACTTGGATTATTGTAAGAACCTTTCATCAGTCTGCCTCAAGTCTCTGTCTTCTCCAATCTATCCTTCATTCAGATGCCAAAGTGATTTTACTAAAGTGTAGGTCTGATCTCATCATTCTAAACATTGAATTCCAAAAGTTCCCTTTTGCATCTAGGATAGCAGATATGCCCCCCCCCCCCTTTTTTGTTTTGTTTTGTTTTGTTTTGGCTTTTAAAGCTGAAAGGAAGCTAGGTGGCTTAGCTGATAAAGCAAAAGTCTTTGAATCTGGAAAACCTCACAAATTTAATAACTCTGTGACTCAGACAAGTTCCTTAACATCTGTCTGCCTCAATTCCTTCAAGAAATGGGGATAAAAATTACAATCACTTAAGATTTTTGTGAAGATAAAATGATAAAACTTTTGTAAAATGCTATTCATTCCTTCTCAGTAGTGATAACTTATTACTGTGAAAGTAGCAACTTCAGAGTACTTAGTCATGACCCTGGAAAAACAAAGCATAGCATCTTAGCCAGAGTCTGCTTTGGATCATTTTACAGGAAATTTACATATCTCTGAGATGCCTACCGAGGATATTAGGATGAGTACACCTTCAGAAAGGATTTGTGAGAAGCCACAAGAAAAAGAGCATATTATGTGAGCTTTTGGAGGGAAGAGACTGGAGGTAGGGAGATCATACAAATTGATAGCATGAAAAATCTAAGAGATCTTAGGATTTATCTACTCTAATCCTCTTGTTAAAGATAGAAGGAAATGGAAGTCATCAAAGGTGAAGCATCTTGCACAAGCTCATATTACCAATTAGTGGCAGAGGCATGATTAGGACCCAGGCCTCTTGACTTCTTGAATCCTTGTTTTACTCAGTCAACTAGCATTTATTTAAAATCTACTATGTGGCAAGAACTGTGGTAAGTACTAGGACTTCAGAGAAAGGAAAAAAGGAGCTCACAAAAACAAGGAAAATCTTTAGAAGTCCAGTCATGAAGTTGAAGAAAGCCTGGAATACTTTTATAATTGAAAGAGAATTGGTTTGGGAGTTATGGTGACTAGGTTTAAATAGACTTTGCTTCTCAATAAGTTTGTCTAAAGAGAAAAGTCACAACCTCTCTGGACATCAGTGTTCACACCTGTAAGATGAAAGGCTTCAGCTAGATGATCTCCTGATCTCCAAGGTCTCTTCTAGTTTTAAATCCTATTCTCTTTTTGCAGTGGTTGGTGGTAGTGGGAATGGAGAGGAAAAGCTGGATAAAGGAAGAACTGACAGGATTTGTTGGCTATCAGTAAGGCATAAGAAAAGGAGCAAATCATTTAAGGATCTGGGTGTGGATGATTTATGAATGATAAATCTTGTAATGGAAATAATGAAATTGGGAGGTGATGCCAGGGTGGGGATATGATTAATATCACACTTGTTAAAAGGCAGGGCTTCCTCTCAGTACTTTACGCTTGCCATTCTGATAAGTGCCACTAAATGGCAATGCTGCTTTGCACAATGTACCTCCTATAACCAGACTATCTTAGTCAGTTCAGTCATTTGTCAGTCATGCCCAACTCTTCATGACCACATTTAGGGTTTTCTTGGCAGAGATACTGGAATGATTTGCCATTTCCTTCCCCAACTCATTTTAGAGACGAGCAACTGAGGCAAACAGAGTTATGTGACATTCCTAGTGTACACAGATAATGTCTGAGGCAGGATTTGAACTCAAGTCTTCCTGACTTCAGGCCCAGTGCTCCATCCACTGCATGAAGTAGCCTGCTGGCCTTTATTGAGGTATATATAATTGTCTTAAAGTGTGTAGACCAGGGGTGGGGAACCTGCAGCCTCAAGAGATTTGTTCTGTAGTTTGGATTCAGTCAAAGAGAGCGTTTGAGAATCTAGAGGAACACATGTGCCCTTGAAGTCTCAGGTTCCCTACCTCTGGTGACAGACTCAGTCCTGCCACTCTGCTGATCTGCCTTTTTCATAAAACAAAATAAAATAAAAATTTAAATTTTATTAAAACATGTGGATATTGATTACATGTTAATTTTAAGAAGGCTTACCATTTGAAATGAGGTTTAAAATACAGACATATATCTACATGTATGTGTGTATGTATGTATATATGTATGTACATATTTTTTCCTGGCTCCAGAAGTCCTCTTTTATGCCTCATTATGTCATGAAGATGACCCAGTGTAATGAATCTTCTCTCAGGTCTTGCCAGCCTGGGAAGGCTTCCAGTACTGGCCCAGCTGCAGACATCATGTCTGCTGTCCTGGGAACATAGTAGCTAATCTCCAAAAGGTCATGACTACTAGGTCATTCACCATGTGAGGATCTTTTTGGACCACAAAAATTCCTGAAGACTATGTACTAATGAGCAGAAGGGATGTGTTCCATGTCAGTGTAGCAAATACCAAATGATAGAATTGTAGAACTTTTGAAATATGTTTAAATATCACAGCTGGCTCCTTTCTGACTAACTCAAACTGTGATTAATTCTCATTTAACTTATTCAAAAATCTGTCATCCTCCTAGAGTGCTAATTAGAAGTGACTTTGAACAGGCTCCTGCAGCTTCAGTGTGAGACCTCCTGAGGCTGCCCTAGCCCTCTACTTTATCAAACCCAGTCTTCATAGGTCTTATACCTCTGTTTATATTATCAAAGAGATGCTCATTAGTTGCCTCCACCTGCTTGGTCTAATTGTGTGTAGTGTAAAAGAAAAGGGAAATGATTTGCCATAACCTTATACACAATGCCTTATCCCCTAATTTGGAGAAACCTTCAATAAATGCGTTCCAGTTTCCCTAACCAATAGTATATTCCCAGTATGTATGGAGCAGTCAATAAATATCTGTTGAACTTGAAATGCTTCTTTGAATTAATTAGATAATAATTCCAAATATCATATAATTATTAAATTATATTCTATAGCCTGTAAACATAGACTATTCAACCTTCAAGATCCTCCTTAAGTCCAACTTCTTTCATGAAATCTGAACTATCAATTACATTCATCACTTCTTTCTTCTTCTCTGAACTTCCATACTGCTTGATTAAATGGTTTCTCCCTATCTTTGATGATTTTTATGCATATTAGTCTATTTCATCAGCAAGCTTATTGAGGTGCATATCCTATACTTCTCTCCAGCCCCCATAATGCCTAGCACAGTTATCATTCAGACCGTACATTAGCAATTATCAAGCATTTACTATGTATGAATTCAAATGATTTAGCCTGCTCAAAAACTGTCATTTTCCAGTGGTAAGGACAATGATGACCATGACCTGGTAGCGGCATTATTGAAACAATCTCAGTATTGGATAAAAATTTTTACCTCTGATGAGAAGTCATCTAGTTTATCATTTTTTTTCTCCTATGAATTAACTATTTCAACAGTATCATGCCAATTCCTCAAATCAATTTACCTTGACCTTTTGAAACTTCATTTCAAAAAGCATTATTTTAGTATTACCACCACCACTCCTACTGTTGATGAAGAAGATGATGATGATAGAAATAGTAAAATAATAAATTAAAATATAATAGGAATAGAATGAGGTATATAACATTTTATTTTTGTTCTAGCTGCTACTGGAGTTGTCTTAAAGATAATTGTATTGAGTCTACAGAAGATGAGTCAACAAATACTTGTTGACTGAGCAAGTAAACGAGTATCTATGCCAATACTTCTATTCAGTTAAAAATATTGTCAGCATATAACTTGTATTCAAGCTATTTAAATCTAAATCCTCCCAAGGTACCATCAAAGGCAACACAACAGCAACAGCTACAAGAATGATATCTGTATGACCTTGATGGCAGCAAGTACCTTCATATACATTACTTTGCTCTGTCCTTGCAATAAACTTATGAAATATTAAAACTGAGTCTGAGACAGTTTAAGTGACTTTCCCAAAGTCACAGGGACAATAAATGGTAGAAGTGGCACCTGGACTGAGTTCTCCTGACTTCAGATTCCATTATTCCATTCATGGTGATTTAGTGCTTCAGCTCTCCTCTTGTCCATGTATACATGGAAACTGAATCATTTCTACATCTTGGGAAAGTTTTCGTAAAAAAAAAATAGGTTGTGTGTAAAATTGCTTATTAGGTGCCACCACTGTTATGTCCTACAATGGGAATTTGCTTTTGAATATGTCTAGCACTGGGCTAAGTACTGAGGTTATAAAGAAAGACAAAAGATAGTCCTAGTTGTTATACGGGATCCCTTTTAGACATGATTTAATCTTGGTGACAACAAACACCTAGATTTTTCACTCTAGTCAATTCCAACATCCATCCCACTGCAACTGAATAGATAGCATAATTTTGTCAGTATGTTCTCTCATTTTGTTTTCAGGGGTTATTTTTATTTTCTTGCTATCTTTATTGAGTCTTTATTTGGGCCATAGTTATAAGTAAGTCCTTCAAATGCATTTATTGAGGGCCTGTGATCTCTGCCATTGATCGTAATTCCACTATGTACAAAATTATAGTAGCCCGTGTTGAAATAGCGTTAGCTGCAAAGTGACTTGGTTGCTTGAAATAACAAAGAGGAAAAGGAGCAGAATACAAATGGCTTCCAATTCTACACAATGTCAGTGAGGAGTAGTGGATGGTGCTACGCTGTATCGTGATGCCCTACATTTAAATCTTGCCTCTGGTGCTTACTGTGTGAATGGAGGTAATTCACTTTAATTCTCAGTCTCAGTTTCCTCCAAAGGTGTGTATAAGTCAGAGGCGCAAGATGTGATTGTTCACATGGCCCATGCTCTCTTCATGCTTGTGGTTCCTTCATCTGTATAGATAATAATAAATACAGTAATTACCTCAGTATTGTTGTGAGGTTTAAGTAATGTGTTTATAAAATACTTTGAGAAGTTAAAAATGCCTCATAAATGTCAGTTATTATTACATTATATTAAATAACAGTTATTATTACACAATTGAAATAACTTCTAGTATGACAACAAATTGTTTACTAAAAAATAAAACCTTTCCATTAGAGAGGAAAGAATAATGGACTTGGAGTTAGTTCAAGTTTGTGAGTTTAAGCTTCAAAATTTGTGCTTCCAAACTCATGTGCCCCTTAAAAAGTTATTTGCCTCACCCCAAAGCTCAGTTTTCTTATCTTTATAATAGTAACTTATTAATTTTCATTATTTCTTTCATAGGAGTTTGTAAGAAAGAGATTTTATAAACTCAGAAGGTCTGTGTGTCTAAGTTGTTTTTATTTAGTCACAAATAAGCGCAAGCAATCTTAAACTAAATTTTAAAAATTTCAATATGAAGGAATATGATAGATAATACTCTTTAAATATCATCACTTTTTCCCAGGGAGGCATGAATAGATACCTCTATAGTTTCCATTGCCCTCCCTGTCAAGTGAGGAAGGAGACTGTAGTTTCAGACTAGCCACTCTGCTCTTCTCAGATAAAGTTTACTAAGCTATAATTTTATCTAGCTGCCAACCCCCACAACTCCCTATAGTATGAATCTAGGGAAAATAATATTTATGTTCAATCTGAATTCCTTGCTGTTATCCCTTAGTGGGAAAATAGTTCCCCAAATTATATATCCAAGGTTTGGCTTATGACCCACCAAAATCCAGTTCCACAATGAATACATGTAGTGAATAGTAAGTAAATCCATTTATACAATCTTATGGCAAAAAGGAATCTGAAAAAAAATATATACAGAAGATAATATATTAGACAATATACACAGTAAATGAGTTTATCCATTGGGAGTGAGATATTTAAGCTCAGACAAGAGAGATTCCTATATCTTACCCAGAGGTGAAATTCCCTGAAATTTCTAGTGTAATATGCTTGGTTTAGGGACAGGATGATCCCATTTGCATTTTTAATGGCAATGATACTGGAGTGGTTTGCCTTTTCTTCTCCAACTCTTTTTACAGATGAGAAAACTGAGGCAAACAGGGTTAAGTGACTTGCCTAGGGTCACATAGCTTGTAAGTGTCTAAGGCTAAGATTTGAACTTGGGTCATCCTGACTCCAGGGCTTGTGCTCTATCCACTGGGCCACCTTGCTACCTGCCAATGAAGATTCATACAAATGGGCTTTGAGCCAAGGGTACTATTTGCAAGTAGTATGAACAGCACACATGTAGAGTTTTACATGGCAACACTTTTTGTAAATGATTGCTTATACTGAGGCAACCTGAAAATGGTCTCTTGAGTAATCATTGCTAGCTTGTCAGCAAGATAAGATAGATTTTCTGAAAAATCACTGTCATTGATATTTTATAGTTTGACCCTTACCCATTTCCTTACTTGACAAAGGTACAGTGGAGAACTTTTCTTTGAAAATCAAGTAGTGCATTATTTAAACAATTTGTATCAATCAAATGTTTTGTGAATAGAATGACAAAAATCAAATTGTGTTTATTTCACTATTTTGTGGTGCTGAAAAGTGTGAAAGCCCAGTTGTAGTTGTAGAGTTCAACCCCTGTTGAACCAGTGGAGTCAAGCACTAGCTGGCAGACTTATATTTCTGGCTAAGAAATGCAAGGGAATTGTAGGAAATGAGCATTCATCTCATGCTGAAATTTCCACTGTCAATCAAGAGCTGGCAGTAAAGTCCAATGATTGGGAATACGTTTGATTTTCTTTATCATTCAGTAATAGAGAAGATAAAAAAAATTTAATCTGAGCAATGGTGAGAAAGCAGAGCTTTATATTTGTAATGTGCATTTCTGCCTGGTTGAATTTTCACGGGCTTTTCACCAAGTTTTACATTAATAGACGAATACCTTATATGGTTAAATCTAGTATACGTGAGGGTTTTTGTTTGTTTGTTTGTTCATTGGTATAGCCTAAATAAAATCACATGCCCGCAATTCCCATGGGGCATAAAGACCACCCCCATGAGATTTGTGAGGCAAAAATTTTATCTTCGTGGTAGCAGGGGCTCATTTCTTTTAGGACCCCACCCCCAACGAAAGACTTTCATATACACACAAAAATATACATATACATACACACATATTTGTATATCTATTTATTTATAGAGTATCCTTTTCCTCACAGAGGAAAATTTTCCTCTCCTTCAAGGTCCTGCCATTCTCTCCTCTACTACTTCCTTTAGTATTTTAGCAAAGAGGGCAAGATTTGGGGGCTGACAATGACATTGCTCTCGCTGTACATTTCTGGAAATATTTCTGTAAACTTTCAGAAGAATTAGCAAAGTGTACCCCCTACACTGCCATCTGCGCCATTGGAGATTAGGAGTTACAAAAAAAATAGTTCTAATTTTGATCTCTTCACTAATTCTTTTTAGGATACTTCCTATCAAGCAAGCCCACAATCTCTTTCTTTGATTTTTTTTCCAGAAATAGGGTGTTTCCTATTTTCTCACTTGCCAATCTTCCTCCTCTATGCCAAAATGAATTTCTTAGTAATATGACTGTTTAAACTCAATTAATTCTGATTCTACTCTTAGAAACTTCGCGTAGAATTGTTTTAAAGTGGTAATGTGTTTTTATTCGAATGACATGTTTTTTTTTTCTACATATGAATATTCTAGGAGCAAATTACTATCCAAGTTATGGGCATTACAGGCTACTTAGTTGTGCCTATGTTTGGTGCCCTTATCTTAAAAGGACCAGTTGGGAATTCTAAGAAAATATAGATCATTGAATCTGAAAGATTTTTTTGTGCCCTCATTTCATTTGCTATGTTAATGAATGCATAAATAGCATGGTACATTGTAAAACATTTATCTTGTAAATTTTCTTGGTAAACCATAGAAGTGATTCTCTTCCTATATGCTTTGTAATTCCTTATTTTCTTTCTTTACTACTTTTGAATGAATGAGTCTTGTTAAAAATCTGCTGAGTGATTCTTAATGAACTAGGTAGTAGGGAAGGTTATATAATAAGTGAAATAAAATATTTCACAGAATAAATTGTACATAATGGCTGAGCTAAAAGGGACCACATAGGTCATTTAGACTAACTTCATCATTTTTTTCAAATTATGAAAAGAAGGCCCAAAAGATAAAGTGATTTTTTGAAAAAAAGAAGTAGACCTGGAAGTGCTTTTCCTACTATGCTTATTGAGAATTATTAATATTTGAATAATATAATAAAATGAAAAGGAAAAAAATACAGGTGTGAACTGCCATATGCTAAAGCCAGTCAGCAAAAGCCTCATAGTGATTTCTGTTATTCTTATTTAGTTTGCTTATATAACTTATGAGGCATGGCTTACCTCCATTGCTACAACAGGCTTTGAAAAGCTTCCATATCTGATGTGCCATTTTGTTCAGGATTCTGGTTTTCTCTAAAGGTAATCTTAATAGACTTGTTAGCTATCCTTTTCTCCCTCAAATACTCAAAAGAAGGTTTTGGGAGGGTGCTGTGGGAGTAGACTATGACCTAGGTCCATCATAATTTATTTGTGGATCATCGTTACTCTCATTGACTTTTAGACTTTTAGGCATTGACTTTTAGGCTATGAAGTCATTATGTTAGTGTACACAAGTGGCAACATTGTCTGACTTATGCCATATTTTACTGTTGACCTGTTAAGTCATTGCTCTATATGTGCTGTAGATTATACCTTTGATGATTATGGAAGTTTAGGACTACAAGGAAGCAAGGTCTTCTATTCCACATCTCCTTGTTTTCTAGCTCAGAATACCTTAGAATTGTATAATATGTATGAGGTACTTCTTGTAGATTAGGAACCTTGAACCTTTGAGGAAGAAATATTCTCTTTTTCTAGGGGATGAGGGAATCTGAAAAGCCATCAGGACTGTTGACATGTAGGAATCATTGGAGGAAAAAGAGATAAATATGGGTCTGTATAATGTATATAACGGGTAGGGATTGGCAATTCCTCTCTTAAGATTGCTGAAGCAATTAGTCTGCTATCTTTCTAGGGGATGCTTCATGGACATCTCCAAACACTTATTTAATTTAATGACCATTACCTACTCTTACTTACTGATGTGAGAACATCAACAAAAATTACTGCTAGAAAGAATGTAGACTATTTTGCTATGGATTTTGATATATTAAGCAGGAATACAAAAACCCAAGGGTCATGGGTGGTAATTTCTTCATAGCAGTTTATTGAAGGCACAATGAAGATTACAGAAGGGAATGACACTTTGGGACAAACAGGTAGTTGGTTAAGAAAAAATGGTGTCTGGAAACATTTCAAATTGATTTGGTTTCTATAATGTAGCTAAATACGATAATTATGGTCTCCTGGTAAAGAATGAAGTACATTGAATAAGGGACAATAAATTATAATTTTCTGTTTTCCTACACATATAATCAAGAGATCTTTGACATAAAAATTGAGGAGGAATTTTTTTTAAAAAGTTAACATGATAACATATATGTTATATATTATTTATTTATATTTTTATATGTTTAAAAGGAAAAGTGAGTTGTACATAATAGATTTGTAGTTTCATGTGCAATCCTCTTTTTTTCTATTCTACTTTGTTATGGAAATACTTGTTTTATTTCTTAAGTTCAGAATAAAAAATTGTTGGAAAAAAATCTTGTTATCTAACATATCCAACAATAGGTACAAAGTAGTCAGTAGAACAGAAGAAGAGAGGATGAGTAATTTGGAATTTATGAAAAGTATAAAAAATAAAACATTTGGACTCAGTTGTCTCTATACAAATGAACACAATTCAAATAACAAACAGGGTGAATTAGAGTTACTCAATCAAGGAAGCAAAATTAGTTTCATAAGAACTATTGAGGGTTTGTTCAAAGTTCAGCCCTTTGTTCATGTGTAGTTCAGGTGAAAGGGAAAGGGGGACTAACAGCAAAGTAAGGAAATACTAGCTAATGTCATTTACAATGAAAACTATTTCCCTGGAGACTACTATAGTAGCTTTGATGGCTAAAAGGAAACCTCAAATGCCACCATTGGGCTCTGGCAATACCACTGATTTAGTTATACCATGACTAGTATGATGTAACTGCTCTTTTGAATGTAGGAAATAGAAAACACAGCACGGCATAGTTGCCCTACTTGAAACCATCATGATATTCAGCTTAACACGGAGACATAGCAAAGTGGGTAGAAATTCCTTGTGTTCTGTTATTGAGAAAAGGCCAGTTGCAGCAGAATTAATCAGAAAGATTAGCCTTCTTACTGGAAATGCTCTGGTGCAGATAGTATTGATCACTAAAGTAGACGTATAACAGTCAAACAGGAAATGTAATGAAGATTGGGATTTCTTTTTATTATATACCAATATCATATCATAACAAAATTGGGAATAAATCTTACCAGGTATAGAGGAGAGCTTCATTCTGCTCCCTTCTCCCAGCCCCAATAATCTCCTCAGCTCCAAGTTACAGAACAAGGTGTTATAAATTAATGCAGAGCAATAAGAAATTACTTCATTTTATATCAAAATCTAGACTAAGTGAAGAGGAAATTAAGGGTTTACTTAAATCTAGAGTGGAAAAGCCAGAGTGTGAAGGCATTGAAAACTACGCTTAATACCAAATCCAAATGTGTTCCTTAAACAAAGAGATGGAAAAATAATGCCAATATTTTGAATGACTTTGAGAAAAGGTGGGCAAATTTGAAAAGGATTTTGGGGAAAAGGTGTTTTTGAATTTAATGATATGAATGAAATTAACAGACCATTTTTTTTAAAGATGGTATCAACTATAGTCATCATGAATGAATGAATTTTCCTGACATACTTTGCAGAGCATATAAAACAGGTTTCAGTAAATGCACATAATAGTAGATGGTTTGGCAGAGTAAAGACCATTGGAAAGAAGGTGACACTATCTAGAAAAACGCTATTTATTTTACGGTTAGATTTATCTAGCTTTTGAGGTACACTGTTTAGTTTTGCTGTCTATTTCTTGCTATAACTCCCTTAACTTCTGCTCCAAGAATTTGGATGCTATACCACTTGGTGCATACATGTTAAGTACTGATATTACTTCATTGTCTATGGGATCTTTTAGTAAGATGTAGTTTCCTTCCTTAACTCATTTAATTAGATCTCTTTTAGCTTTTGCCTTGTCTGAGATCAGGATTGCTACCCTTGCTTTTTTTTTTTTTTTTACTTCGGCTGAAGCATAATATATTCTGCTCCAGCCTTTTACCTTTACTCTGTGTCTCTCTGCTTCAAATGTGTTTCTTGTAAATAACATATCATAGGATTCTGATTTTTAATCCACTCTGCTATCCACTTTACGGGGGAGTTCATCCCATTCACATTCACAGTTATGATTACTATATCTATCTCTCCATTCTATTTCCCTCCTCCTGTTTATACTTTCTTCTTTCCTTTTACCCTTTCCCTCCTCACCAGTGTTTTGCTTCTAACTACCACCTTCCTCAAGTTGCCCTCCCTTCTATAACCCCCCTCCCCACTTTTCTCTTTCCTCTTTTTCCTCCTATTTTGCTATAGGGCAAGTTAGATTTTTATAACCCAATGAATATGTATGTTATTCTCTCAGCCAAATCTGAGAGTAAGGTTCAAACAATGCTCACCCCACTCCTTTCTTTCCCTCTACTGTAATCAGCCTTTGTGCTTCTTCGTGTGATGTAATTTACCCTTTTCTGCTTCCTCCTTTCCTCTTCTCCCATTACTATCCTTTTTTCACCCCTTAATTATTTTTTATCATTACAGCAAAATCAACTTATACCCACACCTTTCTAAGTGCCCTAATAAAGATACATTTCTCAAGGGTTTCAAGTATCATCTTTAGGGATGTAAACAGTGTAACCTTATTGAAAATCTTTTTGTTTCTTATTTACCTTTTCATGCTTCTCTTGAGTCTTATATTTAAAGATTGATTTTTCTGTTCAGCTCTCATTTTTTCATGAGGAATGATTGAAAGTACCCTATTTCATTGAATCTTTTCCTCTGAAAGATTATACTCAATTTTACTGGGCAGTTAATTCTTGGTTGTAATCCAGGCTCCTTTGCCTTCCAGAATATCATAGTCTAAGTCCTCTAATCCTTTTATGTTGCTAATAATGCTGCTAAATCCTATGTAATTTTGACTGTCTCCCCTTGATATTTGATTTGTTTCTTTCTATCTGATTGCATTATTTTCTCTTCGATCTGATAATTTGGGAATTTCACTACAATATACCTTAGCATTTTCAATTTGGGATCTGTTTCAGGAGGTGATCAGTGGATTCTTTTGATTACGATTTTACCTCTGTTTCTAGGATATCAGGGCAATTTTCCCTGACAATTCCTTGAAAGATGCTGTCCAGGATCTTTTTTTTTGATTCTGGCGTTCAGGTAGTCCAGTAATTTTTAAATTATCTATTCTGATCTATTTTCTAGGTCTGTTGTTTTTCCAAAGAGGTATTTTACATTTTTTTCTGTGTTTTCATTCTTTTAATTTTTTTTGACTGATTCTTGGTGTCTCATAGAGGCATTAGCTTCCATTTGCTCAATTCTAATTTTTAGCAAATTGTGTTTTTCAATTAGCTTTTCTGCTTCCTTTTCCATTTGGCCAATTCTGATTTTAAGGAATTGTTTTCTCCAGTCAATTTTTGTACTTCCTTTTCTAATCCGTTGACTCTCTCTTGCATACCTCTCACTTCTTTTCCTAATTTTTCTTTTACCTCTCTTACTGGACTTTTAAAATCCTTCTTGACTTCTTTCAAGAGGGCTTTTTAGGCTTGAGAGCAATTCATATTCCCCTTTGAGGTTTCTGATGTAAGTGTATTGACAATGTTGTCCTCTTCTGAGTTTGTGTTTTGATCTTCTCTGTCACCATAGTAACTTTCTATAGTCAATATTTGTTTTTTCTTCTTGCTAATTTTTTTTTTTTTTTTGCCTATTCTATGGCACTCTCTCAAGCTTTTTATGTTGGAGGGCAGGGGTCTGTTCACTGTTTTTTGTGTGCTGGGACCTCAGATGCTGGTGGCTATAGGGGTCTGACAGCTTACCAGATGCTGAGCTGAGGTTGTAGTGGTGGTGTCTGGCATGTGCTGAGGCCAGGTAGGGTTTTTATGCATTTCCCCGGGCTACACTGAAGCATGTGGAGGTTTGGTCACCGGAGGATGCCCAAGTGCCTTGAGCTGTGCTGAAGCACATGGAGTTCCAGACAATGGTGGATGCTTCCCAAGCCAGGACTGCATCAAAGCCCAGGGATGTTCAGCAGTGAGATGACTGGACCTCTAGAGGACTCCTGCCCACCCAGAGCTACACTGAAATATGACATGGTTCTCAGAGCTGGAGTCTGCTGGTTCCCCTGGCTGCTAAGGTACATGGCAGGGGGTCCTGATGGTGGCATTTGCCTACTCCTCAACACTGGGTCTCAAGACCTCTTTCTGGTTTGCTGATGTGGGGCTTGCTGTTAGCTTACTAGCAAGCTTTCTGTCCTGGACTGGGCTCATCTTTTATCTAAGTGATACAGACATTTCTTGCTGATCCTCCAAGTCTCCCAGGCTAAAAAACTGTTCCACCCCAGCTTTCCACTTGTTCTGTTGTGCTATTTTATGGTTGTTTGGAGCTGAATATGGGAGACCTACAGCAATTTACTGCTTACTCTGCCATTTTGGCTCCTTGAAGTCCCTATCATCATTGTTCTAATTCAAATATTGTATTGTTCAGTGCTTTCGTATCCTTAAACCCAAATTACTCTGGCTCTCACTAATTGGCCAATCATAAATTCCAGCCCAAGCTTCCATTGGTCATTGTTTAGTTTTGATGGCTCAGAATGAGTGTAAATAGCAATTGTTTCTGTTCTGGCCAGAAATACTGAGAGTCTTCCACTCCCAGATAGATTTTTTTAATAGGTAAGAGGCTTCTTTTATCTCATTTCTTACCTAGCCTTAATCACTGAATGGGCATTGCCTCTGACAAACTGAGACCTGGGAAAGACCTTAGCTTAAAAAGGCCAAGGTCTTCCACTACATCTGAACTAAGTCTTCGGTTGTCCTGATCTATGTCTTGCCACTAGACTCAGGTGGCTCTGGAGGAGAGAATGAGGCTGGAAACTTTGAACAGCCCTGCCTTCCTTAAATCCAGTCCATTTGAAAGTTAAAACATCACCTTTCTGAGGTCACTGGTCCTCTTTGAGAATTAAAGACAAATAGCAGTAACAATCTGGGAAGTAGGTGCTATTATTACACCCATTTTAGAGATGAGGAAGTTGAGGCAATAGCATCCTTGCCTTTTTCTTTGTATTTATTACTGTGAGCAAGGAAATGCCCAGTTCTTCTTTCAATATCCAAATGCCTGAATTAGAATGGTCATCTTATACTTCCTAGTCACCTCTCCAGAAAGGGTACGCAATATGAACTTTCCATGCAGAAATTTACATCACAAAGAGTAGACAATGGATTCAGTAGAGAATGAAAGGAAAACTGCATGTGATAAAGCACCTCATATTAGATTTTAAGTGAAGCATAGTTAGAGAAGTGGGAAATTCATTGCCTTTTCTGTTCTACCATTCATACTTCAAAATAAATGTCTCCAGAGCTCTTTGAACCATTACCTGCATTTGTCTCTGGTATTTTTCTAGTACATAATGGCAGCAATGGCAAGTGATTGCTGGATTTAAGACAAAAAAACCCTCAAAAATGTTCAGATTAGATGGCTGTTGAAAGAGCTTGAGCAAAATGACTTCAGGGATGAACCATTCAGATCAAAGTGATTGGCAGGTTTTTACTATAGAAATAATTAGAGAACTTTGACAAAAAGGAATGATTTCTGAAAGACTTTTCACCTTGAAGGAAGGCATGAAGAAGCACATAGTGTGAAAAGTATTCATTAGAATGTTAAAAAAAATGGGATGACAGACACAAAACTTCCCTGAGATGGGAAAAACAAGATCAAAAATCCTCTTTGTATTTGGTATTATATTTTGTATAATTCTATAAGTTATTGTGCCAGTAAGGCAAAATGGGCTTAGTTTAACGGGTGTGCTTAAGGAGTTTGGCTTTTGTTTATGGTGAAAGTACTTTCACCTGTTAAACGCTAAGCCCCAGGCCCAAAGCCCTATCAGGTGTGAAACCCCTGCGGGCGTAGATTAAAGACTTAAAAGGGGCCAATTCGGGAAGCAATGGGTCTCTGGACTCTGGT
>CM053622.1:187395279-187410504 GCA_028646595.1 Phalanger gymnotis
ATTCTGATATTTATATGATCCTTTTTGAGATCATAAATTCGGCCTTCCTACTACAGTTATTTATGATCACTCATTGAAAATGGAAAAAAATATTGAAGATAAAAATCCCTAAACACTATGTCAGTGAATTTACATTTGATATCTAGAGCAAAACTGAGAATAAATGATGAATTTATTTATAGTACCATTATAATCAGATGTAAAAAAAAATAGGTGAATATGGTTTTGATAATATCAGATCAGGCATCATTCTAACATCTCTACATGACAGAATCACAATGAATGTGGTTAGCGTTGAAAAGGTTGATATAACCATTGAGATCCATCATAGAAATACAGTAACAAAGTTGTGTTATTAGGATATTATCACCAAATACAGTCATTTTAAATTAGATTAACTATGAAAGATTGTTGTTTTTTGTCCTTTCTCCTTGAAGAGGACTATGATTATCAGTGAGGTTATGACATTAGGTGGTACAGTGGATAGAGCACTAGGCTTGCAATGAAGAAGACTCACATTTTTGAATTCAAGTCCTTGTTTGCCTCAGTTTATTCATCAATAAAATGAGCTGGAGAAGGAAATGGTAAAAACCACTCTAGTATGGAAAATTACTGTGTGGAAGAAAGCTTAGACTTCTTTTGGGGGAATTTTTGTTTATTTGTTTTTGGCATAAGACCACAGAACTAGGAGCAAAGGTGGGAGGTTGTATAAGAGGTAGATTTTACGTTGGTTTAAGGGAAACTTTCCTAATAGTTAAAGTTATTTTAAACTTAATTTGTCTGCCTTGGTAGACCTTCTTCCCTACCCCCACCAGTCTATTTAAATTTCAAATTATTAGATTTGATTCTAACTTCTACCTTATTAATGATTAAGATTTTATCTCTGATAAGCACCATGTGGCTATCCTTCTGAGCCTTGTATCATCTAAAACTTTGATAAGCATTCCATCTCTAAGTTTATACAAGTCATTCATAATAATGTTCAATGGGATAAATGCCTTGGGCTTTCCAGCACAGACTTCCTTGGAGGCTGATTTCATTTTGCCCTTGTTTCTCCTTCTTTTCCACAATAACAGTATAGGATAATTTATGAAATGGCTTGCTAAAATCTCATCAAGTTACACCTGTTATATTCCCCTTATCTATCACTGGTAGAGTCTTGTCAAAAAAATTAAAAAAAAAAAAAGAAATAAGTTTAGTCCATTATCACTTGAAATTATTGAAACCATGCCAGTTATTCATGCTCATCAACTATCTTTCTAAAGATTCACTAATCATCTCCCTAACAACATGCCCCAAACTTTGTCTTTAGTCAATATTAAATTCAATAGTTTACAATCTATAAACTTCTTTCATATAGTGGGCTCATAGGAACACATTCTGAACAGAAACCTTGGATGGGTACACCATAAAATGAGAGGAAAATTACCAGATGGATTTGCTTTTGTAAAACTATGCAGTTTTGCTTTCTGTCCGACATCTTAGCTTGAAGGTGGCAGCACCAGGAGTTCCTTGAAGCCTCACCATGCCGCCCAAGGACGATAAGAAGAAGAAAGATGCCGGCAAGTCGGCCAAGAAGGACAAAGATCCCATGAACAAGTCTGGGGGCAAAGCCAAGAAGAAGAAGTGGTCCAAGGGAAAAGTTCTAGACAAGCTCAACAATCTGGTTCTGTTTGACAAAGCAACATACGACAAACTCTGCAAGGAGGTCCCCAACTATAAACTCATCACCCCTGCAGTAGTTTCAGAGAGACTGAAGATCCCGGGTTCTCTAGCCCGAGCAGCCCTCCAGGAACTGCTTAGTAAAGGTCTGACTAAGCTGGTTTCTAAACACAGAGCACAAGTGATTTTATATACCAGGAACACCAAGGGTGGAGATGCTCCAGCTGCTGAAGATGTATAAAATGGTTCAACATTTTTGTGTACATTTTCAAAAATAAACTTATTGGACTAAAAAAAAAAACTATGCAGTTTTAAAACAACATCAGCAACAACAACAAACAGCTTTCTCCTAATTTGCTTATGGTATCAGCCTTTATATCTAAATTGTGTACAATTTGGACATTAATTTGGTATACAATGTAAGATGTTGGACTATGTCCAGTTTCTGCCATACTATTTTCCAGTTTTCCCAGCAGTTTTTATCAAATAGATAGTTCTTATTCCAGAAGCTGGGGTACAAACAGCTTTCTAACATAAGCATTTGTCCAGTTTTGCTGCATGACCATGAAGATATTCTCTAATGTATTAAAATGCCATATTGTCTGATGTATTGAAGTTTCAAGTTGCCCAAAGTGTAATGTGGAAGTGAATGGGTTGTTAATATGCTTTAACATATTATCAGTAAAGAATTGATTCAGAGAAGTCTTAAAGGATGCCATCAGAAAGATATATCATTAAAAAGATGTGATCTGGACATGTAGCCAGAGTAAGGAATAATTAATTGATGGATAATATGTATGCTCCATAGATAACCATACAATATCAGGAAATCCAAAGGAATGACCCCAGCATTTTGAGTGAACCTCCTCTAGAGGATTTATGAGAAGACATAGTGAGGAGATTCACAGTATTAGAATATTTGGCTAAGCTGTCATTTGCACCATTTGAAGGAGTACTCTCATCACTAAGACCACAGATGCATTTAAGTTTTGAGGAAGTATGTATTGAGTAGGGTTGCTGCTGGTTGCTATTTCCTGTTGAGCTGTGGGGTTAGAATAAATCCATAAAAAAGTTGGTAAAATTGCTCCATATGGCTGTTTGTTATTGTTACCTTTATTTTCTGTTACTGTTCTAACTCTTGTCTTATTCTCTTCCTATCTTTTCCTTTTGCCTCTTAGGTTTTACTATTCCTTCGCTTTTATTCTTCACCTCCCATTATCCCGTTATATAGTATCTCCACATTTCAAGAACTCTTCCCTGATGTAATGTAGTACAAAGAAAAATATAATCTAAATTTATGACGTGATAACTAAAAATCTTTTTAGACTATGGCATAATTCACTATGATTATATAAAAATCTATTTTGTTTTGTGAGTCATATCTGCTTTACTTATGCCTATCAATACAATCTCATTGGGGAATGGAACATGTCTCTTAATTAACCTGCACAGTAATCTATGTTGTTTCATATATTTTTATCCCATACAGAGTAGGCTCTTCAGATGTTTTGATTGATGATGGGTTAAATATTTCAAAGAAGGGAAAACTCCAAAGATTGTAAAAGTTTGTGAATGATAATTTCATGAGAGAAAGACGAAAAAATAAACTAGAAGACATTAGCGACTATTGACCTATCTAAATAAAAAGCACTTAAAGGAAAAGACCACTAGTTTTGAGTTAATACCCCCTTTACCCCCCAGTACATTATAATTAGTAAACGCTTCCTTCTCAATATCCTTTGTTAGATTGTAATCCATTTCCTACTTCCTAAATTGAAAGTGTACTAAGGATGTTTATTGGATGCTCCCCCCCCCCCGCATTCTTTTTGTACATCTTCTATATTCAATCAGCCAGCATGGCTTTATTTGTCATTTCTATGTAAATTGCTCCCAGTTCTATCTTATATTATTTTCTCTACTGAGTTCTAACCTGCACCGCTAACTGCTTCTGGACATTTCAAGGTGGATGTCCATATAATTAACTCAGTCTTTACCTATCTCAAACAGAAATCAGTAACTTTCTTACAAAATGTGGTCCTCTTTCTACCATCTCAATTTCTCTTTGGATTGTGGGTGGGGAGGGCCCAGTGTGGTGTCACCACTGTCTTTCTACATACCCAGCTTGATAATCTTGGAGTCATCTTTGAATGCTAATTCTTCCTCAACTCATATCACATCAATTGCAAAATCTTGATTTGAATACCTCAGAATCTCTCACAGATGTCTTCTCTTTGAACTATCCTAGTTCAGTTTCTTACCACTTCTAGCTTAGACTATTAGAGTGTTCTCCTAATTGGTTTCCTTGTCTCAAGTATCAACCTTTTCTAATCCATACTTCACACTGCCACAGTATTATTGCAAAAGTATAAATCTAAACACATCATAGTCCTGCTAAAAAGCTCTAAGGGTCTGATTTACCCTAGGATAATACACAAGCCTTTATTTTTGGCTTTGAAATCCCTTAACAATTTGACTCCAGTCTTCCTTTCAGGTCTACCTTCCATTGAAACTGACCTTGCCGCACCATGTACTCAGTATTCCATTTCCTGACTTCATTTAGTCTGACCTCAAAGAATATCTCAGATATATTCTCCTTACCTCTACCTCCCTCCCTCCTGCTCTTCCACCTCCCTCAAATTACTTTGTGTTTATTGTCTTGTATCTAGTCCTATGAGATCATGCTATTTCTCTTTTAAGTTCCTTGAGGGCAAATCTTCCATTGTTACCTTTTTATTCTCAACACTTAGATTAGTTCCTGGCACATTGTAGGCACTTAATAAATGCTCTTTAATTGATTAATTTATTTTCATTTTCTTACTCACTGTACCCAGCCATGGCTGTGTGAGTGTCATGTGTGAGAAACAGTAGAAAGACAGATTGACTGAATGGATTATAGAGTATATGGAGGAGAATAATGTTTAATAAAACTGGAAAGATTGCTTGGGATCAGTTTGTGGAAGGCTTTAAATTCTAAGCAGAAAAGTATTAGACACTAAATATAAGAGGCAGCCAATGGAATTTAGAGGTAACATGGACAGATCAACAGTTTAATAAAATCATTGTGGCAGCTTTGTTATGAATGGGTTACATTTTTAACAGTCTAGGAAAGGGATGATGAGGATCTGCACTAAAATGGAAGCTGTAAAAGTGGAGAGAACAAAATGGATAGAAGAGATGTTATGGATGTAGAAATAACCTGATTTGGCAACTGAAAGGATATATAG
This sequence comes from Phalanger gymnotis, assembly GCA_028646595.1. Lineage (NCBI taxonomy): Eukaryota > Metazoa > Chordata > Mammalia > Diprotodontia > Phalangeridae > Phalanger > Phalanger gymnotis. The sequence continues at coordinate 187,400,166 of CM053622.1, forward strand.
AGAGGATGAGAAGTTAAGGATGATGCCAAAGTTGTGAAGTTGGGTTACTAAGATAGTGGGATTAATAAAAAAAAATAAAAGAATCAAGTATAGAAAGCTCTCTCTCCCCCCCCCTCTCTCTCTCTCTCAGAGGGGAATAATGAGTGCCAGTTTTTTGTTAAACAGGTCACTGATGATGCATGATTGGAGCTTGAAAGAGTGACCAGAGTGACAGACAGACAGCCATATAGATATAGAGATAAATCACTAAGCTAAGCATGATAATTAAACCTATGGGAACTCAATGAAAATATTCATAGGTTCTGGGTGTGAAACTTCTTTGTATTCTACAAGTCTCTGGCCTCTCTCATTCTTTACCATATTTTTCAGCTTTTTTTTTTTTCCATCCTCACCTATTCCCACCTTCTTATCACTGAGTACCAAAGCATATCTGATATTATTTGAAGGGCTCTATTGAGTTATTAGTAGAATTCTCTACCTATTCATATAATACTTAAGTCAAGATTGTTTTCATAGTAATTTTTTCACAAGTACTTAACATGAATCCTGTAATAGGAGATAAACAAATGTTTCTTGACATGATATTTATTGATGATTTTGAGCACATGATCAAACTGACTCTTCCTTCTCCTAATATGCCTTTCCAGTGAATCAAACAAGCAATCACCAACCTCTTATTAATTTCCTGCTTTGTGCCAGGCACTGTGTTAAGCACCGGGAATAAAAACAATCAAAAAAGAAAAATTCTCCCCTTCAAACTGCTTAAATTATAACAAGAAAAAATGTACTTTCGATATATACATATATATGTACACATTTGTATATATATGTATGCATATGTATATATGTTTGTATGTATATATATAAATATATATTTTGTTTATATGTATACACATACATAAAAAACACATACATACAAGTTAGTTTCAGGAGTGAAGGCACCGGAAACTGGGAAATGAGAGAAGGACTGAGAAAGGTATCATGTGGAAGATAACAACTGAGGTAAGCCTTGAAAGAAACCAAGGATTCCAAAAGGCAAGGGTGAGAAGAGAGTGTTTCCCAAGTATGCAGAACAGCTAAAATAAAGGAACAAAGAAGAAATGTATCATCATGTTTGTAGAATATTAAGGAGGCAAATATGGCTAAAGTGAAGAAGTTATGGAATACAATGATGTATAAGAAGGCTGGTGAGGTAGGGAACCACTTTTCCGTTAAGTTGCTAATTTCTTTAACTTCAAGTTTTGTTTGTAGTGAGAAAATCAAGCTTGATGTCATTGTTGATCATTGTGTGTCCAATCAATAGTTATTTGAAAGGACTACACTTTTAGATTACCAACAGCTAAGTTAAAGTTTATAGGTAGTATAAGAACTATATGCTTTGTTTTTTAACCCACTGCCCCTTCCCCCCCAACCCCCCAACTCTACCATCCACAGAAATGGCAACAGATCACATAGCATTAAGCAGGATTTATATTTTTATTTCATTTGATGGGTTGCCATAGCAAAGAATTCATTGCCAAATGTCAAACTTCCTCATTTCCCCCCTCATATTTACAAAATGTTTCAGAGAATCCACATATGGAAGCCAATGCACACACTGAGGGTAAACTTGTTGACATTAATAAAACCTTAACCCATTTGCAAATACCCTTTCAGTCTGGTTATTTATCTAGTTCAGAATTCATCTAGCTTTATATATATGTACATGATCACTATCAACAGTTACCAATAGTTAAGTAAGCTTTTCCTCTTTTCCATAAGAATTACATAAGAAATTTTATTAATTACTGTCCTAAAATCTAGATAAACTATATCTCTAACATTTCTCTGATCCACTAGTCAGGTAACTGTCAGAAAAGTTAATGAAAGTAGCTGGTGTGTATTGCTCTTTATGAAGACAAGCTAGATTTGTGTCCACCACTTCCTTTTAAAAATATTCATTAGCTATCCCTTTAATAATATGACCTAGATAGAGGGATGAGGAACGTGTAGCCTCAAGACCACATGGCTTTCTAGGTCCTTGGGTGTGGCCTTTTACTGAGCAAGTTTTATGGAACAAATCCTTTTATTAGTGGTATTCATTCTGTGAAGTGGGGATTCCTTCAAAAGGCCACACTTGAGGACCTAGAGGGCCACATGTGCCTCAAGGCAGGTTCCCCACCCCTGAGAATCTTGATAAAAATTATAGTCAGGCTGTACAACCTCTTTTATACCCTTTCTTTTTTTGAAAATGGGAACAACACTATGCTTTCATGGATGTCTGGTTCTTCTCTCCTCCTTTATGATTTCTTATTTGAAATTACATTTTTTTTTTCATTTAAGGGAAATATATATGTGTATATATATATGTATATACACACATATATATGTATATATATACACATAAATATATGTATATATATTTATATTTCATCTCCCTCCCACATCTCCCCCATTGAAAAACAAAAGAAAATAAAACCCTTGTACCATGCGCATTGTCAAGCAAAACAAATTCCCATACTGTCCATTTCCAAATCAAATGTACCTCATTCTTAACCAAGAATCTATCACCTTTCTGTTAGGAGGTATGTAGCCTGTTGCACCATTAGTCCTCTGGAATTGTGGTTGTCCATTTCATCTCCATGATCTTTCAATAATAGTTGACAGTGGTGCAGCAATCATATAACAACAATAATAGTAATAATTAGCATTTGTGTAATGCCTTAAGTTTTGGAAGGCACTTTACATTTGTTAACTTATTTGATTCTCATAACAATCTTGTCAAGTAGGTACTATCATTATCCCTATTTTACAGATGAGGAAACTGAAATAGACAGGTTAAGTGAACAACCCAGAGTCTTACAGTTAGTAAATATGTGAAGTAGAATTTGAACTTGGGTCTTCCAGACTGCAGGTCCAATGTTCTGTTCACTACACCATTTAGTTATCCTAAGTGACACATTTGTCAATACTTTCATTAGTATAAAGTGTAAGTGAGCTAGATCTTATGGAAGTTCACTTCTTCCTCCTAAATTTTATTTTCTCTTTGAATCTTCAGTACTGAATTCTTGAAAACTTTCAATTCTCATGGCATGACTTTTCCCATAGAATTTTAGTACATGGCATCCTATTTATCATTTTCCAAAACACTTGAAATCTGGACTTCCAAAATCTAGAGTGTACATCAGATTATTTCACCTTTTTTTCCTCTTCTTATATGACACATTCCAAGTCCTATCCCTTCAAGATTTTTACCATTTTCACTCAAGTAGAATAATTCTCCTTGTACTTGAAAATAAGGTTTAGAGTAACAATTTCCCTCCTCTAGTTGTTTTCTCCATTGTAAGGAGAAATTTTTGATCAGGGAAAATCAAGATGTAAAATTAACTACTTTACCTTGAATAGGGAGAGAGATCTAGCAAATGTCTGGAGAATTAAAGTCATTTTATCTCATCTAGCCTTGGATCTGTTTCTCAGACTCCTCATTTATTCCATCTTTCTGTCCATATATTTTGTGCTAAGGAACAATATCCTTTCTGTTTCTGCCTTTGTAGATATACAGCCACATCTTATCAACTTTGTTTCATCTCTTTGGTTCCTCTATTTCCTGAATATATAATTTGACTTCCTTCTTCCCACTTCATCTGCTGTATTCTATAGACATTTTGTAATCATAATCAACAAGTCTCATCCAAGCATTATTATCTGTTGAGTGAGATAATGAAGCCCTCTCACGGAATCTAGACCTCAGCCTTTCTGTGAATTGAGTGGAATAATTGGATGTGGGGACTCAGGGCTTCCGACTGACAGCTAGGCCTAAGTCTCAAGTTACTAAAAGAGATCACCTGAACTGTGTCCTCACCAAATAAGGGAAAAGGTGTCTTAAGAATTTGGCATTGGCTAAAATTGTACCTGGGGTAGTAGATTTCCATGAAATTATGAGCCTGGACTCCGCCAATGAGAGTAAAAGACCAGTGGTGGTGGGGTGGGGACTTTTTTATGTTAAAGTATAAGGCTGGGTTTTGCCCTTTGAGCCCCACCTCTCCCTACCAGTCCTCTATCAGGGGATAGTAATGAAGAAGTTTTTCTGTTCCCGAATTTGAGAGCCGTCTGATTTTTTTAATTAATTGCTGGTGGGTGGTCTCACCCCACACATCTGTCAAGTGAAACTTTTCTCCTTATTTTAGAATCTCTACTTCTCTTTGCAGGCTGCTTATGTTTTATGTGTCTATATATGACATCATAGGTTCTAGGTTTTATTTCTGTATCCATTCTTATATTTTATGTCCTGAAAATTTTTGGGGCACTCTTGTTTATATATTTTAGCTACTGGATATATACTAGCATCCCTCCCCTTTCCTTTGCAGTATAAAATGTTTTTGCTAAGATATTCAAGACTGTGCAATTATATGTTTAGCAACTCCAATGCTAGGTACACTCCATCTCTAACCAGTAGCAAGTCACACCTACATTTTTAAGAAATTAAGAATTCTAAATCTTATTCTCAGATACTATCTTCTTAAAAAGCTGTTCACTTAAAAAGTCCTTCTTTCTCTTTTGCATTTCTTATGTTCAAGTGGCAGCAGTGAGGCAAGTACCATATGCCTTCCTAAAATTTTAGGTTTTTAGCCAAATCTCTGTGATACTTAGCACTGCTTTCTAGGTTCTAGTTGGCAGTCTCATTTGAGACCATATGAATCACCTTCTGTTTTGACATATATTATTACTATTCCTTCAACATGTTCAACATATACCCTAAGGAATTATTGAATCTTCCTATTCTTGTTAACTTTATTCACTTGTCCATTTGCATATTTATTTTTCATCCATTCATTTGTTTATATATTTATTAGTATACTTATTAGTTCACTTACATTATCAATTTATGTATGTATGTATGTATCCTAAGGAAACTCTATATATCAATATTTCAGTAATAATTATAGAAAATGCTTTTATTATATGCAGAAAACTTATTAATTATTGTACTGTTTAAAGGCAAATGTCATTTTGATGGGGTATAGGCTCTGGGAACCCCCTTGAACTCATCCTGAATCTTCCCACTTGATCTGGCTTTTCATGCCCAAATAACCTAGCCTAGTCCTCCATTGTCTGATTACCTCTGGATTGCCTCTGGATGCTTCTCACACTTGATCCTATCAAAATATCTGTAACAAAATCTGTTACCCTTAAACTAGCCTAGGCCTCCATTGTCTGTCATCCCCAGGCATCCTTCGGGCTATTTCCCACCCTTAATCCCATCCCTGGAGTCTGACCTCACCCCAGTCACCCCAGTCCCATAAAGATCCTCCCTAAATCCCTCCTCCCATCACCCCAGACTACTTGGACAACCCTAGATCCCTCCCACAATTTTTCTGTATATAAGTCACATCTTGCCTTCATGAAGGTGCTCAGATTCAATCTGGCTCAGACTGTCTGACTCTGATAAGTTATGGCCCTGATTGTTATGGTTTGCTTGTCAATACAAGTGTCACAAAATGGTGAGATTTCCTAAGAGTCTACCCAATATGGTGAATCTTTAATAAACTTTGGTTTTTTTTGGCTGTAAGAAGGCTTGGGTTGAACTCATTCAGCAGGACCTGGTGTGTTGGTATTTGGGGGTCCCAAGTGCCCCTTAACCCCAAACCTCAACAATGTGACTAAAGACTGTTTGAATTTAAAATTTTGTTTTGACCTTAGTAAATCTCTGGAAATGCTAGGGATGCCTATGAGGAATTTTGTGTTCCCCCAGCTTCTCGATCAAGTCAAAATATTCTCTTTTTCTAGGGAAAAAATGAAGATACACATGCATGTGTGTGTGAGTGTGTGTGTGTGTGTGTGTGTGTATGTGTGTGTGATTAAGGGAAATAGAAAAATGCAATACAAAAGGATATAAAAATTCAAGATGAACATGAATTTTCAGGAGTGGAGGGAGGGACTATTTCAACAATCTGGCTAGCAGCTGCTGTGGGAGTGTAAAATCAACAACAACCAGCACACATAATGCTGTAAGCCCAGGTTCTTTTGATCTGATTTACTAAGGAAAGCAACATTAAGGGGTTAACAATCCTAACAAAAGTTTAATCCACCATACAGACATCATTCACTTAGTTCAGGGGAAAAAGCCAGCACCCTGAACTTCAGAGCAAATGCAAACAAATTACAAACAACATTTATGAACAGACCAAATACAATTCGTAGTTACCAAGGAACCATCAACATCTGAGTTCAACCAGGAGCTCGACAAGGCTGGCTCAGAGTCATGCACCACTCCTGCTGTGGCTCAGAGCTCTGAAAAAAGAAAGCCACACTCTGGTATTATACATCTTGTTCAGGGTCAAAGGTGAGTCACACATTCAGCTCACCCATGTGACCTAAAATCATCACAAAAATGCGACTTAAAGCCACATGGTCTAAAAGCCTCTGATGTCACAGACACATCACTCAAACCCATGTAAACTAGGCTTTCCCTTGAGGCAAGGAAGTCATCAAAGACTCCTAATTTAATCAAGGAAACAAAGGCCAAACTCTTCAAGGGCACTTTGTTGAATAAATGCTAAGAACCCATCTTGATCACCATTACAGGAACACAATGCCAGACTGCCAAAGAGCTCATTTTCTACCTGAGTATAGATAAAAGACTTTTAGTGTTAATCCCTCACCAAGTATCAGGAGAACGATGAAAGTCAATGCCAGTTCTCCTGGGCTACTCTAGTTGTGTCCATGGACAATCTCACTCTTTCTCTTCAGTGTAGGTAACAAAAGACTGTTTTGGTTCTCCTCAAGCTTATATTTTGTGTTTTGGCTTCTCTCAAATTTTATTGAATGTTTATACTTACTGATATCTATTTCAAACTACCTTGCTTTAAAGTCATTCTCTTGGCAAAATTGCTTAACTGTGTAATCTGATTTATATGTGAGTATGATATGGTTTGGGGTTCCTGGGAACCCTAAAATGTTAGGGTACAGGGTGGTATCTGTCTGAAATGAATCTACATACTCAAACCTTCTTCCAGTCAAATGACAAATTTTATTGTACTGCCAATAAAATAGAAGTTGGCAGGGTTTCTAGTGAACCTGCAACTTAAAGTAAGTGTGTGAGATTGATTCTTATATACAAAAAGGACAGTGAAAGGATCTGGATGGGATTAAGGAGTGGTAGGTAGTCTGGAGTAGGCCAGGAGTGACAGTGAAAAGACTGTCAAGTAAGCTAATTAAGTGATCTAGGTGGGATGAGGTGGGCCAGATGCCTTGGGCAGAGAAGTTAATGATCTGGGCTACTGAAATGTATGGGAGAATTCAGGAACTGTGTTGCTTTCAAAGACATGATCTTTTCATTTTAGGGATCCAGGTCACATCACCCCAACAGGTACTCTTGTCTAAGGGACAGCTAGATGATGGCTGGATAGAGTGCTGGACCTGGAGTCAGGAAGACTCATCTTTCTCAGTTAAAATCTGGCCTCAGACACTTGCTAGCTATATGACGATGGGCAAGTCACTTAATCTTGTTTGCCTCAGTGTCCTCCCCTGTAAGATGGAGAAAGAAATGGCAAACCATTTTTTGCCAAGAAAACCCCAAGTGTGGTCACAATGAGTTGGATGTAATTGAAAATGATTGAACAACAACAGCCCATGTCAAATGCTATATAATATAAACCTTTCAGAACCTGGTCAGGAAGGAGTGATATATCCATTCCAGATCACTCTCTTCTACCAAAAAACCTAATGTTTTCTTTATAAAAAATTTTCAAATTTTGTGGTTTGTTCTCATACACTGTTCTATTACTTTTGTAGTCCCTGGATTGAAATTATCATTCCCTTGGGTATAGGCATTTTTCCCCCTCTTCAGAGCATCCAATTCCCTCCTCTTTGAGAATACTGTAAAATTTATTTCATAGTTCCAAGGATTACATGCTCCTTCCGTGGGGTCCAGGCTGGTCATACCTAATTCTGTTCTTGGTTGTGCTTCTGATTCTCTGGACTCCACCATTATGACTCAGCTATCTTCTCACAGTGGAAATTTCCTTGGTGCCTTCTCACTTTTGGAGATTTTTTTCCCCTATGCCAGGCCCTTTCTCCCACTGGTAATTTTCCAGTGGGAGGAGGCAAGTCTACTTTGTCAACAAACTCAGGCTGACCATGCTTCATTTCTTTCTTGGCTATGCTTCTCACTCTCTGAATTTCATCCCTAAGTCCCAATGTGAGTACCTTCTCAATCCCTGACCCTAGCTTTTTTTTTCCTTTAGCTCTCTTTGTATGTTGTCCTCTTTCTTTTGAACATAAGCTCCTTGAAGGCAGGGACTAACTTTCTTTTTTGCTTGAATTTCTATCCGTAGCGCTTAGTACAGTTCTTGGTATATAGTAAGTACTTAATAAATTTTTTCGCCTCCCTGCCTGACCTGTGTCTGTTTAGATCTTTTTTTTTTTTTACTTTCTGATTTTCATAATGATACTCTTCAAGATACTGAAAAGGCACTGTGTTCTTCCTGAGAAGCTAGGGAGTAAAGAGGTATTTATTAAGCTCATTTAGTCTTCTAATCTAGGAGGGATATCACATTAAAATTTGAAAATAGCTAATAATTACTTGAGGTAGTTTAGATGGCTCAGTGGATAAAGCACTGGGCCTAGAGTCAAGAAGACCTGAGCTTAAACCAATGTCAGACCTTACACGCTTTGTGATCATAGGCAAGTCAGTTAATCTCTCTTTTCCTTAACTGAATGGAGAAGGAAATGAAAACTACTCCAGTATCCTTGCCAAGAAAATTCCATGGACAATATTGGTGTGTCATGATTCAGGGGGTCATGAAGAATCAGACACAACTGAATGACTAAAGAACAATAATTACTTGGTTATGATGGAAATAAAAACATAGGATAGGCCATCTAGACTAATGAAAAATTCACTCTGTGTTACACCTCCATATTTATTCGAAGTGAGATCCTCAGTTGTTATTCTGGCTCCTTTTTTATAGCTCAATCCACTAGTAAATGATTGATCTCCCAGCCTTCTAACAGCATAATGAGATTAGATAAGTATAAACATGAGAAAGGATAGAATTGGAATGAAGAAAATTATTATTTTTTTAAAAGGTAGGGCAATGAGATGTTGTAACAACAATTCATCTAGCAGCAGCTGTTGAGGTGTAAGACCCAACAAGACTAGCAACAAGAGCTGCCAGCACAGGTTCTTTGATCTGCCTTTCTAAGGAAAGCAACTTTAAGGGGTTAACAATCTCACTTTATTTAAACATACATATATAACTCACTTAGTTCGGGAGGAAAAGACAGCACCCTGAACTTCAGAGCAAATACAAATAGAAATTACAAACATTTGTTATATAAACAGAGCAAATAAACACAAATCAACAGACAGGCCTCTTATCCATCTGACAAAATCACAAAAGATACCAAAAAACCAGTGGGTCTGGGTTAGTAAAGCCAGGGGGCAGTTACAATGACTTGCCCAGCATCTCAGCACTCCTTTCATGAGTGAGCCCCAAAGGAAAAAAAGCCAACCTCTAAGTTTGTATACCCTGTTCAGGGTCAAAGGGCATCACAGCCTTCAACTCAAACTCATGTGACCTAAAAGTGTCACAAACATGTGACTCAAACCCATGTAAACTAGGCTTTCCCTTGAGGTCAGGAGGTCATCAAAGACCCCTGATTTAATCAAAGAAACAAAGGCCAGACTCATCAAGGGCATTTTATTAAATAAGTGCTCCAAAAGATAAAACAGTAAAAAAAAAAAAAAAAAAGGCCCACCTTAACTACTGAAACAGATGTACCAAACTAGAATTCTGGAGAAATAATTATAGAATTTCTAGCCCAACTGAGAACTTGCAAAGGATTATCTTTACCATACATCTAAGAAGTAGGCAGGCAATATTATTTTGAAGATTCCCAGTGAAGGAACACCTTCCTGAGTCAGGAAGCTGACTTTGTCAGGAAGCTTATCCCAAGTTTGAGTTTGGTCCTTTGTAACTTCCAGCCATCACTCCTCATTCTGCCATCTGAGGCTAATTAGAACCAACATAATTCCTCTTGAACATGATGGGGTTTCACTTTCTTGAAGTCAGCTATCATGAACACCTGAGTCTTCTTTTAGCTAGGCTGAATATCCCAAGCTACAAGTTACTTTAGTGGTTGAAGTTTAACCAATTTTAAAGGGCAGGAATTCAAGGCCTTTTATCAAGACTGGTTGTCTTCATGAATGTTCTCCAACTGATATCTTTCTTTCCTAACAAGTGGCAGCAAAAACTGAATACGAAAATAAAGAGGGGTGGAGCCAAGATGGCGGCTGGGAAGCAGTGACTGGCGTGAGCTCCCTACCAAGTCCCTCCAAAAACCCTTAAAAAAAATG
>CM053622.1:187411004-187430577 GCA_028646595.1 Phalanger gymnotis
AACTTACTTAACCCTTGAATTTTTCAAAGGGGTATGACTGCTTGTAGACTAAAGAGTTCTATGTTCCACGCTTGGGTGGATGTGCTGCCTCACCAGCACTCCTCCTTCCCCAAGAACCCCCCACCTGGACTGGGCTTAAATCTTCAGCAGGCTGTTCACTCCTGCTCTGATCAGCCACTTAATTCCTCCCACTAGGTGGGCCTGGGGCCAGAAGCAACTGCAGCTGTAGTTCTTAAGCTGCCCCAGGGGCGGTGGCCAAACCGCGAACTCAGTCCCTCAGCTTTTCCCACTAACCTTCTCTGATATCTTTGCTCTTTGTGGGTTGAGAGGTCTGGTAGATGCCACAGCTCAGTAATTCAGGATGCTAGGGCACTCTCCACTTGGCTCGTGGTCTGGTCGGTCCGCGGTCTGCGCCGGGCGCGCTGGGCTGTGCTTGGCTCAGCTCCGCTCCCCTCAGCCGGGAGCTGGGAGCTCTGTGCAGGACAGACCTTACCCAGAGACCATCTAGGCTGTCCTGGGCTGGAGCCCTGCTTCCCTCTGCCACTTTGTGGGTTCTGCAGCTCTAGAATTGGTTCAGAGCCATTTTTTTATAGGTTTTTGGAGGGACTTGGTGGGGAGCTCACGCCAGTCACTGCTTCCCAGCTGCCATCTTGGCTCCGCCCCCTAACTATATTTAATAAGATTACTTCCATTGTAATCATAATGATTTCATTTTTTTAAAACATCCTAAGAATTTTAAGTTTTGCCATAAAATCAAAGGGCTCTGTGACACAAAGGAATACCTATTCGACATGTTTTTATTATTCCCTTCGATGGCTAGTATTGTCTCTCTCTAATTACCTTTAACTTATTCACCAGATTAAACTACCTCTTACTTATTCTGTGTATATTTTCCACATACACTTATATAAGCACATATTGTTTTCTTGTAATAGAATGCAACATCCTTGAAATCAAGAATTGTTCATTTATTTACTCACTCATATATTAACCAATCCCTTAATTTAGCTATTTATTTGTATGTATATATATATACATACATACATATATATATATATATATATATATATATATATATATATTTGTATTTGTATCTCTAGAGCCTAGCAGAATGCCTGGCACATTGTAGACACTTGATAAGTTCCCCATGGTCAATATTTTCTTGCCTAGGACTTTAAAATCCCTAATAATTCTTTCTAGATTCCAGTTTGAAGTATCACCTGTCTCCAAATAAATTTCCACAAGTCGATTTCTGATATAATGTTTGACAAGTGTCAGGTTACATGACTCAGGAAGACAGTAAAGTACTCTCTTGTTCATGGCACCTAAACTAACAGCTGCCTCAGTACTCATGAACAGGTATTTACCTACTACCACTACTGTATCTCTTATTTTGAATCTCACTGGATTAAGCTTCCTTTAAATACCTATGGTTACAAATCCTCATTACTTGGAATGTAAACTTCCTTCGCCCTGAGGGACATCATACATTTCTACAGAAATAGCCTCATGCATGTTAATTTAAAATTTTATTGATATGTTTTGTTTTTACATGTCAAAGATTTCCCATTTATCCTCACCTCGTGGGACATCTCTTGTAAAAAAAAATAGCAAAATTACTGAAGCATTGATCAAACTGAAAGTACTTAAAACATTTCATACCTCTAGCTCTCCCCATCTTTCTATTTGGAAAATGTTTTAAATTGAAAAAGAAATCTACTTTTCTCCCTTCTACCCAACACCAGATTGAGAGAGAGACAGAGAGAGAGAAAGAGAGAGGGAAAATGAATTCTTTGTAACAAATATTCATAAAGGCAAAAAGAAATTTCCATTGGCTGTATACAAATACACACATATACATACATATCCATGCACATACTCATATAAACATATGCATGTTTGTGTGTGTATCATTCTGCATCCTAAATGCATCACCTCACTGACAGGTGGTTGTTAATATATCTCATTCTAGTTCCTTTCAAATCATCACGTTGATCATATCATTCTCATACCTTTAAAAGTTATTTATCATATTCTTGTATAATTGTTCTCCTGCTTCTGCTAATTTCATTCTTTGTCAGTTTATAAGTCCTCTAAATTATCCACTTTTATAATATTGATAATATAGTGAAAACTATTTTGCTGATTCTACTTATTTCATTCTTCATCAGTTCATACAAGGCTTCCAATGTCTCCTCGAAATCACCTATTTCTTCATTTCTTAGTAATTCAATACTATTATTCTGTAAGAAATAAGGAAATAAGTGATTTCAAAGAGACATTGATATCACAATAAGAAACAACAATTTATGCCTCAATTGATGGCTATCCCTATAGTTTACATTTTTTATTTTCTTTTTGCCATGAAAAGGAGCTTTATAAACATTTTTGTGCGCATATGATGCTTCCCTATTTTTTAAATCTTTTTAGGGAATTGATAATCAACTATCAAGTTATTTTTATCTTTCTTCTCTATGTCACAATATTTCCCTGTAAATTTCCTAAAATCAGCTGGGATTCCCTAATGTCTCATTGCATCACTTCTTCTGTAGTACTTTCTCCATGTTTTAAAGGTATACTTCATTTCCTACTTAACTTTGGGGTTAAAATGACATCTCTTGAGACCCTTTAGATTTTCCTGCCGTTCAGTGATCAATCTGAATGTAAATAAGCAACTGTTTCCATTTTGGCCAGAAATCCTAAGGGTCTTCCCCTCCCAGACTGATTTTTCTTTTGGATTAGGTAAAGAGGTTATTTTTCTGCCCCATTTATTATTAACATTAATCACTGGATGTAGGTGTTGCCTCTTTCCTTCCTTCCTTCTTTCTTTCCTCCCTTCCTTCCTTCCTCGCTTCCTTCCCTCCTTCCTTCCTTATAAGGCACCATACCCTTACCTACAGGTGCTCTGCCCAAAGGGAATGTATATTTTAATCTCTGAAACCTTTTGTTATTGTTGTTGGGCTTTTTTGTTTTGTTTTCTTTCATAAAGACCCGGTTTAACCCCAAACTACTCTGGCTCTCGTTGATTGGCCAACAATACCTAGGCCAAGCCCTCCTTGGTCATTTTTGGGGCCCTGATTGGCTCAGAATGAATGTAAATAGCAATTGTTTCTGTTTTGCCCCAAAATCCTGAGGGTCTTCCCCTCCCTTGTTTTTTTTTGTTTTGTTTTGTTTTGTTTTGTTTTTTACTAAGAGGTCATTCTCTGTCTCATTTCTTATTTAGCATCAGTCACTGAATGGTTATTGCTTCAATCCACCTAAGACCTGTTAAAGACCTTAGCTTGAAAAATCCAAGGTCCCCACTGCATTCCGGGCCATCTCCAGTTGTCCAAACGTAAAGCTAGCCACTGGACCCAGATGGCTGTAGAGGAGAAAGTGAGGCTGGTGACTTTTCACAGTCTTACTGTACTTAAATCCAATTCATTTGCATGTCATTGCATTACCTCCCTGATGGTCCTCCAACAAAGAACAAACAACAAGCAACAACAATCAATCAATCTGCACTTAAAGTGTAGACTCCTCTGCTCATAGTTTTAGAGCAGGAGGCATCTGGATATTTATGAATTCATTCACTGGTCCTTCAAATTGTTATACTAAGATAATCAATTCTGAATCAGGGCAAATGGAGATAAGTGGATAAATCTGAAAGGTACTTTGAACATCAAATACTATCCAAGATGTAGGTGGAGATAGAGATATATGCATACAAACATGTGAATTATGTTTATATACATATTTATATATACACACACATAAATATGTGTATATGTATATCTATATCTATACACACACATACACACATGCACGCATGCACATATACTTTCTAAGATCATAGTATATAGAATTGGGAAGGACCTTGGAGGACGTACACACACACACATACGCACATACACACACATGTGATGGGGTTTAGACTGTGGGAGTCCCCTTGGACCCCAAAAGAATTTGGGTCCTATTTGTTTGAGGGGGTAATGATGAAAGTACAGTCTCTGGGAGCCCCCTTGAACTCTCCTTGAGTCTTCCAACTGGATCTGGCCTTCCCCTAAGGCCATGGGCCCTGCATTATCGTTGGGCCCAAGTCTCTGCCTAGCCTAGCCCTCTATAGTCCATCTGCTTCCCACACTTTATCCTGATCAAAATATCTATACCCTAGCCCAGTTAACTCTTATTATCTCATCTCCAGGTAGCCTTCAGCTATTTCCCACCCTGAAGTCTGACCACATCTCAGTCCCATCAAGCTCCTCCTTAGACTCTTCCTCAAGACCCTCCCTAAATCCCTCCTCTAGTTGACCCACACCACCCCTCAATCCTTCTCACAATCTTTCTGTATATAAGTCTCATCTTGCCTCCATGAAGGCGCTCAGATTCAATCTAGCTCAGTAGATTGAATCTGGCCCGCTTGTAAAAACAGGTGTCACAAAGGGTTGGATTTCTTAATTCAACCCATTATGGCAAACCCTTAATAAACTTTGTCTTTTCCTTTGGCTGAGAAGGCTTGAGTACAATTCTTTTGGCAGGACCCAGCGTGCTGGTACTTTGCAGTATTGAGTACCCCTCAACCCCAAGCCTCTTCACATATAAATATGTATTTATGTGTGTATGTGTGTACTTGTATGTATATATATATGTATTGTCCCCTCTTTAACCCATTCCTGATGGAGAACCCTACTCGAACCTCTTCACTCTCCTCCCCCATCTAATTCCTCTGTATCAGTTCTTTCTCTTGCACCTCATTTGTATGAGATAAATGCTCTTTTTACCTTTTCTTGTATCATTTTGATTTTTAGAATTACATCCTACTGTTATTTGGTTATATATACTAGAACAATTGCATTTACCTCCATGGGTCTCCATTCTATCATCATTAAATAAGGAATCATATTAGATTTTTCCTAGGGCCATTACCATTTCTAAAAATCCATGAATCTATTGTCTTGCTACAACTTGTCTCATAGGGATGTAGATATGACAGATTTATGGAAATCTTCATCTCTAAGTGAAATGAAAGCTAGATTATGTAATGTGAAATGGTTATTGTCTTCACAAGCTGATAGAATGGCATCCTATCAGTGATTATGAAATGAACTAAGAGTAATAAATAGTTTGCTTTCAATTTGAAACATAATCCACATTGAGTAGTTTTGCTGGTACTTTTAATATAACAACTGAATTCTATCAATTCAATTTAAATATAATATGTGTTTATATGTTTGGGGGGGGAGTTAAATCCATTATGTAGAAATATGGATGTCAAAATTAATGAAAGATGTGATACAGAATACAAATTAAACTTAGTATAGGGACAGTTTAGTTAAAAAAAAGTTGTAATGTTAACAAAATGTGGATAATAAAGAATGTGGCAATGTTAGGGTTATAAATGAATTTTCACATTTGTCTTCAGTTTCTTAAAATATCACTAAAGGAGCTGTTTATTTCTAGTTCAATGTTCTTATAAATATGTTATCATTTTATTTTTCCAATTGATAACCAAGATTTCATTAATTACAGAGCACCAATTCTTTTTATAGCATACATTTTCATTCTGCAAAGATTACAAAAACAACATCATCAGAGGTGGATTTTTTTTTCATTCAATTCAGGTTATGTGTTCATGCTGATTACTTCATGAACCAGCAGTTAATCATTAAGCTTAATGTCATCTCAGATTTCTTAATTTGTTCTTAGACCCCAGAGACTGGCAAAAAGGTGAACAGCAAGACAAATTGGGAGAGCAGACAATGATTTTAATTCTCAGTGCTCCCTTCTGTTACAATCACAATGACCAGTAGGGAAATGCAATTCTTCCAAATTCGCTCACACCCTTTCACACATATAATGCTTTAGGTGCAATTTTAATGTTATGGAAATTGAGAAGCCAGTAACTCACACAATTATTTTCAGTGGCTCCTATTTCCTCTCCAGCTCTTGGGGAGAAAATATTATCATTCCTGAAAATGTATGTGACTTTTTTAAGCTATATAGAAAAAGCAACATTTGTTGCTGTTGGACAACAAATGTTTTACTACCTCTACATCAGAGAATAGCTAACTTTTGAAAATGTGTTTTCTATATTCTTTATTTAAACAAATTCTAGAGAGTATCCATCTAGAGAGTATCCACTCTAGAGAGTATGTGTTTTCTCTCCAGCCTACCCTGCATACTAGAATGTCCTGTTTGTAAGAGAGAAATCAATGTAGTTGAAAAGAGTTTTGCTTTCCCTCCACCAGTCCCCACACGATCAGGTCAGTCATATATAAAGCTTCTAAGAAAGACAAAATGTAAATTTTAGAAATGAAATTTTAAACGAGCAAGGGAAAAATAGGGCCTTTGGGGTGATAGCACCAAGCTAAGATCACTTTTATGGGTTCCATCCAACTGGTTGTGCAGAAATGAGAGAATTAGACCATTCTTGTCCTATATATTTTCTCTGAAGTATAAAATAAAGTGGAGACAACATGGACTCCCTGGGCTTACATGAACATTGATTGGTTAGAGAGAGAGGGAAAATAGGGATTCTGGAGAGAAAAGAGCTGAGAACTCAAGCATTTAGGTGTAGAGAGTGTGTGAATAGTTGGATCTCTCCATCTCTCTCTCTGTGTCTGTCTGTCTGTCTGTCTCTCTCTCTCTCTCTCTCTGTCTCTCCCTCTCTCTGCAGTTTGTCTATCTCAGCAATCACTATATTCTTTCATTTTTCTTTTATAGTTGTGAGAAAGAAAAAGAATCCAGGGGTGTGTGTGGCCATTATGCTATGCTTCCATGACCGAATGCCACCAAAAATCAGCATGGAAGAAGTAAGATTCTATTATTTAGTGGGAGTTAACATGATGTGTAACACAAGCATGCACGCACACACACACATGCACACGCACACACTCATAACATCTCTAGATGAATAAGACATGGGCTATGACCTAGAAAGACAGCTGAACTAGGTCATAGAACTAGCCAATTTCTAGGTAAATCATTTTTTTTTCTAGTGCCGTCTAGAGGTAAATAAAGAATAAAACCAATAGGGACAGAGTGGGATGGTCAGTTTTGGTCTTCATAATCAAACAGATCAAGAAGCTGGTCAGTTCTCCCTAACTCCTTCACTCCTAATAGGTAAGTGTATATTTCCTCAATACCTAAAATGATCTGTGATTTTATTGGTATGTCTGACCCTCGCAACAATGCAGATTACAACATCCTTGGTATTTATTACATATTTCTTTCCCATAAAATCATTATAAACTTTTTTGATGAGCCTTTCTTAGCCTAGTTAGGCTAATCTTCAGATAAAAGACACAGACTTCATCATGGTCCAGGACGAAAAGCTTTATACTTTGATAGGACCTGTCAAAGCTTGTGTTCCACTGTCTTCTCAAAATATCCAAGACCAAACCCATTTCACAATAAGAAATGAAAGTAAAAGTTTAGTAGAGGATAAATACACATGGTTTAATATACAAACATTGGGAATAATTACAGTCATACTGAAGTCCAATGTATTATCATAGTTAAGAATTAATCCTCAGTCCCAGAAATCTGTCAGAAGAATACAAGCTCTAAGAGACCTTTCTAATCTTCTCACGGTTTAAGCATGGACCTAAAAAATAATTGTAGGTCTCTTTTGCAGAACTACCTAAGTTAAAAGAGGTTCGTGATTAGACAAACTTCAGAACTCTACATTTTTCAGCCACAGAAATGTCATAAACCATTTACCAAATCAGAGATTTTAAAGTCTCAAATAATAAAAGGAATATTCACATTGACAAATTCATGAATTTTTTAGATTTGGAAGAATGGACAGTCATAGTTTCACAGATAATTTTTATTCAAAGTAGAAAGCATGGGGTTCTGAACATTAAAAAAGTTAGAAAATATAATGCTTTTGCATACAATCTAAAACAACTATTGAGTAAATTATATTCTGGGAATTTAATGAGATAGGTAGGCTAAGAGGGGTTAAATGATTTTCCAAGAGCACACAGCTAGTGTCAGACCTTCTACTAGAACCTTTGCCACTTAACTCCTTTTCCAATCTTCACTAAAGTGAATCTCCTCTAAGCCTATTCAGCAGGTTATCTTGTTTTGAATCTCCATGGAGCACACCGAATGGATGCTGTGTTAAGAGCTTCATTTTAGAAGTCTGTGTTAAGAGCTTCATGGCAGTGTACTCCTTAGTGATTAAAAACAAACTAACCTATATTATGTATTGGTTTAGTATGTCAAGGCAAAATGTCTAGTAATGCTTAAATCTACTTTCTGGTTGCTGAATAGGCTTAGAGACAATTCACTATTCTGAGGATTGGAAAAGGAGTCATGAAACACAGGTTCTAGTCCAAAGTCTGACAATATCTGTGTGCTCTTAGGAAAATCATTTAACCCCTCTTAGCCTATCTAACTCATTGAGCTGGGAAAAGGAAAACACTTCATAAAATTTAAAGTGCTGTACAAATGAATCGTCATATGACTTTGGGTAACAAACTCTCTAGGCCTTACTTTCTTCATTTGTAAAATGAAATGGTTGTTTTAAATGATCTCCAAGATCCTTTCCAGTTTGAAGATAAGAAATTTGAATTATTAGGTATAGAATGAATTGCCAGGATAATAACTATTCAAATCCCTCAACACAAAATATAGAGTACAAAAAAAAAAGGTATAAGAAAAAATGATTACATCTTTCCATACTCCATGTGGCAAACTCCTACACAAAGAAAGGAAAAGGATTAGGTATAACTCCTACTTTCAAAGTAGTGATTATAAGAAAAAAAATTGACAAGACCAACATCCTGACAGTGGCATAAAGGATTTGCTACGTATTCTACATTATGTTTAATGTGTGGTCATTATTTGTGGGAAGTGTAATATATAGTTAGGATATGAGAATCCCCAGCAAAGTAACTATAGTTAGAAAGAGGGGGGAGAAGCATACTATGGACTACTTTCACTATTACTACTAATGATTGTCATTGTTATTATCATTATTAGTCCTTTAAAGCTAGATTATCATATATACTGAACACATAATAGACTGTGGCTTTCAGTTCATTTAATGATGGACATTTCTACAACAAAAATAGGTAGGAAATGTACCAAAAGAGGCTTTTATTTTTTTTAGGATGATGACAAATGTTAAGCCTGATGAAATTTCATTGAGTGATTGAGTAAGAACCATTCTGATCAGAATAAATCTTCTCTGAATACTGCCCTTCCATCTGGAAAGAAATGTTTGTAATATTACAGGGAAAGAAAATGGAATGTGAGGTTTGTTTCTTCCTTCTCTTTATTTCTATTTATTTGGAATCCTTACAGTCTCAAAGAGCAATAAAAGAGAAGTGGTTCAACAGGGATTAGCTGACATTTAGAGATAGAAAAGAGACTGGCAGCAGACATAGGAAAGTGAGGTTTAACTATTCTGTAGGAGAAGAACCTAAATTTGTATTGTTGCCTTCCAGGTACAACAGCTGCTGACTTTGTTTCTGGAAGTTTAAGTATATCTGCAAAGGGCAAACCAAGTCACCTTCCACTACATGGAACTGACTCTCCACTTTTAATTCTAAAGTCTGTTACTTTGTTAGGCTTCTTAGTACCTCAGCCTGTGCTAACAGCTGTGATTTTTCTACCTCTGGCACTTAATTCTCTTTTAAGAAGTTTCTTTTTAGAATTAATAGGGTTAAAAATGTCTATTCTAAGGGTGGCAAAATGATTTGAAGGCCAAATCCAACCCTCTACCCATTTCTGTATAGCCTGTGAGCTAAGGTTTTTTTTATTGTTGTTGGTACTGTTTATATTTTAAAATAAAATAAATCTTTATTTGGAAATGTAAAACCCAGTCTTGGTTTGTGGACTATTCAAGAACAGGCCAACTCCTGGTCTAGTCTACCATCTTGTTTGCCATGCAATTCAACAATTTTGACTCCTTACTTTCACTTACCTGACATATTGAGTCAACTGCCAGGCTTTAGTATTTCTGTCTCCATGCCATCTTTCCTACACATTCTCTTCTCTCCACTTACATTGTTATCACTCTATTTTAGGCCCTCACCATCTCTTTCTTGCACTATTATAATAGTCTTCTAATTTGTCTCATTTCCCTAAGTTTCTATTCAATCTAATCCATCCACCACACACCTAACAAGGTTTTTTCTTTTCTGTTTTTTAAGTTCAGATCAAACCACAACACTAAACAGCCAAACTCTACTACAGAGGGTACGATTCCAATGGGATGGCCACATTGTTTGAATGCCAAATCTGTGTTACCTAAAAGACTATTTCATGGAGAACTCACACAAGGCAAGCATTCACATGGAAATCAGAAGTGATACAAAGACACTCTCAAGGTCTCTCTAAAGAACTTTAGTATAGATTGTGAGACATGGGATATTCTGGCATAGGGTTGGCCAGCATGGAATGCCCATGTCAAAGAAGGCACTGCACTCTATAACAAAGCAGAATTGCAGTAACACAAAGGAAATGTGAGCTGTGCAAAGAGACATCTGCATCCCAAATATTCTAAAGCACTAATTGTGCCCAAGCTGTTGAAGAATACACTGTACTCTGACCCCAAAATTGTAATGTCATTGGTCCTCTTCAAAAATAAAGAACAAACAATAGGTCCATTAGAAAACAGAATAATTTATTGATTTTGAAAAAATCTTGAGTAGTTTTTTTTAGATAGATCTAAAGAATAAAAAAATATCTTTTTAACACCTAAATTTACCCACGTATCCTTCCCCCTTTTTTCCTCTCAAAGAACCATCTTTATGACAGAAAATTCAACTCGTTCTTAATGGACCTTAATTCCACCTTTACCCCACTCCAGGCATCAATAGACCTGCGAAAATCATCCTAGAGAAAGGTTTGATTCAAAATACATTAGAGGCATCATCCTAATTAAAACTATAACAGCCCATGACAGAAACTTAGCAATCCAAGTTACACAGATGATGTGTATGGTTTGGTGACATTTGGACAATGAACAGATAACATTGCTTGCATTTCATTTTTGCTTAGACAATTTCTGATCAGTTAAATATTTGACAACACTAGTGGTTCTGGGCTATAGACTGAGAGAACGTGACATTTCTAAAAATTTAGATGACAAAAGTGATCATGTGTATTTCCTGAACTGTAAGCAATGGTGGCAGGCAATTAAGCTATTGCTTATATTCATGCAAGGAAATTTAGGAACTCAACATTGGAGACTGAATAGTTTTGATGGCATATTTCAACCACGGGAGTATCTTTGGGAAAATGGCTCTCTTTGCCAGAAACAGACTAGCTGAGAGCAGCATGATGTCTCTTGACGCAAACTTCGTTCTTCAGTATCAGAATAGATAATAGCAAGCACTGTTTATTCTAAACCTGACCAGGAACAAGGTGGAAATTGCTAAAATGGGATTGTTCTAGGAAAGAGAGCACTTGTATCTGAGAGTTTAAGCTAGAGGAAAGAAAATCCAGGTGTTGCATTCTATGAATAAAAATTGGGGCAGATCAGAATACACAGATTTAAAGAAAATTAGAGGTAGAGGTAACAGAAAAGTATAAATCCACATGTAAGTAAATATAAACTTCATATAAGAAACAGAGTAATTTCAGATTTATAGAACATTAATTTTTGGGAGAAGGATCAGAGAAATTCTCAAATAGATGTCATCTGAGCTGTGCTTTGATTGAAAATGGGGATTCTGTAATGGGAGGAGAATTGTATAAATTCTAGTCATAGTGGACATGTATGTGCAGACATTGAGGTTAGAGATGGACTATCAAGAAAAAGAAACAGTTAGGAGGCCACTGTAAATAAGAGATTGGATGAAAGGAAATAAGGTGAAATATGCCTTGAATAGAAGAGGAAGCCATGTTTTCAAGGTTTTCAGTGTCAATGTCATGATTTCATATTTTATCTAAATCTATTAACATAGTCTTTGACTACCACAAACATGCCAAAGTCTCCTTCATCCTTAAACAAAATTCTTTACTTGACTCCATAAAATGTTCTAAATGTAGTCATACTTTCATTGTCAAAAGCCTAGAAGAATCATCTATAATCACTGATTCTACTTCTTTACCTCCCACTCATTTATCCTTCAAATATTCAAAAGGATCTTTGATCTCATTGGTATGAATGTTCCTTGCAAAGATGTAGATCACACTTTATCTATGTGTGACCACCTTCTATGGCTCATGTTCATATCCTCACATGGTGGATTCACTTAGAATATTGGTGGCCTTTTTTACATTCTCTTCACATTACAATGATACCAAGGCAAACAAAAGCTGTGCAGTAACTTTCTTTGACTCTCTCTACATGACTAATTCATATTTTTATTGCTCATTTTTATTAGATTTTTTTATTCTATTTACCCTTCAAAGCTTCCTTGTTTGTAGTATATTACAGTGAACGTATGCACCTTATGTACCTGTCTCTTTCCCTCTGGATAATACTTGTTTTCAATTCTTTAGAGACTATAATTTCCATATCATTTAGCCATACAATAATTAAGGTAAAGTAATTGCATTAAAAGGTAGGCTTTTGCTGCAGGAGGAAATTTGGGATCAATAAAATAGCCACATTTTCTTGAAGGCAATCCAACCCACTCTATTTTTCCTGCTTAATTCTAGGCTGAATTCATTGTCCTTTGTTGTATCTATCACATATATGTATATTCTATGCACGCACATATGCAATGATGCATGTTGTAGTACACACATGTACTTTATGTAGAGACCATCCACCATTATAATCACATATGTGTGTATACATGAATAGATATAGCCATATACATATGTGTGTGCATATATGTGCTATCCATGTATGCATGTACATGTTGAACATAAGCCCTGTACAAAACTCAAGTTCAAAATTTTCAAGCACATATACATGCCAGAACATCTCTCTTATACATGACTCTTCTCTAACTTCACATTTCTTTCAAAGAAAATATTCTTTTTTCAGTCATGTAGGCTTTCAACCCTGGAATTATCTTTCACTTTTCCACATGCTTAACTCCCCATATATAACCATCTGCAGACTTTTTTCAGTTCTTCATCTATAATATCTCTTGTGCCTTCTCCCTTATCTCCATTACTGTGCCTACCATTATCATTTAGGTTCTTATCACCAATCATCTACACCAGAGGTGTTAGGCTCAAATAGAAATAGATCCCCACCAGGCATATACAGACTTTGAAAACCACAAATTAATATTATCTATGCTTAATGAATGTTATTTTGTTAAACATTTCCCAATTACATTGTAATCCAGTTGGGCTGTACCCAGGAGTTTTATGGATTGCATGGCACACAGAGTTTGTGTCTGACATCTCTGGTCTAGATGATTTTCTGAGATTAAAGAAAGATTTAAAAAAAAAAGAAATCATAGTGGTTGTGAGGGATGGAGAATAAAATATGAGGGAGCTCTTGAATGTACACTCTCAATGTTCTCCATAAAACAGAAGCAAGACTAGATGGCTAGAAGATTGGTGAACTTGGGCTATGAGAAGATTTAGAACTTCTATTTCAGCAAATGTAGTAAGTGGGATTGACACAGAATGGTAAACTCTCAGTTGAAGTTTGACAACATGATCTTGCAGCCAGCTACAGCAGCACAATTTGCTTTACTCTAAGACTGTTCAATGACTCAGCTGTAGATGTTAAAAGGGTAAATGGTGGTAGTTGTGGTGCAATGGATAGAATGCTGGCCCTGGAGTCTGGAAGACCTGAGTTTCAAATGTGGCCTCAGATACTTACTAACTATTATCTTGTACAAGTCACTTAAATTAGTTTGCCTCAGGTTCCTCATATGCAAAATGAGCTAGAAAAGGAAATGGCAAACAACTTGAGTATCTTTGCTCGAAAACCCCAAATGGGTATACAAAGAGTTGAACATGACCAAAATGACGAAACAACAGACTTGCAGTTAAGATTTAGCGAAATGGAAATGTTAAAACAAGGGGGCAACAATTTTAACGTCAGAGGTCTGTCTTGATGAAAGAATTTCTTTAAAATTGTTAATGGAAATAAATAAAATCAGAACCAGAGTATAAACTGAGAGGGAAAAAAAGGCATCCCAGTATTAGCAGTCTTCATGAAGGCCAAGGAAAACTTCAAGAGAATTTAGGAAGTCACTGGTTTTATGTCATAAAACCAGGTTTTACATACTTTTTAGTAAAATGCTGTTCTTATTCTTATTGTCATTGTTGTTATTTAATAATATCATATATATTTCATTTTATAAATTATCTCATTTGATCCTTATAATAAACTCCAATTTTTGCTTTGAGAGAATGTTTACAATTAAATTTTATAATTTAGTATGAACATACTAAGAAAATCGTGAGGAGAATATCACAAAAATTTCATATCATTTTCAAGGGGATTTTTTTCCAAATATAGTCACAGAATAGAAAAATGAAGGAAAGTCAGCCCAATCAATCAAATCTAAGAGGGGAGATATATAGCGACAAGTTTATTATAATGTCTGCTTGTTTGTTTTCTGTTTGTCATTGGATTACCATCAAATATGCCATGACTGAAAATAGGGTTAGTTCACCTAGGTAAACAAATTAAAATCTTAATCATAGCTTTGGTACCAACTATATGAAAATCACAGAAACCACCTGCATCTCTCCAATTTTCATCTGCATAACAGAGATTTTAAGTAATGACTCACATTATAAAGTTGCCATGAGGCATTACCAAAATGGTCACAAAAATCTCACTCTCTCCTTTGGATTTATATAAACTATAATGGTGCACTCCATAGGACAGTGAGAATAAGAGTAGTTTCTTTCTGCATCCAAGATTTTTTTTATTCTCCAGAGACTTCTGTAACCAGTGTCTTTTTTTCTGTTTTTTCTAGTTTCTAGGGTATTTTTTTTAACTGAAAGGCAACCAAAAATGACCATTAAAAGATTCCTGGACCACTCATATTCTAAGCCTCTCCAGGGAAGACATTCGTATAAGTCAATAAGGACAAATGGTTTAACTATTCCTTTGGGGATCCACCCTCTTCATGTGAAATACATCAATGTTTCACTATTTCATAACTAGTTTACTGTCTTTCCTGATAAAATTGTATTTTCAGCGATATCACTAGTGCTACTTTTTGCTTAGAGGTCATTTTTGAAAATATGTCACCATCTACTTGCAACTACAATGTACCTTGAACACAGTAGGCACTTTATAAATCACTATATACTGTCATGTGTATGACATGATTACACAGTCATGACTGACACCATACCACTCCAATAACCTTACCTCATCTCCCATTTCAGTCCTTTTAAAAACAGTATTACTGGATTGACAAAAATATAGCATCATTTGGAAAAATTTGCATGAAAAATATGGATTACTACACCATAAAGCCACTTGGGATCATTAATAGAATTAGCCAATTGCCTAAATGCAATCCAACCTGCTTTTTTTCCTAAGACTTCTTCAATTCTGGACTGAACTGACTGTCCATCTTTAGAAAGTATCCCAAATAAATTTGCTGCTTATTAATTAAATAGACTAGATATCCAGCCACGATCTTAGACATGAGAAACTTTTCATACTATTAGTTTTTCTTGTATGAATTGGTAAATTCTTTTTGAGTAAGCATGCATGTAACTACTAGTGATACAAAGAAATGGATTCTCATTTCTACATAATTCTACTTTGTTTCCACAATCTGGATAGCAGCTTCTGTGGGGGGGAAAGATCCACCCACAGCCAGCACCCAGAAAGCTGCCAGACAGACAGAAAGCCCAGGTTCTTTTAATCTGCCTTAATAAGGAGAGCAAGGTTAAGGGGTTGGTAAACTTACTTTAATTCGGCACACAAATATTATTCACTTAGTTCTGGGGAAAAAGCCAGCACCCTGAACTTCAGAGCAAAATACAAGCAAATTACAAACATCAACAGACAGACCTTGCCTGCTTCAAATCCCAATACATAGTTACCAGAGTTCAACAGAGTCTCAGCATCCTGGTTTACAAGCTAGAGGGCTCCTTAGCTACAACTGCCCAGAGTTTCCTCATCAACACCATCTCAAGAGCCCTTAAACAAATTACAGACAGACCCAATACAATTCATAGTTACTAAGGAACCATCAACATCCGAGTTCAGCCGGGAGCTCAGCAAGGCTGGCTCAGAGTCACGCACCACTCCTGCTGTGTCTCAGAGCTCCAAGGAAGAAGAGGCCAACCCTTGGCTTTTATATCTTTTTCAGCATCAGGGGTGACTCACCCACGTGACCCAAAATCGCCACAAAGAGGCGGACTCATACCCACGTGGTCCAAGAGCCCACCGCTGTCCCAGACATGTCACTCAAACTCATGTCTAAACTAAGCCCTCCCCTGAGGCAAGGAGGCACCAAGGACACCCAAATCTTGGGTCTGGGGCTTAGCACTTAACAAGATTCAATGAAATAGCTGAATCACTCAAAGCAAACAAAAGCCAAACTCTTCAAGGGCACTTGTTGAACTAAGTGCTAAGGAGCCCATTTTGCCTTACCCACACATACTTCTATGTAGATCTTGCACAAGAAATCTTCCATTAGACTATTGAACACATTTGAATGGCTTAAATCTTCCTGTTTCATTGTATACTTGATGTTTTGAGTTATGGATTAATTGAATAGAGAGAGATGCATATATATATATATGTGCATATATATATATGTGCATATATATGTGCATATATATATATATATATACACATATACATATACATATACATGATTAGGAAACCACATGGGTTGGTAGTTACTGGTTTTCTTTTAGTAATGGTAGTTATTGATTTCTTTCAACTCACTTCTGGGGGCATAATTATGTACTTGTACTATATGTTTTGTAAGCAGGAAAGGGGAAGGGAACAAGCATTCACTAAATGCTTTCTATGTGCTAGGTGCTGTGCTAAGTAAGCACTTTACCAATATTATTCCTTTAACCTTCACAACATTCTTAGGATGTAGGTGCTATTATTATCTCCATTTTACAATTAAAGAAACCAAGGCAGAGAGCTAAAAAGTGATTTGCCCAGGGTCACACAGCTAGTGGCCAAGGTGAGATTTGAAATCAGGTCTTCCTGACTCCTGACCTACTGTGTCACCATAGTAGCTATCTCTATAAAATTAACCTTCATTACTTAAAAATTATTTTAAAAACACTAAGGTGCTTACTTAACCTGGTGCAGCTACCATTCATATCTTCGTCTTCTGAAATGTAATTTCCATTTCTTTATACACCCCACAGACTGGGTTGTTAGAGTCCAAATGTGTTCATCTAAGGTTCGATTCTAAAAATACTTATAAAAATATTGCCTAATTTAGCCCATTTTTAAAGTCCTCTTGCCAATTTACCTATGGAAACTGCAGGGATGATGTGGTTCCATCAATCTCATCCCCAGTTCATGATGGATTTCTTTTGTATTCCATCAGTTTTGTGTTACTTAATGAGGTGATACTGGTTGAAATGTTCTTGACACTACTCTTGGCTGCCAGCTCTCTGTTTGGCAAAGACAGCACATGCTTGCTGAGCAATTTCTATGCTCTTTTGGCCCCTGTGTTGTGACTTTTATATCAGAACTTTACATGAATGAGCAAATATTTTTCATGTGACTCCTGTACTCCCAAGCACTGCAAAAATGAAACTCCCATAATTTCAAGAAGGCTGTATTTTAATAAGGAGGTACAATACACTAAGGGTATTGTGCGAGAGGGGGAAAAGTTTTCCCATGAGAAATCACAGGATGGGGAATGGGGCCACAGGGCAGTTTCTTGACTGGTTTCTTAATATCAACAGAAATACTGATTAGATTATTGTTGAAAGAGCCAGAAGCGCAAAAAACAGAAAGGACAAATTAAAGAGGGAACATACATACATACATATATATATATATATATATATATATATATGTGTGTGTGTGTGTGTGTGTGTGTGTGTGTGTGTGTGTATGTATGTATGTATTGAGCAAGGACAGATGACAAAGACAGGTTTATAAGTCAATAGCTTTGTCTCTTTTTCATTTCTCATTTTTCATGATTAATGTTTCTATGAACAAGACCAGCCAAGGTTGTTCCAAGTTTGCTCATCATCTTCTCATTTTTATTCTTCTAATTTGATGTGCTTTTGACCACATTAATTATGTAATGATATTACAATGCCCACATTTTAAATTCTGATATTCATTTCAATTCAGTTAAATAAAGATCTATTAAACACCTATCATGTGCCATCATTCAGCTAAGTACTGGGCATACAGAGATAGAAAAAGAAACAGTCCCTACATTCATCCTTCTGGGGAAATACAATAGTCAAGTGATTATTTTTTGATACATTTTTGTTGATATATTTGGCTTTCACAACACCTAGATTTCCCTAGTCTTCTCAAGTCTTCTCAGAGATGTATCCTTTATAACAAAGTTTTTTTTTTTTTAATAGAGGAATAAAACAAAACAAAGAAGGATGGGGGAAAAACATCAACGAACACATCCTATAACCTATAACCTCTACAAAGGAGCATTCTTCTCATATCTGTTCTTTGAGTTCAAGCTTATGTTACTGAAATTTAGCAACATTCCGTTTTGATCATTTGCTGGCTTTTTTCTTATTCATATTGTTGTAGTCATTGTGTATATTTTTTCCTGAGTCTACTTACATTATTTTGCATAAATAATTACATGCTTCACTGAATTCATCATGCCCACATTTTCTCACAAGAAAAAAAAATTATATTCATGTATCACAATGTATTTAGCCATTACTAAATTTATGGGAATAACTTTATATTTAATTCTTTGCTCTTACAATAACAATATTATAAATCTTTGGTGCATGTGGAACCTTTCATACTTTCAGTACCTTCTCTGAGGTATGTGATTAGCAGTGGACTCTCTGTATCAAAGTATATGAACACCTTAATCATTTTATTTGCAAAATTCCAAATTATTTTCCAAAATGATCGTATTTATTGTGTTATATTGTATGCAAAAACTGTACTAATATGCCCATTTTCCCAAAATCCCTCCAATATTGCATATTTCCATCTTTTGTCATTTTTGCCAATTTACTGGATGTGAAGTAGAACCTCAGAGTTTTTTAATTGAATTTCTCTTATTATTATTAATTCAGAGAATTATTTCATATGGTTGATAATGGTTTGAAATTCTTTTGAGAATTGTTTGTTCCCATCCTTTGAGCTTGTCAATTGGGGAATGACTTTAAATTTTAAATACATTTTAAATACAATTCTATTTTATACACACATATGTATACATAAATATATCTGTACATATATGTACATATATTTATATGCGTGTTTTCAAATCATTATCCATGAAACTGATACAAAGATGACTTTTTTCTCATTTGACTGCCTTTATTCTTGTCTTGAGTGTGTTATTTTATTTCTGCAAAAATTTTTCTATTTCACGTAACAAAAATTATCTCTTTGCTCCTTTCTAATTGCCTCTGTTCATTCTCTCCATAAGAATTCATTTCCGGGGGGCGGAGCCAAGATGGCGACTGGAAAGCAGTAACTGGCGTGAGCTCCCCACCAAGTCCCTCCAAAAACCTATGAAAAAATGGCTCTGAACCAATTCTA
>CM053622.1:187431077-187450769 GCA_028646595.1 Phalanger gymnotis
CTGCTGCGGTGGGGCCTAAATAAATTTCTTGTTGTTTTCTCCTTAGAGAATCTCTCATACCTTGCGATTTCGAACCATTCAAACATATACATGATTATATTTGAGATTATAAATTCGGCCTTCCTACTACAGATGACAAGGTCATTCACTGCGTCTGAGACATCACCAGTCATCTTGACTCTGCCTTGCCACTGGACTTTGATGACTCTGGAAGAGAGAGTGAGGTCAACAATTTTGCCCAACTCTGCTTCACTTATTTCCAATTTATGCATGAATCAAAAAGAGATAACCCATATCACTTTGCCATTTTTTACTTTTCTCAAACCCCTATGGCAACAGGCAAGTGATGAAGCAGCAGGTGTGGATATACTGGGAGATATAGTTAGAACTCTGCACACAAGTGGCCCAGACCATACAGTCATCTTCTCACTAGAAATAGCAGTTGGATTTGGCAGCCCCATAGGTATCTGACAAGCTTTTTTTTTTAAAGGACCACACTGTTCACCCCCTGGCATGAGGAAGGGGCTAGAAACGATACCCTAACTGTTTTTCTGTTTCACCCAACCCTGTCCTGCTTACTGCAGCAGACAGGGATACCACTATATTAGATTGGCTAATAGGACAAAAAAGTGAAATGTTGGAAGGGATGTGAGAAAAATGAAACATTAATGCACTGTTGGTGGAGTTGTGAACTGATTCAACCATTCTGTAAAGCAATTTGGAACTATGTCCAGGGGGCTATAAAATCATGCATAGCCTTTGATCTATAGATACCACTACTAGGTTTGTATCCAGAAAGAGATGAAAAAGAAATAAGGACCTATATGTACAAAAATTATTTTTAGCAGCTCTTTTCTGGGGGTAAAGGAATAGAAATTGAGGGGATGTCCATTGTTTGGGGAATGGCTGAACAAGTTGTAGTACGTGT
The DNA here is from genome assembly GCA_028646595.1 of Phalanger gymnotis. Lineage (NCBI taxonomy): Eukaryota > Metazoa > Chordata > Mammalia > Diprotodontia > Phalangeridae > Phalanger > Phalanger gymnotis. The sequence continues at coordinate 187,432,006 of CM053622.1, forward strand.
ATAGTACTATTGTACTATAAAAAACAATGAGCAGGATGCTCTCAGAAAAAATTGGACTTACATGGGCTGATACAAAATGAAGTGTACTGTGTACAAAGAAGCAGCAATATTGTAAGATGGTCAGCTTTGATTGACTTAGTGATTCTCTGCAATACAGCTATCCAAGAGAACTCTGAAGGACTTATGACAAAAAATGCTATCTATCCCCAGAGTAAGGACTGATGGTGTGTGAATACAGTTTGAAGTGTATTTTTAACTTCATTTTTCTTGAGTTTTTTTTTGTCTAAGTTTTCTTTCACATTGTGATTATTATGTATATGTTTTGCATGATTACACATGTGTAACCTATATTGAATTTCTTGCCTTCTTAATAGGAGGGGGTGGTGTGGGAGGAAAGGAGAGAATTTGGAACTCAAAGTTTTAAAAACAAATGTTAAAAATTGTTTTTACATATATCTGGGGAAACATAAAATGCTAAATAAAGAGATATAAGAAAAGAAGAAAAAATGTGGGAGAGAAGAGGTATTAGACTGCCTACCAAACTGAAAGTCTATAGAGCCATTGTTGTATGCCTATGAAACCTGGACAATGCAGCATGGTAGGAAACTTAATTGCTTCTATTTGAATTGTATTAGGAAGATTCTAAACATTACCTGGCAATATAAGATTCTAGATACTAAGGACCTTTCTTGAGCTAAATTGTTAAAATTCAAGCTCTACTGCAGAGAGCACAGCTCTGATGGACTGACCATGTTTCTTGAATGCCAAAAGTACATTTGCCTAAAAGATTATTTTATGGAGAACTCACGTAAGGCAAGATCTCAGACGACATGATACAATGACCTTCTCAAGGTCTCTCTGAAAAAGTTTGATTTTGATTGTGAGACATGGAAGAGACTGACCATCCTACATTGTGTACCAGCATCAAAGCAGGTGTTATACTCTATTAACAAAGCAGTATTGCAGTAGTTCAAAAGAAACATGAGATATTTAAATTTAAAGACATCTCCATTCCAAATGTTCATATGGACTATTTGTGCCCAACCTTTGGTGGAACGTCCAGAGCTCCTATGGGTCTGATCATCTATAGTCTAACTCACTGTTCCTCGACCCTCACATAATGATGTCATTTTGGTCCTCTTCAAGAATAAAGGACAACAACCCAACCTTCATGATCTTGGACAAATCACTAAACCCTTCTGGGCCTAAGTATCCCTATTTGTAAAATTAAAGGGTTGAAGTAGACAGCCTCAGAGGTTCTTTCGACTAAAAGTATATGATCCTATGGAGTAAAAGCCTTTAAAAATGATTGTCAATGCCTAAAAGGGATCAAATTCTATAATTTATGTGATAGTGCTTTGTAAACTATAAAGTGTTTTTTTAAATGTAAAGTATATAATCAGGAGGAGGATGTTGTTTTGGAAGCATTCCGACATTAGTCTGGAAGACTGTCTAATTTTCAATTGGAGGCAGTTAGTTGGTTTAGTGGATTAAAGGTCTGGACCTTGGAGTCAGAAAGACCTGAGATCAAATCTAGTTTCAGATATACTCACTGGTTTTGTGACTCTGGGCGAGTCTCTTGGCCTTTGTTTCAGTTTCCTCACTTGTACAGTGGGCGTGGTGGTAGCACCTCCCAGGGTTGTTGTGAGAATCAAATGAAATATTTGCGAAACACTTTACAAAACTTGAAGCCCTACATAAAAGCTAGTTATTATTATTCAATAAAAACCAAACATTAAAAGATTTTTAAAAATCAGGGCCAGTGGTGTTGTAACTCAGTTTAAGAAATGAACTTCAGATATAGTTGACCTGATATAGAGCTAACTGTCTCAAGAGAGTTCCCTCGTCCTGGTAACATTTAAGAAAAGAGGTGGATGACCACTTCTCAAGGTTTTAGATAGGTTTAACTATCAGACAAAGTGGCCTATATTAGAGGCTCCCTTAAGGCGTTTCCAGGTTATGACTGTATAGCCCATTTTAGCCTTTGAGCTAAAGGATGGTTTGAGGATGGTTTCTTTCTCATATAGCCTGTATTTTTTTCTCAGGTCTGTAAAACTTGTCTTGTGATGCTCCCCAGTTACCAAGACATCCTAGAATACCTAATGATTCATGACTTTCTGTATGACTTGCATATGTATGAGAGTGTAAAACATGGTGCCTTCTGTGGGACACTCTGAGCCATGTATTTGGATTTGCACTGGCATTTATCTTTTAACCCTGGGGGAACGAAAAATCTATGTCTTTATTCTGCGAACTCTGATGTATCATTTGTCTTTGCCTACAAAAGTGTAATTATTTGGGAGCTAAAACCTGATTTAAAATCTAAGTGCTTAGAAGCCTCTGGTAGTGAGACTTATAATTAATAGCACTTTCTCTATTAATGGAGGAAAAAATTCTGTTTTCAGTTTTATTTAAATATTCTTTTCTTGTTTATGCCCTGGTTCCTTCTTGTCAGATAGCCATAATTAAAATAATTGATTCTGTGAAAAGATCCAGCAGCGTAATGCTTAACAGCCTATGCTAAAAAGGTCAGACACCAATTACTGTAATTTTGCATGAAATGAAATAAGAAAGGCTGCCCCTTTTCACTCCAAGTGAAAAATGTTAGGATAATGAGAATTCTCATGAGGCTTTTTCAATCAATATGTGCTTCAGTGAATGATTGCAGCACCAAAATGGAAAGAACATTCTTCTGAGCCCTACAATTATGGTCACACAGAATAAAGGTCTTTGAGAAGGGAACTTTTTTCTTCTTCTTCTTGAAATGATTGATTTTTGTTGTCTATGATGTCCATGTTTTCTCTGACATTGTACTATGAATATTTCCTGCTTTTGGTTCCTTTTGAAAATGTTTGTATTCACTGGAGTGACTCTTTCCTGAAATGTCTTTGACATTAGCAGATGAAGATAGCTTTCTAAGCCACATATCTTGGATTGTAAAAACCATAACTAAGCATATTATCAGACTGTCATATTTTGGATCTTGTAGTTATCTTAAAATTTGATTTCTGATAAGATACTCACAGAAAGGTTCAGAGTGAAGCAATCAACATTTTATGATTGCATCTCTCTTTCCTTCCCTGTTTAAAAACAATCTGCTCATATCCCAAAAGAAATGGTGGTGCGGAGGACATAGGAGAGGATTGGACAAGTCATTACTCAGTTGACATATTTCTTATTGGTGATAAAATGTAATTTTTTGAAAGAAGATCTTTTCAATTGCTGGTTCTCTTATTTTATTAAGGATACATTCCTGTTCTCTTAATCTAGAAAATATTTATTAAGAACCTACTATGTGCAAAGCATCCTAGGGAAAAGGAAATTGTAACAATAAGTCTATATGCTCTAGGAAATCTCCAAGTATGGAGCTAAAACATGGCAACAATAACTAAAATAAGAAATTACATGATATGGTGTAAATATTATATATTATATGAAATAAATGAATAGCTATTTTCCAGCCACCATCATTCATGAAACACCTTATTTATGGGTGCTCTTGGATCTGACTTGGCACTGAATGATGTGTAAGATTTAGATATTTAAAGGAAGGGAATGAGGAATTTCCTATTAGAAGAACTTCTCTCTCCCCTCCCTGCAATTGCAGGGTTGGAAAGGGACCTCAAAGTGCATTTAGACCGTATTGTATCCTATCAAAGATTCACTTTATAACACCCTTAACAAATGGTCCTCAAACTTAGTTTGAAGATGTCTACTCAGAATAAAAGTTATAGTGTTAGACTTAGAGTCAGGAAGACCTGAGTTTGAATATTGTATCATATACCTTATCTGTTCTTTGATCTTAGCCAAATCACTTTAACACTGAGACCCAGTTTCCTCGTCTGTGAAATGAGATTCTTGTTCTTGATGAATTCAATGGTCATTTCCAGCTCCACAACGGTGATATTTGATCCTTTGCACAGATGATTACAATCAGCTAAGTTGTAATCAACCAAAGCAGCCCTGTTCCACTAATTGGATATCACTAAGTACTAGGAAATATTTCCATAATTCAAGCCTAAATCTTTCTTGCTTCACTTTCTCCCTGTTGCACTTAATTCAGCTTTCTGGTCCAGTCAGAATAAAGGAAAAGTCCTTTTCTAAATGACATACTTTTAAATACATATGATATGGTATCCAGTCCTATCACTTTCCTGTTCACTATTGGATTGCTCAGCCAGAGAAAGAATAAAAGTATAAAGATGGTGCTTATAGGGGAGAACATAGTAAAATTAAAAAAGACAAAGCAATATTAGGACGTATTTGTAGGGAAGGCATAGGAAAATAAAAGAAGAAATAAAAGTATTAATTGATGTTTGTAGGGGAGTAAGCAAATAATTTGACTAGAGATAAGATTCTGGTTTGAGAATAATGAGAGTTATGGCAACAGTTCTATGTATCTGTGATCTTATTCCTGTGGGTCTTACAATTCAAGTCCTGCCTTTCAACCATTATTCCTTATATTTCTCTATCAATAACCTTACCAATTTTTTTCTTCAATGGGGGGCATACAAACAAGACTGGGCTGGATATTTCCTTTATTTCTTTCCTTTTGGGAACATTTATTCTTCACCAGCTTCAGTCCTTGCCCTATGTAGTTTCTGGAAGAGAAGACTGCTGTCTGGAACTCTGCCCCATTGCTATACTTGGGTCTTGCCCCTTTCTCTGGCTTAAGCTCATTTCACTCCTACAATTTTTGCAGTATTGGATAAGACATGAAGGATGCTCTCTTTAGGGACTTTTGCTATTGTAGCTTACCCCAAGCAGAAGGCAAGCTGATTTCCTTCTCCTTCATTTGACTGGGTAGAATGAATTGACATTCACTGATATTTGCTTGCAAAGCCTTTGAGATGAACAAGGTCTGGGATGTGTTGTTGAAATCTCTATAGCAGGAGAGAAGTTGCTGTTTGGGTCCTAGACACAGCAGTGAGTCCTTGCCCAATAGGAGAGGATAGTAGGGGAGGACTACTTAGTGAGAGCCTTGCTCCTTTTGCGTTAATTCATATTACATTTTCCATGACAAGATTTTCACACTCTTGTCCTGTGCATCTAGCTATAATTGTGTACACACACACACACACACACACACACACGTACGCAGCATATAATTCCTCTTTTTGTTTTTTGTTTTCTGAGATATAGTTAGCACTGGGGAAATGCATAATTTGTCACTTGGTGGCATGGTGCCACTTCAATTCAATTTATCAAACATTTATTAAGCACTTACTATGTTCGTTGCACTATATTTATCACTTAACTTACAAAAGCAAAAAAGGAAATAATTCTTTCGCTTAAACATTGCATTTTACCAGGGGGAATATAATATGTACATAAACAAATATAGATTATATACAATGTAAAACAAAGTAATTTCAGGAAAATGCCATCTGGGAGGTAGCACTTTCACTGTGCTCTGAAGGAGGCTGGGAAAGATAGAGAAAGTAAGGAGAACAATTAAATAATTGTTCTGTGCATTGTAATAGCCCAGGTGAAAGACGGTGAAGCCTTCAGGTAAAGGAGGTAAAATTACAAAAGAGGGGGCAGGTTGGTGAAGATACAATGAACGAGATTTAGTAACTAATTTGAAATAACATATGTAAAACATTTCACAAACCCTAAAGCATTGTGTAAATGCTATTATTAATAATCATCATTGTGTTTAACAATTATGATAATATAATAATAAATATAATTATAATAATTATATTTGGTAGTAATGCTAATAGAGAAAGAGGAGTCCAGGATTAACCCAAGGTTTTGATCCATACGCCAAGAAATTTTGCATAATCTTAGTATACGCATAGAAAAAAAATTGTTGATGGATAGACTTTGAGGCCATGTTTTACTTTATTTTAGTCAACAAGTAGTAAGCACAGTGAAATTCTGGCCTTGTGTCACACTAGCATGAACTTTCTGTATACTTGGTTAGGTCCTATTGGAGATAGCCCTGAATGTAGTGGGAGACCTCAGCCTTTTTAAGCTAAGGTCTTTAACAGGTCTCAGTTTGACTGAGGCAACAACCATTTAGTGATTACCTAAGGGTGTACTAGCTAAAAGGAATGTAAATTTTGGTCTTGAAACATCACCAGATGTCTTGACGTTTATGGGCTAGATTTTTTTCTCTTAAGGATTGGCTTAAACCCAAATCACTCTGGCTCTCATTGACTGACCAATAATAGGTACCAGGTCAAGCCCCTCTTGGTCATTGTTTGGGCCCATTTTGGCTCAGAGTGAATGTAAATAGCAATTGTTTCTGTTTTGGCCAGAAACTTGAGGTTTCCTCCTCTTCTAGAATTTTTTTTTTGACTAGGTAAAAGAGGCTATTCTCTGCCTTTTTTCGTACCTAGCCTTAATCATTGAATGAGGTGTTGCCTCAGTCAAATTCAGACTTGTTGAAGACCTTAGTTTAAAAAGTCCAAGGTCTCCCACTGTATCCAAGGCCATTTCCAGGAGTCCTGATGTATATCTTGACACTGGACCCAGATAGCTCCATAGGAGAAAGTGAGGCTGGTGACTTTGCACAGTCCTCCCTCACTTTAATCCAATTCACTTGCATGCCATGGTGTCACTTTTCTCATATTGTGGTCCTCTTCAAGATCAAGGGACAAAAAACAAGGCCCTACTACTCTTTCCAGCTTTATTTTCTCTCATGCAATTTTCATATGATAGATTTAATGTTGGAAGGGATCTTGAAGGCCATCTATTTGTGGCATCATAGCTTTAAGATGGGAAGGGAACATAGAAGTGTTCTAATCTATTCCCTCCCATTTTGCAAATGGAAATACTGAGACACTGAGAGGTTAAATATTTTAACCCATGTGACAAAAGTAAAAGTGTTTGAAGAAGGATTTGAATCTAATTTTAAGTCTGTACCAATCAGCATTAAATGTGAGCAAACTGAGTTTCAGAGAGTTTGCCACAAATGAAAGTAGTGTTGAGGGATGAGGGAGATGAGGTTCAGGAACCCCAAGACCAGAGTTCCCAGATGGGGTCATTGAGAGTGAGTGCCTCTCAAAGACCCGGGTACTGGAGAGGGTCCAGGCTGTTTGGAATGAATTCATGATCTCAAACATTCTTTAAGTCAAGGTGGCAAATATGTATTACACTTTACAGTGGGCAAAAGTTCTTAGGGAACCTGCAACCTTATAGGGCTACAGGAAAAGTTTAAAGACAGAGATTTGGGGGTAAAACCTGTTAATTAGGTGTTTTGGGGTGGGGTTAGAGAGTGGTTAAGTGGTGCTCAGTTCTTAAAGGAACATGCGCTTTTTGTATCTACTGTGAAAGTATCTTACCCAGAGTTCATCGAGAAACAGACCAAGGCAGGGGCTACCTGGGAGTGTAGTTTTAACCATGAAATGTCACTAAATCAACCATGGGTCCCAGCTGACTGGGAATATCCAGGTGGCTTCCATCAAATGTCTAACTGTTAGACAAGATGAATGTAAGGGAGTATGGGATACGTCTAGGATATGTATCAGGAAGGTCAGTAAGTAGAAAATATTGTTATGTCCCAGTGCACAGCCAATTAGCACATACACAAGGAGTCCAAACTAATAAATTATATAGGTACAGCTGGCCACAGTATTAGGAGGAGAGATAAGTGTTTTGCTGAGGCATGCTGCCCTTGAACTGGAGAGAATCTGCTAGAGTCAATGCTTTGAAGCTAGGGAGAGATGTGATTTTAGAACTGGGGTCCAGACACAGGCACCCAAGCACAGGCTAAGGAGAAATGCAATGTTAGAATTAGTGTCCAAGCACAAGCACCAAGCACCTCCATCAGTAGTATAGTGTATCGTCTGTGGGATTTAATGAAGAAAATAATTTTTTTAAATAGAAATAGCAGAAAAATTATTCCATTTTCAGATGTTTTTAGTTTTTCCATCAGTTTCATCATTAAAAGATTTTAGGATGGTCTATATTAATTAGGTGTCATGCCAAGATTTCCGCTGTGGTTAGAGGGTATGATGGGGCCTGGACCCTAAAATTTCCCATACACTTCAGTAGTGAGATCCCTGGTGCCTCCACCCAAGGCATCTGGCACACCCCAGTCTACCTCTATTACCTAATTAGCTTACTTGATATTCCTTAATCCTATCTAGATCTTTTCACAGTTGTACCTAGCTCACCTTAAGCTCTCTACTACTCCTTAATCCTATCAAGATCTTTAAAGACACTTTTCCCCTTTTTTGTATATAAATATCTGTCTCATCCCCATTAAATTTGCATATTTACTAGGAATTATATTGGTACTGGTGTTATAATAAACCTCTCTACTTTATCTGAAAGAAGACTTCAGTGGTTAAATTCTTTTGAGGCAGATCCCCTGTAACCTTGCATTTCAGGGTTTCTGCATCATTTCTACATGCTTGTTATTTTTTAATCACCACTTCCTACTTAGAGAACAAAACTGCTTATAATTTTTCACAAACTTTTGTAACTAAGTTTACATGTTAAGCTGGTAGTGCGCTTGGCTGAAAAAAAGACATCAAGTAGTGCTAGTTTAAATGTTTTCTAGATTCTTCTGACTTCCTTGCTATGACAATTTCTTTATGAAATAATACCAGAAGGTAGGTAGTAACTGGGGTTGATGGCCTCAAATGGAAGTATATGGGTTTTAGAGCTAAGCAGTGAAAAATTATGAAAGTGATTTTGGAAACACTTTTATGTATTGATAATTGCAAGATGTATTAGATGGGAGATGGACTGACAAGACTAATTAGAAACATATTTGAAGGTTAGTTCTTAAAACATGAAAAACATTCTGGTTTGCTGTCTCTGTTGGGAAAGTAATTAAGAAAATTTAAATTTGGGGGGAAGGAGAAGGAAACTTCAAGATCTTTGAAAAATACCAATATTTGTTCATATTTTCTAAAATTTTATCTTCCAACACCCAGAAACTCATTATTTTAAAATGAGAAGTATTAGAGGATCTTGTTGATAGTTCATTACATATAGTTGTTTACTATCTTTGATAATAAAATTATTTTTTAGTTAGACCACATTTCTAGAATAAATTTATTTGCCTGCTTTCTAGGGTTTTCTCATCCTATATATTTGCATAGCCTTTTCATTCCTTCCTGTACTCTCTTTATGGGGTAATATGGCACAAAATATGGCCATTCCACTATATATTTATATAAATAACCACACACAGAAACTTATTTCTGAATTATTGTTAATATTTCTTTTTGTTCAAGTGTAGAATTTGTTTTACTTCCAAACATAATTAGGCATAGTTTCCTATATTATATTATTATAACACATATAATGTGACATATATATACACGCAATAATATTATTAAGTTAATTATATGTACACCCACATTAAGAAATGGATAGATACTAATGAAACAAAAAATTAACCAATAATCCAGTACCAAACCAGTATATTTAATAAATAGAATATAATTCCATTCCATTGATATGAAATCTGTGTCATCATCGGATATATATTAGAGCACTAAATTTTGTGTTAAATAGTTTATTGTTTGGAGATAAAGTGGATTCTATACTTGAACAACAAGAAAAATTAACAATGATTCGGAAATAGGTAAGATTATATTTCTGCTAATTTGAATAATATATTGTAGAGCATCAATATTTCATTTATGAGAGAACAGGAAGGAGGAGAGACTACGTATATTCTTACATTTGTATCCGTATATATATACATATATATATGCATATATATATACTAGCATATATGTATATACTAATATATACACATATTTTTAATAGGTATGTAATATAATATAAACAATTTCATACTTAAAAATGTGTTATAAACATTTGCCTGCCAATATGAGTTTTAAAGACATCTTGGGAAGCAGAGAAGAGGGCTCACCCTCACATGAATGTGTAGCATAATCTCGGCTATTGGTAGTAATATCTATAGTTCTCTTCCTCAAACCCAAGCCTTGAAGGGAGAATAAAAGAGGAAAAACCGGAAAGAACAAGCTGTAAGTTATGAGTGTTTTAATTTTGTTTGCTTATTTGTTTCCTTATTTTTTTATTGTGGTAGCTTACTCAGGTGGGTAGAACACTGAAAGGGCACACACACACACACACACACACACACACACACACACACACAAACAGACATGAAAGAGCTGGTAGTTGTTACCTTCTACATTCCTTGAGGCAAGTTAGAATGGAAACAGTTTCTAAGAATTCTCTTTTATTCTGTTAAAGAAGGCATCTGACTGATTTAATATTATTTCTTGTACCTGTATATATACTGAATGATATATTTTGCTTAAGGATGTTGCTACGGGTGTTATGCTTTAGTTTATTGAACAATGTTTAGTTCTGAATAAATAGAGAGTTCATTATACTATGCAATTACACCTTAAAATTATTCACGGCAGCAGCCCTCAGGTGTGCTGCCTTGATTGGCATTACGGTATCTGTAGTTGACTCTGTCCTTTACATTTTCTTGGATTCTTTTCTTAGTGGCATCAGGAACAGGAAAACTTGAGAAGCTACGCAGGAAAGGGAGGGTAGGGGAAAGAGAATAAGTATATCTTGTCTACTATGTATCAAGCATAATGCTAAATATTTTGTTTTATTTTTTAAATAAACATTGTCTCATCTGATCATGATAATAACCCTGCAAGGTAGGTGCTATTATTATCTTTATTTTAAAGGTTGAGGAAAATGATTTGGTGAGAGGCAAAGTGACTTGCCCAGAATCACCCAGATAGTAATTATTTGAGGCTGATTTTGAACTTGGGTCTGCTCTGATTCCAGGCCCAACATGCTATCCTTTGAGCTATAAACTACCTTAGTAGGAAAAAGTGACTTTTCCTAGTGCAGGACTGAGATCTCAACCTCTCAGCCCATCACTAAAGAATCTTTATTCTCTAAATAGGGGCATAATCCTGATTCATTCTTGTTGCTACTTGAAACATTTAATCTGCCTCATTGGATCAGGAGCCTGAAGTAATACCCCTTAGAGTTATGCATATACCTAGGCATGTATGCGTGAACTTATATGTTTCTGGGTATACACGCACACACACACACACATACACACACTCATATATACACACACACATTCGCATACATATATTCATGCATGTTTTCATAGGTATATTTGTGCATATGTTTCTGTATACATTATATATGCATGTACATAAATGTATACATATTCAGTCACATACATACAGACATGTGTATATACATATATGTGTGTATATATGTTTGTGTATATATGCATATATATGATATATATGTATGTGTGTGCGTGTGTGTGTATGTCCAGTATCTTTGCCATGGAAACCCCAAATGGGGTCAGCAATAGTCGTACATGACTGAAAAACATACGTGGACTTTATATTGTAATAAAAGGAGTTTATTTTCTTTCTCCCAGGCACCCTTTCTCCCATTGTCTATTTTCTACCCTGCATTAGTCATAGAACAAAGGCTCAATCTGCTAAAACTATTCAGATTGCTAACATTGATAGTGGTGATTCCTCATACTTTTCATTCATATTCCTTTATCTCTCCTTCCTCAGGAAAAGTATGCCGTTCTCTAATTAAATTTATTAAGAAGGTTTCTGCTTTTTCTTTGTTGTTTTAATTTTTTTTCCTGAGTCAAATGTGTTTAATTATTACATTAGTAACTAAATATTTCATTATTCAAATGCAGCCAAAGAAAAGGGGTGGAAGGGTGTCTGGGAGAAAGAAAATGACCTTTTTTTTTTCCCAGCTGTAATATTTGCTGTAATATTTCCTGGCTGGGGTCTCAAGCTAAACAAAAGAGGATTATTGATCTTTTAAAAAAAATTCCCAGAGTAAAGGAATTAAACATGTACCTTTATCTTTCTAAGAAAAAAATAGGTAGCAACTTTAGTGTTGAAGGGAAGCTGTAACAAGGCAGGACTAAAATAAGAAATGATCTCAGCAGTTTTTCCTTTCCATTGTCTTTCTTCAGCTCCTTTAAAAGGACAGCTAACCGAATGAGTAGAGAAAAATCCGTACAGAAAGGAGCTGAAAAGTAGGAGCTTTACCCAAGACGGTGAGAGTAGTCCTTCTCTTAGCATCTATGAACAAACAAACAATTTGTGTGTATATGTGTATGTGTGTATATATGTGTATGTATATATATGTATGCATGTACACATGTATATATGTATATATGTTTTCTTAAATGCAGCAGATAAAGAACTGACCTTGCCTATTCCCAGATCTATGAATTGCTTGAGGGGGACAGAAGCAAATTTAAAGAGAAGCTAGCTATTCTGACTAAATATTACCACTCTGGAGCCTCCCTGTCCTTCTCTATGGCCATTTGGTTTTTACACAAAACAACTTATATAACCACTTTTGGAGGCTGTGAGTTCCATGAAACTCCATATCTCTGCTGTAATGTATTTAATGGCCCTTGTAGGCACTCTTGTGTTCAAGTGCTATGTAGTGACCCTGGATTGCAATCCTCTAGCCTGGATTAAAAATATCCTTTGGTATTTTACTGTATTTCACCCCATAATTATTTACCCCATGATCATTGCACCCTGTTTTTTTCACTCCAAAAATTGGTTTCTAGCTTTTCATCGCATAATTGTCACCTGGTATAATTCTGTTCATCATGCCACTTTAAAGGTAAACATAGCAGCAATGTATTCACCAGTGGCATATGTATATGGCATTTATCTCCTGCGCATCGGGATCCTGAAGCCTAGAATTCTCAGTGCATGGGCATTGTCAGTATATTTCTGAAAGCCAACTTGCCTGATTTGTTTAAGCACTACAGTACTAATGGTATTGTAACTCAACTAGATGAAGACCTGTAGGTGCAAGGGTGAACCTCCTATGAGTAAGTCATGTGATATGGCAAGACTTGCATCTTCTCATGCTAGCTAAACTGTACAGTTCATCTGCAGTGGTACATTAATGTGAGAAGCATTTCTTTCTGATTATGAATACATATTCTGTGGCCTTCAAGCTGAAAGTGATTGTGTTGCTGAACAGCTTGGAAACAGCTGTGGAAAGAGAGTTTTCAGTGAGTGAAACATTGATGTGGGACTGGCAGAAGCTAAAAGACAAAAAATACTGACAAAATTAGAAGAAAAAAAGCTTCACATAATTCTCGCATGCTATTTTTTTGCAAAAAATTTGGCATAAAATCTGCAATGATTATGTGGGGGAAATATAGTACTTTGTTATTCCTCTTCAATTTAAGTTGACAGATATCTAGGTGTAGATATATATTCACATATATGTATGTATATATGATATGTACATGTATACACACATATACACACAGACACATATATACACATATGCACATATGTATTGTATATATTATTATTTTGTATGCACACAATTATATTGTTATGCTATATAAATGTCAATGATGTCCTATATTGGTTGATAAATGATAATATTTTAGAGAAAAATAGTATTTTCTTTTTATAGTCATTTAATTTCAAATAATTTAAACCACTTTTCTTCCTCCTCATCTTCCTTCTCCTGCTCCTTTTCCTCCCCTTCCTCTACAACTTCTTCCAGTCAACACCACTCTATCCTGTACCACTGTGTCTACTTATGAGATAGGACTAAGGGTAACCAAAGACATGAAGTTCAGGGCAAGTGCCAAGTCCGAGTGTGGAAGTAAATAAAACATGGAGAGTCCTACCCTTTGGGACACAGGGTTCTCATTCCCAGATGTTGCTTTCTAGAATTCCTATGATAACTCTTAGAAGTGACAGAAATTTGTCAGTATAATTGTTAATATAATGACAGAAATTTGTTAATACCAAATGTTACTTGCTTCTCTCTTAATGATCTTAGTAATGCCAGAATTTCAGTAATGTCCTTACATTCCTACTCTTAAGATATTTACTCTCCATTAGGTTGAGCTGAATCACATGCTAAGTCCTCCCACCCTTGTAAAGGAACACAGTTTGAGCTGGATTTCAATTTCCAATAATGCCCTTGCACCCTCCATTGGACTTTATGGCATGAAGGGCAACACAGCCAGAATGAAGTGATTTTCTTTGCCCAGAATACCAAGGGCCACTAGGGTCTCATGACCAGGCCTTGCTACCTAATACCACCTCTTTCCTCTTCCCTCCTAAAAGTATAAAGAACTTTTCATGGGTCTCTTGTTTCAGAAATCCATTGTGCTCTGCACTTATGGGACATAAGGGTGGCAGCTTTGCTATCTTGTTCTCTCAATTACAGACACTTTATTACTCAACTCATGTCTTTGATTTATTTCAGGACTTGATACAAAGTAAGTGGAGCTTCAGGACAATTAAATCTAGTCCTAGACTAAAGCATTGCCTGTGAACATGGGCTCTATATGCTTATACTAATCAATTAAATATGTGAAAGCTTCCCTTTTTCATAGGGAATCAGACAATGGAATAGCACAACAAGTAGTCAGGAGGACTTCTGATGCCCAAGGTTGTGTGACATATCAACAATTCTTTGCAGTGAAACCCAGCTAAAAGCTTATACCAGCTTTGAAACAGAACCTGCGCTATTTAGTGGTTTATGGACCTTCAAGAGAAAGACTTTTCTATCTATAAGTTATGAGACTAAAGATACCACTTGTTGTTGTTGGGTTTTGTTTGAGACTCCCAGAGACTCATCTCCAGAGACTCCTCTGACTTTGTTTATGGGGCACTTAGAATATCCTGTTTTTGGAGACATATCCTTATCAAGCTTTGAACTATGGACTGTTTATCACCAAGAATACCTTTTGATTGTGTACCACAAGGCCTCAACTCTAACACCTGGAATTCCTCATTTCTCTTGTTTCCTGGGATTTTTTTTCTTAGCATCTGCCCAAATTCCCACCTTTTTTTCCTTTCTTTGTTTCAAAATTATATAAACATCCCATTCTTCCCAAATGGGCTTTGAACATGTCAGAACAGACATTGTTCCAGCTTGCAAACTTTTCCTTCTTATGCAATAAAAACCATCTATAATCTCTGTAAACTGTGATCAGACTCTGGTTCATTTTAGGCCCCCCTTTTTGGGCCTGGGGTTTCTTCCATTTAACAGTTCACAGGGGTTTTCTTTAACATACCAGAAGTTATGTGTTGTTTCATAGGCCTGCCTTCAGAGCTTTGCTTATGAGTCAGGAGTAAGCAAGGAGCCAAGTGTATCTGTCAGAGTGGAAGGGGCTCCCTTCCATTTGGGTAAAAAACTTTGTCCTGCCCCTTGCATTCAGGGTGCTTGGTTCCATCTTGGTCAATGCTATATGGTTTAGAGCATTTTCTGACACAGAAGAGGCTTGCTTAAGAATTCTCTGTTGGGGAGTCAGCTCTGGGTAACAAGGCAAGAAATATGAAGGTAGGCTTTAGTTAGAACATACAGCATTATTCAGCACATATTCTTGACCATGAGGGGTTTGTAGAAAAACGGATTCTAGTCAATTGCTGCAGTTACCCTTAGGTGGAAAATGGCCCCACCACATCTCAGGTTTAGGGGAGTTTGTATTAAACCTTTTTGGTTTATTTGTTAATTAGCCATCCCAGAAAAAGGAGTAGGAGGGCTTCACAAACAAGCCAAGAAGCCATTAGGATCCTGTAGCTGATTAATAAGCTGAACCATTGCATATAGGCAGTCCTAAAGGGTTGTAGATAGAGTCTGAGCACCACCAGGCTAGGCAATTATGGCCAAGTAACAGGTTGCCTCAGGGTAAATGGTCTAGAAGTCACTACATATTTATTCAGCACTTTAATTTAAAATTGTAGTTAAAAGAATTTTCTCCTGCATTATATAATTCAATCCCTATCATAAATGTAGGAGGACTTGTGAAAACAGATGAATGCTTATGGGAGGACAAAGAGGAAAGGAGGTGTTGGATTTTTATTCCAAGCAGCAGTTTTAGCAAAGGTAGTCAATAGTTGTTAGAAAGGAGGCTGGGTTTTAGAGCAGGTTGTGGTATGAGAATGTCAAGAAAGAAAAGCCAGAATCCAGAAGACAGAGGAGTGAGCACTGAGAATGAGACAGAGGTCTAACAAAACTTTCATTATCTGAAATGTTGTTCACTGGCCTTTCTATTGCTTATTTTAAAGCAAACTTCATCAGCGAGGCCATGTATAATAAGCCTTGCAATGGCAGCTGATAACTACACATAGAAGAGAAGGGAACAGAATAACATTTATACTAAGTGCTTTGTCAAATATCATCTCAATCAGTCCTCATAATAAACCTGGGAGGTAGGTGCTTATATTATCCCCGTTTTAAGGTTGAGGAAACTGAGACAAAGGTTAACTGACTTGCCCAGGGTGAAAAGCTAGTAAGTGTCTTAGGTCAGAACTTAGATCTTTCTGACTTCAGGCTTAGGCTCTATCACTCTGCCACCAGTTATGTAGTTAATACTAATAATATTATGCTTCGTTCAAAGATGCAGACCTCGTGCCTCTAATAATTTTCACTAACTGTCTCCAATGTCTCTAGTGTACTTTTTCCTTACGTTTGCCTGCTGGCTTTCCTGGCTTCCTTCAAGTCTTAGCTAGAATATCTCTATCTGCAATAATCCTTCCTAGCTTTCCTTAATCTTAATGCCTTTCCTCTGAAACTATCTCCAATTTGTCCTGCATGTAACTTGTTTGTACATGGTCATTTGCACATTCTCTCTCCCATCAGAATGAGATTCTTTAGAGCAAGTTCTGTGTTGTTTTGTTTTGCCATTCTTTATATTTCTAGAACTAAATATGTCTGACACAGAGGAGGCACTTACTAGCATTTGGTAGTTGGCTAACTGAATAATTTGACCAACAATTACAGGACTAGTGAGTAGTCCTACCAGCATTTGAAACCTGGTCTTCTGATATCAGGCTGGTTCTTCTTTCCATTGAAGCATATACAAATTTAAACTATGCAGTGGCAACAAGCCCTGTTCTATGAAAAACATATTAAAGGATTTTCAAATTTTATTTTAAGTATTTCCTAATTAAATGTAAAAAATTAATAATCTTTTTTTTTAATTTTGAACTCCGTATTCTCTCCTTCCTTCCCAACCCTCTTCAGTCCTTAAAGGCAAGCAATTTGATATAGATTATATATATGAAGTCATGTGAAACACATTTTCACATTAGCCATGTTGCAAAAGAAATAATACACACACACATGCACACACGTGAACATACACCGAAGGAAAAATAAAGTAAAAAAAGCATTCTTGACTGTGTACTCAGAGTTCAGCAGTTCTGTCTCTGTAGGTGGATAGGATTTTTCATCATGGGTCCTTTGGAATTATCTTGGACCATTTCAGGGTAGCTAAGTCTTTCACAGGTGATCATCATTATAATATTGTTGTTACTATATTCAATATTTTTCTGGTTCTGCTTACTTCATTTTGTATGAGTTCATAAAAGTCTTCCTAGGTTTTCTGAAGTCATCCTGTTCACCAGTATAATTTACTGTTTTAGCATAATAATTTTCTTATAGCATAATAGTATTCTATCACAATCATATACCACAATTGGTTCAGCCTTTTCGCAATTATTCTACATCTCCTCAATTTCCAGTTGTTTGCCACCACAGAAATAGTTGCTATAAATATTTTTATACAAATAGGTTCTTTTCCTTTTTGTTTGATCTTTTTGGAATACAGACCTAGCAGTCATATTGCTGGGTTGAAGGGTACGCACAGTTTTATAGCTCTTGGGCATAGTTCCAAACTATGCTCCAGAATGGTTGGACTAGTTCACAACTCCATCAATAATGTATTAGTGTCCCAATTTTCCACATCCCCTCCATCATATTTCATTTTCCTTTTCTGTTGTTGTAGCAAATCTGATATGTAGGAGGTGAAATCACAGAGTTGTTTTAATTTCTCTAATCAATAGTGATCTAGATCATTTATTTCATGTGAACATTCAAAGAATAATGACATTTCCAGACCACTTGAAAAATGTCACAGTTTAATTTGATTGACTATAATATATATGTTTTTCTCTTTAGAATCAGTATTTTTTTTAAAAAGAGCATAGATAGGATTTTTATTTCTTTTTCTAGTATAAGATTTCACTAGGATCAATCCAATTTGTATTTGAAAATGGAATTAGAAATAGTCGCTGATTTGTCATTTAAAGTATAGAAATTACAGATGATAATATAATACTTTTTTAGAGAAAAGTTAGATCATAATAGGAAGATTCTACATAATAGAGGTAAATAAGCACTCTTAGAGAGCTATAGATTAGAAGGAAAAAGGAAAAAAATATTTAAAGGTAATTTTATTTAGTTAACTTTCTTAATCTAAAAGATTAGTACTAGAGAGAAGAAAAGGCCTTGCTATGGGACTGACTGGATCAAAGCAGGTAGAAAAGTGTTTTATATAGGGGTTATCATGGATAGTCCATTGTGGAATGTTTCCTCATTTCATGTAATAAATACTTTCCATTTCTATTCTAATTTGCAACAGCAAAACATGTCATTATTTCAGAGATCTCAGCATAAATTTGAAGGGCACTTGGACCAATCACAACTGAGAAATGTGTTTCAAACTATCTCAGTCATTTTCTGTAGTGTCCACATGAAGACAAAGTCTATGAAGAAAGCTGATAATGTGACCACAAAAAGATTAGAGAAGTTTGCTTAGTTTAAGGGTCATTCAAGGGTGATATATTTTGTAAGGATTTAGATTCACTTGGCAAAGGTAAAAGGAAACCTTGTTTTGGTCCAATCATCCAGGAGGTTTTTAAATCTTTGGAGCTTACCTAGAGCCTGCAACAGTCTCTAGATTTAATTCACAGAGAACACAACAGCACATGCAAAAATCCTAGGAGGATTTTTGG
>CM053622.1:187451269-187465911 GCA_028646595.1 Phalanger gymnotis
CCCTTCTTATAGGGCTTCAGATGTCATCAAAAGTCATCTGAATGACCAGAATTTAGGCTCAGGTGATTGGTTCTTGAGTTGGCTCCTCCACTTAGGACCCTGGGAGGTTCATATCCACATAGATTAGGTTAACACCTAATAGGGCATGGCTCTGGAGTTAACACCTCCCCTTAGCCAGCTCCATCTTGGGCCCCACCCCAGTCACCAATTCACACCCACATAGGTTCCACACCTAATAGGATTTTGGGCCTGGGGCTTAGCAAAGCAAACAAAAGCCAAACTCTTCAAGGGCACTAAGTGCTAAGGAGCCCATTTTGCTTACCAACACATAAGGATGTAAGGATGACTAGCTCTTCCCTGGTCCTTTCCATTCAACTGAAAGCAATGCGTTTCACTTACTTTGCAACTACAGCATGAAGACAAGAAGAAAATGTGAATTTGGATCCTTTGCTTTCAAGTGTTGCTTTTTTCTCTTTTCAAGTACCTGCAAAGAGACCTTAAATTGGACCTTTGACAGTTTTCATATGATAATCAAATACTATCCTATTTGCAGGAATTTTTGCATGTTTCTATCTTTACATTAAAAAACAAACATTTTAATAATGCTTTTTCCACCTGTTCACCATTACTTCTAATGACTGCCCTCCTCTGCTTCATCAGTGGAAACATCCTGGTAACAAAGGACAGTTAAGCAAAATAAGCTATGCATTGCTTATATCTGACAATATATACCTGATTGTGTGCTATTTGTCACCAAGATGAGGAAGGAATGTTTCACAATCAGCTAATATTGGTCATTATATTGATCAGGGATATTTAAATTTGTTTTTATATTATTATTATTATTATGTAAATTTATAAAATCATAAACTCAGAACTATAAGGGACATTATTGGCCATCTGGTTTTCATCTTACCTATAACAAAACTGTGAGGACCTGGAAGATTAAGTGATTTGCCCAAAAGCCATTTAAATGTTATGAGTCATAGCTAAGATTTGAATCTAGGGTCCTGAATCAAAATACAATATTCTTTCCCACTATATACAAATATTATTTCCACTTCAAGATGTTTGATCCCATTGACTTCATTCTTCATCAGTTATTAAGTCTTTCAAAATGTCTCCAAATTTTACATTTTCATTGTGTTTTATAGCTTAATATCTCATTACAAATGTACTATAAATACATTATAATTTGTTGAGACATCTATGATTGGTGAATATTCACTTTGTTTCCATTTTTAATATCCTTCTATAAATATTTTTATCTTTATGAGACCTAACCTTTTGTCACTGATGTTGTGGGTGTACACTCAATAGTGATACCACCAAAACTATGTGCAGTCTAGTGGATTTTCTGCTTTACTTCCCAGGTGTAGAATGACTGCTAAGAATTTTGGCTTCAAGTTTTTGAAATGATTTTTATAGGATTCAGTGTTGATACTGAGCTAGAAATTTCCCTGAAAGTCTACATGTTTGAAAGGCATCATTATATTTTTCTCTCCTCCAAATCTTAAATAAAATCATAATTTTTTCAATGAAGGTTCAGCTAGACTAACATTCTGTTATCCATTTGCTTTAAAAGATCCTGAAAGCTGCTAACTGGGTGCTGGGAATTTACCATCCTAAATACTTCCCTGAAGCAGTATTATCAAAAACATGTGGGATCCCAGATAAGCAGAGACCTACCAAAAGTCGATGACTCTACTGCATCCATATCTGAGCATCCATATCTTTCCTACAGAACAGTTAGACCTTTGGAATTATAGCACTTCATTACACAACCCGTCAACTGAACCTACTTTTTCTCTTTTTCCTTAGAGCTGATTATTCAAAGTATTAATTCATCCATAGAAAATTTGCAACTCTTGCTGATTACAAGCTGTCATTATGGGAAAACTATAACTTCCCTTCTCTGCTTCATTCCTATTATTTTGTCCTTCGTTACAGAGAAAAATTGAGTTGAGGGTTATATATTAGAAGCTTATTGGTTCCTTGGGATTCAACCTCTAAGTGTGACTTACAAAATAAGCCTGGTAAAAATAATTTAACTTGGTGATGTCTTAGTTTCTTAGCAAATGTTCATTGAATATACATTATGTATCACAGTCCCAGGCATTGTAATATTTTGTATTTAATAAAAATTAGAATAGTATATACCACAGACATTACTGTTTTTCATTGGTGGAAGGGAAGCAACAATAGTTGTACAAAAATGAAGCTGATTCAAAGGAATAAGAAGGGTAGACTATTAGCATTACAGTCCAGGACTCTTGGAAACCAACATGCTAATTGAGCTGACTCAAATTATATCCACACTTCATTGTGCAAGCTCAGACTTGTCTTCTTAAGGTCTTCATATAGAATATATTTCCTATCTCTGGGATGTTGCCTCCACCACATGGCTTTTTTTTTCTTTGACTTCTTGACATTCAGAAGGTGTTCCTCTGTTTTTTTTTTTTTTTTGAAGGAGGGGAAGGCAGGGCAGTTGGGGTTAAGTGACTTGCCCAAGGTCACACAGCAGAAGGTGTTCTTCTGAATCTTACATATATATACCATTGGTTATTTTTATATCACATACAACATGTAGTAGCTTGAGTCTTGGACTTGGAATGACAAAGATCTGTGTTTTAACACTTCCTTAGACATATAGTAGCTATGTGACCACAGGGAATTCACTTAACTACTCTCAGTCCCAGTTTCTTCATCTGTAAAATGGGGATAATAATAGCTTTAAAGGAAAGTTCAAAAGAGATAATATATTTAAAATACTTTATATATCCTAAAGCACTACATGCATGGTAGCTGTTATTTTCTTGATTTCTCTATAAATAATCATTTTACTACAAATTATATTTTCTTGCTTTGAATCCTCTATATTAGTGGCATCCAAACTTGAGAACCCCATTCATTTAAAAAGTATCACATCCTTAAATTATATAAATTTGATTGTTTATTCATTGTATAAATACATATATACATGCTGGTATGCTAATAATTATGAACACTATGAAGCACACAAAACAGAAATTCAAAAGGAGGAGATAATAATGAGATTGTATTTGATCCTTCATTTAATAGGGAATCGCTGGAATTTATTAGGTAGGGAAATGACATGGTCAGACCTATAGTTTGCCTGAAGGATATGTTAAAGAAAAAAAAAAGTTGTTTGAGTCAGGGAGACCAATAAAGATGAATTTTTAGTTGGCTAGGTGAGCAGTGATGAGGAGCTGCACTGGAGTAGTGACTGTGAGAGGAGGCAGAAGGGAAAGGATTAAAGACTTATTGTGGAGGAAGAAGTGACAAAACCTAGCAATTGATTTAATGCCTGTGGTGAGGAAAAATCCATAGTCAACAATAATGCTAAGGCTGTGAAACTTTGTAACCCAAAGGACTGAGATATCCTTAACACAAACAAGGAAATTTATGAAAGGGGCATGTTTGGGGATGAAGATAAAGTTCCCTATTTTCCATAAACTAGGGGAAAAACAAAAAAAAACCAAGAATAATACAACTATACGTGTTGAGGAGGCTTACTCACCAGCAGCTACTGCAAGCTTAGCTTTGAAGTGATGTGGACACCTGGAGACAATAGAAAGAGGGCAGGCAATTTGCTTTTATAAGTGCTGCAGGTGTCTTGATCACTTATAATTATGATTGCCCTGCAATTTCCATACCAAAGCCCTGAAAGACTAGTTATGAGAAGAGGCATAAAGGGAAATATTAAAGGGGAAATGTAGTTCTGTTGGAGACAAGCTCATACTTGGGCATGGGGATGGAGGAAAAAATGACCCATCTTTCAACTTTCAATTGATAGGTCTTATATCCCTTTGAAATCAAGGCTTAACTTTGTATCCCCAGTTCTGATTGGCTTTGACTACACAGAGCAACAGGCCCTTCCTCTAATTCCCAAGATCAACTGAAATCTCATCACTAGAAGAAATGACTCAGGTTTTGAAAATCTATGTCTTCTCAACTCACCTTCAGCTTGCCTATTCTAACTGGAGAGTGGAGCACTAAACTCCTCCCAATACTTTTGTTTAGAGGGTTCACAACATTCCAGGTAACTCCATTTTCCATCAGTAGCTGCAGGCAGTTTTGGATTGCCCCTCCTCACCTTCCTGCTTTTTTTTTTTTTAGCATCTTGTTGTGTATTTTTTTTTCTCACATTAAATTGTAAACTCCTTGAGGGCAGAGATTGTGACTTTTTTTCTTATTTGAATCCCTAGGGCTTAGCACTGTGCCTAGTACTTTGTAGGAGCTTAGTAAGTGGTTAGTAAATTGAATTGAAAGCATAGCCTAGGCTAGGGTTATTCCATTCTTCTCAAGAAGATACAATCTTCACTTTAGACATGACTAGGGAGGTATCTGAGCTATTATTTCTGCTGACCATCCTGTTTAAATAAGATGGCTTGTCAAAAGGTTTCAGTAGGGGGAGATAGAATGACCAACTTCATAGGGAATAAGTCACATAATTTACTGATATAGTAAAATCTTTTGGGTAAAACATCGTTCTGTAATAAAATACTATGCTATCCTCTTGGACAAGGATTGGTGTTTCCAATGGCTAAATGTATCATTGATTAGTGGAGTAGTGAAGTCTGGTCCTGGCTACTGAGGGATGGTTTAAGTGATAATGACATTTTGTATGATGACGCATCATGCTGATGAGTCATTCCAAGGAGACTTATCTTCAGGGAAAAGTGTAATGTGTAAAGTTTATTAAAATGCAATGGGTAGGAAACTAAAAGAAATGGAACTGGGGACCTGGTGACAGAGAACTAGATATGGACTGCAGGGAATTGAAAAGAACACTGGATTTTAAATCAAAAGATTTACTTTTAAAATTTGACTCTGCCATTTATTACCCTATATAACCTTAGAGATGTTACTAAAATCACTGTGCCTCAGTTTTGTAAATTGTAAGGTAAAGGAAGATAGATATGATGATCTCTAAGGTTCCTTCCAATGCTCAATTTATGATCTTAAATGAGAAATATCTGTAAACTTCATGGGAGTTACCCCCCTACTCATGGGCTAAATTTGCATACCCAAACTTTCAGTTCTTGTGATTGGATACAGTAGACCACTCTCTCTGTTTTAATATGATTGTATGCTGATACATATGCTGATGATTGGGCCTGGACAAAATTTCTTTAGGGAAAAGGCAGATATCTAGTAAAGTGCTTGTCCTCTCAAGACATTTATTTAGTGGAACAGTGAGATAAACAATGTAATTATTACTAACCTAAAAGTGGATACAGATACCAATTGAAGCATACTTTTTAAACTTTATTTTCTTGAGGTCTTTTTTGTCTATGTTTTCTTTCACAACAAGACTAATATGGAAATGTTTTGTATGACTACATATATATAGCCTATATAGAATTGCTTGACTTCTCAATGGGGGGGGGGCGTGATAAGGGAGAGAATTTGGAACTTACAGTTTTAAAAAGTATGGTTAAAGATTGTTTCTGTATATAACTGTGGAAAAATAAAATACTAAGTAGAGTGAAAAAAAGTGTCCATTCAGTATCTACCTGTAGATTTCCAGTGATGGGGAACTCACTACCTACTTAAGAGGCCATTTCAGTTTCTGACACTGCTAATTATTGATTCATATCTGTATGAAATCCCCCTCTCTTGTTTCTACACACTGCTATCAGTTCCTCCTCTCAGGACAAGAAAAACAACTCTAATTCATCTTCCACAAGATAGTTGAAGGTTGAACAAGATAGTTGATATTTGAAAACAACTATCATCTTCCCCCCAAGTCTTCTGTTTTCTTGGCTAAATATAAATAGCTCCCCCAATAATGGCCTAGCTTCCAGTCTTATCGTCCTTGTCACTATCCTTAGGATGCAGTTTAGCTGTTTATTGTCCTTCCTAAAATGTGTTATCAGTTTGCCCTTAATCAATGCAAAATCCCTGGCAACTCTAAAATTAATGAGTCAACAGTCAAATTTGGTAACCAAAAAGCAAATGTAGTCTTATATTAATAGAATCACAGTGTCCAGAATGAGATATGTTAGAATCTCAGTATACACTGTTGATACTCATACTTGGAATTTTATGTTCAATTATGAGCACTGATTTTAGACTACAGAAGGACAACTGTGATCACATTCCTGGGAGTTAAATCAGTATCATAGATGACTAGAGATGGTGCCCCCAAAAGATGATTTAAAATGACTAGGTCCCTGTAGTCATGAGAAAAGATTTAGAGATGCATAAAATATTGACAAATATTTGAATGATTATAATATGGAAGAGAGAGTAATTTTATTCTGCTTGGTATTGGAATCAAAGAACCCATCCTTCAGTCAAGTCACATTGGCCTATTAGTTATTGGTGCATCATTCTTTTTCTCCCATGCCTGTGCCTTTGAATTAGTTCTCAGGCCTGGAATGCTCTCCTTCTTCACATCACTCTTTTAATTACTCTGGCTTTCTTCAAGGCTGAGTTCAAATCCCTACTCTGACTGAGGTGCCTCACATGCAAGTTCCTTTCTCAGTGTGATTACCTTCATTTTATTTTGTATATACCTTGGATGTAACTAGTTATTTTCATTTGTTTCCCTCTCTAGCTACATAAGTTCAAAGGCTATTTTTTCCTTGCTATGAGCTTCTGAAATCCTATTATTTTATAAACTGAACATAATATTGCAGATATGCTCTGTCACCAGTGCAGAGTGGGATTATAATTTCCAGAAAATATTTCTGTTAATACAGCCTAATATCAAATTAGTTATATTAATATAGTACCAATTTTATTAATATCATACCAGTAATTCACTCTGTACTAAGGGTTTGATTTCCTAATGAGGAAAGAGAGTAATGTTACTTTTGACACTGACAAAACCATATGGGAAATGTTCCTTGATTTCATACCACTAGTTTTCAGATATCTCTGGTTGAATTTCTAATTTGATAATTCCTTTTTAAAAATTACAGCCTTGTGTGTTTAAGGGCTTCCCTAACTTCTTTGAGGAGTTTATACCATTAGGCAAAGCTAATTCACATAGTTATATATAAAATGTTGACAGAAAAGTTGCAATTGAAAATATTTCCTACTTATTGAGTTGACTTTTTATGATTGTCAAACCAGGAAACCAGTATGACTAGGGAAAAATGATCTTTTTGAATTTTAATCATATATGTGTTTGTATATATTATGTATATATATATGCATTTGTATGTAATATTTGTGTATATGCCATACCCTTTTCCACATACATGTACACATATTATGCTTTTCTTTGAACAATTATTATAATATTATTAATGGTAAATACAGTCATCTACTCACAAATGGAATATTATGTACATATTATATTATATATAAAAAATTCTATCAATACCATTTCTAATATACACTGCTATTAGCATTGTTGTAGAATATTTAATATTATGGTGACAATCACGTACATGAGTTGAAGTGTAAAAGTTAAAAAGTGTAACAATAGCAGTAATGATATTGGATTCCTAGGTATACACGCATAAGGAAAGATGGGAACCCTACACAGACCACCTCCTCCCACTCACAACCAGAAACTGTTTGAATAGTAAATAATTTAGGATATACTCCCACTATCAACTCCTAATGAATGCTCAAGTTACAGAGACAGTCTATGTCACTATCACTTTCTTATCTTTTTAATGCTTTGAAGAACCAACCTGGAAAAAAGAATAATATAACAATAGTGAGAAACACAGTGGATGACTTGGATCAGGAAGAGAGTTCAAATCTGGCCTCATACACTAACTAGTATGTGATCCTAGGCAAATCACTTAATCTCTGTTTATCTCAGTTTCCCATTCTCTAAAATGGAGATAATAATAGCATTTATTTCCCAGTGTTGTTGTGTAGACAAAATGAGATTATATATATATGTATACACACACACACACACACATATATATATATAAAGTTCTTTGCAAATATGAAATATATAAATATTACCTATGATTATACTGATTTACAATTTGGGGAATGATTACTAACAATTTGATTCAATAAACATTTATTAAATGTTTCCTATGTGCCAGGAACAATGCTAACTGCTGGGGATACAAATGATTAAAAGAAAGATAGTCCTTGTCATCAACCAGCTTAGGAAGACAGTACACAAAAAGAAGTTTAGAAGCAGTGGTGGAAGGACTTAGTATTTCCATCTTATCTTAATGACTCATTCATATATAAATGAAACAATAATAGAAAGGTTATATTTAAAAAATAGCAACAACAACAAAGGTCTAGGCTGAGAGCCTCCCTGCACCTAAGGTATTGCCTTACTCCTTCCCTTCTTAGGTATCGGTTCTTTACTACCCCTTTCTTACTACCCTTTTCCCCCTCCTTTGCCATACAGATTCTTTTTTTCTTTCTCTTCCTCTTCCCTCTCCTTTTCCTTCATCTTCTTCTGTTCCTTCTTCTGTGACTGCTGCTTCATATTAATAATAAAAATATTGATATTTCTAACAATGATAATATAAACAGGAGTAATGTGAAAGACCTAAATCTGCCACTGTGAAAAGTTAGACTAGATGATCTCCAAAATTCCTTCTAGCTCTAATACTGCATACTTTTATTATTATAATTTCTATTTCTTTGCATTCCAAGGTATCCATTTATCTAGTGCCAATTATCTTGAATTGCACGCATAGGTCTCTAGTGACATATTCATAGTTTCATAAGTGGGTTCGCCTAGCCAATTGAACCATATATTATTGATGTAGCTATAATATTTACATGCAATACTTTCTGAATACTATAAATATTCTTTACCAGATGACCACTGCTAAGACTTAGTAATGTAACACTGTTAATCTCTTTACTTCCCTTTAGCCTATGGACTTGAAAGATTTGTGTGGGTAAGGTAAGCTATGCTTATTTGTCTGTGTTATGAAGATATGACTCAATGTGTTGGAAGATAAGGTCATATATATTGTGAATAAGAGCATTTTAATTATTGACCTGTGAATCATTTTGAGAGATGGAATTTGGTGAGCCACCACTGTGGTAGATGCAAACCCTTTATTTTGGATTCCAGCTCTTCTTACCTTTCCTAACCCTCCTACCCTAGTCATAATGTAGCCTTGCACTAAATTTTAATTTTGTATTTAAGTTTCTATTTTTTAGCAATTAGCTTCCTTCAGAATTTGCTTACCTTTTTTTGTAGGCTCTTTGATCTTTGGCAAAACTGAAGTAGGAAGGATTTCATCTTGAAACAGTACAGAAATCCAACAGTGTCATTAGTTTGGCTCTACTGCTCTACACTGTGGGTAAGTAAGATCAATGGAAAACAAAACAAATAAAAATAACAATGTCTGTATTTTTCCATCTAGCACTTGAATGTACTATTCCCCTAAGGTGGTAGCATTGGGAGGGATGAGGAGAAGGCTCATTTAGCCTTGGGCAGTGATAACTAATGTGGAGGCAATCTTCTACAGACTCCATGAATCAGGAAGCTGGACCTGGGATAAACTGCACATTTGGGGCTGCTGGCTCAGGTCCTAGAGAACTTGTACTATTGATGAGGCTCCTAATTTGAGGCTGAAGTGGCCACTTTGTTGAAGAGGCTCCTGATAGACACCTGCTTGCTGTGTTGCCCTGAAAAAGCTTTGCTTCTTTCAACACCTCTCTCTTTCAATAATTTTCTTTCCCCAGTGATTTGAATCTGAATAATGCTTGGCGCTCATCCAACATGCTGACACTCATTGCATACTGTCTTCCTAAAAGCTTTATTTTGCCATGAAATTGGTGAACGGTCACTTTGAAAACCATTTATTTAGTAAAAGATTCAAGTTAAAGAAAAGCAGAAATGTTAAAGCAAAACACTGATATTAAAAAAAAAAGTTGAAACAATGCACTGTCTTATTTCTAACCTTGGGAGTATTCGTATTTTTAGGGGGAATGGCAAGTGTTCAGGTTCAATTTATGCTGAAGAAATTGGTATCCATATCACTATCCAAGTCTTTTTCTTTAGCATCTCTTGATTATGTTTAATATCGTGATATAAATTAGGAAAAAAAGACAATTTGAAAGAGATCCTGAAGGCTTGACAGTGTAAATTATAACAGGTTTCAGAGAGTTTATAATGTGCTAACCCGATTAAGCCAGTTCTCAGAGGGATTTCTGTGAGTTAAGATATAAGGAGATATTTGGAGATAAAATGTAAAAGGTTCTATAGCCAATTTGAATTTATGTTTGAATTGCATTTTACTGCCTCTTTTCCATTCTATTCTTAAAGGAGACTGTCTCATATGCTATCAAAATGGTAAAATTTTTCTTCTATGTTCCATAATGTGAGAATTAGAAATACTCATTGCAAATGATTTAATTTGTTGAATTACATTCCTCAAAGAAATTAATTATTTTCTTACTGTTTGTAGCTATTGAATTATGGTTGCCACATCATTTAAATGATTTAGAATAGCTCATGATTGCTCTCTTTTCATTTTTGTATTATTTTGGAGTGTTGCTGGGCAATAGAAAGGCCACAGCCTATTATAACAGAAAACTAATGCACTACTCATTTGCTGTTAGGATTAAATGCAGTAAAATAAATGGAAAATAGTAAACTTGACAATGCATAATCTAAAGCATGATAGAAACATATTGGTTTAACTGATTGAAAATTTGCAAATAACAATCAAAAGTGTCAGGAAAAAATATAATTAATGACAATTGAAAGGAGATGTGAAGGATAAATACCCATAAGCTCATAGCCAAAAACAAATGAAGTAGGCCCAATCAAAGCAGGCTTTAAATATTTAACAACTTTAACAATTCCTCCACCATAAATATTTATTTTCCTTTAAGTGACATTTTGGAGACTAGTAGTATTAGTGGAAATATGAGTATACATATACCCACATATATAGAGACAGAAAGACAGATATACAGATGGATATAAGTGGATAGAATTCTGTGCTAGTGATTAGAAGAAACTGAATTTAAATTTGGTTTCTAATAATTATGGATTATGTAACCTTAGGCAAATAAAAACCTACATGAACCTCAGATCCCAAGGACCTATGTATTAATTCATAATTGTGACTTAAATTGTTTCAAGCAGTTAACTCACTTAGAATTCCTGGCTAGATTACAATCACAGATGTTTCCTATATCAATACACACGTGCACGTCCAGGTATGTATGTATCAGTGTATGCATAAGTTCATAGACACAGGAAAGAGCTCTAGACTTGGAATCCTTGACTTGAGTCAACTAACTGTGTGATCATGGAAGATAAATACTCTTCAGAGACACAGTTTCCTAATCTCTAAAACTGGAATAATAATACCTTTGATGCTTACATCAACTACGAGACTGCTAAGAATCAAAGGACATATGTACAAAATTCCTTGTAAGACATAGAGTGATATATAAACTTGAGCATATAGTATGGATACATGCTGGTATCATGTAAACAGTCTGGAACAAAGATCAGAATTTAGTTGAATTCATTAAAGAAATATTGCTGAGTTCTCTTCTAGGAGATGGAGAAAAATAGACAAGGCTCTTGACTTCATGTGATAATACAGTATATACAGTGCTTGCGTGTGTGGCAAGAAAGTGGAACTTTTTTCTGTTTTTTTTTTCTTTTGCAGTGCTTCTCAGCACTAAGGTAATCAAGTGACTTTGATTGAGTCTTTGATTGAATCAAAAGATTTTGACGACTTGATTAAGTAACAAGAAACATAAGTCACTTGAGTTTGAGTCACTTGTTTGTGATGCACTCTGACCCTGAAAAAGTGTATACATACTTGGAAATTAGCATTTTGCTTTGGAGGGCTCACTCATTGAAAGAGCATTACTGCGATTTTGCCAGACAAGACTCTGGGTAGCTGTTAAGGAGCATCCTTGGCTTTGAAAACCTAGATGTTGATGCTTCTCTCTCTGGTAACTATATGTATTACTATAGACAGACAGAAGCCTTGTCTGCTGATTTGTGTTATTTGCTCTGTTTATACAATTTCTGCTTGTAATTTCTGTTTATGTTTTCTCTGAAGTTCAGGATGCTGACTTTTCTCCCTGAACTAAGTGAATGATATATGTATGTTTAATAAAAGTGACATTGTTAACTCCTTAAAGTTGTTTTCCTTAGAAAAGCAGATCAAAGGATTTGTGCTAGCAGCCCTCCTGTGTGCTGGTATTGTTGGTTTTATACCTCTACAGCAGCTGCTAATTACATTGTTGTTACACACACACACACACACACACACACACACACATACACACACATATAATCATAAGTTGAAATTATGCATAAATGCATAAGGGAAGAGAAAGTAAACTATTTTGCAATGTATATAATAGGCAGGATGCTAGAGTGGGCACTAGACTCAATCATAAAACCTAACTCTGATACTAGTTTTGCAAGTATGGGCACATTACTTAATCTTTCTGAGTCTCAGTTTTCTTACCCATAATGTGGGTATAAAACTAGTACCATGTATTTCATAGGATCAAAATGAGGAAAATGTTTTGAAAATCTTCAAGAACTATAGAAATGTGAGTTGCCTTCATTACTGGAAAGGAGAAGCAAGAAGAGCTTTGAGGAGGAGACTTCCTTTGATTTGAGCCTTTAAAAGGATAAGTAGAAATTGAATAGGTGAAAAGGCTTTATGTTTTGGAGTAAAGTTACATTTAAGCACAGGGATGATTGTGGACAGAGGCACAGAATGTGAGAGAGCAATATGGCAGCACAAAGTAATTGAGGGAGCATTGAACTTCAAGTCATGAAGTCTAAGTATCTTCAGATACTTGTTGGCTATATAGTATTGACAAAGTTACTTAAAGGAAAAAAAAATGAACTGGGCCTCAGATTCATCATCTGTTAAAAAAGAAGCATTTGATTCAGTAGCTTCTGGGTCTCTACAGGTTCCAAGTGACCCAATGATTTGATGATTCTAGGATTCTATATGTATCTGACATGTAAAATGATCTGATTCTATATGAGTATCTCGAAGAGCATAGAATGAGTTAAGAATGAAAAAGTGGGATTCTTCAGATTGGATAGGTTCTTGTATGCCAGAAAAAACAAGTTTGAATAGTTATTTTTTATGTAAGAGAGAGCCACTGAATCTTTTAAGCAGACAATTGACATGACTATATCTCAACGTAATGAAAAAAATATCAATAGAAGAAGGGATAATTTAGATGAAGATGAGAATGGACCCACATTCTGTTTATCTATTAGAATGAGAAAAAAACGGTAATCAATCAACAAGCTTTCATCACAGTCACATTTCTATCAGGCTCTCTGCTAGATTCTGGGCATATAAAGATGAAATTGAAATACATCCTGACTTCAAAACCTGATATTCCCTCCAGAGGATCAACATGTATACATGTGCTATTTTAAAATTTATACAAGATATAATAAAAAAGAAATAAGAAGGAAAAAATGGGGAGAAGGCCCTAGAAAATTGGGGGATCTGGAAAGGACCCTTGTAAAACAGAAAGAAAGGTATATCATCTTTATATCTATATCTATATCTATCTATCTATCTATCTATCTATCTATCTATCTATCTATCTATATATGTTTTTTAAACATGGCAGTCATGTTCAATCAATCAATCAACAAATATTTATGAAATTGTTCCTATGTGCCAAGCATTGTGCTTGTTGACTAATAGATTGGACAGTCTACTACCATCAGGGACTGAAGTACAACACGCTTAAGTAAGAAAAACCACATAAATGATTAATTATGTTCTATACTGAATAGTATTAATGTTATGAAGTCAAAGAAAATATATTAAGCACCTATTACATGCTAGGCATTAAGTGCTGTGCTTATAAAAAAACAGTCTTTGCTTTTAAGGAGCTCATGGGGAAGTAGGTGGGTCTGAAAAGTTGTAAAATACAATAATCTAGGAAATATTCATGATAAAGATCCTGACTTAGGACATAGCTCCTGAATAATCTGGCTAGCAAGTGGATCTAGGAGAATTTAGTCCAATTCATAATTGAATAATAATAACAAGAAAAACAATACTAAGACCAGTAAGAAGCAGCAAACTAAGCCATTGCCACAAGATATTACAGAAATCTGTATATTAAGAAGCCAAGACTTATTGATCAATGAAGATGTTTTTTAAGGAAGCAGTAGAAATTTTGCAGGCTCAAAAAAAATTGGCAGCTACCAAATACCTTGAAAGATATGATCAAGTGACCAGAATTATAAAAAGAAAATTTCTGTACTTTATAAATTAACAGACAAGTCAGATCAACAAGTATGTGTTTACTATGTTCTTGGCAGTGTGAGGTAGATTGGAGTGGGGAGAAACTTAAAAAAGGCAGAAGAACCAGAACACTATTGCAATAGTCTAAGTACAAAGTGATTCAGGTTCTCACCAGGGGAGTTGCCATGCCAAAAGAGAGAAAATGTGTACAAGACATATTTCAAAAGATTGGATTTGTTGGGTGCGAGACTAAATGGATGATGAGAGCTTGGGTGACTGGGAAGATACTGGTTTTCTAAACAGGAAATTAGGAAAAGGAGAAGCTTAGGAAGGGAGGGACCTAATGAGTTCAGTTTTGGACATGAATAATTTAAGATGTCTATGGGATATCCAGTTTGAGATGTCTGACATTTGGATATATAAGACTAGATGTTATGAGACAGTATA
>CM053622.1:187466011-187488015 GCA_028646595.1 Phalanger gymnotis
CCCAGATCATTATCTCTCTCTCTCTCTCTCTCTCTCTCTCTCTCTCTCTCTCTCTCTCTCTCTCTCTCTCTCTCTCTCTTTCTCTCTCTCTCTCACACACACACAATTTGCTCGCAATCATCATGATATAACATTGTTGCATAAAATTTATGAACATTCCTAGTAGATATTGCCATGTTAAAACACGGAAAGCTTTCAAACTATACAGACCTACTATATCCCAAAGAGATCATAAAAAGGGAAAAGGGTTAATATGTGTAAAGATATTTATAGCAGCCCTTTTTGTGGTGGCAAAATATTGAAAATTGAGTAGATGCCCATCAATCAGGGAATGGCTGAACAAGCTGTGGTATATGAATATAATGCAATACTATCGTGCAATAAGAAATGATGAACAGGAGATGATCAGGAAGATTTCAGAAAAATATGGAAAGACTTGTATGAACTGAAGCAAAGTGAAATGAGCAGAACAAAGAAAACATTGTACATAGTATCAACAACATTGTGCGTTGATCAACTATGAATGACTTAGCTCTTCTCAGGAGCACAATGATCTAAGACAAGTACAAAAGACTCATGAAGGAAAATGCTATCCATATCCAGATAAAGAATTGGACTCTGAATGAAGATAAAAGCATACTTTTTTCACTTACTTTATTCTTTTGTGTGTTTTTTATTTTGACCTCTTTTTTTCTTTCACAACTATGACTAATATGGAATTATATTCTATGTGATAAGACATGTATAACCTATATCAAGTTGCCTACTATTTTCAAAAGAAAGGATGGGAGGGAGGGAAAAAAATCTGGAACTCAAAATCTTGTAAAATAAATGCTAAAATTTGTCTTGATGTGAAATTGGGGAACAATAAGATACTCTTTACAAAAAGAGAAAAATATACAGATCTAGAAGATTGCGCGTGTGTGTGTATGTGTGTGTGTGTGTGTGTGTGTGTGTGTGTGGACAACTAGATAGAAATAGGATGAAAAACAAATTCTGTGATCTTGATTGCTTCTGGCGTTATCCTGAGGATTATCCCAGTGAAGCTACAGAGCTATTTAAAGATTATTAATTAAGTCATAGATCATTTTGATCAGCTATACTACAATACTGAAAGGAATTGTGTATAGTGAAAAAATATCCATGTTAGTTATTTCATGTAACGACTTAAATACTTTCTCATAAAAAACTTGAAAGAGTTACTGTCCAACCCTAACATCAATCTCTGCAGTATTTTCTGTTTGTCTGCTTGAGGAATCAGAAGTATAGAAAAGTTGAGATATAGAACTAAATTCCATATATACTGCCTCAATCCTTTCCTCCCAATGCTGCTCTTTTTTACTCAACATAATTATACCCAGGAGAGGAGGATGACAATAATTTTTGTTCCAAGTTGCCTCTTGGATATTTTCACCAGAATTTCTAACTTAGTATGTCTAAAAATAAATCTACCATCTCCCCCAAATCAGTTTATCAAATTGAAAGAAGGTTTCCAGTGGAATACTTTAGCTTATGTTCATGGAAATGGGCATGGGGGAAATTTTAACTTTTGAGGATTTCTGTTCTTTTCATTTCCTCTTAATGAGATTTATTTGTTACTTCTCTTGACTAATATCTTGTTGTTTGAGGTGATAAAGGTAAGCTAGTAAGGTAAGCTTTAACATGCCTTCTCACTTAACTATTTTGCCAAACTCTGATTTGCTTTTTTGAGTCCTCAGTATTTAATGATATTTTACAATATCTAGCCATCTTTATTAATGTGACAATTTATGTGTTAACAATAATGTGTGTTAAATGCAGCATAGCATATAAACTTGGGTCCAAGTCTCACCTCTGACACCTGTTTTTAATCTGGCTATGGATAATTTATAGGCATCACTAAGATCATAAGTTGTCAAGCAAGTGTCTACCTGAGTAAATTTCTTTATAAGAAGCTCCCTTGTGTCAATGAAATCACAAACCCTAAGGAGAGAGGGACACTCTCTCTCTCTCTCTCTCACACACACACACACACACACACACACGCGTGCGCACACACATGGAAGGAGGGAGGGAGAGAGAGAGATACCTAGACAGAGAAGAGGTATATGATGTGCCAATTATTAAATATTTTAAATTATTTCTTCTGCCACAGGAGGGGGAAGGAATGCACAGTGGTTTGCTTCCCTTTATAGTGTTTTACTAAACATGAATTTAAGCTAGAAACATAAACAAATTTCTCCTTCCTTTGCTCCTATTGTCCTAAGACTGCTATGAATAAAGGTGTGATTAATTAAAAGCTCTGTTTTCCACATCTAGCTTTTTTTTCCTTGCCGAATCTACTAGTTATGATTAGGTTGAAATGGATTCTTTAATTTTTTTTTTTTTTTTGCTGTTCAGGGTATTCTCCAAATAGAATTTCTAAAATCTGATCAATGATTGCTAGCTTAAATAATCAGAAAATTTCAATAGTAATGATTGAATACTTCAGTTCAGCACAAAATTCTGGTATGTGACTAAGAGAAACTGTACATATGTAGTGCACTATTGAATTCACATATTGGGTTATATGGGTTTATGTGGTTTTTACCTCTGTTTAGAAATTTGGTAAAAGGAAGCTTAGAGGCTGCCAGACCTTTTTGTGTTTTAAATCCATAAGGAACTCCCAACTTCTGTGGATGTCACTCTCGCATTTACTACTTAAGGACAGCAACTAAGATTGTCTAATATTCCTATGCTATCATCCAATTCTTTCATCCTGAATCTTGGATATATTGGCCTTAAGAGAGGTCAGCTCTTTTCCCTTTCTATCACGTCATTTGGTAGGCATTGCTTAGATCACTAAAATGTGTGATCAGTAGTTACATGTTCAACTTTACGTCACTGATTCCATTATGAATCACACTTAATTTATAGAAATGTAATTTGTGAAACAGGGACAGCAAGGAATAGTCAGATTTACATTTGTATTTTAAAACATATTTTGGTATAATTAGACAAATGCTATACTACTCCAAATCCAATTTTATATGTGAACCTCATGAGTGATCCTTAATAGATGCTTGAACATCGATTGGAATTTAATTTTGACCTAAATATAATTTGACAAGAAAAGTATGCTAATGAGCTTAGCTATCTCAATTCTATTGCCACATTCTGTTGATTGACTCTGTCTTCTATAAATGCTACATATTGATTATTTTCCCTTTCCCTCTCTGTTTTCTTTTTCTCTTTATTAATCTCTTTTTCCTTTCATTCTTTCTCTTTTTGTTTCTCTCCTTTGTTTCTCCTTTTCTCTGTTTCTCTATCCCTCTTTCTCATATTTCTGTGTTTCTCTTTGTTTCTTTCTTCTTTCTCTCTTTTACTCTTTCACTCATTTGATCACTTAAGGGAATCTGATTACATCTATGAACTAACCTACATTTCTGAAAGAAATTATATGTAACCCATTTTCTCACTGTGGTCTAGCTTGTCCAAGTCCTAAATTATTTGACCAATTGTTCCTTCACAACAATACCCATTACTGAAAATAGTTTGGAGTTTCAAGAAAACCTATGTTATTTGATTGCTTAGCATTATTTTGCATAGAATTTGAACAAATACCACATGATTGGCAGTATTAGCTATTTTGGAGTTCATGGATCCAATGATTTAACTTTTTTTTATTTTTGGAGTTGAAGATACTGAAGCAGAATAGTTAAGTGAATTGCTGGAGTCACACAACTACCAGGTGAGGCTGGATTTGAATTCATGCCTTCTCAATTTCAGTCTAAGTGTTCTATTCATTGTCCCATAGCTGCCTCTAATAGTAACTAAAAAGAAGAACAAGATAAAAAGATGTCAGCAGAGAAATGTATGATCAACAAAGAAGATAGGTAAGCTGATGAGAAAAGACGAATAACTAGTGGATAGCCACTAGGATACTAGTGAAGTCAGCATAAAAATGAGGAGAAGACCTTGGTTCTTATTTAGATTCCACTATACCTTGCTGTCTCTCATCTGTTCCAGTTCATTATTGTGTATGTTTTAGCTAGCTCCTGACCACCCCTTTCAAAAACTAAGCACTCCTTGTTCTTTAACTTTCTATTAAAATTTCTCTTATCTATATTTGTAGTTAGCTTGTTATTTTCAAAATCATCCCCTGTTGAGCTTTCTTAATTTTTTTGGTAACTTATAACTTGCTTTATTGCAAATTGAAATACTTTGTCACATATAGTGTTTAAAAAAAATCCATAAGAAACTACAATATAAGGCAGAGCCAAAGTGGCAGAGTAAAGGCAGGGATTCTCCTGAGCTCTCCCCTAAACACTTCTAAATACTTTTAAAATAATACTCTAAACAAATTCTGGAGTGGCAGAACCCACAAAAAGACAGAGTGAAGCAAATTTTCAGCCCAAGACAACTTTGAAGGTTAGCAGAAAAGGTCTGTTGCACCAGGGTGAGAGAGATGTGTAGACCAACACAGGCCATGCCAGCCTAGAGTAGGCTCCAGCAAACCTGCAGCAGGCCTTGGGGCCACTGAATCATTGGCAGCAGTAGCAGTTTCCAGACCTCTCAGTTCATAGATGCAAAAGACAACTTAGAAGGTCATCAGGAAAGGTCCGCTACACCTGAGTAAGGGTGGAACACAGTTCAATGCAGACCATGCCAGCACAGCCCTGGCTCCAACAAACCAGGAGCAGGCCTTAGGAATGACTGAATCAGCAGTGTCAGAAGTTGCTTCCAGAGCTTTTAGTCCACAGGTGGTAAGGAGTTCAAATAGCTGGTCAGAAGGTGATTACAGGGGTCTTTTTGCTAGCACTGGAGCAGGACCCTGTGGCTTTGTCCATACTTAGATCCAGGTCACAGTCCTGGATGACAGTCCTGGAGCAAGGAGGAGCCGTAGCATAGTAGAGCTTGTGCCCACAGTAAAGTGGGGCATCCTCACAGCTCCGGGGTGGAAAAGAGTGCCTGTTGTCACTTACAGACCAGAGCACATACCAGAAGAGGAATAAACAACTCTCCTTAGATCATACCACCTTAGAAGAACTGAAAACTTACAAGTCCTAGAAGTATCTCTGATAACAGATGCACAAAACCCTTAAAACTTGGGACAGTGTACTCTCCATCCTGGAAGCATAGCCTTGCCTTAACAAAGAGTTGAAAGACAAATAATAGATTGGAAAAAAGAGAAAACAGTACAAAAAACTCTGACTTTTGAAAGTTACTATGGTGACAAAATAGATCAAAATACACACTCAGAAGAAGGCAACAAATTCAAAGCTCCTATATCCAAAGGCTCCAAGAAAAATATGAATTGGTCTCAGGCTATGGAAGAGCTCAAAAAAGATAGAAAAAGTTTTGAAAATCAAGTAAGGAAGGCAGAGGAAAAAATGGGAAGGGATGTGAGTGATGCAAGAAAATCATGAAAAATGGGTAAACAGCTTGGTAAAGGAGATTCACAAAAATATTGAAGAAAATAATGCCTTAAGAAACACAGTAGGCCAAATGGTAAAAAGAGGTCGAAAAAGCTAATGAGGAGAAGAAAGCCTCAAAAAGCAGAATTAGTCAAATGGATAAAAAGGTCCAAAAACTCAGTGAAAAAAAATTCCTTGAAAATTAAAATGGAGCAAATGGAACTAATGACCTTACAAGAAATCAAGAAACAAACAAACAAAAATCAAAAGAATGAAAAAAATAGAAGATGATGTGAAATATCTCATTGGAAAAAAAATAACTGACCAGAAAAATAGATCCAGGAGAGATAATTTAAAAATTATTATAGTACCTGAAAGCCATGAATAAAAAAAAGCCTATATATCTTTCAAGAAATTATCAAGGAAAACTACCTTGATATTCTAGAACTAGAGGGTAAAATAGAAGTTGAAAGAATATACTGATTACCTCCTGAAAAAAGATCCCAAAATGAAAACTCCTACGAATTTTATAGCCAAATGCCAGAGTTCCAGGAGAAAATATCACATGCAGCTAGAAAGAAACAATTCAATTATCATGGAGCCACAGTCAGGATAACACAAGATTTAACAACTTCTACAATAAAAGATTAGAGGGCTTAGAATATGATATTATGCAAGGCAAAAGAGATATAATTACAACCAACAGTCACATACCCAGAAAAATTGAGACCAATCCTTCAGGGGAAAACAGGGCATTCAATGAGATAGAGGGCTTTCAAGGATTCTTGATGAAAAGACCAGAGCTGAATAGAAAATTTGACTTTGAAATACATGACTCAAGAGAAGCATAGAAAGGTAAATAGGAAATGGAAATCATAAAGGACTTAATAAGGTTAAGCTGTTTACTTTCCTACATGAGAAGATGATGTTTGTAACTCATAGGACATTTCTTATTATTAGACTAATTAGAAGGAATATATAGACAGAAGGCACAGGTGTGAGTTCAATATACAGGGATGATATTTAAAAAATAAAATTAAGGGATGAGAGAGAAATGTACTGAGAGAAAGAGAAAGGGAGAACTAGAATAGGGTAAATTATCTGGTATAAAAGAGGCAAGAAAATGCTTTTACAGTGGAAGGGAAGAGTGGGGAGATATGGGGGAGTGAGTGAACTTTCCTCTCATCAGAATTGGCTCAAAGGGGTAATGATATACATGCTGAAATGAGA
The DNA here is from genome assembly GCA_028646595.1 of Phalanger gymnotis. Classification (NCBI taxonomy): domain Eukaryota; kingdom Metazoa; phylum Chordata; class Mammalia; order Diprotodontia; family Phalangeridae; genus Phalanger; species Phalanger gymnotis. Next base: position 187,472,617 of record CM053622.1, read on the forward strand.
GAGAGAATAGGATAAATGAGAACAGGATAGAGGGAAATACAGTTAACAATAGTTAACAGCGAAAAAAATTTGAAGTAGATAAAGGCCTCATTTCTGAAACATTTAGAGAACTAACTCAAATTTATAAAAATAAGCATCTTTCCCCAATTGATACATTGTCAAAAGACAGTATATAATCAGTTTTCAGATGAAGTAATCAAAGCTATCTATAGTTATATGAAAAAATACTCTAACTCATTGTTGATTGCAGAAATGCAAATTAAAACATTTCTGAGATACAACCTCATACCTATTGGATTTGCTAGTAAGACTGAAAAGCTAAATGACACATGCTGGATGGGATGTGGGAAAAAATTAACTTTAATGCATTGTGACCTAGCAATACCACTACTAGACCTTTATCTTGAAAGAGATAAAAAACAAAAAGGAAAAATAATGTTTATGTACACATTTATAGCAGCTCTTTTCTGGGGGCAAAGAATAGAAAATCAAGGGGATGCCCATTAATTGAGCAATGGCTGGATAAGTGGTGGTATGTGATTATGATGACATACTTTTGTACTATAAGAAATGATGAACAGGATGCTTTCAGAGAAACCTTGGAAGACTTGCATGGACTGATGTATTGTGTACAAAGTAACAGCAATATTGTTATGTTATCAGCTGATGAATGAGTTAGCCATTCTTAGCAATACAACAATCCAAGACAACTCTGAAGGACTTATGATGAAAAATGCTATCCATCCCCAGAGAAAGAACTGATGGTGTCAATACTGATTGAAGCATACTTTAAAACAATTCTTTATGGGGCCAGCTAGGTGGTGCAGTGAGTAGAGGACTGGCCCTGGAGTCAGGAGGATCTGAATTCAAATCTGGCCTCAGACACTTGACATACTAGCTGTGTGACCTTGGGCAATTCATTTAACTCCAATTGCCCTGCCTTCCCCTCTCCAAACAAACAAATAAATAAATAAACTTTCTTTATCATTCTTGAGTGTTTCTTTGGGGGAAAGGGAGTCTATGTTTTCTTTCACAATAGGACTATTATGCACATGGTTTTTGTGAATACACATGTATAAGCTGCACTGCATTGCTTGCCTTCTCAAGGGTTGGGGGGAGTGGGGAGGGAGAAAGGAAGATAATTTGGAAATCAAAGTTTTGAAAATGAATGTTAAAATTATTTTTACATGTAACTGAGAAAAAACAATGCTAAAAAAGCACCTACAATCTACAATACAACATTTCATTTATATAACACATTCCACAAAGCAGACATTTATGTCAAAGAGGTTTTCAAAACAGTGCCGAGATATATGGGATAGTTTAATCCCAAACTACACATTAAAGTAAGTTTACCTTAATTCCTTACTTTATATATGTATCATGGCATGCGTATGATTTCCCCAATGGAGAGTCTCTTATTTCTAGCACTATATGATTTCCTCTTGACCATTTTCCACTAACAGAGATTTTCATCTCTGTTATACAATATGGTTTGTGAAAATCCTCTGTAAATACTTTCTTGTATAACTGTCTAAGAATTACCTTTCTCATTCCACACGAATATTTTAAACACTTTCCATAGGTAGCAGACATGGTAATAGATGCTGTTGAAATAAAAAAAAAGAAAGAAAAATGGAACCACTTTGCCTTGAAAGAAATGGGTCTTATTTTGAGAAAGGGAGGTAAACCAATATGTATACAAATAAATACAAAATGTATATAAAATAAATACAAGCTACCTTTTTGGGGAAAGTCACTAGCAAGTGGGCATAAGGTAAGAAGCACAAATTTTAGGTGAGTGGTGACCCTTCAGTTGAGCTTTGAAGGAAACTAAGATTTATGAAAGGTTGAGGTAAGGAGAGAGAGAACTTTACAAACATGAAAACAGTCTACAAATTCAAAAAGAGAAAATATTGTCTATGAGGAATAAATAAATTTTTTAAAATATATATTAAGTCCTTACTATGTATAAAACACTGTGCTAAATGCAAAGAGAAAGGCAAAATCATGTTTGTTTTCCTGAGACTCAAATTCTAATGTAGGGAAAGAATGCATATAGAAGGTTTCATTTTTCAGTCATATGGGAAGGTCTGGTCAACATTACATAGTCATATAAAAAGTGCTCTAAATCATCATTGATTAGAAAAATACAAATTAAAACAACTTTGAGATATCATCTCACCCCTGTCTGAATGGCTAAAATAATAAGAGTGAAATGACAGATATTGGAGGGACTATAGGAAAAATTGGGCCAGATCACTGAAACTGTGAACTGATGTAATCATTGTGGAAAAAAATTGGAATTATGCCCAAAGAGTTATAAAACCATGTATACCGTTTCACTCAGTAATGCCATTATTAGCTTGGTTGCCCAAGGTGATCAGGGAGAAAAGAGAAATAACTTAGATGTTATAAAATGTTTATAGCAACTCTTTTTGTGGTGGCAAAGAACTAGAAACTGAGGGGATGCGCATCAATTGGGGAATGGCTAAAAAAGTTGTGGTATGTGATTGTGATGGAATACTACTGTGCTGTAAGAAATGATGAACAGATTTGTTTTAGAAAAACATGAAAAAACTCACATGAACTGATGAAAAGTGAAGTGAGCAGAACCAGGAAAAGAGTGTACCAAATAATAACAATATCATAAAGATAATCCACTATAAAAGACTTGGAAATTCAGTTAGACCCAGTGACCCACACCAATTTCATAGGAGTCATGATGAAAAATATATCCACCTCTGTATAGATAACTAGTAGATTTTCAGTGCAGATTGAAGCATTTTTTCCTCTTTTTTTTCAGAACATGGCTAATGTGGAGATTTATTCTGCATGACCATATTTGTAATAGGTTTTGTATTTCTTGCCTTCCTCAGTGGGTGAAGGAGGGGTGGGGAAAGAGAGAATTTGGAAGTCAAAGTAAAATTGAATACAAAAAACAAAAGAAGAAATAAAAAAGAAAAAAAAACTTCTCTCCATGCACTGCACAGTATATTCCAGCCACAATTAGATTCTTGTGGTTTGTTGCGGGTGCCACTGAATCTCCTATCTCCCTGAAGTGTGTTGAAGATGGCTACTAAGGTGGTGCTATACATTTTATATGCTAAAAATGTATTGTCACTTCAACAACATTGTTTCATTAAATTGTGTTAATAAGTCAAAATTGATTCTGGTAATTTCATTATCATCCAGACAAAGGGGATTGTCAGCTCATCATAATTGCTCTGATTTCCCAACTTTGCATTTACTTCACATACACCTAAAATACCTGCAATTATATTTACATTATTCATAAAGAACTAAAATATTGATTATTATGAAGTCCTAAAGCAGTCACTAATTTATGGCTAATTCCCTTATCATTAATTCTTTCTCAACCTAATAAATAACACAGCACACATCTAACTTCTTGTTTGCTCCTTAGGATTTAAAGAATTCAAAGTCTTTTGTGAGACTTCAACAAGATTGAAAGTTCCAATCTAATTATACTGTCATTGATCTCAGTGGTTAGTCAATATCAAGATATATTGAACTTCAGGGTAAATATTGACCTTAGCATCAGTTTAGTTAATATTTAACTCTAAAACCAATTAATCTTGATAGTGAATCAAAATGCCTTTCTGTTTCTCATCATTAACAAATTTATAATTACTTTTTGGGGGTTTGGGAGAATGAAATTCAGGAACAAATTTCTTTAACCATGAGATTAAAAGTTTTCACAAAATGAAATCTTTTTACAAATGATATATTTTACTTCTAGAACTATAGTAATTTTATCATAAATGCCCTCCCATTTTACTGTGAAGCCTTCATTCAATTTATCATACATCTCAATGAGAAAGAATTCCCTTTGATTTGAATTGAGCTTTGTGCTGTTTTAACACTGATTTAAAATAATTAAAATTTCCCAACTTACTGTTATAACTAAAAATACCTCTTTGAGATTTAAAGACTAAATTTAGTAGAATTAACCTTTTTTATGTTCAACTCTCTGTGTTTTCCATGGATGACCTTTCTTTCCTACTTTGATTTTTTAATAAATATATTATTTAGATAATAAAAATGCAACAAAACTTCATTGTAGTCTATGAGTGGAGCAAAAGGGAATGGCATTGAAATTGGAATCAGAGGCCGTTGGTTGGAATCAAAATTCTGCCACTTACTATCTGTGTCTCCTTGAGCAAATTGTTTAATTTCTTAGGGTATTGATTTTCTCATGTATAAAACAAGGCATATCAACTAAATGATCTCTGAGGTCTTTTTGACAACTAAATATATCACCCAACAGCATGATCTTATGACATCTTTCATATGGGTAACAAGGGACAGTATGGGAGAAGGGAAGGAAACAGGCAATTATTAAGTGCCTGCTGTGTGCCAGGTACTGTGGTAGGCTCTTTACAAATATTATCACATTAAAAGTATTTTATTTTTTCACAATTACATGTAAAAACAATTTTTAACATTCATTTTTTATAAATTTTGAGTTCCATATTCTCTCCCTTACTCTCCTCCCCCACTGAGAAGTCAAACAATTTGATATAGGTTTTATGTGTGCAGTCATGCAAAATATATTTGTCATGTTGTCAGAAAAACCAGACCAAAAAAACCCCAAGAAAAATAAAGGAACTTTAAAAAAATTTCCTTTGATCTACATTCAGAGACCATCAGTTCTTTCTATGGAACTCTATAGTATTTTTTCATCAAAAGTCCTTCTGAATTGCCTTGGATTGTTATATTGCTGAGAATAATTAAGTCATTCAGTTGAGCAAATGAAATTGTGTCAACATGTTTGAATTTGTATACATCTATCTGTGCATGTGTACATGCATATATTCATCTATAAATACCTAGATAGTGATAAAATTAGTGATTAATATATATGAATATATGTACATACATGCACACATTTATTTGTAATACATTTTATATAGGTAAACATATAAAATGTTTATAAATGAATACATACATTCATATCAATACTATTTATAGCATTTAAATAGCATATTTCATTGTTATTTGTTCAGTCATGTGTGATACTTGGTGATCCCATGAACCATAGCACTATAGGCCCTTCTATCCTCCACTATCTTCTAAAATCTGTCCAACCTCATGTTCGTTGCTTCCGTAACATTTTCTATCCATCTCAGTTTCTGCCTTTTCTCTTTTTTCTTCAATTTTCTCAACATAAGAGTCTTTTCTAATGACACATGTCATCTATCTGACCTTCCCATAAATAGTCTGAATTAATTTATTTAAGTATCGAGCCATTTGATCACAAGGGACTCTTAAAAGTCTTCTCCAGAACCTCAAATTGAAAGCATCACTTATGCAACACTCAACTTTCCTTATGCTTCTACTCTCACAGCCATACATTGTTATTGGAATAAACCATAGCTTTAAGTAAATGGACTTTGGTGACAAGAGGATGTCTCTGCTTTTTAGTTTGTTGTCCAGATTTGCCATAACTTTCTGTCCAAGGAGCAAGTATCTTTTAATTTTGTGACTGAAGTCACTATCTGCATTGATATTTACTACAAGATTATAAAATCTGACACTGCTTGCATTTCTTTTCCCTCAGGAAGTGATGATACCAATTGCCATGATGTTAGTATTTTTAAGGTTACGCTTCATCCCAGTTTTTGCATACTCCTCTTTCACCCTCATCAAAAGGGTTCTTAATTCTTCACTGTCTGCCATCAGAGTTCTGTTCTCAATAATTTTATTTTCAATATTCCTGTATTTTTTAAAAAAATGTTAGTCATTAGAACCTAAATATTTACTAAGCTGTTTGGACTGAAGTACTCAATAAGTACAACTTTTAGGCACTTCTTTTGGCATAGAGACAATGCAAAAAAAAAAATACTGAGATACTTAAGGCACAGTAAATCCCAGAAAATCTGGGAATCTTTTTCTTCAGGACTTTCCTAAAGCTTTGGTAGTTTAAGGGATTTGCCCAGGGTCACACAGTCATCACAGAGGACTTGAATTTAGGTTTTTCCTAATGTGATTGCCATCTTGCTATATACAATATTATATTCTTTCCATTAATCTAGGAAATCTTTATATCTTTATTAATACTTGATTTAAATTTTGCTTTAGAATATGTCTGTTTATATTTTACTTAAACAACTAAAACTTAACCAGCAAATATAGCCAAAAACATGTCAGGCCATTAAATTGAAAGTCTACTAGTAGAATATTCTTTTCAGTTTCTTCAAATCCAACCTATCTTTGTTTTTAACTTCTAAAGTTTGAAGCCAATCCATTATTTTGATCTTAATAAATTATTCACAATATGGCTTCACCAAGGAAATATTTTAAATTAAAAAATTTCTTTTAAACTGCTTCTCCAATGCTCTTGGTACTTTCACTAACTTTATTTTTACTTCTTACACATCAGGACATTCTGAAAGTGCAAGTGAAAACAATTGAATATTTCCTGTTTAGATTTTTTATTCCAAAAGAAACTTTTAAAATGAAAACCTTTAATTATTTTTTCCACCTTCAAGGAATAAATAAGTCAGATAGCAAGATTTATATGATATATAATTAACATTTACATGGCACTTATGTGCCAGTCACTGTGTAAATTCTTTATAGTGATTATCTCATTGATCCTCACAAGTGCCCTACGAGGTAGGTGCTATTATTATCTCCATTTTATAGATGGGGAAACTGAGGTTAAGCGACTTGTCCAGGGTAACACAGTTAGTATTTGAGTTGGGATTTGAAATTGTATTTTTTCTGACTCTAGGTCTGGTATTCTATCCACTATGCTACCCGATTGACCTATATAATAATTACTTGAGGAAACTAAGTAGAAATAAGAATTAGAAATCACATGATGGGTTCCTTTAATTTCTTCCATGATATACCATATTAAAGGGGATTAGACACTTTCTTGGGTCTTGGAGCAAAAGGTGGAAGTCACAGGGAAATAGAATTCAGTTTGGTGTAAGAAAAACAAAACAAAGAAACAAACAAAAAAAAAACCTCTTAAGATTTAAATTCTACCAAGTTATAATGGGCTACCTTAGAAGATGGTATATTCCCCAGAACTAACTGTCTTCAAGTGAAGGTTGGATTTTGGAGGATATAGTTGAGGTTATTCCTGTTGACCTAATGTAAATACCTCTGTGGATGCCTTCCCACTTTGGAATGCTATGATTCTGTTACTTAAGTTCCATTTTAGTTAGACCTTATCTGTCTACATTCTTTCAAAATTTGGTTTTAAGCATTACTAATATGCTGACCATTGCACACATGCATATACAAATAGAATCTTGGGTTAACATGCCATGCATGTATTTTGCCCTTACTATTTAACATGCCTCTTTGTGACCTTGTTTCAATCCTTTGGCATATTTGTAGTTAGGAAAATTAACAGGCAATCATTATTATTTTTTACCCCATATCACACAAAATTCTGTTACTACAGGTGCTATTTGGTAGAAACTGTCACTGCTTATCACTTTGTGTTTTTTAACCCTCTTCTTTTTGTTTCATTTTTTGAAGAAGGCAGCCACTTCATTTTGATTATTGTTGAGTAAAAAGTTAACCTGCTTTTCCTATGTTCTACTTCCACAGTCAATAGCTTCAATATGATAGTTGAAGTAAGAAGTAGAAAGAAAAGATGTAAGTATGAATTCTACAAACTTTTCTCGGAACTCTTAGTTACTAATGAAAGAGAAGAAAGCCTATATTTCTACCAGTTGTTGAATCTGTGCTGGGACTCTGGGATAATTTGCCTTGTTCTGAAAACAATCCTACAAAGTGGAATACTATATCCTAATTACATTTTTTTTCTTTAGAGAAAAGTATTTGAATGGAATCTTCAAAACATCTATTACAGGGGAATCCTTAGCTAAGTAACAAATGTCTCAAGCTAGAAAAAAATTACTCTCGTGTGATCAAAGTAAAATTCTAACTATTATCTCAATCATACAAGATGCACAATTATTATTGTGAAGAAGAACATAATGGACTAAACTTGATATGTGTTCCACAGTAATTGGAGGTTGTCTGAATATGAAAGCACATGGATTTCCCAAACTCTTCCAGAGGAAAGAAGAAACGAAGAAGGAAAGAAGGAAGGAAAGAAGGAAGGAAGGAAGGAAGGAAGGAAGGAAGGAAGGAAGGAAGGAAGGAAGGAAGGAAGGAAGGAAGGAAGGAAGGAAGAAGGAAGAGAGGGAGGGAGGGAAGGAAGGAAAAGGTGATAGGCAAGATCGTTGTTACTTGACTCAGTTCCACTTATGTCAGATGCAGGACACTAAGTGAGGCTAGGTCATGCTTCTCCCTCACAGTCTGTCAGAAATACAAGAGACTATAAATAGCAACTAAAACACATATTTTAAGCCATGAGACTGTTACCTCTTTGTCAGAAGAGAATAAAAGTAGGAGATAACTTACCAAGAGGAAAGAGTTGAAATAAAGTTTAAGAGTCAAGTCACAGAAACCCCACCACCTATTTCTGGGCATAAGTAGTGGTATGTTTCCAATCATACTTAATGGCTATTAGGCCATGGGAAATCACTTAACCTTTGCGGACCTCATTTTCTTGATTTGTAAAATGAGGTTAGACGTAAAGATATCTAAGATTTCTGTTAGTTTTGAGATTAAGTACCAATTATAATGATGCATGAATTATTCTTCCCCTCCTCGATACTAGATACTGGTCAAACATTTCTGAAGTTTTTTAATTATCCTAAATGCCTACATATACACTCTTCTGAAATTCTAGAAGCTGTGGTTAATTCCATTAAGCCACAGAAACACTGCAAGTATTCAGTTTTAATTTTTATATTATATATGTGATTATTTACCCTGTGTAACTTCTTTTCTTCCCTGGCAGGACAAATAGCAGACTTTACCTTGACCCTCCAGATTGTCTCTGGTGGCTGAATACAGGCATTAGTTTGCTCTAACTAAAGAAAGGCAGGTTGTCAGTTACTCACAAGGGACTGCTCAGTCTTTAATAAAGAAAGAGAAATATAGAACCACAATCAAGATCACGCAAGGTTTAGCAGCTACCATGCTAAAGGAGTGGAGGGGTAAAAGATGATATTTTGAAAGGCAAAAGTACTAGGATTATAACCAACAATTGCCTACACATCAAAATTGAGTATAAATTTTTGGGGGATATACATATTTAGTGACATAGAGAACTTTTCGGTACCCATGATGAATAGACTAGAGCCGAATAGAAAATATGAGTATCAAATTCAAAACTCAAGGGAAGCATACAAGGAAAACATGAAAGAGAAATTATAAAGGACTCAATAAGGTTAGAAGGTTTATATTTTTACATAGAAAAAAGGTACGTGTGACTCTTCAGAACTTTACACTATTAGGGTAGTTAGAGGGACTTTAGATAGACAGAGGGTGTGAGAGAGATCGATTATGTTGGGATTATATAAGAAAATGGATTTGTGAGAAAGGGAGATACACTAGGAAAAGGGGGAAGGGAGAGGAAAAATGAGAAAAATCTAACAGATGAGTACAAGGAAGAGCTTTTACAGTAGTGTTAAAAATAATGGAGGTGGCATAATGCTTGAATCTCACAATGATCTACATTGGTTAAAAAAGGAGAATATATGATGCGTATATAATGTATAGATGTCTATTTAGTTGAATTTATGAGTATAGAAATCTATCTTATCTAATAGGTAAGGAAGGAAAAGTTATGAAAAAAGGGGAGAATGAAAAGGAAGGGGGGGCAAAAGAAGGCAGTGGTTACAAGCAAATTAAATTTTAGAGGAGGGATATATTAAAAAGAAAGAAAAAAATGAAGAGAGGAAAATAGGATGGAGGGAAATGCATTTAGTAATTGTAATTGTAGATGTGAGTTGGATTAATTCACCCATAAAATAGAAGCAGATAGCAAAATGGATTAGAAACCAGAATACAACAATATGTTGTTTACAAGAAACAGACCTGAAACAGAGAGAGGCACAAAGAGTTAAAATAAAGGACTTGGACAGAATTTATTATGCATCAGCTCAAGTTAAAAAAAAAATGGAATGAGTAGCAATCATGGTCTCAGACAAAGCAAAAGCAAAAATAGATAAAGAGATAATCAGAGAAACCACATCTTGCTAAGAAGGCACAATAGCCAATGAAGTAATAACAATACTAAATATATGTATACCGAATGGCATGGCATCCAAATTATTGAAAGAAAGTTAAATGAATAAAAAAAAAGAAATAGATAGTAAAACTGTATTAGTCAGGGGAACTCAACTTTCCCAATTGAGAGTTAGATAAATCTGACCATAAAATACAAAAAAGAAAAGATTAAGGAGATTAATAAAATCTTAGAAAATTTAGATATATTAATAAACCTCTAAAGAAAAGTGAATAGTAATAAAAAAGAGCAAATCTTTTTATCAGCTGTACATGGCTCCTAAACAAACATTTGCCATGTATTAGGGCATAAAAACCTCACAAAAAGCAGAAATGTTAAATACAATATTTTTAGAAAATATTGCAAGAAAAATACATTCAAAAATGACTCTGGAATCATAGATAAAATGTTAATTTAAAATTAAATAATCATCTTAAAGAATGAGTCATTCATAGAACAAATCATAGAAAGAATCAATAATTTCAATAAAGAAGATGACAACAATGAAACTTCATATTAAATTTTTTGAGATACAACCAAAGAAGTACTAAGAAAAATTATATCTCTAAAACAAAGATCAATAAGAGAAAAAACAGATCAATAAATTGGGCATAGAACTAAAAAAAAAAAACTAGAAAAAGAACAAATTAAAAATCCCTAATCAAACACCGATACAGCAATCCTGAAAAATCAAGGGAGACTAATTATTAATAAAATTAAAAATTTAAAAATTGGACTAATAAATCTAGGAACTATTTCTGTAAAAAAATGAGCAAAATAGATAAACTATTGGTTAGTTTGATTTAAAAAAAACAGTAAACAAGGGGGCAGAGTCAAGATGGCAGAGTAAAAACAGGGAGTTGCTTGAGCTCTCCCCCAAACCCTTCCAAATACCTGGAAAAATGTCTCTAAACAAATTACAGAGCACCAGAACCCACAGAATGAGTGAAACAAATTTCCAGCCCAAGACAACCTGGAAGGTTGACAAGAAAGGTCTATTGCACTAGACTGGGAGAGGAGTCTAGCCTAGTGAAAAACATGCCAGCACAGAATAGCCCCAGCAAGCCTAGAGACGGCCTTAGAGGACTGAATCACTGGCAGCTGTGATGGTTTCCAGACTTCTCAACCCACAAACACCAAAGACAACTTAGAAGGTCAATAGGAAAGATCTGTTGGACCTAGGTGAGAGAGGAGTGTGGTCTTACTCCAACCTTGGGGCAGAGGTGGTGGCAGCAGTGACACTGGCTGTTTCTGGAGCTCCAAGCACACAGACCATGGGTAGACTGAGTGGCTGATCAGGGGGGTATTATAGGATCTCTTTGGTGGCACTGAGGCAAGATTTCCTTGCTTTGCTTGAACTTGGACCTGGGTCATAGTCCTGGGTGGCAGTCTTGGAGGAGCATCGATGTGGCAGAGCTTGTGGCTGTGGTAAAGAAGGAATCCTTACAGTTCCAAGGCAGAAAAGAGTCTTTGTGGTCACTCACAGACCAGAGCACAGGCCGGGAGAGGAGTAAACACCTCTCCTTTGATCATACCACCTTGGAAGAAGTGGAAATTAACAGGTCCCTAGAAGTATCTCTGAAAACAGCTGTACAAAGCTCCTGAAGCTTGGGACAGTACACCCTGTACCCTGGAAGCAGAATCCTACCTTAACAAAGAGTTAAAGAGTCAAGTAACTGGTGGGGAAAATGAGCAAACAGTGGGAAAAAAACTCAGACTGTAGATTCTTACTTTGGTGAAAAAGAAGACCAAACATGCAACCAAAAGAAGACAACAAAGTTAAAGTTCCTATATCCAAAGCCTCCAAGAAAACATATGAATTAGTCTCAGTCCATGGAAGAGCTTAAAAAGAAGTTTGAAAATCAAGTAAGAGAAGTAGAGGAAAAATTGGGAAGAGAAATGAGAGTGAGGTAAGAAAATCATGAAAAACTAGTCAACAGCTTGCTGCAGGAGATGCCCCAAAATATTGAAGAAAATACACCTTAAAAAATAGAAAACCCAAATGGCAAAAGATGTCCAAAAAGTCAATGAGGAGAAGAATGCCTTAAAAAGCAGAATTGGTCAAATGAAAAGGAGGTCCAAAAGCGCATTGAAGAAAATAATTCCTTAAAAATTAGAATGGAGCAAATGGAAGCTAATGATTCTATTAGAAACAAGAAATTATAAAGCAAAATCAAAGGAAGGAAAAAATAGAAGACAATGTGAAATATCTCATTAGAAAAACAGCTGACCTGGAAAATATATGCAGGAAAGATAATTTAAAAAATTCTGGACTACCTGAAAGCCATGATCAAAAGAAGAGCCTAGACATTATCTTTCAAGAAATTATCAAGGAAAACTGTCCTGTTATTTTAGAACCAGAAGGTAAAACAGAAATGGCAAGAATCCACTGATCACCTCCAGAAAGAAAACCCCTAGGAATATTGCAGTCAAATCTCAGACTTCCCAGGTCAAGCAGAAAATATTGCAAGTACCCAGAAAGAAAAAATTCAAGTATTGCAGAAACACTATCAGGATAATGCAAAATCTAGCAGCTTCTATAGTAAAGGATCTGTGCTCTTGGAACATGATATTCTGGAGGTCAAAGGATCTAGGACTAAAACCAAGAATCACCTACCCAGCACAAATGAGTATAATATTTCAGGGAAAAAAATGGATATTCAATGAAATAGAGGACTTTCAAACATTCTTGATGAAAAGACCAAAAGTGAATAGAAAATTTGACTTTCAAGTACAAGAATCAAGAGAATCATGAAAAGGTAAACAAGGAAGAGAATTCATAAAGGACTTATTAAAATTGGACAGTTGACATTCCTACATGGAAAAATGAATTTGTAATTCATGAGACCTTTCTCAGTATTAGGATAGTTGGAGGGAATATATGTGTATATCTATCTATCTATCTATCTATCTATCTATCTATCTATCTATCTATCTATCTATCTATCTATCTATCTACATGTCTATATGTATATCTATAGACGGGACTAGAGGGCACAGGGTCAGTTGAATATGAAGGGATGATATCTAAAAAATAAAAGTAAGGGGTGAATGAGGATTGTTCTGGGAGAAGGAAAAAGGGAAACATAGAATGGGGTAAATTATCTTACCTAAAAGAGTCAAGAAAAAAGCTTTTACAGTGGAGGGGAAAAGGGGAGAGGTGGGAGGGAATCAGTGAACCTTACTCTCATCGAATTTGGCTTGAGGAGGGAATAACACACACTCAAATGGCAGGGAAATCTGTCTTATCCTACAGGAAAGTAGGGGGGAAGGAGATAAGAGAACAGAGATGATGATAGATGGGAGAACAGATGGGGGAGGGGGCAGTCAGAAGCAAAAACTTTTGAGGAGGGACAAGGTCAAAGGAGAAAATAGAGTAAATGGAGGGCCAGATAGGATGGAGAGAAATATAGTTAGTCTTTCACAATATGACTATTATGGAAGTGTTTTGCATGACTACATATGTATAACTTCATTGAATTGCTTGCCTTCTCAATGAGGGTGGGTAGAGAGGGAAGCAGGGAGAGAATTTGGAACTCAGTTTTAAAAATAAATGTTAAAAATTGTTTTTACATGCAACTAGGAAATAAAATATGTAGGCAATGGGTTATAGAAATCTCTTTCCCTACAGGAAAATAAAAGGGAAAGGGATGAGAGAAGAGGAGGGTTAATAGAAGGGAGGGCAGACTGGGGGAAGGGGTAATCATAAAGCATGCCTTCTCGGGTTGGGGGAAAGGGACAGATTGAGAGAACATTTGGAACTCAGAATCTTGTGGAAGTGAATGGTGAAAACTAAAAATTAATTAATAAATTGATAAAATAAGTTAATTAATACAAATGGAAAAAATAAAACCAAATTACCAGTATTTAAAATGAAAAGGGTGAATGTACCACCAAGGAAGATGAAATTAAAGTGATTATTAGCAGTTATTTTGACCAGTTATATGCCAGTAAAACTGACAATCTAAGTAAAAGTGATCAATAGCTACAAAAATATAAAATGTCCAGAATAATGGAAAAGGAAATGGAATACTTAGATAACTCTATCTTAGAAAAAGTGAATGAACAAGCCATAAATGAGCTTCTTAAGAAAAAATACCCAGGGACAGATGGATTTACAAAGGAATTCTACCAAACATTTAAGGAATAAATAAACTATTTGAAAAAAAAATAGATAAAGAAGGAATCCTACCAAATTACTTTTATGATGTAAAAGGGTTTTAATATCTAAACCAAGGAGAGTAAAAACAGTTAAATAAAACAATAGACTAGTTTCTCTGACTATCAAGGCAAATATTGTAAATAAAATACTAGCAACAATATTACAACACTGTATCACAAAGATCATATAGTATGATGAAGTAGGATCTATACATGGATTTCAAGGCTCTTTCAATATTAGGAAAATTGATAAAGATGCTCGACAATCTTGATAAAACTTTTCTGCTTCTTTACCTATGCAATACTATGTCAGTCTTCATCAGTAGCTATAGCAACTTCAATAACATGCATCTATTGCTTGAAGGATTGAAAAATGCTTTACATTCATTATCTCGTTTGATACCTATCTCCTCTTTAGATCCTCAAATTTTTGAGATTCAATCAAATTATTCTCTTTCTCAATTGTTTAAAAGATAATTTAGCACATTTTTCAGCTAATTTAGCTGAACTCATTGAGCATACTACCTTGTCTGTAGTTTTCTATCAGTCAATAAACATTAAATACCTACTATATGCTAGGCATTGTGCTAAGTGTTTTATAAATGTTATTTCATTTGATAGTCACAACAATCCTGGGATGTAAGTGCTATCAATGCCCCCTATTTTGCAGATGAAGAAACTAAGGCAGGTAGAGGTTGCTGAAGGTCATGCAGAGTACATGTAAGAGGTCACATTTGATCACTGCTCTTACAGATTCCAGACCTAGGACTTTATCCTCTGCACCTCTAGCTGTCTCAAAAGAGCATCATGCAATTTTTGCATGTATTTGCAATATTTACATGTATATTGCAGCATTGCAGTATTTACAAACATTGCATAAACGATAAATGAGAAGTAATCAGTAGAAAGAAGGCGGAAAAATTAGGCAGGTGTTTCAACAATCCAGCTAGCAGCTTCTGTGGGGGTGTAAGATCCACCCATAGCCAGCACCCAGAAAGCTTCCAGCAAGTTGCAAAAACACAGGTTCTTTTAATCTGCTTAACTAAGGAAAGTAAGGTGAAGGGGTTGGCAGGCTTACTTTAATTCAGCACACAAAAATCATTCACTTA
>CM053622.1:187488515-187520867 GCA_028646595.1 Phalanger gymnotis
AAATCCAATGAGAGCAAGATTCACTCATTCCCCCTCACCTTCCCCCTCTTCCCTCCCAATAGAACTGCTTTTTCTTGCCACTTTTATTTGAGATAATTTACCCCATTCTATCTCTCCCTTTCTCCCTCTCTCAATATATTCCTCTCTCATCCTTTAATTTGATTTTATTTTCTTAGATATCATCACTTCATATTCAACTCACCCTGGTCTGGTTGGTCTAGGTGCAGCCCACACTGGTCTCTGCTCTGCTCTGCTCCCAGGTCTGTGGGATAGACCTTACCCAGTGACAATGCAGGCTGTCCTGGGCTGGAGCCCTGCTTCCCTCTGCTATTCCATGGGTTCTGCAGCTCTAGAATTTGTTCAGAGCCATTTTTATAGGTTTTTGGAGGGAGCTGAAGGGGGAGCTCATGCAATTCCCTACTTTCCAGCTGCCATCTTGGCTCTACCCCATGTCAATAATTCTATATTGCATTCATAGCACTAGAGTAAGAATTAAGATTTATCACTTCAAGTCTCAGACTTAACATTAGCTTTTTGACCTCATGAAATTCACAATTTTTTTTTCTGGGCTTCAGGTTCCTCATATGTAAAACGAAGAATTTTGACTTCATCATAACTTTCTAGTAGTAACAGTTCATCAATCTATGAGTGTCTTTTTTAAAAATAACTGATGAAATGATGTCAAAATATTTCTTTCAGAAATAACTGCTAAAAAGCTGTAAAAATAAGATTAAAATTATTGTGAAATTTATCTTTGTTTTCTAACAGACTATGAATGACTACAAGTGTAGGGAACATTTTATTATGCTAAAGTCTGTTAATTAGCATGTTTTGATAAATATGACCATTGCCATATGTTTAGTGCAAAATTAGAACCTAATTGACTGCCATTGATCTCCAAGTAAAATTCATTAATTGCAAGAGTAGAATAATAGTTTTTTTCACTCTTTGATTTTCTAAGTAAATTTACTTTATAGAAAAGATTAATTGTGACATATAATGAAATTTTGTGTAATCTCTATATAAATTAAATTGGTTTTCTTTTTAGAATATTGACATCTCATGAAAGAAATTAAGAGAAATGGAAATGTGTTGTCCTTATAAAGATCTTTTTGTGAGGATTTTTACAAATTAGAAGTAATTTGAAAATCCTAATTTCACAGAATCACAGAATTTTTGAATTGGGTGATGCCCCAATTAGTTCTACCCATACCTCAATGGAAATCTACTTCATAATATCTACCCTTTATGAAGGATTGCAGTTAAGGAGGGAGAACCAACTATCTACTCCATTTTTGGACATCTATAAAAAAAGAGTGTAAGACTGATAAGGAAAATTTTCTTTAGCATAAGCACAGCTCTGCTTCTTTACACTTTTCCTCTGCTGGCTACATGTTGCAATATTGTTAAACTGTTTTATAATATGGCATGATGTTGAGGTCTTTCACCATCATGTTTGTTCTCATCTTGTTATTTTCCAACTTGTTAGTATCATTTTTGACAATGTGACACAGTAAAGTGACCAGCAAGACAGAGGACAATAGGACTCTTAGTGCTCTCATTCTAAATATTTCCTTACTTAATGATACTTCCAGGTACATTATTTTGTTACATTTTTGATCTTTGTTTTTTTTTTTTATGTATGCGCATATGTGTATGTGCATGTGTGTGTGTGTGTGTGTGTGTGATTTAGGTCTGCTATATCATATTATTGACTCTCATTGAGTTTATAGCAGACTACACATCTCAAATAATTTTTAGTCAAACTTGTATAAACTCTTACTATTGTAGCCACATATTTTTCACACTATTCATACTGTTATTCTAATGAAAGAGATACATTAGTCTATTAAATATTCTACATGCCAAGGTTCCCAAGGCTTAAAAAATGTTTATTGATGTAGTGCTAAATAGATGATAAACTTTCTTTTAGCCTCAGTGAAGTTGTTAGATGGCCAGTCAGAATTATTGTCTCAGAAACTGGTTTTTCACTCTGGTCTCACCTTGACTCACTCATGGTAGAGATAGTTTATCATGAAACAAGGTATCCTTTATATATGGTTGCTTTTCATTTCTACAATGCACAAGATAGAATATTTTTGTTCCTGGAATAGAAGAGCAAAAGTTGTTGCCCTGGAGAGACCATTAGGCTTTCAATCATTTGTCCTTCCAGTTGACACATTGAAGTTGGGAGAAACTCATTATTTTGTTTATTTTCATAAATTGGTCTATTATATTCTCGTTATAGAAATATTGATCCTTGAAAGGAGAGAGAAAAGATCTTATAGGATCATAGCATCACAGGTTTTATTTGGAAGATACATAGAAGGCATAAGAACATAGAATCATGGATTGAGAACTGAAAAAAAGACCTAGGATGCCATCAAATCCAAGTCTCTCATTTTCAAAATGAAGAAACTGATGAATAGAGATATTAAATGACTTGTCTATGATCATACAGGCAGGAAGTGGCAGAGCCAAGATTCTGAATTCAGTTTCTTTTTTCTTTTAATCTGTGATACTTATTTTAATATTTTAAGGTATGGTGATTGTTTTTATTTGGTATTTTATTTTCTTCCAGTTACATGTAAAAGCAATTTTTACCAAATTCAGTTTCTGACTCTTATTCCGTTTTACCATTTTGTCTCCACAAGTGTTGAAATCTCTTCCCACTGGAATTGTATGATACAGTTTTTCAGCATGGTTTTACCTGGGTCCTCATAGGTAACTTCACACTAATGAATGCCATGGAAATGTCTTAGTTTTGTAGCCATACTACCAAGCTTTACAAGTACATGAGCACAGAATAGCAAATGGTTCGGCGCACATGTATATGCATGCTGAGATCAGCAACAATTGTGTTGTTGACAACACAGAATCACAGGATTTTTGTTTTGGAAGGGAAAAAGAGAAACCATCTAGTTCAATAGAAACAAAACTCCTGACTACCTCTGTAGTGTGTAGACATCCAAATTTTCTATAAATCAATCTAGTGTAAAGGATTTCTAAGAAACGAAATTCTGAAGACTTCTTCCTCTTGCCATGGCCCAAAAATCATCATCCCTAAGTGTCATGGCATGACTGCCTTAATCATAGCTACTCTTTGTTGTGTTCTCTGTCCCTCTGTCTACAACACCTCTAGCTGATGATCATCCGCGTTTTATGTCAATATTTCTAATGAGAAAACAGTTGCACATTGTATGTCATTCAGAGAACAAAGAGAAAATATGTGCTAAGAATCTTTGAGCTATTGTTGATAGACTGTCTCTTCTCTGGACATGTTTATTTTTTTTCTTGCTGCATTCATTTTGCAAAATGCCCTCAATGTTGGACTTAACTGTGTTGGAAACTTCCTCGTTCTCTGCTTTTAGAGTGGTGTCGATGGTGTTCAATCTTTGACATTTTCCTTTACATTACAATCAGAGCTGAATAACTAACCAGAAATGTTTAAGATCCCACCCCACCTACTGAAAACCTTACTTTCTTCTTTAAACTTAGTGAATCAATTGCCTGAGTATGTGCAGCTGTCCTAGATAGATATGGCCTCCTATCCTAGATTGGAGGTATTGACTTACTGGTGTGGGAGAAGAGAACAAAATTGCCTCCCAAAGAACACCTCCTGAAACTGATTTCAGCAAGTATTCTGAAATATATTCCTTCTAGTAAGCCCTATTTGCTGCCCTTTCTTTGATATCCCTTGTCAAAGCCATGCTTTTATATCACAAACCTCCTTGACATCTTTGTGTAACACATAAACCAGCCCCTCTTTTAAAAGGCCCTACTTTAAGACACACTGACTCCATCTTGTTCTGGATGAGCCATTTTGCTTAAATGAACCCTAGTGAATTACAAGGCCAGCTGAAGCAGCTGTCTGCAGCTTCACTATCTCCTCTCTTTTATTAGTACAAAATAACTTAGCTGTTGAAGATGGAAGATTACAATGTCCTGGGAAAGTTCTTCCTCCTCATTGACAAAATGGGAACATGTCTAGCGAGATTAGTTAGACTCAAGCAATTACTCCCTTATCTGTCTCCTGTAGGTCAGAATATACATTTTTCTCCAATAAGTATAATACCTTTTTTTAAAAAAAAAACACCTAGTGTCTTTCCTTGCTTTGATTTATACAATGAAAATGTTTAGCTTATGAATGGTACCCTAAAACATGTATATAAACACTTGGGCCAGGTTCATTGTTGAAGCCTCCACTTTTCTATCTACCTGGGCTTTGTACTTAATTGATTTCTTACTGCTATTATCTGACTCCCATGTCAAGAACCTAGATTATTGACCCAACCTAGATTGGTCCCTCTTGGGTTCCCCCGCAAATTCCTACTGGGCTACTATTGGATGTCATAAATTATCTCAATGAGGAGAAGATGGGATTCTAGGCATCTCTTAAATTGATTAAGAGAAGTGACAAAATATGAGTAAAACTATTTGTGCAAAAGGCTAAAAAACTTATCCATAAGACTATCTTTGATTGTCCTTCTTCTTGACATGACCTCAAAACCATTTTGCTTGAGAGGCAGTAACTGGTCTGATTGTATACTTCTTTCTTGTATCCGTTATCCCCATGGTGCTCCTGCTACTGCATATATCCTAAAGCCATTAAGCTTTTCTTTATCTCAGAGTAAACGAAAAAAAGACCTACATTTTTCAGCACTCTCTTGCCTGTTCGACCTTTTATTAAACTTATTTTGTTCCCCAGATTCCCTACACTGGATTGGTTGTACAATGGAGGGGGATTAGATACTAAAGTATATTAGAAATGGAAAGTAGTAGGGAAGGGAAAATTTGAATATGTCCTATGAAAGAATATGACAAATACCATTCAAAGAGGTTGGATGATAGTGGAATCATGTGTGAAAATGAAACATTCTGAAAAAAGGAAACATAATAGGAGGAAAGAAAGAGAGAAGAGGAGAAGAGGGAAGATTTTATACATACACATGCACACATGTACTTATATCATAGTATAGATGATAATCAATACTTTATATGTGTGTGTTTGTGGTGTATGTGTATGTGCACATGTGTATGCGTGTATAGCAACATAATTTTGATGCAAATGAATACAGCATTTTCAACCTTGAATACCGTGGACTTAATCCCAACAATTTACTATGCACAAGATACACACTTCAGACATAGTTCCACAGAGAGTTAAATGAGGGGCTAAGATAAAATATTGTAGGCTTCTGGAAAATCTAAAAAAGCAGGATTATTCTTTTGGAAAAAGGAACTATAAAAATCACAAAAGAGAGAATCAGGGAAACTGCATTATACTTGCAGATACCATCATTAATGAACAATGCTTACATTAAGTATATTAAACATCATTTGGATCCCCATTTCACTAAGACTTAGAAATCAGACTGTATTTGAACCCTAATGAGAAAGTTAAAATGCTCAAGGAGCCCACTGCTGTTGAATTCTAACATATAATATTTTCTTCAGTTAAAAGTGTCAACAAGGTAAAAAGGACAGTCAGTAGCCAAGAATATTCTCCATCTATTCCTGAAGTTGCTATAAACACAATTGTGTTCCCATTGAGAAGGATTTTAAGAGGAATTTATTATGCTCAGTTGCTTCTGACCTTCCAAAGTCTTGTGGGTGGGAGAAGGAATCTCATTTCTGAAACACTTGCCTTATTAAACATTAGGATGTTTGGCAATGGAAACCACCTAATTGTAATTTGGCTTTTTTAAAAGTGATTAACTTCAAAAGTTAAACTAGTCTGCTGTAAAATTATATTGCCTTTTAATTAGGGGTTGGTCGAAATGTCTTTGATCTTAAGAACAACATTTTGCAAGACAGAGCCTGATTACTATTTGGCTGATAGAGGTCCCCTGCTTCCTCAGCTGGGCGTTCCCTCCATCAATGAAATAATAGGCCCAGTACTTGTATACTCTTTGAATATTAGCTTTATAATGTCTGTATACATTCTCTCTCCTACAAATATATAATTATAGCTATACATTAAATATGTACATATATATGCACACATAAACTCAAATAATATTTGTTGGGAATATACACATACATACACACATTGTGTGATGTGGGGTCTTGATTAGAAAAAAGCCCTAAAATACAGTAATAAATGAAAAGCCCTTAAAAACTTAAACTATAAGGTAGAAGCCAGGACATGGTGACCTGTTCATAACTATAATTTAGCCACAAAATTATATTTGCAAAACTGAGTCAAAACTTAAGATACTGTGACCTATGAAAGTCATAATAAGAATACTGTGACATATATGTGACTGGAATATGATTGATAGACAAACTTAAGTTTGGGCATAACTTTTACTTAGCTTCCAAGTTCATTACTAAGGAGAAAACCAAAGATATCCACCAATTAGTAGTAATACACTCTCTAACTCCTCCTGCCTTTGTCTGTTTTCTGTTTGGGGATTTGGGGAATTCTAGAGTAGGGATACACAAAACTGTCCAGCTGCTGCCTCAGACCAAAGATTGCCCTTTTTTGTAAGTATTCATAATCATTGATTAAACTACTGCCAATAATCAATCTAGAGCTCCATGGCCGAAGACCTTTGGTATAAAAAGAACACCCCACCTCCCTCAATAATGGGGGAGGTTTAGGTTCCCCAACCAGGGGAATTCCTTACTTTACATGTATATGTGTATACACGCACATATTTTGGTGGACACAAATTGAGCAATTGCAACCTTGAATATTAATGCATATGTTTACAGTATATAATTATTTTAATTTTTTTCTGTTTTTCTCTAATCTTCAAATAAATGTTAACAAATCTATATTTTCATGGCAATCATTTGGTTTGGAATAAGCTTCCTAGAATTACAATAGTCTGGGAAAATTCCTAAGATACCTACCCCTCTGGGGCAAACATTTTTCTTTCTCTTTCTTCATTATTTCTTTTTCCTGAAGAAAGCTTTATCTCTTTAGTGTGCGAGGAAGGAAAAAAAAAATCTTTCGAATCAGTTCATTAGAGTCCAAAAGTAGCTTCTACCACTTGGATACATTATTTAATGTTAACTTTTTGCTAGACAACTGTGCTTCATTTGCTTTATCAGCCTTTGTATAATTCATTGTAACAGATGGAAAATGTGGCCAAGTGTAATTCATATTTCTTTGGTTAAAAATGTCTGTTAACAGCTCATTACATTCCTTTCCAGCTCCACATATCATGACTACATCTAATTTGCTGCAAATACATTTTCGTCAAAATTTCTCCTGAATGTTTTACATTCATATGAAATTGTAGCAGTTATACTTAATTAGGTAGCACTTTTATAAGAGGAGCTGGAGCTTAAAATCAATTTATTCTGTTCATTTAAACCTTGACCTCTTTTGATTTTAAACTAAGACAAAAGTTCCATATTTCAGTTGATTACTGAATAGATGTCATGTTCAATATTAATAAAGAGATTATTCAGGAACATGCTTTTTATAGTTTAGTGTACATTCACCTTTAATTGTTTATAATTAATTATATTATCTTAGAAAATTAAAAGAAGTTTGTTTTTACTAATGTGTCTTTGTATTTAATAAGAATATGGGTTCTGAAAAGACTCTAAAACATTTGAAGACATACTTTGTAAAATTAGTAACAATAGCCTACTGTTTAGATAATGGATCAGCAGATAGCACAGAGGGGTATATCTATAATTAAGAAGTACTGATGAATTATAGAATCATAAAATGCTAGATTTTGAACAAGCCTTAGGGATGATTTTATGCTGCCAACTCATTTTACAAGTATGGAAAGTGAGGGCCAAAAGTAAAGTGATTTGCCAAGCTTGTCTCAATATTATGCCCAAAATGGAGAGGTTCTATATATAGTTACTCTACTCATATAATTTGTAAGGAAGATATATTTAATATTTTGGGGATATGAAATGTGTAGCCTCCTAGACAAAATTCATTTTATCATCTATCTTCGGTTTTACTTACTCATTCAAATGTAAGGCATTGTGCCAGGGGATGGGAGAGGAGTAAAAAAAAAATTAATCCAAAGTCCCTGTCATTCTGTCATTTAGTAAAGTGAAACAAATAAACAAGTATAATAACATAATATGAAGCACAATGCCAATATGCTTTGAAAGATGCAAATGAATGAACATGTTAGTAAGGGCGGAAATCCTTTTCATCTAAGAACATAAGGGAAGATTTTATGGACGAGAAGGCATTTGAACTTATCAGGAATGAGTTAGGAATGAGGAAGATTTGAAATGGGAGACATTCTAGAATAGGGAACAACATAAGAAATTGAATAAAGATTGTAAATACCAGCTACATTCAGAGAACAGTAAAGAATACATTTTAGCTAGATTTTAGGCAGAATTTTTTAGGCCGAATTAAGGGAGCTTAGGGACCACTTAAATTGTCTGAGTGGGTCTTTGCCTGGAAAGTACTTCATCTATGATTTTCATTCCAGATTTCAAATAATGGTAATTTATTTTTTGGTCAAAATAAATTATGAATTAGACAAATTTTTAAATGGCCTTCAGCTGAGTACCTCAGATTTGTGATCTGTAGTGATGCTCCTGCTTCTGGATTAATTCAATAACCAATTATGACTCAAAAAGACATATGATAAATCATGCCTCCCACCTCTTGACATGCAGGTGGTGAACTGAAGGTGTAGAATATGACCCTTATTAACAAATATGATGAATGTGTTAATTTGATTAATTTGAATGTACTTATTTGTGACAAGGAACGATTTTTATTGTGTGGGTATAGGGAGTGATAATAATACCATAAAAATAAGAAAACAAGGAAATGAACATCAAATAAATGCTAAAAAATATACAGAACAGAGTAGAAGGAAGTTCATAAGGGAATCAGGGAATTGTGAGAAGCTAAACAGTGTTGATGCTATCATATTGAATTTAACATATGCTTTAGAAAATCAAGCTACATGTGATAATGATTTCATATGCAATTCTCTTTATTCTTTTTGTATATTGTAATGTACATGTGTAATGTATGTATACATGTTTACTTATTCTGGTTTATATGTTTCACTTTATTGATTTTGAAAAATGAAGAATGGAAAAAATAGACATTGGATCATATTGCCATTACTTCTTAGAGAAGTTTAGCCAATATGAAGTAGTCACTTAAGCAATGAGTCTGGAAAAATCAAGTCAGTGCCATTGAGAAACAAACTCCTTTGTAAAGCACAGCATCAAGGCAGTTGAGTGAAATCCTGATTTAGGTTACAAACTCATCTACACTTATCTTTTATCATGAGTGAGAAGAAATTCTGTGGACCTTTGGGTGGGACAGAGATAAAGGCAGAAGTTTGCCTCAGTGTTTGCTTCAGTTGCCTTATCTGGTCAAGAACACATGATGTCTATGTTCCTTTCCTCTGTTTCCAATTAATCTTTTTCTGATTTTAGATGAATGAGTATCAGAAACACTCATGTCTTTGTGGAGTTTAAAGGTTATTAGAACCATCAAATTTCACCACAGCAGTAATCAATATGGTGAGGAGATAGATAGCTCAGAGGAATGCTCTGCATCACCAAGCTCTCAGAATTGAATAGACAAAAGAACCAAGACATCATGTTCTACAAGTGAGGGAGTTGACTAAATTGATTGGCTCTGCCATGGTTAGAAGTAAACTTGTCAGGAAGACTCTTTTATGGAAATCATTTTAAGCTTCAATCTTTTCTGCCCAGGGTCTAAATGAGTGTCAAGAAGAGAAAGATTGCCCTATTTTGGAGTAATGGTATTATACTTCAATTCTTGTTATTCTGTTCCTTTACGTGCAATTATTAGGCACCCATTATGTGACAGGCGTAGTGCTAAGCACTAGGGATACAACCAAAGGCAAAACAGCAATAACAGTAACAAAACAACAACAGTACTGGCTTTCAAGGAGCTAGTAATCTGCTAGAGATCATATGCACAAACAAGACATATACAGGACAAATTGGAGATAATCAAGAAAGGGATTATTACATCTTCTTGTTAGGCCTGCCTAGTAAACATCCTTTTGTTAAAGCTAAAATACTTATTTACAAAATTTGAGAAAATGATGTGAGCTCTTTAGCAATACTGCAATTGATCCTAATTGTAATATATTCATCTTGCCCAATTTGTGTGAATCTTATCCAAATCTTCCAATAAATTCGCTAGAAGGATTCCGCCGATGTTCTAGGGTCCTCCTTTTTATTTAATAGAACTTTTTTATGTTAACATTCATTTTCTTTTATTTTATGTTGCAAATTTTCTCCTTTTCTCTAGTCCCCAGCCCCTTTCCCACCCATTGAAAAGGCAAACAATATGATACCCACTGCATATTTGAAATTATGCTAAAATTATTTCCATATTAGCATGTTGCCAAAAGGAAGAAAATTAAAGAAAATGTATAACAACATGTTTCAATCTATACTTCAAACTTGTTCACCAATTCTCCCTCTTCAGGTGGATAGCATTAAGTTAGAGATAGTTTTGTAGCAACAAGTAGCTTTGCATCTTGAAAAGGATTGCACATTTTCTTGAATTCAATACAGTTTGAGCTATTCCTATTTATCTCTGGTTCCACACCATTATCTGTACTAATCTCTTAGATCACTATGTATTACAAGGAGAAAGTTTGTGCTATTCCGAGTATTGTTATGATTAGTATAATGTCATATATTAATTGGAGCATTATGAGACTCCTACTGATATGGCATCTTATAAGAAATTGATTGATATTGGGTAAGCTGATCATTGAGCAAACTCATTATTGTAGTCATATCTTTCTACATGTCTTACATTATTTGACAATATGAATAGAAAACATTTATTTTAATGAGTGATTTATTTTTTTGCTTTCTTTTTTATTTGTGAAATAAAACAAGCATTTTCATAACATAGTACAATAAAAAGGTGATTGTACGCGAAACTACAAATCTTCTATGTACAACTTGATGTTCATTTCAAATATACAACAAAACTTTCATGTAAATTTCTTTTCTTTGTTCTTCCCTCCCTCTCCTTCTTGCCCTAGAGATGGCCAACATTAGACACAAATAGGTGTGTATATGATATTATACACACACACGTATACATTTTTCTATGCATACTTCTATCTTTTATTTATTAATTCTTTCTCTGGATGCAGATAGAATCTTTAGTCATATGTGCTTTATAATTAATTTGGGTATTTATAATAGACTAAATAATATTCCCTAGAAGTTATTCTTAAAACAGTATTGTTGCATTCAATGTATACTTGATTCTCCTCTTTTCAGTCTTCATTATTTTGTGCAAGTCTTTCATGTTTTTTTTTTCCCAGAATCATTGAGCTCATAATTTCTTAAGTACAGTAGTATTTCATCACAATTATATGCCACAACTTGTTCAACCAATTCCCAATTAATGGGCATCCTTGCAATTTCCAGTTCTTTGACACCATAAAGAAAACCGCTACAAACACTTTAGGACATGTATGTTCTTTCCTTTTTTCCCTTTGAAAATAGACCAAGTAGTGGTACTCCTGGATCAATGAGTATAGTGGAATTCCAGCTTTCTCTCCAAAATGGTTGGATCAGTTCACAATTCCACCAACAATGAATTAGTTTCTTATTTTCCACATTCTTTCCAACATTTTTCACTTTCTCCTCCTATCATTTTAGCAAGTCTGGTAGGGGTAAAATGATGTCACAAGGTTGTTTTAATTTGCATTTATCTAATCAATGATGATTTAGAGCTTTTTTATATGACTATAAATTGTTTTGATTTCTTTATTGGAAAACTGCCTGGTAATATCCTTTGACCATTTATCAGTTGGGGAATGACTTGTATTCTTATAGATTTGACAAAGTTTAATTACTATTTGTGAATTTTCTTCCATCTTGTTTTTCCTCACTATTTTTCTTCTCAGCCTCTCTTTTTATACTGTACCAGTTACTGTATCTTTCCTCCTTACTCACTTATTCCTTATTTTACCCACCCCTCTAAAATTCTCTCCCTTATTATCTCCCTGCCACCCTCCTAATCTTATTCCTTCCACCCTTTTAAAAGGCCCTCCTTTCCCCTATTCCCCAGTGTTCTAACCTTTCTAGAAATTCAGAAGACTTCTAAACCTCTTCAGATGTACACTGTTTCAGCTTCAATGCAGACGAGAGTAAGGTTCCAACATTACCAGCCCTCCACCCCTAACTGTTTCCTCTATATTAACATGCCCCATTTTTATGAGATAATTTCTCATTTTTACCTTTTCCTACCCAGGTTTGTTTTTTAGAAACACCTCATCAAACACATCTCAGCCACAACATTTATTTCAAACTACCTTAGTAATGATAAGAGTTTGAAGAATATGGATAAAATTTCCTTTATCATTAAATACTTTAACCTTTACCAGCATCTTATAATTAATTAGTCTTTAATGATTTCCTTATATTACTCCTGGTTCTTTTATATTGAATTTTCCATTCAGTTATGGTCTTTTTGTTACAGATTCCTGAAAGCCTTTCAGTTTGCCAAATATCCATTTTTTTCAATGAGGATTATACTGAACTTTGCTGGATAAGTTCTTAGATGCAAACTCAATTCTTTTGCTCTTCAAAATAGCAATGGTCTTCTAGTGTAGAAGCTACTAGGGCTTGTGAAATCTTGGTATTTTTCTGCAGTATTTAAACTTTTTTTTGTCTTTTTGCTTGCAATATTTTCTCTTTAATCCTGGGAATTTCGGAACTTGGCTATGACACTCCTACAAGTTTTCTTCCTAGGATCTCCTTCAGGTGGTGATTTGTGGATTCTTTCTATTGCTACTTTACCTTCTTGTTCTAGAAATTGAGGGCCATTTTCCTTAATATTTTTTGTGATATTATATCCATATTCTTTTTTCATCTTAACTGTCAGGTAGTCTGATAGTTGTTATACTGTTTTCCTCTGATCTTTTTTCAGATCAGTTGTTTTTCTAATGAGATGTTTCAGACTCTTGTCTACTTTTTCTAGTTTTTTTTTTTTAATTTCTTGGTGTCTTATAATGTCATTTGGTTCCACTTGTCCAAGTCTTGTTTTCAAGGAGTCATTTTCTTCCTTAAGATTTTGTATATCCTTCTATAATTGGTTAACTTTCTTTTGATAATTTTCTTGTATTGCTTTTATCCTTTTTCTAATTTTTTCCTTATTCTCTCTTATTTTATTTTTGAATTCCTTTCGAAGTTCTTCTAAGATTTCTTTTTGGGCTTGTGACCATTTGATTTTATTTGACATTTTTTCCTTCCTTAATAGTACTTTATTTCTCCCAATTACATGCAAAGAGAATTTCCAATATTCACTTTTATAAAATCTTGAGTTCCAAACTTTTCTTCTTCCCTCTCTTCCCTCCCCCCTCCTCAATACAACAAGCAATCTGATATAGGTAATACATATGCAATCATGTTAAACATATTCCCCATTAGTTATCTTGTGGAAAAAGAATCAGAATAAAGGGGAAAAGCCATGACAAAGAAAAAAAAACAGAGAAAATGGTATACTTTGATATGCATTCAGACTCAATAGTTCTTCCACTGGATGTGGTTAGCCTTTTCCATCACGAGTCTTTTGGAATTTTGACATTATTCTTTAGGGTAGGAGTGGCTTTTTTTTAACCTCACTGCCTTTCTTTGAATATGAACCCAGACCTTCTTTTACAGCAAAGTAGCTATCAAAGGTTGGGTTCTTTTTTCCTTTGCTTACTCACTTTATTTTTAATTTGTCTTATTTTATTTTTAACAGCTTAATATTATTTTTATTATCAAGTTTTATTCCTAAGTTGTGGGTAATGTTGTCCTAGGCCTCAGGTCCTTCTTACTGTGGTTTTCTGAATTCTGTCCAAGGGCTCAACTTCAGGGATTCCTCTTTTCCTCCCCTAAGCCCTAGCCACAATGTCCTGAAAATGTTCTTGATCCTTGGAGTACCATATTGTATTCATTGGGATCATATGTACTCCTTCTTGCCCACAGCCACAGTTGGAGATCATGTATGGTCAAGACCACTAGGCCTAACTTTCAGAAACAGCAGGGGTTCTTTCATTCTTCTCTCACTCAGTTGTCTGCTATTCTTTAGATGAAAGTTTGTGAGGTAAAAGTTCCTGAAGCCATGAGGTAAAGTTCCTGAGGTGAAATTTTTTGAAGCTTTGAATGATGTGAAAGTTGAGGGGAAATTTCTTGAGGTCTAGTCTTCTTCCCTCAGTGCCTCCTATTTGTTGATTCAGTGGAGCTGTCATTAAAGTGTTTACACTTCACTTGGACCAAACTTCAGCCCCTAAAGTCTTCTCTAAGGTCCTTTTAAAGATATCCTAGGAGGACAACTGCTTTACCCCTTTATTTTTGCTACTCTATGTTCATTTTGTTACAATATTCTGTTTGTTTGTGGATGAAATCTGGAGAGCCTGGAAATTTCTGACCTACTCTGCTATCTTTCCAGAATGCACCTGAGTGGCTTTAAAGAAGGACTTTTCTTCAGGAAATTAAAAAATATAATAATAATTCAAACACGCAATAGCACAGGGAAATCATACCCTTTTCATCTCTTAATCTTGTGCCTGTAAAACTGTGATCTCAGGTTAATGGTAATTTATTAATAACAAGTCAGAGTATATTCATTTGTCAAATTCTGAATCCCACTAACCTACTTTCATTCAGCTCACAGCTTTTCATTTTGGTCACAAGCTTACTGTGAGAGGCTTTTTAAATGCCTAAAATCCAGGCATATCATGTATCTGGAATTATTTTTTATCTGTGTAAAAATGAGTCTAGTCTATAATGACCTGCTTTTAATGAACTAAGTTTCCTATGTGGTCACATACCATTCCTTTAATAATACATTCTAAGATTTTCCAGCAATTAAAATTGAGCTGACTGGATTATAGATCAAAGAATCATTATTTTCCCTATTTTTAAAATTAAGGAAATATTTTTCTTTTTTTTTTCTTGTCCTGTGTTACCATGCTTGTTCTCCAAAATTTGTCAAAGATTAACAATGGTGCTTCAGTATTCGGATCTATATTTTTTCATTAACCTGGAATGTAGTTTATAGGACTACAGACTTGAAATAATTTAGGCGGAATTAAGTATAGTAAGAACTTAATGTTTATTTAGCAGAAGTGAACTGAAAGTATCTAGGAGTTTTTATCACCTTATGTTGGATTTTGATGTCTTTTTTAACGGGTGTTTTTTTTTGTTTTTGTTTTATGCTTGATGATTATTCTCCACCCAGAAAACTGAAGCAAACTAAGTTTAAATTTTCCCTATTGAGATTTAGTAAAGCTAAAGAAACATATTGAAATATTGACATAATGAAATATACAGTCAGGTTTTTTCAGATGAAGGGGAAACTCTCCATACCCAAGAAAGAAAAGACCTGAGGCTTTAATATCTCATTTTTATATGAAGAAGACGGCTATAAAAAATGTAGTTCATAGACTACACTGATACTCTTGTCTGTAGCCACTCATCTGACTCAGTTCCCAATAGTAGCCTGGAAATTTTAAGTAACTTAATTAAGGCTGATCTATAGTAGAAGTTGAGCCTATCACTAAGGGAATTTACCCTGAAGCAAGAAGTATTGTCAAAAAAGAAAAGCTAGACCTCCCTGGAGGTAATGAACTAGCTCCTATAACAAGGTTCTGAGGGAGTCAAGGAAAAGCTACTGCAAATTCTTGGTTGGTTATTGCTTGGCTAAATGAGCATTGCAGAATTCTATGAAAATCACGCCATTGCCTTAAACTGATCTAGTGGCCAAAAGAGAAATGATTGCAACTGTTCTTTGAAAAAAGAGCACAAGAATTCTAGTAGATTGATCAATAAAACTGAGGTACTATGCTTTGAGAAGATCCCTGAGATTGAGCTAACCTCCTGGTCAGCCACAGTAGTTGCTCTCTGGTGGGCAAGTAACTTGTCTGACTTAATCCATCAGAACAAAACTTGTTCTACCTGCCTTAACCAATGCAGAAGGAATAGCCCAGAAGCTAAGCAAACTACTGTGTGTTTCCCAGCAGGATCTAGGCTTAAAAAAAAAAACAAACCAAAACAAAATTATTTATTTATTTATTTTAGTTTTCAATCTTCACTTTTATAAGATTTTTAGTTCCAATTTTTTTCTCTCTCCCTTTGTCCACTGCCCATCTCCAAGATGGCAAGCAATCTGATATAGGCTATATATGTATAATCATATCAGATGTATTTCCACATTAGTCATGTGAAAGAAGAATCAGAACAAAAGGGAAAAACCACAAGAAAAAAGGTGAAAATAGTATACTTTGATCTGCATTCAGACTCCATAGTTCTTTCTCTGGGTGTGGATAGCATTTCCATCATGTGTCGTTTAAAATTGTCTTAGATCATCGTATTTCGTCAAACAGTCAAGTCTATCAAAGTTTTTCATCACTCAATGTTGCTGTTACTGTATACTATTAATGTTCTGTTAGTTTTGCTCACTTCACTCACCATTAGTTCATGCAAGTCTTTTCAGGTTTTTCTGAAATACACCTGCTCATCATTCATTATACCACAATAATATTCTATTACATTCATATACCACAATTTGTTCAACCATTCCCCAACTGATGTACATTCCCTCAATTTCTAGTTCTTGGCCACCACAAAAAGCTGCTATAAATATTTTTTCTACATGTGGGTCCTTTTCCCTCTTTTATGATCACTTTGGGGTACAGACCTAGTAGTGGTGTTGCTGGATCAAAGGGTATGAACAGTTTTATAGCCCTTTGGACATAGGTCCAACTTATTCTCTGGAATGGTTGGATCAGTTCACAACTCCACCAACAATTCATTACTGTTTGAATTTTCCCATGTCTTCTCCAACAATTAACATTTACCTTTTCTGTCACATTAGCAAACTGGATAGGTATGATGTGGTACCTCAGAGTTGTTTTACTTTGTATTTCTCTAATCAATAGTGATTGAGAGCATTTTTTTTATATTACTACAGAGGGGTTTAATTTCTTCATCTAGGAGCTATGCTTTTTAAAGAGACAGCTCAGAAGCCCAATGACCAGCTTGAGTGAGTCCAGCAGGATATTGAGCTGTTCAGTTAGATGCCACACCCTACAAGGGGCCAGCCAAATGACCAGAAGAGCAACTTTTCCATAACCAATGCCAAGCTTTGCAATAGATTTCAAGAAGACGCTTCAGAAAAAGAAAACACACAATTACTTTGCAATTCCAGGACTATGAAGTCTCCTTATCATGTCTTCCCTATACATATGTACATGATTGTACTTTAAGCTCATGCCTTCTAACCCATTCTCATCCCGGATGGTGTATATTTGTTAAAGTATTTCCAATGGTTTGAGGTAAATTCTTTATAACTGCTATTCTTGCTATGCAACTTGTGACAATGCCTTTATTAAAGAAATTACTCCTGACTGTTAATGAGAAGGCCCTACTGTGGGGTAAGGATATATAATGTTAGGAAGAGATCGATCCAAAGATTTACCCTTAAGGTGCTAAGAGAAGCAGCTACTCTTCTTGACACCTATTTCACTAGTATCAGGGTGACATGGAACAGAGAACACAAAAGAGAGTGTTTCTTAAGAGTTAAGTAACGGTGCCTACTCTGTGGTTTATGAATATCATGCAATCTGTGCCAAACAGAACTTTATTTAACTCTATTTTTGCCTCCCAAAAGCAACTTATTTTTAATCATTTAGAATTATTTATTGATTCTTATATAGCATTCATCATAACCTTGAGCTTGCTCTGGGTTTTTAGCATTTCTAAGATTATATTTTTATTAAGAGTCACTGCTCCATATAAGAGTAAAAGAAAAGAAGGTATTTATTCTTTATGATAACTAGTTGTCTAGGGCTCATAATTATGGAAGGAAAATGATTTCATAATATTGATCCTTTCTTAGCAATTGTGTATCTACTGCACATAATTTCATTTATATTTCAGTTATACCCCTAAAATTTATGACTTAAAAACATGGACCATAGATGAGGTGTCCTTACATATGCAAATTATAGCTATATGATGATATTTATTATGCAATGATAATGACACAAATTTAAAGAGCAACTTAAGGTTTCAAAAACAGTTTCTTCATGATAGCCTTGTAAAGAAAGTAATGAAAATAATATTGTTTTTATTTTAAACTCAAGCTGAGCCTCCAAAAGGACAAATAACTTGGATAGAGCAAGTGAGCATAGCTAGCAAGTGATGAAACTAAGAATTGAATGAAAATCTTTTTAACTTCAAGACAAATACTACTTTAACCATGGAATATGGCAAAGTAAATGAAATACTGAAGCTTGCTTTTATTACTGATATAACGCATGACAGAAATTGTAGTAGATTCATTCATTAAACATTGCTAAAGAATTTTTTTTTCCTTTTAAATATAAATGATTCTAACACAAATGGAATTGCTGGATGTGTGTGGGTGGAAAACTGTTTTCAAGCTAATGGTGTTCTAATGGGGTTATTTGAATGTACAAAAGGAAACATTTCTACTCTATTTTACTGAAATATGAAATTTGATCAAGATTTTATGTACCACAAGGCCAGGACTATTGCTTTGGCTTACTCAGCTGTCTGTCTAAATGAAACAGTGACTATAACCGAGTAATAAGTATGTATTTTCTTGAAAACAATATATGTTAGCATAGAGACATTTTTAAGTGAATGGATTTAAAAAGAAACCTAATAATTAATTGTTAATAAGGTAGTGACTGTTTAACCTTGAGTTTTTAATTTTGTCCCAAATTTATGACTTTATCATTGACCAACTTTGTGGCCTTTGGAAAAGTTAATTATTTGGTATTTTAATTTCTTCATCGGCAGAACAAGGATAATAACAACCTTGATAAAAGACCTCATAGGTGGTGCTGAAGACTGTGTTTTAAAAATCTTAAAGCACTAGGTAAAAAGAAAAGCTGGATTTTAAAAAAAATGTGTAATTAATATCATTGCTATTTTATAGCAATAGTATTATAGTTATCATACTTGATTATGCTGGGGATGCAGATACCATCATTTTACCCTTCTGCTAAACTTCTTCTTCTACTGACCAAACAAAGAGCCATTAAATGACTTAGAGGACTTTTTTAATCAACAAGAGGGCTGTAGTTCTGACATTTGCTAGATATTATAAGCTATGCCAGGAAAACTTTGACTTGTCTGATCTTTGTGTTTTCTTTAGCCCTTATTAGAATACTCTTCCTAGAGCATATTGTCTAAATAGTTGTCTCTAAAGTTTTTAATAAATAAAAGGTGACTTTCTTTCAAAAATTATTAATTAACATTAATTTTTTTCCATACCAACCCTCTCACCTCTAAGGTTATTGCTTTCAAAACTTTTTATCTGGTAAAGTAACCTCTAATTCAAATTCTGCTTATGATGCTAACTGTGTGACCATGAATTAGGCACATAATCTGGAGTCTCTTTCCTCATGCAAAAAAAAAATCCTTATAATAATACCTTTAGTAGCTACCTCATAGAATTATGTGATGAGTCTGCTACTTACTGACAGATGGAAAAATACGTCCAAGAATACAGCTGCTGATTCTGGAGATTTATCCCCTATTAGACATACTCAGATTACCAAACTCCATCCTCTCTTTAGTAGTTCTTTGGAATATAATTGATTTGAAGTTGTTTTACACAAAAATTGAAAAGATGTATGAAAAAGGGAGGCAATGTGGTGCAATGGATATTTGAACCAAAAATAAGAAGAACTGAGTTCTAGTTGCAAATAGGCTTTTGGTTATTTTTGCTGTATACTCTCCCTATTATATAAGTGAATTGAGGTAGAAACACTAATTAGTTGTGGGACTTTGAATAAGTCATATCTTCTATGGATCTCACTATTCCTATTTGTAAAATATGAATGTTAGACAAAATTATCTGTATGGTTCTCTGAAGCTTTTTAGTTTTCTGGCTGGGGCTACCTGTTGGGCTTGTCATTTTGGATGTTCCATAAGCATTTGAAATTCAGAATGATAAAAATGAAATTATTGCTTTCCCTAAAGCACAGGCCTGACCTTTTCACTCCTATGCAACATAATCACATTTCTCACTTCTGCCTAGAGAATGAAATCTAAACTCCTCAGTTTGATATTTAAAACTCTCCATAATATGACCCCTAAATGTATTATTTCCTTATTTTACAACATAGTTTATTATTCATCATTTCATTTCCCTGACTTTATAGCCCATCTTTATTTATTCTTCCTTTAGCCTCATTCCTGGCAATGACTTTCCAACATCAAGAAACAAATCAAGACTGGAACTACTGCCTCTATGTTAAATATTTGCTTGTCATCATAGGAAATGAGAATATTCTTTGCTCCCTGTTGTCAATTCCTGAAATTCTCTCTACCATTATTATTTAACATTCTCTCCTTCTTGAGGTACATTCAATACATCCAATCCAATTATCATCAATCAAGATTTTGGTAGTTGTTATCTACTGACCATCTTTAACCTATGTTTACCAATGAAATCAGTGCTTTGTCCACATTCTTCCTCTCTAAATCAATTCTTTCTTTCATATGAATGCATTTCAGTATTCATATTGATGCTCCCTCAAATATTCTAAACTCAAAGTTTCAGAATTTATGCCATTATCTTGATCTACTTCTCAACTCCAACTCATCAGCGCACAAGAATCATGCCCTTGATCTTGCCATCATCTACACCTTTCTACTTCCATGTTTATCAACTCTAAAATTCCTTCATCTGAGTATGATCTTTGATCATTCTACTTTTTAATTCCTTATTATCCCCTATCCCACCTTGGCCTCACTTTTTTGTGAGAAAAGGAAAATATAAAACTTTTACTAATGTAAAATCATGAACAGAATTGGAAGAGACCTTAGAGATTGTCTAATTTAAACTCTACTCAAATTTAAAAAAAAATCCATCTTTAACAAACCAAAAAGTGGTCATCTGCATTAAGACTATCATTGATGTGCAAAACACTATTCCCTGAGGTAGTCCATTCCACTTTTGGACAGCTCCAAATGTTCTATTGTTCCATTGTTTCAGTCCTGTCTCTTTGTGACCTCATATGGGGTTTTCTTGGCAAAGACACTGGAGTGGTTTGCCATTTCCTTTTCCAGCTCATTTTATAGTTGAGCAAACTGAGTTGGCCTCACTTTTAACTCAATTTCCTTCAATCATCAGTTTTCCTACCACTTCCCCCAGGAAGTCTTTCCTGAACTGGCTAAACTGTCCTGCTTTTCCATTCCAACCTTTGCTGAAACAATTCAACTCTACCACATTTTCTACTGTGAAATCCCTTTAGTCCCTGTCCTATCTTTGAAAATTCCTTATAATATACCTTCCATGGATTACTCACACTATCTCTTCCTTCACTTTTATGTTGATAAATGAATGTGGAGAAAATTACAAAACTATGCTTATTGAGCCCATTCCAATTTATGTTACATAATTTTAACTGAGCCCTTACTGTAGGAAAGCAATCATTTTTACCACCCTAATTTATTCATTATCTCATTGACCATAATGACTTTCAAATATTCTTGGCCCTTGTCAAGCATCCCACTGCACCTTATACTGAAAGTCCTCTATGATGAGGGCCCTGGTTCATACATAAAGGAAAAAAGCAAGGCTCTTCCTTACCTTACATAACTCAGGAATCTTCCCTCACTACTTCTTCATTCACTGCTATTTCTGATAAAGAAGTTTACATACTTATAGCCAGTGGAAAGTGTTATTAATGTAGCCCCAATCCCATCCAACCCCAAATTTTCTGGCAGATTACTCCAACTACCATCCCCATTCTTTTTTCTTCAATATCTCCCTATCTACTGGTTTCTTCTTTTCTGTTTACAAAAAAATCTTCATTTATTCTTGTTCTTAAAGGGAGCTTCATGTAATGCTTCTATACAGATGAGTTCTCATACTATATCCCTGTGTTGGTAAGCAAAATGGCTCCTTAGCACTTAGTGCCCTTGAAGAGTTTGGCTTTTGTTTGCTTTGAGTGTATTTCATTGAGCCTTACTAGGTGCTAAGCCCCAGGGCCAAACCCCTATTAGGTGTGGAACCTATGTGGGTGTGGATTGGTGACTGGGATGGACCCAAGGTGAGGCTGGCTAAGGGGAGGTGTTAACTCCAGAGCCATGCCCTATTAGGTGTTAACCTAACCTATGTGGATATGAACCTCCCAGGGTGCTGAGGGGAGGGGATAACTCAAGAACCTATCATAGCAGCCTAAATTCTGGTCATTCAGATGACATTTGATGACGTCTGAAGCCATATATGAATGGAGGACAGAGACGTTTGTCCAGGGCTCTTGAGATGGTGTTGATGAGGAGGCTCCAGGCAGCTGTAGCTAAGGAGACCTCCAGCTTGTAAACCTGGATGCTGAGACTTTGTCGAACTCTGGTAACTATGTATTAGTATTTGAATCAGACAAGGTCTGTCTGTTGATGTTTGTAATTTGTTTGCATTTTGTTCTGAAGTTCAGTGTGCTGGTGTTTTTCACTTGAGCTAAGTGGATGATATTTGTATGCTGAACTAAAGTAAGTGTGTCAACCCCTTCACCCTGCTTTCCTTAGTTAAGTAGATCAAAAGAACATGTGCTGTTGGCAGCTTTCTGGGTGCTGCCTGTGGGTGGATCTTACACCCCCACAGAAGCTGCTAGCCGGATTGTGGAAACAATCCCTCTTCTACTTCTCACCTAAATTACTCTAGATAGCCACTTACCCTAGGTGCCTACAGTTTCTCTATTCTCTGCTTCTAAATCTTCCAGTCCAGCTTCCAGCCTCATTATTAAACTGAAACTAAACTCTGCAAAGTTATCAATGATCCCTAATTGTCAAATCAAATCATTTTTCTCAATTCTTTTCATTCTTTAACTACTTGAAACTTTTGATCACTATCTTCTTTTGGATATTTACTCTTCTCTAGTGTCTCATGACACTATTCCCTCCTGATTCTCTATCAATCTCACAGCTTTTCAGTTCCTTTTGCTAATTTCAGTCCAAGTTACACCACTAAAATGGAGTGAACTCCAATACTCTTCCCTAGAGCCTCTTCTCTTTTCCTTCTATAGTATCTAACTTGGTGATTTTATAAGCTCTCAGAGTTTCAATATTGATCCTATGCAGTTCATCCTAAGATATATATATATATCTGTCCTTAGTCTCTAATCTAAAATCCATTCTCTCATTAACAGCTGTCTTTTGGACCTTCAACTGGTGGTCCCATACACATCTCAAACTCAACATTTCCAAAATGAAACTATACCTTCAA
Source organism: Phalanger gymnotis (assembly GCA_028646595.1). Lineage (NCBI taxonomy): Eukaryota > Metazoa > Chordata > Mammalia > Diprotodontia > Phalangeridae > Phalanger > Phalanger gymnotis. The sequence goes on from CM053622.1 coordinate 187,511,737, forward strand.
ATCTTCCTTCTTTCCAACTGCCTATTACTGACAACTTCAACATCAATATCCCAGTGACCCATATCTACAATTTTCATGCCATCATTTACTTCTTACTTGTACCTCCCCACACAGGAGGGGTACATTTCCAGGCAATGGGCTATTATTTGGGAATTTTCTGCCTAGTAAACTTTTTTAATTTTTCATATTTTATTTGCATTATATGATTTTTGGATGTCCTATCATTGACAGAAATGCAATCCTTGAAAAAGCATGGAAAACACAATCTACTTTATAACAATATTTGCAGGAATATATTGTGGGAAAATCGAGACACTATCTGCAAAGCCTCATATGATAGAGAGTTAACCATGTGACATGAAAACTTTAAAGTATAAAATAGATGATAGTATATTTAGAATTTGTTTATAAATGTTTCTTTTAAAGTTTAGTAAACCCAAATGCACAGTTTTTTTGCTTAGGATGGATGTTTGATTTGGACACATCACTTCTGTTATTTTGTGTCTTATGCTAGAATGACACAAAATAACAGGGCAGAATTTTGTTTGGTGATTAATATTATCAGGATGTTCAAAGATGACATAACCAAAGCATTTAATGTTTATTTGCAACTTTTATTTCTAAAGTAATCAGAACTTACTTTTTTTAATCATGGAAGAAGTATGCTATGATTCTACCTGCACAATACTGTAGCATGAGAAAAATCAACCCATTGCTTCCATAGATATTTTTTTTTAAATGAACTACCATTCAAACATTGACCTCAGCTAGTCTTTTTTTCAGTTATGCTATGAAGTATTCACCAAAAAAGATGAGATCATGGTACTCATCAGTGGCAGTTTACTTTATGTTTCAAGATACATGATAAAGCTGGAAGTCCTCTTTAACAAAATAGTGTATTTTAGTTTTGGTTGGGGTAAAATGATGAATTGCCCACTGAAAACCATGTGTAGTTATACGCAACTTAAATTAACCTTCTGGTTTAAACAGAGGTCATATAAGAAATCTTTGGAAAGCAGAATTTCTTTAATGCTAGGAACATGAATGACAGTATATTATTGATATTGCCAGAGAAACTTCACCAATTAACCTGATTACAAAGGTCATAGAAATGGTTCCTTGGCCAAAAAGAAGTGAGCATGTGAGTTTCTAACATTTTGTCATTTAATATTTGTCAATTACTATCTATTAATTGCATTTAAAGTGTTGCAAAATACTGAAAGGAAGGAAAAGAGCCTTTGAACAAAGATAATATTTATTGTTAAATGAATATTATTGATGATGATGATGACAGTTTATCAAAGATTTATTTCTTAAAAACCAAATAGAAATAAATACAAGTGTGCATTTAAATATTTTTGTTAGATGATTTCTAGGTGTTATTGTGAATTCTCCCCCCATTCAGCTAAAATGACTCTCTCTAAGATCATATATTTCTTTCTTAATTTGCTGTAATTTAGCTAGGGAAAAGGTTGGGGACACCAACTGAGTACACCAATTACATTTACTATCATAAAGCCTTAGGAACGATTATTTCAGCCTTGGGAATGAACACATTGGAATATACAGATACACATGGATGATATAATGTGAGGGTTTAACATTCAGCTTGAGACAAATTGTAAATTGTAATTTCCTTCCCTTTTAAGTATTTAACTTTTATAGCACATTACCTTATTTTATGGAAATTAATGAAATTAAGTGAGAGTTCTCTATTTCCATTAAGTGAGATAATGTGCCTTAAAATGCTGTCAAGTAGTTTTTCATAGTTTGTTTTTTTATACTCCTTTTTGTTTATAATCCTCTCTTAAGAGCTTAAATAGGAATTTTGTTTCCTACTAATTTTATCCTTTGCAATGAGAAAACAGTTGCTTCCCCACCCCGTTTCTAATGGAGCTTGAAATTAACATGGTACTTTTGTTGCAATATACTCTTTCTGATCATGTAACAGAATCATGGAAAATGTCTGTAGAGTTCTGTAGAAGAGTACTTAGTGCTTAAGTACTTTTATTGAACAGCTAAGTGTAAAAAAAGTAATAGATGTAGACAGTGTCATTTTCATTTTAATAGATTATTTCCATTGTCCTTTCAATACTTTAACAAATCATTTAGTTCAATTTACTTCAACACATATTCTTTAACATTCTCTGTATAGGAAATGATCTCTTTAAAATTTTTCTATTTCTCCACTTACCTCTTCACTGCCTATTTCTTTAGTTTATCAGTCTTATGTCTGTCCAAAGAAGAACACTTATCTATAGGGACCAATGTCAGACACAGGTTAGTTTGAGAAAATTACATAGTTTTTGATCTGGTTAAATGATCAGCAAAAAGAATAATCATTAATGGTTTGATGCCTCTCCCCACTCCAGTCCATCCTCCATTCAGCTATCAAAGAGATATCCCTAAAGTTCATGTCTGTCCATTTCACCCCAATGCAGGAACCTCCAGTGGCTCACTCTCACCTACAGGATTGACTATAAAATCATCTAGCATACAAAATCCTTCTGTGACTTACTTTCCAGTCTTATTCCTTAATAACTCTACCCTTTCTCCCATACACATGCAACATACTCTGTAATGCAGTGGCATTGGCTTCCATGCTGTTCATATTTCCCACATCCCAAGTCCTTAGAACATTCTTCTTCCTTATCTAACTCTTCTACTTTCCTGATTTTCTTCAAGTCTCAACTAAGAGGCTACATCAAGACATTCCCCCTGATTCTATTACCCTCCACCTATTGACTATTCCCATTTTATCTTGGGTGTAACTTGTCTGGATGGAGTCCTTTTCATATTATCTCCCTCATTAGAATATAAGCTCTTTGAAATCAGGGACTGACTACTTTTCTTTATAGCCTGAGTGCTAAGAGCAATGTCTGTAATGTGGTAGTTGCTTAATAAATGCTTATTAACTGACTGACTTACTGATGTGAACTTGAAAAGGAGATTCCAACAAAATGTCACAGGGATTTGTGTTTATGTGGTGATTAACATTTTTGTTTATCTTTGGCTTGAATAATATTAAAAATTTATGTGGCACAGCTTTGGAATGCACATGATGACAGACTTAAAACTTAAGTTGAATTTAATAAAGTGAAATTTAATAGGGATAACAGTAAATGCTTACACTTAAGTTCAAGGCAGGCAGCAGTTGTTTGAAAAAAGGTTTGGTGTATATATAGACTGTCAATTCAGTATGACAACAGTGCAGCCCCCCAAAAAAAGAGAGAAAAAGAAAAGAAAAAAAGCAAACCTAAACAAACTCTTATAGTTTATTGGGAGAAGCATAGCTTCTGGGAAGATGAAAGAAATCGTTCCACAATATAATGCCCTAGTCAGAAGCATTGTGTTTGATAGTAGGTGCCACATTTTAGGAAGTACATTGATAAGCAGGAGAACATTCAGAAAATGACAGTCATGATAGAATGGTAAAAGGCCTCAAGTTTGTGCCACATGAAAATAATTTTATGATACTAGGCCCACTTAGCCTGGAGAAGAAGGGGCAATAACAAACATCTTTAAGTGCTTGAAATATATAACATTTTTTAAAATGTAGAAGAGGGCTTTGATTTTTTTTTTTTCTGTTTCATCCCAAAGGGCGGAACTGTGAGTAATGGATCCTATTCAGAAATGAAATGAACTACCTTGTATTGGATATCCCCTCATTGGAAGTCTCCAAATTGAAATTGAACAAGCACTTCTTAGGTTTGTAGCAGTTCCTCGTTGAGTTGCACTGGACTGGATGATCCACAAGATCTTTCCCAGTAGAGGTATTCTGTAGTATTGTGATTATCTTTCAGGTATTGTGTGCCAGTATTGGAAAGGAGCAGAATCACCTCTTTTCAATACCTCCAATCATAAAAGGAAGTAGAGGAGAAACATTTTATCATATTTTCTACAATACCTATGTTGACCATCCTGTTCAGGTTGTGATGCACACCAGCTGTTATTTTCTTGGGAGGAAATAAATATAGAGGAAATTGTTCACAAGCATAAACCAAGACACAACTCAAGGTTAGCAACAGGACAATCCTATTTAATTTTAGCATCTTACAAGTTCCAAGTTCCATGGAGGAGGGCATATTAATCTTTTGAAGATATTATGTTTTGGAGGTCATGAATTTGCTTAGTAACAAACTTCTCAGCAATTCATCCAATTGGGGATTAGTCTTCAAATTTTACCATCTGGTTTTCAGGCTGCAGCTTTTATTTCTATTTTTTTTTTAAATTATGAACTAAAGTGAGGCTGGTGACCTTGCACAGTCCTCCCTCACTCAAATACAAGTCAACTTCAAGTCATGTCATCATTTCCCTGATGTCATGGTCCTCTTCGAAAACAAAGGACAAACACAACAAATTGTGAACCAGTGAAGCAAGTATAGACATTCTTGAGAAACAGGGGTAGGGGTATGTGTTATAGCCTGCAATCCTGAGTCACAGAACATAGGGAGTCAATGTTTGTCTGTGGGGTGTTAGCTAGACAAAATGAGGAAAAATGTAAATAGTCCCTTTTATAAATGTACATTTTTAAAATGCCAGTAGATGCTGTTCTCCTTGGTAGATGTGTATGTGTATGTGTGTGTTTGTGTGTATGTGTGTGTGTATGCATGTGTGTGCATGTGTAATAAGTCAAGATGAATATTTTATACTAAAAGTGGAAAGACTTCATTAAACAGTTACACACAGATAGAACAAAGCTCAAGCCTTGTTTAAGAAATGTCTTGTCCTAGCTTTGATAGATTCCCTTGCAAATCAATTTATTTTAATTAAAGGAGATTATTCTCTATTAAAGAGTAAATACTGTTGCATGCCTCCCGAGGAGAAAACTATGACCAATATGTTACAGTAGAAGTTACAAAGAAACAGATTTTAACTAAGTATGAGAAAGAACACTTCCGTTGTTTGAAAATGAAATAGGCTGTAGCAAGTTTCTGTGATAAAGCCCTCTCTCATTTCAAAGATATATGGGAAACTGATTCAAATTCATAATAAGATCCATTTCCCAATTAGTAAGTAGTCAATGGATATGAATAGGCAGTTTTCAGAGGATGAAATCCAGGCTACCAAATCTCATGAAAACATGTTTTAAAACATTGACAATTAGAGAAATACCATTAACACAACTCTGGATTACTACCAATCGGATTGGTAAAGTTGACAAAAAATCAAAGATGTCAAATGCTTGGAGGACTATGGAAAAATAGTTATATTAGTGCATTGTTGGTTGAACTGTGAAACAGTCCAATCATTCTGGAAAGCTATTTAGAAATATGGCCAGAGAGTTATTAAATTCTCTCTATGCTTTTACCCAGGTACTACTAATCCCGTTCCCCCCAAAAGATCAGAAAGGCAAAAGACACATATGTAGATAGATAGATAAATGATAGATTGATATAGATATACATTCCTATTACATACATAGTTCTATTACATACATTCCTACTCTATGTGTATGTATATGTATAAACACATATCTATGTATGTATAGATATACAAATATATTACAGTAGATTTTAGAAACTGAGGTGTTACACATCAGTTGTAAGATAGCTGATATACAAAGGAGATAGAACATTGTTGTGTTGTAATCAACAATGAAAGTAAAAATTTTATAAAATCCTAGGAAGACTTTTTGATGTGACATGAAGTGATTGAGTAGAACCAGGAGAATAATTTGTACAATAACAACAATACTGTAAAGACAAAAATAAATGAAAGACTTAGGAACTCTGATCAGCACAATGGAAACAACTACAATTCCAGAGGACTCATGATGAACCATGCTATCAACTCAGAGTGCAGAATGAAGCTTTTTTTTTTTTTTGGAAGGAGGGAAGAGGGAATGTCTAATTTGGGAATTTGTTTTGCTTGACTATACATTTTTATTAGGTTTTATCTTTCTTGAAGTATAAATGGGTAGAAGAGAGACAGATGGAGGGCAGAGAATTGATGAATGAAAAGAAAATTAAATAAAACAAAAAAGAGAAGAAAACAGGCTAAATTATAGCAAAATTAGTTCCATATCCATAATAATTGTGTTCAAATAGAGACTGGATCCACTCATCAGGATCTATGCATTGGAGTTGGAATTGTCCTACATGACCTCTAAGTTGTTATTAAACTTTGAAATTTTTTAAAATAATGATGTTACCAGTTCTTAAGAGACAATACACTTTCAGTTTCGAAGAATGTGACTGTGTTGCCAATGCATAGAGGGCAGAAAAGCTGTTGGGATAATTATGAAGATGATGATGATGATGATGGTGGTGGTGGTGGTGGTGGTGGTGGTGTCCAAACACCTCAAAATCTCAATCTATCACCCATGCTGGTGGAGACCAGTTAATAACAGTGAAACAAATGTCAACCAGAGTAATGTGCAAAGATATTTTGTGCATTTGGGAACTGCTAGGTAATTTTTAAGGCTGAATATCCTCATCAAAAAGCAAAGAGGATATTCTCAGAACACATTATAAAACATTACAATTTTAAAGAAATATTTATGGAATAAACAGTTCTCACTTCACAAACCAATAATAAAAGCTAATGACATATACAAAAGTGCGTGGTTGTTTGTTTGTTTATTGTCTTTTGTTCTTAAAGAGTATCAAAATGGCATCACTATGCTAGAATCAAGTTACAGCATATCCTAGTGTGGTTGATCAGACAAACATGAGCTTGGAATGTTCTATCACAAGTTAGGCACAAATAGTCCATGTGAACATTTGGGAGGATTCTCTAAATTTGCATATCTCACATTTCTTTTGAGTTACTTCAATTATGCTTTGCTCATAGATAACAGTGCTTTCTTTGCTGTGGGTATGCCAGACTAGGATGTCCTTTGCCAGCGTCTTCCATGTCATGTGATCAATTCCAAAGTTCTTCAGAGAGATCTTGAGAATATCCTTGTTTCACTTCTGACTACCATGTAAGCTATTGCCTTGGGGGAGTTCTCCATAAAACAGTCTTTTAGGCAAGCATATGTTTGGCATTTCAACAACATGCATGGCCAAGCTATCAGACTTGCACTTTCTCCAGTAGCGTTTGAATGCATGACAGTTTAATTCAAGAAAGGACCTCAATGTCTGGTACCTTATCCTGTTAGGTGATCTTCAGAATCTTCCTATGACAATTGAAATGGAAGAGATTCAATTTCCTGGCATGTCACTTGGTATACTGCCCAGCTTCCACATACATACAACAATGAGGCCAGTACAGTGGCTCTGTAGATCTTCAATTTGATGGTCAATCTAATACCTCTTCCTTCAGAGCATTCCAATCACGGAACCAGCTCTGACATTGTGTACATTTCAACATCCCAGGAAAGTATGCTGCCAAGGTAAATGAACTTACCCACAGTATTCAATATTTTTCCATTTGCTATAACCAATGGTTCCACATATGGATGGTGTAGTGGTAGAGCATCTGTGTTTTCTTGGTTGCATGCTTGCCTAGGTTCTGGATAATAAATGATAATCACATGCTTTCCCAGTCACCAATGGAGTGAAGCAAGGCTGTGTGTTTGCTCCCATGCTTTCTATCACAATGTTTTCGGAAATGTTGTCAGATGACTTCACTTCGATGAGGCCAAATTCAACATCAAGGTCAGCTACCACACTGATGGTAAGTTATTTAATTTGAAAAGGTTACAAGCCAAAACTGAAGTGGAGGAAGAATTGGTGCATGGTTTAGTGTTCACAGATGATTGTGCACTCAGTGCAACCTGTGAAGCTGAGATGCAGCAAAGTATGGATTGATTTTGTATTGATTGTGTTCATTTTGGCCCAGCAATTAACATCAAGGAGACTCACAAGGACATACCCATATCTGTAGTTATATTTACATATTTCACACTCAATGCCATATATGCACATGCATATATACATGTATATACATGTATATATATATATATATATATATACATTTATAGTGATTTATCTCCAGATAGAATCAGTAAATGTCTCATATCCAAGTAAAGTGGGAACTAAAAGGCTATTCTATGGCTGATACTGAACTGAACTGAAAAAATAATTCATTGACAAAAAAGTATCCAACAAATGGCTGAGTTGTGTTTTTGTCTGTAGAAAAACTGAGTGTTATGATATCAGTTCAGGAAGAGATTGATCACTTACACCAAAAAATATATACAAGTTATTCTTCAAGAGCCTAGAATTGTATACACACACACACACACACACGTATGTATATACATTTGTAATTTAACAAAATAGTTAAAAAAGAAAAAAAAACAGCAACAAAAACAACAAAAAACATGCAATGCCACACACTGGTGAGACCGTCTCAGCAGAATGGCTAAACCAGGTTAAAGGCAACCAGCAGGACTCAAACTCAACTGTGAGTTAAGGCATGTCTACTTCAAGCATGAGAAGACTTTCCCTAGTGGAACAAGTGGATGAGAACAACAATGACCATGAAGAAAGCTGAAGCAGGAGTTGTAGAGAACTGAGAGCTTGGTCAGATATCAAATATACCAAGGTAATCCACTGCATCCTGGGACATCACCAATCATTTTGACTGTTGTCCTGCCACTGGACTTTGATGACCCTGGAAGAGAGAGTGAAGCTGATGACTTTGGGCAACTCTGCCTCACATAAATCCAGTTCACTCACAAGTTAAGACATCACCCATGATGTTATTAATCCTTTTCAAAATTGAAAAATGAACCACAAAACAACAGAAAGACACTAACATGTGCCTAGCATTAAACACTAAAAGCTCTCTGTCTTTTATTAGCTAGTAGAAGACAAATGCTATTGCAACAGATACATTTGAGAGTTTGTCAAATACTTGAATCTGTTCATCATTACAGTCAGAAGTGCTGATCACAATAAAATTGATTCAAAAAAAGAACCAGTGTTTAAACTGGTATAGTCATATCAATCCTCATAGACTTCAAATTATATCATATTTAAATATTTAAAAATTACTCAGAAGAAATGAAGAAGAAATGAAAACTATGTAGTGATAGGGTGAGGTATGTGATATCCAAATTTTCATATTTCATGCTAGAGTTATCTCAAAGATGCTTTCAGTGATTTTACTGAAAATTGCCTTATATCTTAATAAAAAAACAAAAGCAGAACAAAACAGTACTTTCACATAACACCCCC
>CM053622.1:187521367-187540340 GCA_028646595.1 Phalanger gymnotis
TCTTTCTCAAGATGGAAAACATAACTACTACTCATCAAATCTGTGTCTCTTGTCTTCCACCACCTTCCCTGAACTCTCTGCAAACTAATTCCAAATCACCTACACACATAGCTTCCCAAGAATTTTTCTCCAAAACATCAAGTGACATGGATTCTGGAGTTAGTTTATCTTAGAAGGTCAGGCTGCAGAAACTTTTCAGTGCTATATAAATTTGATTATTATTAAGAATTATTTTATTGCTATTGAAATCCTATTCCATTGTAGTATCATGGCGTGCATGTCACCCTGCTTTGCTGAAGGCTACAGCAAAAAATATCTGAGTATTTTCATGTTCTACCCTCTTGGAAAGGCTCTCAAAAGTACAATCCTGAAATTAGACTGTAATTTTCTTTTCTAGGAGTATGCAGAATAAAACGGAAATGGTCATCAAAAACTTGTCCACATGGCAGTGATATTTTTGGTCATAGCCTCTCTCAAAGACCATCTCCTAAGCATTTTGTTCATGAGCTCTGTTAGTGGAAGAACAGACACTGAAGATGTAGAGAAGTAATTATTTTAATTAAAATTATTTACTAAGTAGTAAAAGCACTGTGATTTGTATGGGAAGACTTCCATTGAGGGAAGCCTGGATTTTAGAAATCCTTGATAATGTATTTAATTTTTGCTAACAATATTATAGTTGCTACGTAAATGTTTGTAGTTCTGAATTCAATGGCTTGTGTCACAAAGAGCTTCCTAGGGTGCACAACATTTAAAATATATTTATTTAATATTTATTTTCCTCAGTTACAAGAAAAAAAATTAATATTCACTTAAAAAATTTAAATTCCAAATTCTTTCCCTTCCTTTAGCCTGTCTCCCCTTATTCAGAAGGCAAGCGATTTCATATATGTTATACATGTTCAGTCATGCAAAACATATTTCTCTATTAGTCATGTTGTGAAAATAAAAGAAGAAAAATAAAATTTAAAAAATACACTTCAATTTGCATTCAGACTCCATCAGTTCTTTCTCTTGAAATGGGTAGGATTTTTCATCATAAGCCCTTCAGAATAGTTTTAGATCTTTGTGTTGCTGAGAATAGCTAGGTCATTCACAGTTGATAATCATGTAATATTGCTATTACTGTGTACGATGTTCTCCTGATTCTGCTTACTTCTGCTTAGATCAATTCACGTAAGTGTTTCCAGGGTTTTTTCTTAAGACATTCTGCTTGTAATTTCTTATAGTACAATAGTCATCCCTTACAATCATATACCACAACTTGTTTAGCCATTCCCCAGGTGTAGGGTATACACTCAATTTCCAATTATTTGCCCCTACAAAAGAGCTGCTAGAAATATTTTTGTACATATAGATCCTTTTCTTTTTCTCTTTATATATCATTGGGATATAGACCTAGTGGTGGTATTGCTGGATCAAAGGACATGCAGTTTTATAGCCTGTTGGCCATAGTTTGAAATTGTTCTCCAGAATGGTTGAATCATTCACAGCTCCACCAACAATTCAGTAGTGTCTGAATTTTTCTACTCTCTGACATTTACAAATTCCTTTTCTGTGATAGTATTCAGTCTATTAGGTATTTCTTCAGTGACCTTCCATGCTCCCTTTTCCATTTGGCCAACTCTGTTTTTTAAGGAGGTCTTTTCTTCAGTTAATTTTTGTACATCTTTTTCTATGTGGCCAATTCTACTCTTGAAAGAGTTATTTTCAGTGGATTTTTTGTGCCTCATTTATAATTCATCTATCCTTTTTTCAAAATGCTATTTTCTTCAGTATTTTTGTGTTTCCTTTACCAAGCTGTTGACTCTTTTTTATGATTTTCTTCCATCACTCTGGTTAATTTTCCAATTTTTTATTCTACCTTTCTTTTTTATTTTTAAAATATTTTTTCAGTTCCTTGAATTCTTTTTTTTTGAGCCTGAGGCCAATTAACATTTTTTTTTTGTTGAGGTTTTAGATGCAGTTGTTTTGACTTTATTGTCTTCCGAATTTCTATTTTGTTGTTCCCTGTCACCACAGTTACTTTCTATGGTCAGGTTCTTTGTTGTTGTTGTTGTTTGCTCATTTTTCCAGCTTATTTTTGACTTTTAACTTTATGTTAAATTTGGGTTCTGATCCTGGGCCATAGTGGCTTGAATTTTTTTTGGCTGTTTTCAAAGTTAGTTCTAGGGGTCTGTAAATTTTCATTTCTTCCAAGGTGGTCTGATCTAAGGAGAAGTATATTTACTAGTTTCCTGGACTGTGTTACAGGATGTGTGTGATGTGAAGCACTCTTTTCCACCCTGAACTGTGACCAAGGTCCCTTCTTTCTGGCAAGCATAACCTCTGGTGTGCTAGTGCTCCTCCTTGCCTTGAGACTGTGACCTAGGACTATGACTCATATCCACCTATGGGCAATATGATAGAGACTTGCACTCCATGACAGCATTGGGACCCCTGTAATCTCCTTTTGACCAGTTGTCTGACCCCTTTACAGTCTGTAGGCTGAGAACTCCAGAAACCTGATGCTGATTCAGTTGCCTCTTCTTCCTGCTGGCTTGCTAAGGCAAGCTCTGTTGCTGTCTTGTGGAGGTATTGCTTGTTCTGCACTGAGCTCCACTGTCATCCCTTTCCAACAGACCTTTCTTATGGACCTTCTAAGTTGTCTTGGGCTAGAAGTTGTTTCAATCCATTCTTTTGTGGGTTTTGCTGCTCCAGAATTCATTCTGAGGATTTATATGAAGTTATTTAGAGGGGAACTTGGGAGAACTCCAACAAGTTGGCACCTTTTCTCTATCATCTTGGCTCTGTCCCACCTTGGGTAACATCTTAAAGCAGTCAGCAATTATCACATACCCACATTTCATGTCTGAACTTGTAAGGAAGAGCACAAATGAAACAGCTTTAATTTCTCTCACGAGGGCATGAATATTTACTTGAACATTTCTATTTATACACTGCTTATTTGAAAAGAGTAAATATTAGTGCTTTTCAAAAAGGTAGAGGAAAGGTGATTTTAATCGTAAAGAAATAAAAATAAAAAAGAAATTAGTGTATGTATTAAATATACTATAGGTACATCTACATATACATGTGTATACGTTGATATATACATTATATACACATATCTATTATATGCATCTAAGTAAATAGATATATACATATGTGTGTATATATGCATGCATATATGTATTATATATATGCAAAATTATAAGAGCTGCCATATATATATATATATATACGTATATATATATATATGTATATATATGTATATGGCTTCAGTTTAACTGTTACATAATGCCAAATCTTTTTAAAGTATAAGTAGATTTTTAAATTGCCTTAGAGGACTATGTGGACATTATTTTTTCAATCATTTTAAGAAATTGTCAAAAAGATTGAGTTGTAATTTTTCAAAAGAGCAGTTCAAACACAGTAAATAAAAAGTAGCCTGAGGGGTGGGACTGCTAATGGATAAACATTATATGTGTTAGACTCCAGAGCTGAAACAATTATGGCAATTCAGCATTTCAAAGAAAGCAGGCAGTTAGAACTGGAGGCTGAATTTAGATGAGAAAGATTTAGCAATCATTATCCTGAAATAACATACAAGAGAGTTTCTTTGCTTATCAAAAAGACTGATTTAGAAGAAAAAAATGCTAGGTTAATGATACACATTTAAAAGGTGAAAAAAATATTTTTAATATTGAACAAATAGTGAAAAAATAATTTTGTCTGATTCTTGATCTTGATATTATATTTATGGTATTTTATATCATTTAAAATCTTGTGCACCTGTTTTTAGATGAATAATTTGCCTTCAATTCATATATTATAAAACTGTAGTCATTACTGTTAATTTTAGGCTAGTCAGTTCAATTCACTGAATTATTAAGCACCTATTATGTATACTTCATTGTTCTAGGAACTAAAGGTAATATGATTGGGTACAAATAAAATATGTGCTTTCAAGGAGTTTACATTTTGAAAGTATGAATCCAACATGTACAGATCGAAGAATGTAGCATGTGATGAAGGTTAAAGAGTGATTTAGAAGTATTAATTTGAGAAAAATTGAGAAGGGTCAGATAACTTTCAACTGGGGGAATGTGAAGAAGCTTTATTTAGTGTTTATTTATTTAGCCCCCAAGTTGATCTTTGAAAGGGGGAGGATTTCATCAGGGAGACATAGAGAAGGTATGCGTACTAAGCAGGAGAGGCCATATGCACGAATACACAAAGGTGGGAGAAAGATGAACTAAGAAGTCTTGGATTGGAATATATGCTGCATGAAGTGGAGATATGTGAAGAATAAGCCTAGACTGGTATTTGGGGTAATATATACAGGCCAGGCAAACTAATAATACTTCCTACTAAAGACAATGAGGAGATTCTGAAGTTCTTTTGAGAAAGGTAGGGACATAATTAGAATTATGCCTTAAGCAGATTATTTTGGTAGTTGTGTGAAAGAAAGATTGGAGAGGCAAGAACAGATCTTAGGGCAAGCACAGGTGAAAGGTGATTAAGGTCTGAACTTGTACAGTGACTGGGGGAGTAGAGAAGAGACACACTTTCAAAGGAGAAACAAGAGAACATTTATTAATAAGTTAAATGTTCCTTGAAGACTTTTTTCAGAACTCAGATGTAGAAATGAGAAATGTAAAGTATGATCCTGATCCTCAAAACCTTTATAACCTAATTAAGTGGCCCCTTTATAATAGCTTTTTATCATACTGACAGATTTAATAGAGGCTAGAATTGTGCTCCCTGTAAAATAAGTAACTATAGAAAATGACTGAAATGTAGCATGATAAGCCTATTGAGTAGATGTTAGACCTTTTCCCAACATCTAGAACAGCACCTAGCACATAGGAAGTGCTAAATTAATACTTGTTGATTGACTGGCATTTTTCTGTTTTTTGACTACTCTTCACATGTACTTGAGGCTTGCATAATGTAGAGATGATTGTGGAGTCCTCTGTAAACATTGACAGCTAGGGTCCAGTGGCTTCCAAAGTAGGCATGCCTCAGAAAATATGGGATGACTCAGAAGGTTTGTCAAGACCACTGCTGCTGCCCTGGAAAGCATGAATTATTCTTTGGTGTACGCAGTGTCTAAGTTGTCAGAGATCATAGCACAATTCACCAGGCTTTCTAATTACAGAAAAGAATGTAGACAAATAGGGGAAATAATATAGAAGATCAGGCATCCCAGAGCTGCTCTCTTCTATTGGCATGTGCCTAAACCTAAACTCCATTGATTTTCCTCCCATTTATTCACTCAGTTTTATAGCCACACTGGGCCTGGTCCTATAAACTCTTGAGAGTTGTGGTTTGAATTTTTTAAATTTTCAATGTATTTACGTCTTATAACAAGTGAAGGCTGCAAATCAAGAGGTAATTTATTGTTCTATTGTTTCTCTAGATTTAAGAATGTGATAAAGAAAATGTTAATACAGCGAAGTCTCCGTTAATACAAAAAACAAATTTCCTGAAGTGGTCAGCATGTATGCAAATTCATATGATTCAGTTATAATTACGTAAAATTGGGCAATTCTTCCAGATAATGACTTTTATTCCTTGCCATAGAGATTTGGTTCCCTGTTTAGCCAGTTCCTAGCTCAAAGACTTGTGAAGGAGTTATTTAAGGAATTCAGTGAGCATTTTGATAGTTTGCCTCCCTTAGATTTGAGAAAAAAAACAATAAATCAGAGATGTTGATGTCATGGAAAGTCATTGTGTTAGAATAAACATTTTGTTGTTTCCTTTTCTACCCCAAATAAGCTGCTGTGATGTGGTAGAAAGAGAGCTAGCACTGGGGTCAGGAAAGCAGGATCTCAATATCTGCCTCTAAAATATACTAGCTGTGTGACCCTGGGCATGCCATTTAACCATTTTAAGCTGTACAGAACTCTCTCATGCTATATACAGTAGAACCTCAGTTTACGAGTAACCTGGTTTGGGTATGCTTTGCTGGGATGAGGGAAAATTTTTTGCAAAATTTGTCTTGCAGGATGAACAAAAATTTGCAGTATGAACTCTATGTTTGGACTTGAAAAAAAATCAGTGAGTCAAAACATGAAAGTGATTCTAAAAAACAAAAAATAAGTGAAGGCAGTAGTGTTACTCTTACTTTTAGTGAAAGTAGCATAAGAGAGAACACTCCCAAAGTTGAAAGCCCAATGAGATCATGGAAGGAGAGTCTCCTTCCAAGCAATAACCCTGGCCTAGACCAGGGGAGATGGATGGTGCAGAGAGCTCCATACCTGGCCCGGAGGGCTGCACTCACCCACCCTGAATGTTTTTATTCCTAATTCAAAATATCGAGTTAGCGTAGATCCACAGGCCTGGAGGGGCCCAGTTTGAACACATTGCTGCTGTTGCTTTGAAGAGGACACCTCCTCCCCTGGCCCCCTCCCCCGTTTGTGGTCACAGGTCATGGCCTGGACCCTCCTGGCCGGTGCACCCCCCTGCCCCCCCGCATCAGAGTTGAGGTGAGAACCCCCCCAGCCCCCCTCCTCACTGCTGCCCCAACTACCCACATGACCTGGTCTTCCACTCCAGCCCCTGCCCATTAGGGCCTCGAGGCCTCCATGCTGGGCGCCCAGACCAGGTTGGTGCTCCACGATGTCAAGGCCAAGTAAAGAGAATAGTTGTGGGGTATAGGGGTTTGTGGTTTTTTTCCTTCCTTTTATCACTTTAAAGACCAAAAATGTGTGCTTGGAGCCAAGGGACTCTCACTGGTTTAAATGTACAAAGATCCCAAATAAATCCGTGTCAGTAGCAGCTGAAAAAAAAAGTTTTATTTTCAGTTTAGATTGTGTACTAATCATTTCTATTGTATTTCAACTGCACTAGGGACAAAAAAACTTATTTAAAATTACAAAAAAATATATTTTTATCAACATTTTTGGGGATGTGGTACTGATCATCTGACTTTGCATTATTTCCTTTGGGAAAATTAAAATTCATTTTGCAATACGAACAAATCCAATGAGGAACAGAATCTTGACGAATTAAATTTGTAAACTGAGGTTCTACTGTATTGAAAATAAGGGGGTCCCTAGGCCCTTGGCACTTCTTCCCTAGTAACAGCAATATATGAATGTGTTTAACCTGGTCAAGGTGGAGTTCTGTCGCATTGGCCACATAATTGATTATATAAGCAAGGTCATTCAAAGATCTCTGATTCTAGACAATAAGATCTACTCAGCAGAGATGGTGGCCATGTGGGATAGCTTCATTCTGTATAAAGGGACTAATTCATCCCTCTACATAGCCATCTAGAGGGCCTTATTCTATTTATTAAAACAAAGGGCATATGGCAATGCATTCACAACTATAGTTCCCTGAAAATATTTAGCATTCTGGATGAATACCATCTGGTAGAGATGGGGGTTACTATATTTGTCAAATTGAAAATTTGGAGGTATTAAAAAAACTGTTTCACAAGGTGAGCAGAATTTACAGATATAGATACAATATTTTACCTTAAATCATTCAGATACAGATACTTGGATGGATATATATTATGCTAAGAGTTCTTCACTTTTTTTTCTGTGATGGAATGGATCATTTTTGGCAATCTGGCTAAGTCTGTGTATCCTTCCTAAGAATATATTTTAATAATAATAATTTCAGGAAATTCTTAAATTTCATTTAAATATTAATATTTATTTTCACATCCAAATTTATAGATTACTTGAAACATCTTGTGTTTTTTTTATTAAGCTTTTGTTGTTTTGTTAAGCTTTTAAGTTTAATAACTTCTATATTATGCTATGATGTTTTTGTAACCTCATCACTCAGCATCATAGGATCATAGGTCTATAATTTGGAAGTGACTTTGCTGTTCACTTAGTATAACTTCCTCAATGTATATATTTATTTTTGTAACTAAAAAAAAAGCTTTAATGATTTGCCCAACATCACCCACATAGAAAGAGTGGGATTTGAACTCATATTCTATGATTACAAGTTCATTGTTTTTTTATTGTACTGCAAGGGTAAAGGTTTATGAATTTTGCATTTTAAGGTCACCTAGACAACAAAAGATTCATCTATTTTGATGATATCCTTAACTGCTCCTAGATCCCTGACCATTGTGTTAAACTTCTCTGATCTTTGATCTAGCCTTATCTATTTGCCAAATTATATAGATACCTTTTTGAGGAGAATACAGGTATCCTGGGGAATACAATAGGCCTTTGAAGATTCCCTAGAGCATGTACTGATACATGGGGAAGACTATAGGACTCTGCCTTTGAGAAAAGCTTATGATGGTTCCTTGTTTTTGCAGGGTATTGTCATTTTTTTTTTCTAGACTGCCCCCAGTGATGATGCCTCTACTGCTTCTATTAAAACATTCTGAGGCATTCCTCTTGATAGAAGAGGAAGATATATATCCCATCCTAAAGAACAAGTTGACCTCTTTATATACATGTATGTATAGAAAGAATTCGTTGTCATAATGATGTACGTAATGGTCTACCTTATCACTGGTCACTCTGCACTTTTCAAATGAATTTACATTTCAAATTAATTTGAGCAAAGTTGAAAATTATTATTTTAACACATCCATTAACACATCTCATTCACTTATTTTTATGGGTACTTCCTCCGTAAGTACACTTTGCAAATCTTCTATAATTTAATACTATGAGATATTTTTACAAATATCGATGTTTTCAAATAAGGTCCCAGGTGAACCATTTCACTAATAAATGGCATGGATATTTCATTTTAAGGTTCCATTGGCAGGAGTTGGGAGGTTTTTAGTAGATTGCTTTTGTGGATTATCATGGCCATAAAAGACCCATCAATCAAACTTCTCGTTAAAAAAAAATCTGTTATCTTAATTTGCAGATTCTTTGGACAAGCGGTAAACATTCTGTTCTTAGTACTGATCTTAAAGCCTTTACAGTTTGGTCAGGTGGACCTACCACACTTTTCAACTCTACTGGCACATATATGAAAATCATCATCATACATTGACGAAACATCAGAATAGACAATAATGGAAGGGACAATTTTAGAGGAAATTTTTAGAAACAATTTTAAATAGAAGAAATTATGCTTTCATCAAAAAGTCCAACCTAATGGAGAATACATGCAATTGATATTTAGTGAAATCTAACAATCTGTAATTTCATTACTATCTTTTTCTGTCATTGAGGAAGATTATATAACCCATTAATTCTTGGCCATCCTGTGTGTCTCTTATCTGTGTACTTAAAAAAAAAAAGACACCAAAACTTATTGTTATGAAGTTAAGTTGTTGCAACATTTTGAGACAATCTTTTAGCTATCTTAATGTCTCACGTATTCACATTTCTATTTTAAAAATGGAAAGGAGTGTCTTCCTAAAGGAACACACAAAAATTAAAATGGAGAAAATTTACAAATAAATCATTCTTTCCCTTATTTTTCTACTTGTAATCTTATTCTTAGGTATCTTTGGAAGCCTGGGTAGAAGAAAAATAATCTAACATGCAAAACTGAAAATAAAAGGAAGAAAACATTATATTTTATGGTTTGAAGGCACATGTTTCCCATCACAGTAGAAATTAGCTACATTCTTCATTTATCTAGTATGATAACTAAACATATTTTGGTATGGTGTTCATTTTTTAGAGTATGTGGTTTTGGTGTCCTCAAACAGCCCAGCAAGGCAGGCTTCACTTGCCTCCTGGCAGAACACCATTAGCTGTGCTCTGGAAATTCAGATTGTTTTAAATTCCTGAAAAACTTCATGCACCAGATAACAGAAGGGAAGTTTATACATTAGATGTTCAGTGGCTTCTGTATTGCACTTTGTGTGACCCGTTATTTTGAGTCTTCAGGGACTAGGCTATTCTATGACTTGTCATAATACAACATCCCTAGAAGAACATATTGAAAAGATGAGTCTTGTTTCAGAAAAAAGCTTAGATCATTAAAAGCATAGAACAGTTTCTCAAAGGCAATCAAGCCTGCTTTCCATCTTTCATTCAGTCATAGTCTAAGCTCATTGATCATTTGTACCATCGGTCCAGGAGGCAGCTAGGTGGTTGAGTAAAATGAGTGCTGAGCCTAGAATCAGGAAGACTAACCTTCCAGAGTTCAAATCTGGCTCCAGATACCTACTAGCTGTATAATCCTGGACAAGTCACTTAACCCTGTTTAACTCAGGGTTAACTCCACAGCTATAAAATAGCTGGAGATGGAAATGGGAAACCACTGTAGTATCTCTGCCGAGAACACCCAAAATTGGGTCACAAAGAGTCAGACATGACTGAAAAATAACTGAGCAACAATTATCTATCTAAATTACATGTATAATGGGTAAATTCTATGGGTTGCCCCTCCAACTTTATATTCTAGTTGACAAAATATAGATTTTCCATGGACTTGTTTTCCTATTTGCTCAGTTGTATAGTTAGTAACAGGTAATGTTCCTTCTATATCCCTGTCTCTATAAAGACATGATATATCTATAGTACTACGGAAAATGGGTTGTGTCATAATGGGGCATGAGGGAGAAGGGAATAAGCATTTGTATACCACCTACTATGTGTCAAACACTGTCCTAAGTAGTTTTTTAGAACAAGTATTTTATTCTAACAAACTTGGAGATATGTGCTATTATTATACCCATTTCACAGTTGAAGAAAATGAAGCAAACAGAGCTTCAGTGACTTGGTTAGAGCTAGTAAGTATTTCAGATTGGATTTCAACTCAGGTATTCCTGACTCTAGGCCTAGCTCTATATCCACTGATTCTTCAGAAATATGGGAGATAGGAAAGAAAATTAGTGGAGAGCAGTTCTTAACTTTTCTTCTGGTTATACACACCTTTACCAGTCTGATAAATCCTGTGGACTCAGGAAAAAAAATAACTAATTGAAGAAAATGCTAAATTCCAATAGAAGTTTAGTGAAAATAGATATGTAATTATTTTTCCATCCTAGTTTACACCCCTTGAAATCAGTAGACCCTATATTAAAAACCCCTATTGTACAGCTTTAGCTTGAGGCCCATGGTAGTAGCATTCTGCTGAAGTTCAATAGTAGATAGATAAATTATGAAGGTTATGGTCTTTGATGGTATTTATTATCTGACAAATATTCTTTATCTGTAGGCTTTGCAGCAGGTAACTCCAAAACTAGCCCTCCAAAGCTTCCTAGAAAATTGATTAGGGAAACACTACCAGTAATTAACTGCCTTAACACCATATAAAATGGCCCATTGTTGATCTATCTGTAGTATAGCATTTCCTATTACTAACTTTATCAATTTTCATAGAATTCCTTCCACATTCTAATTACATATATTAGAAAAAAAATCTGAGTCTCAATTTGACTCTTTTTTTAACCTCTTGGGAGCTTGAATATTTAGTCAGTAGAGTGTTTTAGTTACCTAAATCTTGTTCAACACACTAACTATGCTTTTTATTGAAAGAAAAGTATGTTGAAGGAAGATTACCAAGAACATGTACATTTAGAATGTTTCTATCTCAATACACAGGTAATGCCATTCTTAGCTTCATCAGGTTTGATTATGGTTGGGTTGCTATTCATACAAAGCCTTGGCTCAAACCCCAACTAAAATATATTTCTAAGTCAGATCTGGCAAAGATATGCCAATCCAAAATCACAATGTACTTAATTAAAAGAGAATAAGAATATAAAAAAGTCTCAATTACGAATGGCTGCCATCTTGCACACTTCCACAAGAGTGTTAGTCTTCTCCCTATTTACTCTTTCTGAACACATAAATCAGTAGGAATAGGATAGAGACAGATGAAATTCATACAATCAGTGTTAAAGCTTGGAGGCCAAAGATAATATATGCTTGCAGCTTTCATTTCAGTCTTAACATAGAAAGCAATGGAATAATAATGCCTCTGGGGCAGGGAAACTTGGAAATATCTTTTTTTTTATTGGAAGATCCTTATTTTTAAATAGTATTTTTTCCAATTATATGTAAAGACAATTTTTAGGATTCATTTTTTTAAAAATTTGAGCTCCAAATTTTTCTCCCTCCTTCCCTGCCAACCCCTCTTCATAAAATGATAAGCAACTTGGTATAGGTTATACATGTGCAATCTTGTAAAACATATTAACATATTAGTCACATTTGTGAAAAAAGAAACAGACCAAAAGGGAAAAAAACTCCATGATAGTAAGTGAAAAAATATGTTTCAATCTGCATTTAGAATGCACTAGTTCTTTTTCTGGCTGTGGATAGCATTTTCCAGCATGAGTCCTTTGTAATTTTCTTGGATCATTGTAGTGCTGAGAAAAGCAAAGTCATTCATAGTTGATTATCACACAATGTTGTTGTTACTGTGTACAAAATTTTCTGGTCCTACTCATTACACTTTGCTGATGAAAACTGCTAATGCAGTTTGTACATGTCTTTCCAGGATTTTCTGAAATCTGTCTGCTCATTATTTTTTTGTTGACAATAGTATTCCATTACACTGATCTACCTCAACTTGTTCAGACATTCTCCATTGATGGGCATTCTCTCAATTTCCAATGTTTCGCTGCCACAAAAAGGCAAGACTCAAAGGCACTTTGTGTTAGTACTGAGAAGCACTCCAAAACTAAAACCAGCAAAAGTCCCACTTTACTTGCCATTACAAGTGCATGGACAATTTAATCATTTTATTTGCATAATTCCAAATTGTTTTCCTGAATGGTCATACTAATTCATAATTCCACCAAGAATGCATTAGTGTGTCTCTTACTACAGTCTCTACAACATTGGTTATTGGCATCTATTGTCATCTTTGCTAATTGCTAGGTAGATTTAATTTCTTCTTCCCCTGGCCATAGTTTTGGTCTCCTAGCTGAACTGAGTGATTTTAGCCCATCACTCAATCAATCCATCCTTTATTTAATTATGTGAAATACTTTCCTAATACATTGCTTTAATTATGCTCTTCCTTTCCTCAAAAACCTTTAGTGAATCATTATTGTTTGATCTAGATATTCATTACTCTCCACAATTTGGTTTCAAACCTACCTTTCCAGACTTGTATCATACTATTCTCCTTTATTTTCCACTCTAGCCAAATCGGACTATGTCCAGAATCACAATCTTTTATTGCTTTCTCTGAACCTCTGTTTGGATGATTCTTCATATCTAGAATAGACTTTCTTCCCAACTTCTCCTGTCGAAGTCCTTCCCTTCTTTTAAGTCAAGTCAAGATGGCTAACTCCTACTACTAAAATTCTTCCTTACCTTATACTAAATCCCCCATTTAGATGTGATCCCTTTTACTTCAAATTCCTTATGACACTTTGCCTGGATATCTCACTTAATTTACCCCACTCCCCATTGTACCAAAATTATGGAAAAATCTAATAACTTCCACAGTAGCAAAATTGGTGTTATATCAACTGTTATATATCCAATGCCTAGCAGAGACTCTAACTAATGATACCTAAATTCTTAAATGGATCTGTTGTATTATTAACATTTTAAATTCTTCCTATAATGCAGATTTTAACTCATCCATGCTTCCTCATATCCTGCAGGTCTCATCCATGTCCTAATCAAAAGTTTATCACAGGAGATCTATCTAACAAATTTATGATTGTGACTCTGTTTTTCTATATATCTTTAGAATACTAGCATGTCACAAAGAGTATTCATCTGGCCTTTGCTGCTATCACAAAATCATCTCATATGCTTTTTAAATCATACATTTCTTTGATGATGTGGCCCAAACTGATTCTCTTTTATAATTTCTTATTTATATTATTCTACAACCCACAAAAATCCCTCATGTCTTTCTATTGACCTTTGGGTGATATTATTTTTTAATTATTCAGACACTAAAGTGTTCTATGATTCACATTTACCTGATACTAGCAGTTGAATGCTGACATTAAACATTTAGTTCTTTGCTTCAGAGAGTAGTTTGGGTTTTTGAAATAATTTCACATTTTCCAAAAGAAAATTAATATGACTTTCTACCCCTTGTGCCCCTTTTCCAAACTAGTTTTTACTCCATTTTCAGTATCTGCCCAACACACACACAAAAACACATACACAATGATAGAGTAGATAGAGAGCTGGTCTATGAGATGGGAGGATTGGACTTCCAGTTCTACTTCTGACATATGCTGGTGGTGAGGACATGACATATATATGGGTATATGTACAGAGCTTGAGGCAACTTTCTAAGACTATTCATTAAAGATAAAGTTCTTAATTGCATTGGTAGAGTCCATTCTTCACTGGTAGTTCCCTACACCAAGAAAGTCATGGGATTGGTTTCTCTATTCATATACATGTATTTTATATCACACATGTATATATGTTCAACAAAATATATGCACATACACTAAACACATTAACAAATATACAAATACATGTTTTCAGGATAGAAAACATGTGACATAGGTGTATATTGATGGCTTAGTTTTATGTAGTGTTCATCCAAATTCAATGGAAGATATGTAACAGAATTTTCCTGTATTGAATTTAATGAAATTTCACATGATTCTATAACTATCCATATAGAAATTTTTGAAGAGAGATAATGATCTGACAGTTAAGGTAGATATAGATATACCAGAGCAGCAAAACATTGTTAAACAAGAAGGGTTAATAGACTATCCTTCTGCAGTGTACTTAAAGTGTTCTTTTATCAGAAAGCTTATGGTTACAGTTTCATAAAAATTGCTCATTGAACAGAGAGCTTTTTCATCAAGGTGTTATAATAATCTCTTAATTTCAGGGATTTTAATTTGCAGAATCAAGATTGATGCTTTTTTCTAAAAGTTTCTTATTAGAGTGAAGATATATGAAGATCTATCCATTACATAATTACCTTCGGCAAGTTAGGTAGACAAAGTAGATTCAAGAAAAAGCAAATAAAAATTGAACACCGAAGTCTTGATCAAATTAGCCACATAGTTATGACCAAGACTTCCATTCAATTCAATGCTTTCCAGGTACATGTAGTTTCAGAATAGTAAAACAATGGTAATGAATTTATAATGAATTCCTTGTGGAACCAATGTTGCTGACAAATATGGTCACAAATAAATCTCACAAGATCTTTCTCTAAATTCACTCATTAAAATTTTGGCCCTTTTGCTTTTAGTTCTTATTTTTGTTGTTGTTTGGTTTAGTGTATTTTCAACTTTACTTGTTGAAGTTTTGAGCTACCTTCTTTCCCCTTGTGTCATGTGTATGTGTGTGTGTGTGTGTGTGTGTGTGTGTGTGTTTGAAGAGAGAGCCAGAGAGCCAGAGACAGAGAGTGATAGAGACAGAGAAAGACAGAGAGAGAACAATCCAGAGACTTCATATATTTGGAAATTAAGGTGTAAGATGAAAAGCTAGGTCTCTTCAAGAAGCCCATTAACAAATAGTATTTTTCCATCATCCACTCTCCTTAGGTTCATCTCTGTAGAATATAATATTGTGTTGTTCAGTTATTTCAGTCCCGTGTGACTTGTGACTCCTTGTGACTCCATTTTGGGGTTTTCTTGGCAAAGATACAGGAAGTGGTTTGCCATTTCTTTCTCCAACTCATTTTACAGGTGAGAAAACTGAGGCAAATGGGATTATGACTTGTCCAGGGTCACATAGCTAGTAAGTGTCTGAGGTCATATTTGAACTCAGGTCCTCTTGTTTCCAGGGCTGTCCTCTATCCATTGCACCACCTAGCTACCCTACCAAGAATAAGCTAATTACCTAATATCTCATCATAATGCTATTGAATAATATTTAATAACCCCTTTTTAATTCTCTCATTTGCCTTTCCTCTTTCATTGGAAAGATAGTGGATTGCACACAAAATTCCCAAAGTCTTCCTTTACATTGGGCTAGGATGTGAACTGTCCAAATAACTCTCCACTTTCGAACAGAAATTATTTAGTTTCCACTACATCATTCTAGGTACCCCCTTACCTCCAAATCCTTTTCAGCTTACTTGTGTGTGTTCTCTTCCTCCATTAGATTATCAACTCTTTGAAGGCAGGGACTGTATTTTTATGTGTATACCCAGCACTTGGCATAGTGTGTGGCACATAGTAGGTGCTTAAAATTTTTATTTAATTGAATAATATTTTATTACACAAATGGGAATAATAATTTTATACTTATAAAGTATTTGTTTGTCAAATTGGAAGTTTTTCTAGAGGATGTCAAAAAAAGAAAAAAAAATTAACACTCTGAAAGGGATTTCTCTCTTAGCTGTAAACATTAGAAATGTGACTTTTGGAGACATTAATTTATAAATCAATTATTAAATGTGTGAATTAAAAATCAGAAGTGAGTGAATATGAATACTAATAAGGTATTTAGTGAGATAATTGGAATTTTGATGCAGCAGCCTTTGTATTGTTCAATGCCTTTAAGGTGCATCCATGCAAAGTTTTGATTGCGGAGCAGTTCAAAATTACATAGTGGATGCAACTCTATAATTGTAATACTTTGTGAAAATTCATGAATTAATGAACCAGAAATTCCCATTTTTAGTTGATCCCATTAGAACCAGGCTCTCATTCTCTAATTGTTATGGGAATAAATGATTTCCTGAATATAATCCAATTTTCCTTAATAATATGCACAGTATTTAAGAGTCCTCCTGAAGAAATAGATAAGTCCTATTTCAATGTCTCTTTGAAGTATAGAGGAGACCACATATTTTTTTAAATTATGGCATATGTCAACTTTGACCAATCTGGAAAAGCATATAGTAAGGGGCAAACAATGAATTAGATCTCTATCATTTAAGGATTGGCCTATATATGTTTGAAAAAGACTTGTAAAAAGTGATTAATTATTCTGTGAGACCAACTTTTGAA
This sequence comes from Phalanger gymnotis, assembly GCA_028646595.1. Lineage (NCBI taxonomy): Eukaryota > Metazoa > Chordata > Mammalia > Diprotodontia > Phalangeridae > Phalanger > Phalanger gymnotis. The sequence continues at coordinate 187,538,157 of CM053622.1, forward strand.
GATTGCTTACCCAATCATAGAATAAAACAATGAAATAATTAATAAATATAAGTTAAGTAATTATTTTATTCTAGAGAATATGCTAGCCACCGAGGATGCAGATATAGCTTCTCCCTTCAAGGAACATATAGTTTAAAGATTAAAATGATGTTTAGATATGGAAGTAAATGAAAAATATATTCAAACTAAATGCAAAATAATTTGTGGAAGTACTAGGAGTTGAAGGGATCAAAATAGGCCTAGTATAAAAGAATAATGCTTGAGCTAATATTTGGAGGAAGTTAGGGATTCTTAAAATACCAATGAAAAAAGAGTGAATTCTACACATTAAGAGTAGGCTGTGCAAAGATACAGAGTAGGGAACATCCAATAGAAAAGTTTGCCTGAAATATAAAATATGCGAAAGGGAATAATGAGTCATGATTCTGGAAAGGTAGGCTGAAGCCAGATTATAAAAGACTATAAATGCCAAACAGAGTTAGGCAAAAATGAGCTTCTCAGGTTTCTTGAGCAAGAAAGCAACAAGTTCTACCTTGCGGTATTGGGATAATTTCTTAGAATTGTGTCTGAAAGTTGTGAAGATGGGTTGGGGGGAGAGATTAGAGTCAGAAATATCATTTAGTAGGCTATTTCAATAGTCCACAGTAAACAGGGGTTGTGGCTGAGTCAAAATGAGAAAAAAAAAAGACATTTGTAAAATATATTGTGGAGGAATAACTGAAAAAAAATTGGCAGTTGAGGAAAGTAAAGAGGGAGTCAAAGCCAAATATGGTGGAGTATAGAGACACTCAGCTGAGCTCTCCCAAATCCCTCACTTAACAACTCTAAAATAATGCTTCAAATTGATTTCTTGAATAGCAGAACCAACAAAAGGTCAAGTGAAAAAAAAATTTCCAGGCTAAGACCACTTATGAGTTTATCAGGAAATGTCTCTTTCATCAGGCTGGTGGTTGAGCCTGGAGTGCTTTGCAGACCTCCAATGCCTTGGAGGCAGCTGCATTGGTTGCAGCAGCACCTTTGGAAAATCTCAGGACATTGGTGATAGAGGGCTCAAACAACTGGTCAGAAGAGGATTCTAGGAGACCCTTTGCTGGTACTGGCTTCAGGATGCTATTATTTTACCCATATACATTTCTGGGTTGCAGTCCCAGGGCCAAGAGGAGTGATACAACTTAAGGCTACAGTGAAACACCAGCCCCAGTCATAGTTCCAGGGCATAAAAATGTGCTTATGATTGCTAAAGGTTATAGGGACACTGATATCAATTCCAAGACAGAGAGAAGCATTAGCAATTCAGGCTGAAGGAAAGGATGAGGACCTGGTCACAGTCTGAGTTGGTGGCTACAAGGGAACAAGGTACCTTTATGGACAAAGATCAGAGGACTGGATAATGTTTAACGAACACAAAGAGCCAAGATTTTGGGCCAAGAAATCACTATTTGACAAAAATTGCTGGGAAAATTGTAAAGCTATTTGGCAGAAACTAGGTGTACACCAATATCTTACTCAGTGTATCAAAATAAGTTCAAAATGAGTGTATGATTTAGACACAAAAGGTGATAACATAAGCAAGCTAGGGGAGGAGGGAATATTTTATCTGTCAGATTTTTGAAGGGTAGAATTTATGACCAAATGAGATAGGTAGTATTAGGAGATGCAAAATGTTAAATTTTGATTAAAAAAATTAAAGTTTTTGCACTAATGTATCAGTAAGACAAGTGTCACAATATTGATGGTGACCATAAATATACCTGTGTAGTTCTGTATCACAGAATATAAGAGAATCTCCATATAGAAGGCAGAAGAAGTAAAACATTTATTCAGTCACCAGAGGATCAAATCCTCAAACCAATAACTACATTTCAACACAGCAGCAATTATATCCCAAAACCAGTAAGCCTAATTTATCATAAAAGCAAGAAACTTAATACATAATATCACAGCAGGGAGCCAAGCCATCCCATAACCATTATCTCTGCTGGTGCCTTCCCATAAACACTCACTCTCTCACAAATCCTAGTTTTCTGCTTGCCTTTGTCCTCACTTCCTGCAGTTCTGAGAGAGAGCTTAAGGGCTACCCTCAGAGTATATATAACCTTTCTAGAGCCCCATTGCTTCACAATCCTCTTGATCTAATTAGCAAAAGGGTGTGGGCCTTCCTACAAACAAACCTTTCCTAATCAA
>CM053622.1:187548413-187564210 GCA_028646595.1 Phalanger gymnotis
ATAATGACGAGACAAAAACATTGCATGAAAGGGTAATAGAGTCGGCATTTTACTCTAAAGCTGCATAAAGAGAAAAAAAAAAGTACTTAATATAAGATATATTTCATCTTTTACGGTGCCTGCACCAGGCATTGTGTTTTTTAATGCTGTGATTTCCTTATCTCTCAATTAGGAAGCTTATTTGGTTACGGGAACATAGGGAGTTGAAGGGGGTTCTATCAATGTAGTTAAATCTACATTTTCATTTTTACAGATGAATTTAAATTATTGTGACTTTTACTCTAAGTTGGAGTGTGTGCATATTATATCAATTCTCACATAGTCACTATTTATGTTGTTCTTTAGGGTGTGTGAAGTGCTTTACAATATTTTACAAATATCTCATTTTATCTACAAAGCAACCCTTAAATTTAGGTGTGATTATTATCCCCATTTTACAGAGGATAAAACTTAGGCTGAGAATTGTATAGTGACTTGTCCTTGGTCACGCATATAACAAGTTTTCAAAGGATTTGAACTCTGCTCTTCTTGACTCAAGAGCCAGCTTGTATCCACTACTTTACCTAGCTTCTGGAGCAATGAAGTTGCTTATGCTAACAGATCACCATGATATATGATCTTAGGATTGGCCTTTTGGTATTTAAATCCAGGATATTGAAAAACAAACAACCTTAACTGATCCTCAATTTCTTCTTCTTTTACTTTTTATTTTTTAAAATTTATTTTAATTTTGAACACTGGTTTCCACAAGATTTTGAGTTACAAATTTGCTCCTCATCTCTATCCTTCCCCCCAGCCCAAGATGGCATGTATTCTGAGTGCCCTTTTATTCTGCCTTCCCTTCTATCAACCCACTCTCCTTCCCTTATCCTTTTCCTCCTTACTTTCTTGTAGGGCCAGATAGATTTTTATACCCTATTGCCTGAGAATCTTATTTCCCAGTTGCATGTAAAAATAATTTTTAAATATTTGTTTTTAGAACTTTAAGTTCCAAAATCTCTCCCTACTTCCCTTGCCACTCACCCTCCTTTAGAAGACAAGCAATTCAATATAGGTTATATATGTATCCTTATGCAAAACACTTCCATAATAATCATGTTGTGAAAGACTATATTTCCCTCCATCTTATCCCATCCCCCTTTATTCATTTTCTCCTTTGACCCTGTCCCTTTTCAGAAGTGTTTGCTTTGGACTACCCCCTCCTCCAATCTGCCCTCTTTTCTATCATTCCTCCCTCTTATCCCCTTACTTTCCCGCAGGGCAAGATACCCAATTGAATGTGTATGTTATTCCCTCCTGTAGTATTAATGTGACCAAAGATCTTCCTTACCCATTCAATAGGCCTCAGGTGGAGCTAGGTGGGAAAGCTTGATTATATCTTTGTAAGTAGTCCTAAAGCCTCAACTAACTAGATACTAAGCCAGTTTTGGTGTGAAGCCCTCAGGGCCCTAAGGCGAGTTGCTAAGACCGGAGCCAATGGTATGTGCACTGAGTTCTAGTCAATCATGAATTCAGCCAGTCAGAGACCTGAGTCCTAACCAATCAGATGGAAGCTAGGACTGTATATAAAGAGACCCCAGAACTGAATGCAGCAGACATCAAGAGCGCACTGAAGAGCAGACATTGAGAGAGCCAGTGTTGGCAGAGCTGCAGAAGAGAATGCTGAACAGAAAGTTAGGATTTGTGAGTCATTGTTTACAGGAAGGTCCTAGTTGGGGGTGGTGGAGGGAAGGTTACAAAATGATTTGGTTCCTTGCTATAATACAGCGTTATAATTTCCTTGTTCCTAGATTGAGGTAGGCTTACTGGTTTTGGAATATAATTACTACTGTAGTGAATTGGGGTTATGGGTCTTGGGATTTTATACTCTAGAGTGTGAATAAATGTTATACTTCCTCTGCCTTCTACCTAGAGAGTTTTTCATACTTCATAATCTCGAACAATAAATGCATGTTCATGGTCATCCTCGAGGTCATTAATCTTGCTTTACTGATACACTTCCTTAAGAAAAATATGATGAGAGTAAGGGTCTCTTATTCCCTTTCACCTATGCCTTCTTCCCTTCCATTATAACAGTTTTTTCTTGCCACTTTTGTGTGAGATAATTTACCCCATTCTATCTCTCCCTTTCTCATTCTCCCAATAAATTCCTCTCTCACCCCTCAATTTTATTTTACTTTTTAGATACCATCCCTTCATATGCACCTCACCCTGTGCCCTCCGTATATATTTATATATGAATATTCCCTTCAACTACAAATACCATCTTTCCATGTAGGAATGCAAACAGTTCCACTTTAGTAAGTCACTTATGATTTCTCTTTCCTGTTTAGCTTTTCATGCTTCTCTTGATTCTTGTATTTGAGAGACAAATTTTCTATTCAGCTCTGGTCTTTTCATCAAGAATGTTTGAAAGTTTTCTATTTCACTGAAAATCCATTATTATTATATTATACTCAGTTTTCCTGGGGAGGTGATTCTTGGTTTTAATCCCAGATCACTTGACCTCCAGAATACCCACCCCTAGTTTATTTTTTAAAGTGTTATTTTCTTCAGCATTTTTTGGGTCTCCTTTAGTAAGTTGTTGACTTATTTTTCATAATTTCCTTTCATCACTGTCATTTCTATTCCCATTTTTTTCCTCTGCTTCTCTTAGTTGATTTTTCACATCCTTTTTGAGCTCTTCCATGGCCTTAGACTAATTCATATATTTCTTGGAGGCTTTGGATGTAGGATCTTTGATTTTGCTTTCTTTTTCCGGGTGTGGGTTTTGATCTTCTTTGTTATCAAAGTAAAATTCTATACTCTGAGTTTTTTTATGCTGTCTGCTCATTTTCCCATCCAATTACTTGACTTTTGAGCTGTTTGTCAAGGTATGACTGCTTCCAGAGTGGAGAGTGCTCCGTCACAAGCTTCAGAGATTTTGTGCTGCTGTTTCCAGAGCTACTTCTATTCTGAGGTTGTATGATCCAAGGAGAGGTGTTTATTCCAATCCTGGCCTGTGCTCTTATCTGTGATTGATCTCAAGCTCTCCTTTCTGCTGGGTAACTACCTGGAGGCTTGCCTTTCTATAGCCACCACAAGCTCTGCCACACCAGTGCTCCTCCTCCCCTAAGGACTGCCAACAAGGAATGTGACATATCCAAGTGGGGCAAAGCAAGAGAATCCTGCCTCAGTACTAGCAAAGACATCCCTGCACTCCTTCTCTGATCAGCCACTTGATTCCCGCCACTGTCTGTGGTCCTGGAGCTCTGGAAGCAGCCACCACTGTTGCCACCATAGCTTCTGCTACAGCCACCTTCTCTGCCCCAGGGCCAGGGCAGAGCCACCTTTCTTTCACCCAGGTCCAGTAGTTTTCCCACTGTCCTGCTAAGTTGTCCTTGGTGTTTGTGGGTTGAGAAGTCTGGAAAGTGCCACAGCTCAGTGATTCATGGATCTGAGGCCAGTTCCACCAGGTCTACTCTGCCCTGGTCTGTCCTAGTGTGGCCCACACAGGGCTGTGCTCAGCTCTCAGCAGAGTGTGATTGACCCTTCCCAGCAAATATCCAGGCTGTCTTGGGCTGGAGAATTGTTTCACTCTGTCATTTTGTGCGTTCTGTATGTCTAGAATTTGTTTAGAGTCATTTTCTTTTTTTTTAAAGAAGAACCCCCCCCCCCGCAAACAAACAAACAAACAAACAAAAATGAAAACAAAAGAGAAAAAAAAAATGGAGAGCAAATGGTTTGGCTCAATCTGCATTCAGACTCCATAGTTCTTTCTCTGGATGTAGATAGATCTCCCCATCATTAGTCCTTTGGAGTTGTCTTTGAATATTATATCACTGAGAAGAGCCAAGTCTATCAAGGTTAGTCATCACAGAATCAATATATCTGTGGTTGTGTATAATGTTCTCCTAGTTCTGCTATGCTCACTCAGCATTACATCATGTAGGTTTTTCCAGGTTATTATGAAGTCTGTATCTTCTCCATTTCTTGTAGACAATAGTATTCCATTACATTCATATACCACAACTTGTTTGGCCATTTTGGAATTGATGGGCATCCCCTTGATTTCCAATTCTTTGCTACTACTAAAGGAGCTGCTATAAATATTTTTGTACATGAGGGTCCCTTTCCCACTTGTATGATCTCTTTAGGATACAGTCCTAGAAGTGGTATTGCTGGGTCAAATGGTATGAACATTTTTATAGCCCTTTGGGCATAGTTCCAAATTGCTCTCCAAAGTGGCTGGATCAGTTCACAACTCCACCAGCAATGTAACCGTGTTACAATCCAATTTCCCCGCAGCCTCTCCAGCATTTATCATTTTCCTGTTTTGTCATTTTAGCCAATCTGACAGGAGAGATGTGGTACCTTGTGTTGCTTTCGTATGCATTTCTCTAATCAGTAGTTATGTAGAGCATTTTTTCATATGCCTATAGATATTTTTAATTTCTTCCTCTGAAAACTGCCCATTCATATCCTTTGACCATTTCTCAATTGGGGAATGACTTGTATTCATATACGTTTGTCTCAGTTCCCTGTATATTTTAGAGATGAGGCCTTTGTCAGAGATACTAGCTGCAAAGATTTTCTCTCAATTTTCTGCTTCCCTCCTAATCTTTGTTGCATTGGCTTTTTTATACAAAAAAAACCCTTTTAATTTAACATAATCAAAATTATCTATTTTGTATTTTATAATGCTCTCTGTCTCTTGTTGTGTCATGAATTTTTTTCCTTTCCCATAAATCTGATAGGTAAACTATTCTTGCTCTCCCAAATTGCTTATAGGTTCAGCCTTTATTCCTAAATCGTGAACCCATTTTGACTTTATTTGGGTATATGGTGTAAGATATTGTTCTATGCCCAGCTTCTGTCCTACAATTTTCCAATTTTCCTAGCAGTTTTTGTGAAATAGTGAATTCTTAGATCAGAAGCTGGATTCTTTGGGTTTATCAAAGAGTGGATTGGTATAGTTGGTGACTTCTTCATGTTGTGTACCTTACCTATTCTACTGATCCACCACTGTTTCTTCACCAGTACCAAATAGTTTTGATGACTGCTGCTTTATAGTACAGTTTAATATCTGGTATGGCTAGACCACCTTCCTTGGCAGACATTGAGGGAAGCCAGCATTGAGAGAGACTGCAGAGAAGAGAGTGCAGAACAAGAGAGAGTTGTGGAGATCAAGGAAGTCAGAGTCAGCAGACCTACAGGAGAGAGTCTTGAGGAAGAGTTAGGATTAGTGAGTGATTGTTTACAGGAAAGCAAGGGAGAGGGAGGTTGCAGGATGGCTAGCCTCTTTGCTATAATACTTTGTTATAAATTCCTTGTTGCTACATTGAGGTGGGATTACTGGTTTTGAAATATAATTGCTAATATATGGAATTGGAATTATTCATCCTGGGATTGGATTCTCTCATGTTTAAATAAATGTTATATGTCCTCTGCCTTCTATCTAGAGAATTTCTTATATTTCATGATCCCTGAAACATTCAGGCATGTTCATAGTCTTCTTCCAGTTTATGAATCTTGCCTTATTGCTATAACATGAAAGAAAAAAAACTTATTATTTTATAAGTGTTTATATCCTTAAATGCAAACGTGGTGCTTTTAACTCTTGAGAATTGTATTGTTATTACTATATTTACAAGGGGTACAGATAGAGAGTGTGGGTATAAGTTGACTTTGATGTGATGAAAAAATAAGGTGAAAAAGAGGTGAGGTGGAAGGGTAAATGGTGAAAAAAGTGTTTTACTGGGTGAAGAGAAAAGGAGGAAAGAGAAAACGGTAAATTAAATCATTTAAAATGGTACAAAGTCTTATTATAGTAGAGGGAAAAAAGGAGGGAGGTGAGCATTGTTTGAACCTTACTCTCATCAGATTTTGTTCAAAGAGGGAATAACATACACACTTACTTAGGTAGAAAAATTTATCTTACCCTACAGAGAAGTTGGAGTGGAAAGGAGAAAGAAAATTGAGGGGGGCTAATAGAAAGGAGGGAAGACTAAGGGAGATAATGGTCAAAAGCAAAACACTAGTGAGGAGTGAAAAAAAGAAAGGAGAGAGATAAGCATAAATGGGGAGAAAATAGGATGGAGAAAAAGACACAGAAATCATAACTGTGAATGGGAATTGGCTGAACTTTCCCATAAAATAGAAGAGAATAGTAGAGTGGATTAAAACCCAAAATATTACATCTTGTTGTTTACAAGAAACAGAGCTTGTGGGCCAGAGTGGAGCAGGGAACCTCCACACAATTCCAGGGCATGAAAGAATGCTTGTGGTAACCCACAGACCAGAGCAGAGGCCAGGAGACTAATAAACACCTCACCTTAGATCAGAACACCTTAGAAGAACTAAAAACTTACAGGTTCCTAGAATTATTTCTGAAAATAGTTGCACAAACCCCAGAAACTTGGAATAGTACACCCTCTGCTCTGGAAGCAGAGCTCTATTTTGACAAAGAGTTAGGAATCATATAATACGCTGGGAAAATGAGAAAAAAGGAGAAAAATTCTGACTATTGAGCATTACTAGGGTGACAAAGAAAATCAAAACACACACTCAAAAAATGATAACAAAGTCAAAATTCCTATATCCAAAGCCTCCAAGAAAAATATGAATTGATCTCAGGCCACCAAAGAGCTCAGAAAGGATTTTGAAAATTAAGTAAGAGAGGTAGAGGAAAAATTGGAAGAGAAATGAGAGTGATGCTAGAAAATCATGAAAAAGGAATCAACAGCTTGGTAATGGAGACACACACACACACACACACACACACACACACACACACTCACACACACAATTCCTGAAGAAAATAACACCTCAAACAACAGACTAGGCCAAATGGCAAAAGAGGTACAAACAGCCAATGAAGAGAAGAGTGCCTTAATAAACAGAATTGACTGAATGGGAAAGGAGGCACAAAAATTCACTGAAGAAAAACTCCTTAAAAAGTAATATTGGCAAAATAGAAAAGGAGATTCAAAAGCTCACTGAAGAAAATAATTTCTTAAAAATTTGAATTGAGCAAGTAGAAGCTAATGACTTTATAAGAAAGCAAGAAACAATAAAACAAAAATAAAACAATGAAAAAATAGAGGACAATATGAAATATCTCATTGGAAAAAATGACCTAGAAAATATATCCAGAATAGATAATTTAAACATTGTTGGACTACCTGAAAGCCATGACCAAAAAAGAGCCTGGACAGAATCTTTCAATAAATTTTCAAGGAAAATTGCCCGGCTATTGTAGAACCAGGAGATAAAACAAAAATTGAACAAATGCACCAATTACCTCCTGAAAGAGACCCCAAAATGAAAACTCCCATCAATATTATAACCAAATTACCAGGTCAAGGAGAAAATATTGAAAGCAACCAGAAAGAAATGATTCAAGTATCATGGTGCCACAGTCATTATAATAGAAGTTTTCACAGTCTCTACTTTAAAGGATTGGAAGGGCTTGGAATATGATATGTGCCATGTAAACAATCGGTTCTAAAGTTCTTCAAAGAGACCTTGAGAGCAAAGGAACTAAGATTATAAAGAAGAATCTACACTGCAAAAATGAATATAATCCTTTGGGACAAATGGACATTCATTGAGATAGAGGACTTTTAAGTGTTCTTGATGAAAAGACCAGCGGTGAATAGGAAATTTGACTTTCAAATACAAGACCCAAGAGAAGCATAAAAAAGTAAAGAAGAAAGGGAAATTATAAGGGTCTTAATAAGGTTAAACTGTTTATATTTGTACGTAGGAAGATGATACCTGTAACTCATAAGAAGTTTCTCATTATTAGGTTACATAGAAAGAATAGGCACATACATAATATACATACACATGTAGAATATATATATATATGTACATGTATATATATGTGTGTGTGTGTCCATATCTATCTATTCTACATATATATTCCATATATGTATATTGTATACATATCTAAACATGTACAAATGTACACAGAGATAGATAGATAGATAGATAGACAGACAGACAGACAAACAGATATGAGGCACTTGTGTGAGTTGAACGTGAAGGGACGGTATCTAAAAAAAATAAAATTAATGGGTAAGAGAGGAATGTACTTGGAAAAAAAGGGAGAGATACAACGGGGTAAATTGTCGCACATAAAAGAGACAAGAAAAAGGTTTTATAGTGTAGGAGAAGAAGAGATTGTAAGGGGAAGCGAATCAACCTTACTTTTATTGGAATCCACTCAAAGAGGGAATAACATACAGACTCAGTTGTTTATAGAAATCTATCTTACCCTACAGAAAAGTAGGAGGGAAGAGGGATAAGATAAGTGGGGCGTGAAAGAAGGGAAGATATATTGGGGGAGGGGTAGTCAGAAACAAAACACCTTTGAGGAGGGACAAGATAAAAGGAGAGAGAATAGAGTAAATGATGGAGATAGGATGGAGGGAAATGCAGTTAGCAATAGTAACTGTTGGAAAAAAAAAAGCTTTTGGAGCAAGTTTCTCTGGCAAAGGCCTCATTTTTAAATATATAGAGAACCGAGGCAAATTTATAAAAAAAAAAAGGAAGAGCCGTTCTCCAGTTGATAAATGATCAAAAGATAAGAATAGTTTCCAGATGAAGTAATCAAAGCTGTCTATAACCATTTAAAAATGTTTTTACTCAATATTGATTGGGGAAATGCAAATTAAAACAAGTCTGAGGTACTTATACCTTATACCTATTAGATTGACTAATAGGATAGAAAAGGAAAATGACAAATGGTAGAGAGTATGTAGAAAAATTGGGGCATTAATGCATTGTTGATGCATTGTTGAACAAATCAGAACTATGTCCAAAGGGCTATAAAACCATGCATACCCTTTGACCTAGCAATACCACTAGATCTGTATCCCAAAAGAGATAAAGTAGGAAAAGGACCTATATGTACAGAAATATTTATAATAGTTCTTTTCTGGTGGCAAATGGAAATTGAGGGGATGCCCATCAATTGAGGAATGGCTGAACAAATTGTTGCACATGATTGTGATGGAATACTATTGTCCTGTGGGAAATGATGAGTGGGAGGATCTCAGAAAAGCCTGGACAGATTTACATGAGCTGATGCAAAGTGAGATGTACTATTTACAAGATAATAGCAATATTGCTAGATGATCATCTCTAAATGACTTAGCCATTCTCAGCAACATAACAATCCAAGACATCTCTGAAGGACTTATGATAGTGTCTGAATACAGAGTTAAACATTCTTTTTTTTTTGCTTTCATTATTTTTTCCCTATGTTTTCTTTCACAATGTGAGTATTATGGAAATGTTTTGCATGACTACACATGTATAACCAATATTGAATTGGTTGCCTTCTCAATGAGAGGATGTGGGGAATGAGGAGGGGAGAAAATTTGCAACTCAACTTTCTAAAAAAAAGTTAACTTTTTTATGTAAGTGGGAAAAATAAAATGCTAAATTTAAAAAATCCTAACAAAAAGATGTTTCATGTTACTTCGTCACATACTTTCTTAGCTAAACACACCATTTGTTTCAATCATTTCTCATTTTCCATCTTTTTCGAGACCTCTCACCATCTGGTTCACCCTCTAGTTTGTCTTATCATTATCCTTGAAATGTTATAGCACTCAGTGCAGAACTATAACAGTTCAGGTGTAGTTAGACCAAGGAGAAAGTCATTGGAATCACAAAATCACAGAGAATAAGTGATCTAATGCACACCTGCTGAAGAGTCCTTTTTATAGTGCCATCAATGATAGCAGCATTATCACAACAATTATTCTGGACTCTAAACATCCACTTAAGCAGTTTAAGCTTGCATAATTTTTGGTATTCATACTTTTCAATCAGTTGTGCTTATAGTTAATTAAAATGCCAAAGGAATTTTAGCATGAATTGTAATTGAGCCACCTTTATCCTGTTTCATATTGTGCAGTTCTTCTTTGGAACACCTTCCCTGCATATTACATTTATACTTTCCAGGGATGTACACACAAACAATGAAGTTGATTCATGCATTACCAGAGTTAGCTCAGTATTTGGAGACTCCAAAGGAAAGTGCGAGAGACAAGAGGTAGTAGATTGCTTGCCAAACTAAAAGTCCACAGAGCCATTGTATTGACCTTATTGTTGTATGCATGTGAAACTCGGACAGTATATCAGTGCCATGCCAGGAAACTGAATCACTTTCTTTTGAGTTGTCTTAGAAAGATTCTAAGATCACCTGGCAAGATAAGGTGACAGACACTGAGGTCTTTTCTCAAACTGAATTGCCAAAAATTCAAATTCTACTGTAGGAAGCATAACTCTTATCACTGCCCACATTGTTCAAATACCAAAAATATGTTTTCATAAAAGACTATTTTATAGAGAACTCACACAAGGTGAGAGCTCACATGGTGGTCAAAAAGACACTCAAGGTCTCTCTGAAGAACTTTAGAACTGATTGTTTGTATGGCACAGGCACAGGACCACCCACCACGGCATGTCCATGTTAGAGAAGCAACTACTCTATGAGCAAAACAGAATTAAATAGATTAGAAGAAACCCAAGATGCACAAATTTAGAAATCTCCATTCTGTCATTCAGTAGACTAGCTAACTATCCCAACTTTAAAATAAACATCTATTTGGTGAGCATTACCTGGAAATGCTAAATCTATCCTCCTATCCTATCCTATCCTATCCTATCCTATCCTATCCTATCCTATCCTATCCTATCCTATCCCATCCCATCCTATCCTTTCCCATCCCATCCCATCCCATCCTATCCTATCCTATCCTATCCTATCCTATCCTATCCTATCCTATCCTATCCTATCCTATCCTATCCTATCCCATCCCATCCCATCCCATCCCATCGCATCCCATCCCATCCTATCCATCTATCTGCCCATCTGTTTATCTATCTATCTATCTATCTATCTATCTATCTATCTATCTATCTACCCATCTATCCTGTGTGCATGTATGAATAAATATCAGTCCTCCCCTCTCTCCACACACACACACACACACACACACACACACACACACTCACAGACACACAAGTTTTATAACAATTTTAGGCTTTAATAGCTTAAAACTGTACTAGGACTTTGTGGACACTGTCTTTCTATGCATCCACATACTTTGATATTATTCATTCATTTCCATTGTGTCCAATTCTTCATGATCTCATTGACTTCTCTCCATGGGGTTTTCTTGGCAAAGATACTGAAGGGGTTTGGCATTTTCTTTTCCAACACACACATATACACAGACATAAAAAACCCATGTATACACATACATATGTATATCTAGGTAGAAATGAATATTTATGTACATATCTTTTTATGTGTGTGCACAAATAGATGTGTATCTACATTATATATATATGTATATAATTATATATAGATATGTGGGTATGCTGTATATATTATACACACATATAATTGAATACAACTGAGGACAGTGTCTGGCATTATGTACCTTAAAGGTCTCAATTAAGATGGATATTAATCCATTAAAACTGTGACTAACCTGAATTAAATCACTGTATAGTGAAAAGAACATTGAATAAGTTTTGGGAAATCTAAGATCTAGTCTAGTTTCTACCACTAACTCACTATTTGAATTGATATAAGTCATTTAATCTCTTTGTGTGGTTATCAACAAATACAAACACCAATGCCTGTCCTATGTTCCTGATAGGGCTTATGAATTGACTGGGATATCAGTAAAAAAAAAAACTGAGGAGAATAAAATTTTACAGAACTATAAGATAGTTATAAAAATGTACATGTGAAATTCAATTCTCTGACTGTGGGTTTGGGGCTGGGGAGGGTGATTCCTTAAAATGAGAATAATTTAAAATGGTGGGATTTGCTGACATTCTTTGACTGATTTCCTCAAGCTATTGCTTTGTCCCAGGCTCCACCGGGATTTTATAGCTATAATATTTCCTGGCACTGACTTCAATAAGAATTCAGCAGTTGCATTGCCTTTACTTTCATGATTTTTTGGTGAATTCTCTATTTGCTGTTTTTAACAATTTCTAATAATTCATGCTTCCATGGTAATTTCTTTCTCTGATGTGAGACGTTCATTGTCAGTGACTTTGTAAGTGAGATACAAAGCACAGTGGGTTTCCATTCATGGGAATGAAAGTTAGATTTCTAAGGTCTAACATTAGCTTGGTAGGGTATCTCATATAAGAATTTGGTAAATGAAAAGTTGTCATATCCATCTCCACATAAGGCAATTAAAAAGAAAGCAATAAATGTCTTGTCTCTGTTTTTGCATTTTCACTTCAAAATATTTGGGAATAATTAGAGCTCTCCCTTTCCCAAGGGTTCGTTGTAACCTAGACATTGCTGGTAGCTCATCATGGTAAGTAAATAGGGACATCTTTCTATGCATAGATAAATCACTGTGATTTATAGAGCAGGGGTTATATGATGCTAGTACTCAACCTTTGGAGGAAAAGGGTGAAGAAATAAACTAGGAGATGGCATTTTCATACTAAGAGCAAATAGACTGGAAGAGAGAGTCTTTTTTCCTCTTTGAGTTAAAATTTCTTTTTCTAATTTATTTTTTTTCTCCCTATTACATGAAAAAATAATTTTAAAATTCTATTTTTCTTTCTAATTTGAGTTCCAAATTCTTTTCTCTCTCACCCTCTCCTCCCTCTCTCATTGTGAAGGCAAGTAATATCACATAGGTTATACGCATGCAGTCATACAATATATGTTTACATGCGAGTCATGCTGTGAAAGAAAACACATACAAAAGAAACCCCAAAAAATTGAAGAGGAAATATGCATCAATCCACATTCAGATTCCATCAGTTCTCAGCATTTTTCATTTTAAGTCCTTCAGAGTTGTCTTGGATCATTGTATTACTGAGAAAAGCTAAGTTATTCACAGTTGATCATCATAAAATATTGCTATTACTGTATACAATGTTCTCCTGGTTCTGCTCATTTTGCTTTGCATTAATTCATGTAAGCCTTTCCAGGTTTTTCTGAGATCATCCTGATCATCATTTCTTATGGCACGGTAGTAATCCATCATAATCATATAAAACATTTTTTTCAACCTTTCCTCAACTGATGGACATCCCCTAAATTTTTAATTCTTTACTACCACCAAAAGAGCTCCTATACATGTTTTTGTACATATAGGCCTTTTTCTTTTTTTGCCTTTTTGTCTATTTGGGATATAGACCTATTAGTTGTATTGCTTGGCAAAAGGATATGCATGGATTTATAGCCCTTTGGGCATAGTTCCAAATTACTCTCTTGAATGGTTGAATCAGTATTTTTACAGGATTTTAAGTTCCAAATTTTTCTCCTTCCCTCCCTCTGTCCTCTCCTGTCTTCGCAAAATGGTAAGTAATTTTATATAGGTCATATATATGCAATCATAAAAAACATATTTCTGTATTAGTCACAGTTTTGAATGAAGAAATGGACCAAAAGAAAAAAAAAACATGAAAAAATTTCAAAACAGTATGCTTTGATCTGTATTCAAAGTCTATCAGGTTTTTTATCTGGGTATGGGTAGCATGTTCCTTCATGAGTCCTTTGTGATTGTCTTGGATCATGGTGATGGTGAGAAGAGCTAAATTATTCATAGGTGATCATCACACTATGTTGCTGTTACTATGTACAATGTTTTGTTGGTTCTGTTCTTCTCTCCTTGCATCAGTTTGTACAAGTCTTTCCAGGTTTTTCTGAAACCTGCCTGGTCATCATTTCTTATTACCTAATAGCGTTCCATTACATTCATATAACACAACTTATTCAGCCATGCCCCAATTGATGATATCCCGTGAATTTCCAATATTTTGCTACCATGAAAAAGGCTGCTGTAAATATTTTTGTAGATATAGGTCCTTAACCCTTCTTTATTATCTCTCTGGGATTCAGACCTAGTAGTGGTATCCCTGAATCAAAGTTTGGTTGCTCTTTGGGCATAGTTCCAAATTGCTCTTCAGAATGTTTAGATCAGATTACAACTATAATTACAACTATACCAACAGTGGATTCATTTCTGAATTTACCCACATCGCCTCTACCCTATTTACCCTTTTCAAATTTGGGACATCATATTAGCTGATCTGATAGATATGAGGTGGTACCTCAAAGATGCTTTAATTTGCATTTTTCTAATACAAAGTGATTTAGAGCACTTCTTTATATGCCTATGGATAACTTTGATTTCTTCATCTGAAAACTGCCTATTCATATCCTTTAAACATTTATCAATTGGGAAATGCCTTATATTCTAACAAAGTTGACTCAGTTCTCTATGTATTTGATAAAAGAGGCCTTTTTATCAGAGACACTCTCTGTAAAGATTGTTTCCCAGCTTCCTGTTTTCCTTCTAATTTAGTTGCAATGGTTTTGTTTGTGCCAAAGCTTTTTTAATTTAATTCAATAAAAATTATCTATTTTATATTTTGTAATGTTCTCTGTCTCTTATTTGGTCATGAATTCTTTCCTTCTCCATAGACCTGACAGGTAGATCATTCCTTGCTCTTCTAATTTGTTTATGGCATCACCCTTTATGTCTAAATCATGTACCCATTTTGACCTTATCACCATATACAGTGTGAGATGTTGGTTTATGCCTAATTTCTGCTATACTATATTCCTGTTTTCCCTGTAACTTTTTGTGAAATAGTGAGTTTTTCTCCCAAAGCCTGGGGTCTTTGTGTTTATCAAAAGCTAGGTTATTTTGGTCATTTACTGCTGTGTCTTAGGTAACTAATCTATTCATTGATCTATAACTCTATTTCTTAAGTAGTACCAGATAGCTTTAATTATTACTTCTTTATAATATCGTTTTAGATCTTATATGTGTAGTCTACCTTTCCTTGATTTTATTTTAAATAATTCCCTTGATATTCTGCACCTCTTGTCCTTCCAGATGAATTATATTGTAATTTTTTCCTAGCACTAACAAATATTTTCTTTTTTGATTGATATGGCACTCAATTGGAGATTTTTAATTTCTTCTGTTTTATTTTAGTTTTTTTGTTTGTTTAGTTGCATGCCCAGTTCATTTGATCTATTTTTTTTTTCTATTTTGTTGATGTAAGAATTTAGGGAAATAAAATTTGCCCAAAGTACTGCTTTATTTGCATCCCATCAATTTTGTTATTTTGTCTCACTGTTGTCATTCTCTTTAATTAAATTATGGATTGTTTCTTTGATTTGTTTTTTTTATCCACTTATTCCTTAAGATTAGATTATTTAGTTTCCAATTAATTTTAATCTATCTTTCACCTGCCCATTGTTGAATGTAATTTTTATGGCATTATGATCTGATGTGGATACATTTAATATTTCTATGTTTCTAAATTTGATTGTGAGGTTTCATACCACAACAGATGTTCATTTTTTTTTATGTAGGTACCATATGCTGCTGTGAGAATGTATATTCTTTTCTCTTGCCATTCAACTTTCTCCAAAAGTTTGTCATATGTAACTTTTCTAATATTTTATTTACCTCCTTAGTTTCTTTCTTGTTTATTTATTGGTTAGACTGATCAAATTCTGAGAGGGGCAGTTGGAGTCTCCCCACTAGTATAGCTTTGCTACCTACTCCTATAACTCACTTAATTTCTCTAAGAATTTTGATGCTATAGTATTTGGTGCATAGATATTTTTAACATTTATATTATTTCATTGTCTCTGGTACCTCTTAGTAAGATGTAATTTCCTTCATTATTTCTTTTAATTAGATCTATTTTCTTTTTTTTAATTTATTTTTAATATGTTTAGTTTTCAGCATTGATTTTCACATGCGTTTGAATTACAGATTTTCTCCCCATTT
>CM053622.1:187564710-187608871 GCA_028646595.1 Phalanger gymnotis
GCTCTTTTTTTTGATCATGGCTTTCAGGTAGTCCAATAATTTTTAAATTCTCTCTCCTGGATCTATTTTCCAGGTCAGTGGTATTTCCAATGAGATATTTCACATTGTCTTCCATTTTTTTTTTCATTCCTTTGGTTCTGTTTTGTAATATCTTGATTTCTCATCAAGTCACTAGCTTCAACTTGCTCCTATCTAATTTTTAAGTTAATATTTTCTTCAGTGGTCTTTTGGATCTCCTTTTCCATTTGGGTAATTCTGCCTTTCAAGGCATTCTTCTCCTCATTGGCTTTTGGAGCTCTTTTGCCATTTGAGTTAGTCTATTTTTTAAGGTGTTGTTTTCTTCAATTTTTTTTCAGTTTTTTTTTTTTGGTTTTCCTTTAGCAAGTCATTAACAGGTTTTTCATAGTGTTTTCGAATCATTCTCACTTCTCTTCCCAATTTTTCCTCTATTTCTCTACCTTGCTTTTCCAAATCCTTTTTGATATCTTCCATGGCCTGAGACCAGTTCATGTTTTTCTTGGAGGCTTTTGTTGTAGGCTCTTTGACTTTGTTGACTTCTTGCTGTATGTTTTGGTCTACTTTGTCACCAAAGAAAGATTCCAAAGTCTAAGACTGAATCTGAGTGCATTTTCACTGCCTGGCCACATTCCCAGCCAACTTACTTGACCCTTGAGTTTTTCAGCAGGGTATGACTACTTGTAGTGTAAAGAGTACTTTGTTCCAGGCTTGAGGGGATGTGCCACTGATTTCAGAGCAATTTCTATACAGCCAGCTCTTCCACACCAGCACTCCTCCTTCCTCAAGAACCACCAACCCCGACCTGATGAAAATCTTAAGCAGGCTCTTCACTCCTGCTCTGATCTGCCACTTAATTCCTCCCACCAGGTGGGCCAGAAGTAACTGCAGCTGTAGTTCTGTAGCTGCACCTCCCCCCGCCTGTCCCCGAGGCAGTGGCAGAAGTGCAAACACTTTTCATTCTGTCCCCTGCAGCTTTACCCACTAACCTTCTCTGTTGTCTTTGGTATTTGTGGGTTAAGGAGTCTGGTAACTGCCACAGCTCACTGATTCAGGACACTAGGGCTTGTTCCGCCCAGCTCCTGGTCTGGTTGTTCCTGCCGCTGATGGCACTGGGCTCTGTTCCCCTCCATTCTGTGCATGATAGACCTCATCCAGTGACCATCCAGGCTGTCCTGGGCTGGATCCCTGCTTCTCTCTGCTATTTTGTGGGTTCTGCAGTTCTAGAATTTGTTCAGAGTCATTTTTTATAGGTTTTTAGAGGGACCTTGCAGGGAGCTCATGCAAGTCCCTGCTTTCTAGTCACCATCTTGGCTCTGCCCCCCTGTTTAATTGATTCTTGGTGTCTTATAGAATCATTAGCTTCCACTTACCCAAATCTAATTTAGAGAATTGTTTTCCTCAGTTAGCTTTTGTACCTTCTTTTGTAATTGGCCAGTTGTACTTTTTAAGCAGTTGTTTTCTTAAGTAGTTTTTTCTATCTCCTTTTCCATTTGACCAATTTTACTTTTTTAGGAACAGTTTTCTTTTCCCAAGGTATTCTTTTTTTTCATAATTCCTTTGCATCACTCTCATTTCTTTCCCCAATTTTTAGTCTACCTCTCTTATTTGATTTTAAGCTCTTTTTTGAGCTCTTCCATAAGTTCTTACTGGACTTGAGACCAATTCCTATTTTTCTTTGGGGCTTTGCCTATAGGAGTTTTGACGTTGTTGTCCTCTTCTGTGTTTGTGTCTTTATCTTCCCTATCACCATGCTAGCTTTCTATGGTCAGATTCATTTTTTGTTGTTGATTTTTTGCTCTTTTTTTCTTGCCCTTTCCCTTACTTTTAAATTTTCATTCTATCCCTGGGATGGGAGGGGCATGGTCTCAAGTTTCTTGTGCCAGGGAACTAAGGTCCTGTCTCCTTGCCTGGTGCTATACTGATTTTGCCCTGTGGCCCAAGGGAGATGCTGTGATCTGGTGCTGTGTTGAGACGATGGGGTAGGGTTGCTAAGATTATCAGGGGCTGTAGGGGTCTGGCCACTTATCTGGTGCTGAGCTGGGTTTCCAGTGGTCATGTTTGGCATGTGCTGAGGTACATGGGATTTCCCTTTGTTAACATCTGCCTTTTTGTCCAGAGGTATACTAAAGCATGTGGTAGTACCAGTGTTGGCAGCTGCCTGTTGAACTGGCTATGTTGAGGCATGTGGGGGAATCCTGGTGTTGGTGTTTGCCTGCTCCACAGCTCTACAGCTCAGGATCTCATCTGATTTGCTGAGGTGGGGCTTGCTTCTGGCTTGCTGGGATGCTTCTGATCCTGGACTGTGCTCCCTCTTTTCCTGAGTGAGATAGCCCTTTCTTGCTGACTTTTCAAGTTCCCTGGCTTAAAAGATTGTTTCATCCCATCTTTTTGCTCATTGTGCTATTCCAGGTTTTGTTTTGAAGTAATGTTTTATAGTTATTTGGAAGTAAATATGGGAGATTTAGGGAAATTTCCTGCTAATTCTGCCTTATTGATGCCTAGAAGTTGATAATTTCTTGAAAGATGTTGTCTAGGCTCCTTTTTTGATCATGGCTTTCAGGTAGTCCATTAATCCTTAATTTGTCTCCCCTGGATCAATTTTCTTTGCCAGTTCTTTTTTCAGTGATATATTTCACATTTTCTTCTATTTTTTCATAATTTTGATCTTGTTTTATTATTTCTTGATATCTCATAAAATCATTAGATTCCACTTGCCCAATTCTAATTTTTTAAGGAATTATTTTCTTCAGTAAGCTTTTGTATCAACTTTTCCTTTTGGCCAATTATGCTTTTCAAGACATTCTTCTCCTGATTGGATTTTTGTGCCTCTTTTGCCATTTGGACTGTTCTCCTTTTTGAGGTGTTATTCATTGTTTTTCAGTGCCGCCTTTACTAAGCTGTTGACACCTTTTTCATAATTTTCTTGCATCATTCTCATTTTTCTTTACAATTTTTCTTCTACCTCTCTTAATTTTAAATTCATTTTTGAACTCTTCCACAACCTAAGACCAATTCATATTTTCCTTTGAGGCTTTGGGCATGGGAGTTTTGACTTCGTTGTTTTCTTCTGAGTTTCTGTTTTCATTGTTTGTCATCATAGCAACTTTTTTATACTTACAATCTGTTTTCTACTTTTTGCTCATTTTTCTAGCCTGTTTCGTGACTTTTAACGTTTTGCTGACTCGACTTCCAGGGTGGCAGGTACACTGAACAAAGCTTCAGGGATTTTTTTTGCAACTATTTTCAGAGATAACTTCTAGGAACCTGTATGTTTTCAGTTCTTCTAAGGTGGTATGATCTAAGGAGAGGTGTGGATTAGTACTCTCCTGGCCTGTGTTCTAGTCTGTGAGTGACCACAAGCACTCTTTTCTGCCCTGGAACTGTGACAAGGGTCCATGCTCCATTGTGGCTGCAAGCCCTGGTATACTAATGGTTTGTCTTACCCTGGGACTGAGACCCTGAACTATGATGCAGATCCAAGTATGAGCAATTCAATAGAGTCTTCTTTCCAGTACCAGCAAATAGACCCTTGTAATTTCCTTCTGACCAGTTGTCTGATACTCTTCCCATCTGTGGTCTTAAAAATCTGGAAACCACCACTACAGACTGATTCAGTCTCCCTCAAGACATACTGTGGGTTTGATTGTGGTTGCCTGCTCTGGACTGAGCTCCATTCTCAATCTGGTGGAGCCGACCTTTCCTGCTGACTGACTACCCCAACCTATCTACCCAGTTATCAATTCTATTTCCTGTTTAAAAACACTGTTTCACTCTGAATGCACATCTATTTACTCATGTATGTACATGATGCTTCCCTCCCAGCCTAGTAAAGTCTTTGAAGGCAGAACCTATTTCGATTTTGTTTTTGGATACCCTACGCTAAGCATGACTTGCACTAGTTTGGTTCTGTTGTTGCTGTTCAGTCTTTGCTAACTCTTTGTGAACCTGTGGAAGATAGGGTGCCAGGGCCCTTCTATTACCTACTATTTCTTGATATCTGTCTACATTCATGTTCATTGTTTCCATGATACTATCTATTCATCCCATGTTCTTTGTGGTTGTTGTGTCATTTCAGTTGTGTCAAACTCTTCATGATCCCATTTGGGGTTTTCATGGCAAGGATACTAGAAGTTTGCCATTTCCTCCTCCACCTCATTTTACACATAAAGATCTGAGGCAAACAGCATTTAATGACTTGCCCAGGGTAACACAGCTGTCTGAGGCCAGATTTGAACTCACAAAAAAAAATGTCTTACTTATTCCGAGCCCCATGCTCTGTCTACAGCTTTCTGCCACCTAGCTTCTCTGCTGTCCCCCTTTACTTTTGACTTCAATTTTTCCTGACATTAGGCTTATTTCCAGTGAGTCCTATCTTCTCATTATGTGGCCAAAGTATTTAAGTTTCAGTTTTTGTATTTGACTTTCTGGTAAAGAGACTGAATTATTTAACTATTGACTGACTTGATCACCAAATCAAAATTCTTCTCTAGTACCACAATTTGAAAAAATAGATTTTGCAGTACTCATCTTTCCTTATAATTCAGTTTTCACAGCCATACATTACTATTGGAAAAAAAAAAAGAAGACAGCTTGACTATGCATACTTCTGTTGGCAAGGTGATATCTCTGCTTTTTACTATGCTGTACAAATTTGCCATAGCTTTCCTCCCAAGGAACAAGCCAATCTCATGGCTGTAAGAATGTAAAATCTGACACAAATTCCATTTTTTTCTTCCTCTTTTGGCAGGAAGTGATGGACCAGTTGCCAAGATCTTAGTGGTTTTTTTTTTTAAGCTTGAAGCCAGATTTTGCATTCTTCTCTTTCATCCTTATCATGATGCTTCTTAATTCCTCTTCACTTTATGCCATCAGAGTGACATCTTCTGCATACCTGAGATTGGTGATATTTCTCCTGGAACAGAATTGATACATTAAGTACTAGTAAATGTTGAATTGACCCTAAAAAAGGCTTATATAAAAATAAGTCTAGAGCTATAATGGACTTCAGAGTTTATCTAGTCTTAAACTCTTTCATACTTTATAGTTGAGTATACTGAAGCTGTAGAAGGGAACCAGAAAGTATTTCCTTTGTGCTGCTGCCCTTTCTCTGTCACTTCCATTCTATTACACTAGTCAAAAGGCCTATTAATGGAATCACCACAGTTTGTACACATCTGAATATGGAATGAATTCCATGGTGTTGGGAAGTGCTTGCTTCCTTGTCTCCCTTTTTTTTTATTTTAACTGCTTTCCATCATTATGCCTTTTCTGCACCAATATGCTAAATATAATTGACACTGACTTTTTTCCCTATTTATGCACTGATCCTATTCCTACTATCTGTTTAGAATTCTGTAAGGTAAATTCAGTTTTTTATTCTTCTGTTTGCATGTCCTGTATGTCTGCATATAATAAGACTCTTGAAGGCAGGGGATATATCTATGTAATCCTTCACATAACACCTAGGACAACATTATTACAAATTTTGATGTGCTGATAAATGCTATTTGATAATGAAAGTTGGTTTAAGATGAAGTGAATCTGCATTAGAGATAAGTAGGAAATAAATAAGGAGGTGCTGTATGACATGCCACCAAATGATGAGGCTCGAGTAATTTTCCCCAATTTTTCTTTTATAGTTTAAAGACTCAAGTGAACAGTTACTCAGATAAGAACATCACTTTTGGCCACCTCTCCTAAGGACTTTGAGCACTGATGGTTCACAGATACAAATGGGGTGTAAATTTTGAGATTGCATTGGAATGTTTCATTCTTTGTATTTGAATCTCCCATTTCTGGCATGTAGTGAGGCCTTAATAAATACATGTTATGTGGCTCAGTTTTCATATAGTAATAAATGCAAACAAAAGCTCCATTAAAGTTTCCTAGCTTAGACAAAACAAAACAAAATAAAGCAAAAAGACAACAGCTTCATCAAAGTAAACTATTGGAGCCCTTGCCCACCAAGTTTACCCTATGTATTCCTCCTTTTTTAGCAAGAGAACTGACCTGTGAGACAGTAAGTAATGGATTAGAGTACTAGAGTTGGAGTTTGGAAGATCAGGGTTCAAATTTTGCTCTAAAGTCTAATACTTAATAGTGTAACAACCCCAAAGAATACAGTTCATCTTACTTAACATCTTCTCTCAACAATACAATGGAGGTGACTATATCTATATTAAATGTCTTACAGAGTAGTTTCTGAAGCTCAATGACATAATACTTTTAAAGAGTTTTTAAAGCTATTATTTTGTCTCACCTGCCATGAATATAACTCTGATAATACACATAGTCACAGATATCAGACTTAAATATCACAGTATTGTGGCTGCCAAAAATACTGGACATTAGATAGAGAAATGGAACTGAAATCAGGAAGACTTGAGTTCAAATTCTGCATTGAAAACTAGCTATGTGAACTTGAGTAAGTCACTTAACATCTGTCTACTTCTGTTTCCTCCTCTGCATAATAGTAGCCACCTCCAAGGTTTTTGTGGGATCAAATAATATAATTAATTAATTGCCTTAATAAACTTGAAGTTTATATATAAATGTTAGCCATTATTGAGATTATAATGTTCCTTTGGCTGTTCATTCAGGGTCATCAATTCAGAGAACTATATCAATATTTATCTATCTATCCACATATATATGTATGTATGTATTTATGTATGTATGTATGTATGTATGTATGTATGTATGTATGTATGTATGTATGTATCTATCTATCTATCTATCTATCTATCTATCTATTGATCTATCTATCTATCTATCTCTATAGCTATATCAAAAGACCTTTAGGACCTTAGATGCTCTCTCTTTTTAACTCACAGTGAACATTGTATCTACCCTTCCCCAAGCCATAGGGCATAGTCACTGAATACAGACAGGATTGTTTAGGGGAGAAAAGGTATTAATGCAGCATACCACTGGAATATTTTGTAATACATTTTATTAACTAATTTTATATTAATATAATAGTAATTTAAACAGATTTAACACTCATACTTGTGAAAAAAGCAATTATGCAGACATGAGTGATCATATATGATAATGTCTACAGTATTTGTGCTTGTATTCCCCCATATGTTGGCAAAGATTAAGGATGTACATTTCTCTCTATGTTTTCCAGAAATTTAATAGATTTTTTTCCAAACAAATCAACAAATATTTCTTTATCACCAAATACATTTCAGAGTTTGAGTTCCTTTTCATAATCTTTTTTTATTTGCATTGTTGTACTCATTATATATGATATTCTGACACTATTAAGATTTCTATGGACCAGTTCATGCAAACTTATCTTCCCCCGTTTCACTGAATTGCACTATTTCTCAATAAATTTTTTTCTCCTTTATATACACGTAATATCTATTTTTCCACTCTCCACTCAGTGGGCAGAAACTTTGTTTGCAGGGGTTCATCACCACACAAAAAAATGCTGCTATGATTTTTTTCAGAATTGGACTTTTGCTTCTAACCATTGTTCCTTTCTCAGTCAAGCTCCTAGGGGGAAAATGTCTACTCATTGATTCTACTCTTTTCCTCACATTAGGTTCTCATGTACTCAAAGCTCATCATTGAACTGAAAATGCACTCCCCAAAGTTAGAACTTATCCCTAAATTACCATTCATGGTTAGCCACATTATCCTCATGAATTATCTCTCTTCTCTGTGTTTTGTGGACTTGTTCTTTAAGTCTTCTTTTATTTGCCTAACTCTTCCTTCTCAGTCTCTATTGCTTAGTCATCATGTACATCTCTGTTATTACACTGTCTCAATTATAGATTTTTTTCTCTTCTCAGTATCTTTTCATATGGTCACCTCCTAAGGTCTTCAATGATAGTCCCTACACTGATGACTTCCATATCTTTAAAGCCAGGCTTGGTCTGTCTCTTGATGTTTACTCCCACAGCTTGTTGAATTGAATGCTTCATAGGCACCTCAAACTACATACGCCACCCATGTCATTTTTTTCCTAAAACACATATCTCTTCCAGAGTTCCCTTTTTCTGTCAATGGCACCACCACCATTCTTTCCATCAGCCAGGCTTTAATCCACTCTAACAAGAATTCTATTTGAATACTCTTTTTTTTTTTACTGATTAAAGTAACAGAATAGCAAAGAATTACTCAGTACATACCATATAATAATCCTGGATAATGTCATCCTGCATTAGGATAGGAAGTTTATTGGCAAGATAGTCTTGGAATGGTAACTTTTCTATATGTAGTAAACCACATTAAGTTAATAAGATATCTGGTATGGAAAAATGTGGTAATTATTTTGTCCTTTGCTAGTGTTTCATTTATAAAACATTATTTATACATATCTTTTAAATTAAAATTAGGTTTAAGTAGAAAAAAAAACAATGGAATAAACAGTTATCCATGATTTGAGTGAATGGAAAGAAATGCTGCTACATAGCTTAGTAAAAAGCAGTTTGGGAAATCTAGAAATAAGTTTTAGTAGCTTAAGACTTAGTTACCATAAGTAAGGATAAAATTAGTAAAGTCAGCTGCTTTTCCCTATTCCTGGTTTGCACTACATCTTTGAATGGATTTCCCACATATAACAATAATACAAAGGCCCTGGCTTTTGGGGTTCTCAAATGAATCTTGACTTTTAAGATTTCATAGTATTTGAAATTGTCAGGAATAGGAACAACAAGAGCATATCTTTTTCCTGGCAGGTGGTTGGTGGGGAGTTGCAGGGTATATTCATCTACATACAGAGGCTTTTCAGCATGATTCCAATGGTAAGGATTTCAGTCCATGTTATATTCACCAATGAGATGTAATTGTGACCAGGAAGGCAGGCTGTTCCTCATATCATGTCACCTAAGCAGCTGTTTACCTGAAATGCCCTGAATAGATTTGCAACAAATATGTAACTTCCTGGAGAAGAAGCAATGGGCTTTGCTGACAACTGAAAGCTTTTCAGTACAGAAAAAGTTAACTTCATGATGCCATCCAGAGGGAAATCTAAACAGAAATTTCATCTCAGATCTATTCTAAGTGAATGATTTGACATCTGTTTTCCTATCAACTGCTTACATGTTAGATGGCAGTTCACCTTATTATCTTCTGCCAGTGCTCTCAATTCTAAGTTGAATGGTCCTGTTTTTGAAAGGTAAAAAGAAATTGCTTCAATATTAATTTAATGTTGGTCCTTTCCTGTGCAGATAGGCTTTTTTCCCAATGAAATGTGATGATTTATGTGTAGTGCTTTCCTGGTAAGAACTACTGTTCACTAAAGACTGAATTGGGATCAAAAAACTCATTTAATTTAAGACTGCTGGTTTCCATTGAGTAAGATGGATGTGCACCAATGTCCACTAGATATGAGCTGAGACCACAAAACACATTTGCTTTGGAATGTGGTTGGAATATGAAACAGAACTATTGATAGAATTTCAATGCCTGTCCAGCTACAATACCTAGGGTTTTCAGTTTATTGAAGTTTCTCATGCCAGTTTGCTTTAAAAGTATTTATCCTGTGCTTTCTGTGGGTATACAGATTTTATTTAAAAATCCTGTCATGTTATGTGGACAGTTCTTTTTAATTCTGAAAATAAATTCTGTCCATTAAAAATGTTAACACTTTATGTGCATGTGGACCTTTTAAAACAATATTAAGAAAATTAGTGCATCGATTTTCATATTTTTGTTAATGGATACTTACTATTTTCTAAATATAGCTCTCATAAAGGCACTACATTAATAAGAAGTTATTTTACTAAAAAAATTCCACATCTTAAAAATATCATATCACATTTCTTTGGAGAAATGAACATTTTCTTGTATTTGTTGTAGATTCATCACACATTACTGATGGGAAATCTAAAATTATAGAATGAATTATAATGCAATATCCTATTAACATGGCCTTGTTTCTATCAAATCACTTAGTCATACAACTTATTTTGACTTTCAGTGTGTTTTGGAGAAATCAGAACCGTTTGGAAATATTTAGTGGGATGAAGGGTGAAAATTAGTTCCCTCTTGTTGGCAAGAAGATTTAATTTTATCATAATTTTCAATGTATTGCTTGATTCACCAAATGCCTAAGAAAAGTTGTTACTGATGAGAAAACATCTCTATGAGGGCTGTTATAGATTTCAAATTCTGAAAAATGGATAAATATAAAATGCATTCAATATTAACTTTTGATTTATATGTAGTTACGTTATGATTTGTGTATGAATGTATGTATGCATGTATGTATGTATAAAATTCCTAGTCCAGCATTAGTCTCTCAATTATTCTGAAGTTTTAGAATATTTAAAATATATTTAAATATGTTTTTTATTGAAGGGATAGTCTAGGAGAATACTGTAAAGTGATATAAATCAGTGGTGTCAAAATCGAATAGAAAAGAATTCTTGCAGATACCATATAGACTTATAAAACCACAAATTAATATAATCTATATTTTATTATATTTTTTGTTAAACATTTCCCAATTACTTTTTCATCTGGTTCAGGGCACATTCTGGAGGAGAAGCCTACTGCCTGCAGTTCGATATTTCAGAACTGTAAATCACTAAAAATTGAGAATAATATACTTTTATCATGTGATTTACTAAAAGTATGCTTTTCTACCATCATAATATTAAACAAAGAATTATTTTTTGAAGAAAGAGAAAGTTAGAGGAGAAATTTTCATTGGTCTACAGAATAACACAGCTCTGTGTTTATACAGATAAGTCAACAGAATTGGTGAATCAGGCATTCCGAATTTTGTTATATACATCTTTTTTCACATGCAAAGTATACCAAATATCTGGTGATATAAAGAGCTATTCTTGAAACCTTCCTTGGTATATGGAATAACTTTTCCATATTCATTAACTTGCATAGGAAGGAATAAACAAATGAAAGAAGGAAAGATGCAAGGATGTGATGAAGTGATGGAGAGAGCAGGGAGGAAGGAAGGAGAGATGAAGAGAGGGAAAGAGAGAGAGAGAGAGAGAGAGAGAGAGAGAGAGAGAGAGAGAGAGAGAGGTGAAGGAAATTTCAAAGTGATTTATTTACTCCAGTAGCGGCTTTCTCCATTTCACTATGATTTTTACAGTTGATAACAATAAGCATGTCCTTCTGTGTTTATATGCTGGTGGCCATGATTCTTCTCTCCTGTTTAATTTCCTGTGTCTACATGGAAAGTATCAATACATATGTGTGTATGAACTTAAATTTGTTGAGCTTTCAAATCAGTGCTTAAAGAAAAAATTATGGATTGTCAAAATCTTGTTGCCTAGGTCTTATGAAATGAACTTATTGGAAAAAAAGTAGGTATTCTCTTATTGTCTCCTTACTTGTCTTGGGTTTCAATTCCCCATTAACCCTGAAGCATCTTTGTGTTATCTTTTCTGACCTCATTGGCCTTGAAATAGAAAATAAAAAGAAAATAAATAAAGTAGCTCTTTTCTTTTTTCAAACTGTTATTTGTATTTGACCCATTGCATCAAACCATCCTATTCTTCAAACCCATATTAACTGAGAGGGAGAATTGCATATTGGATAAAAGGTACTTTAGGATTCAGTAAAACTTGGGTTTCAGCCCTGCTGACATACAGCACTTGTGTAGCCAAACATGTCATGTATTTCTTCCCTGTCTTAAGTAACAGGAGTTAGAGGCAATGTCTATTTATATTTTTGGAGACAGTTCCCTCACCAGAATAAAATTAAAGATCTCCTCAAAAAATTAATCTAAACAAACAATCATTATCAAAACTTTTTATTGACTTCAATTCATTCAGAGATTTAGCTCATACAGCTATTCTTTCCAGACATTAAAATTCTGTTCTCAGATATAACAATTCTTAACCAGCTTCCTTCCTAGGTTAGCTTCTTTCATGTGAAACCAACACTTTTGATGTTAGAAAATGATGAAAACAGAGTATCAACTGCCCAAGTCTGCTCCAAGACTCCATACTTAGGCTATAAGAAGCTATTTCCCTTTAGAACACCCATATCTCTTCTCCATGGGAGAATATCATTATGGAAATTATTTCATTCCAAGATTTAGTCATTCCTATTTTCTTTCTTTTCAACCCTCTGACTCAAGTCAAAATTATCTTCTCACTCTTCATACACTTATTCCTCTTCTTCCTCATCCTCCTCTTTTCTCTTTCACCTATTCCTACTCCTCTTTTATCTCCTCATTTTCCTCCTCATCTTTCTCCTCTTCTCAAAGCCTTCTTTTCTCTTTATTTTTGAAAAAAAAACTTCTTTGTTGTAGTAATATAAAGCAATAGTCATTAGTCTATGATAGAGTTATGCATATTTAAGACTCTTGTAGAAGACTACAAAATTCAATATACCTGCTGAAATCTAGTACCATTTTTTTTTTAAAAACCAGTCTCTTGTGGCCAACTTTCCTGTTTCAAACACCAAGTTCACACTGAATTTTCACATCCCAGAGAGCCCCATGTTAGCATATATTACTCCAAAATTAAGATTTATTTTAATGAAAAAAATATAACAGTATTATTTTGGCTTTTGATTATCAGTTTTAGGCAGAGACAGACCTTAGAATTTATCAAGTCTAAATGCCTTATTTTACAAATGAGAAAATTGATGCCCAGAAATGTCATGTGATTTGCCCAAGGCCACACGTAGTAAAACTAATCTCCAAATCCACGTCTTCTGACTTCAGCAATTTCCAATGTATGGCAGTTCTGTTTTTGTGTGTGGATATGTAAGCACATCAGAATGTTTTGAAAAATGGCATGGTATAGCAGATAGTTGACCTTGAAACTATTAAGACCTGAGTTTTAGTGCTGTATCTGACATATACTGTCTTAATAAAACAATTCTCTAGGTAATTCTTAGTGCTACAACTTTCAGAAAGTGCCAATGTGCATTGGTTGCCACTTATTTTTTCACATGAAAGTTCCTTGCACAAATGAAATCACAGGTGAAATCTCTATTATATTATTAATATTTGTTACATTTCTCAAAGTACATCCTCATATCCAGTCAAAAGTCCCCACTTCCTTTTATGCACTTAAAGTCATTCCAAATGGGAACATTTACTCTTTTCTTAATATTTACCATATAAAAGATTGGAGATACCTATGTAGTTTAAATTTCTTACCTTCTTCTATCTCTTTGGATCATATGCATGAAGTTTTAATGCTTAAGATTGCTTGTGGGTATTAAAACATATCCCTTCTCAGAGATAATTATTTTTTCAATTCACTGAATTTGAATAAATTCTTGAATATGTGAACATGGGGCCATTCAGTGTGAATAATTGCAATTATTCTAAAAGCGAATGGTTTTAGACTGTGTTGGTAAAACAACAGCAACAGCAACCAAAATCAAACCAGAACAAAACAAAAACTGAAGTCATAAGGATATGGAAAGATGTACATTTGTTAATGTATATTTTTTGGGGGTGGCATAGTTTGAGTGTTGTATAGTACTGCAAAGTATAAAACATCAATATTCTTATGCCTTCAAACTAGTTATTTCATGTCTGTTTTTACTGCAGAATTCCTTATCTTTTCTCAATTAAGATAAGATTGCCTTTATCTCATTATGCTTAAGACAGAGAATTAATTAGAAGTGTAAATTAGAAAGAAGACACATTTAAAATTTTTATTTACTATCTATAACACAAATATTCAGAATAATTAATTAATCCTTCTATTTCCATTCTTCTATTTTATAAATGGTGGGTAGATAACTAAGTTGATAGAGCAGAGTATTTCTAGTCAGAAAAAACCTGAGTTTGAATTACTAGTTGTGTGGCTGTGTCCAAATCATTTAAATTATCTCAGCATTATTTTTCTCCTCTATATAATAGAGGTAATAGCATCTACTATGTTGTGAGATTCTAATGAGATAACTTGTAAATCACCTTTCAAACCTTAAAGCACTATACAAAGTAGAGCCCTTTTTAAGATAAAAATCAGTGACAAAATGCTAATAAAAAGGATATGGTCGCAATATAATTTATAAGGTATATTTTTGATGAGAGTAAATTCAATGGAACAACCATCAGTTTTTTACTGTTGTGAAGTCAGATTTCAATAATCCCCCCATTAGGCACATCCTCACTCAGGGAAAGGCTAAAATAAAATTGACCAATAGGTGTTGCTTTCTGCCATGTGAAAAATCTCATCCTTAAGAAGTTCTTTCTAATATTATTTTTTCCAAATTGATCTTACAACTCCATAGGTCTATTCTTTTCTAGGGATCTCTTGACAAAACAGAAAATAATTGTTAATTGCTACTCATTCAACAATCTGTGGATTGTTAATTCAATCCCTAGCCCATCTTCTCATATCCAAGCTAAATTATTCAGATCTATATGTTTGCATGGCTCTTGAAAGTACATAGATACAGTATCAAGAGTTGATAGGAAATATTTTCCTTTTATTATAGAAAAGGTTTTATTAATTCAAAATAATTTAATGAATGTTTTATATGTCAACATAATAAAAAGAATAGCAAAATTATTAATAATATATCCAAAAGTTAGACCCTAGGAAACATTGCAGCTTGGTGTTGTGGACAAAATTCTAAGCCTGGCATCAAGAAGATTTTGTCTCCAACTGAATCCTTATGCTTATTAGATGTGTGACTATGGGTAGATTACAAGTTTTGTTTACAAGGAATAGGAATGGTTTGACATTTCCTTCTCCAACTCATGTTATAGATAAGTAAACTGAGACAAAAAGGTTAAGTGACTTGCCTAGGGTCACACAGCTAGTAAGTGTTTGAAGCCAGAATTGAACACATAAAGGTGAGTCTTCCTGACTTCATGCTTGGTACTCTATGTATCACCTAGGTACCTTTTAAATCAATACAGTCCTATAATTCTAGACTTGCAATGGTATGAGCTCTGGATGGGGCATCCTTAGGTCACCGGTTCAATTTCAACTCAAAAGGAGGTATGCAAAATTATGAGTAGCAAGTTAATGTAGTGGGAAAAGTGCTGTGCCTGGAATAAGGAAGACTTGAGTTTAAATCTGGCATCATGCAATTACTAGCTGGTGTAACAACAATGTTGCTAGCAGCCGCTGTGGAGGTGAAAGAGCAACAACAATAGCACACAGCAGCTAGCACAGGTCCCTTGATATGCTTTTCTAAGGAAAGCAGCTTTAAGGGGTTAACAGTTTTACTTTAATTAAACATACATATACAATTCACTTAGTTCAGGGGGAAAAGCCAGCACCTTGAACTTTAGAGCAACTGCAAACAGCAATTACAAACAAATCAACAAACAGGCTTTTATCTGTCTGACCAAATAACAGTACATTCATAATTACCAGAGAGAAGCACCAACATCTGGGTTTTCAAACGGGGGGTAGCAGGGAGAGACTGCTTCAAGGCTACTCAAGGTAGCCTCTTTCAATGAGTCTGCCCCCCAAAAGAAACACCAACCTCTGATCTTATAATATATATATATATGCTTGCCATTACATTTGAAAGGCAAGACTCATCAAAAGTATTAGATTTTCTCAGCATTCCAAAAGGGAAAAGTCCCACCCTAATTACCATGACAGCTGGGTGATCCTGGGCAATTCACTTAACCTTATTTACCTCAGTTTTACCATCTGTAACATCAGCTGGAGAAGGAAATGTTAAACCACTCTACTATTTCTGCCAAGAAAATCCCAGGTGGGGTCAGAAAGAGTTGGACACAATTGAAACAGATAAATAACAACAAAGCTCAGGAATCACTCCAGATACACAACATTGGCCATGGATTATTCAGTTATATGCTCATTATTATGATACATGGGTTAGTGGGATAATTCATGTCTGCTCTGGACTTTAAGAAATTCAGCAGATTTTCCTAGTTCTGTATGATTTTGGCTTCTGCATATCAAATATTTATGTGAAAACCTTGGAGGTTTTCTTTCTATTTGTTTGTTAGTTTTTTTTTCTTTTACAGAGGAGAGAACAGAGGTCTAAAAGTTAAGTGACTTGCCCAAGGGCAGATGGGTAGTTAAGTGGTAGAATTGGGCTTCAAATACAAGTCTTCTTACTCCAACTCATCACTTTTCTAGTTTCTGTCTGGTTCAGATTGTAAACCATAAAGAGATTCCAATCTATTCCAGGGTTTTCAAGGGAAAACTCTCCTGTAAGGATTATGTTGCAGAGGTCCTTTAATTTTGTTTACTTTAGCACACTCTTACATTTCTGGCCTCCTTGGGAGCCCAAAACTAGTAATTTATGCCCAAAATTCCATTCTTCATTTCTTTTTTCTGGTTTCTAAGAGTGAGGGTTAATTTTTTTATTTTATAAGGATAATTGAATTCTTATAGGAGGTACATAAATAGTATTATATGAAATTTCTAAAACTGGCATTAACATACACAATGCAAAAATATAATATAGTAGACTTATGGTCTGAAGAAATTCCACTGGGTCATCCAATCCAATGACCTCATTTTACAGATAAGGAAACTTACATGGAGATAGTGAATAAATGGCTTGCCCAAGGTCATATAGGTAGCAAACACCTGAGTAAGGACTCAAGCATCCTCAAGAAAGACACATGAGTCATCCCCATCAGAGAAAAAAAAAACAAAAAACTTTGGCCTTCTCTGTGGCAGTACTAATAAAAATAAGGAATGTACCATGGAAACTGAAAGAAATGTATATTTTAATTTAAAATTTCTTTTGATCTTTCTCATTCATTATTTTTATAATATATGTAACAATCACCACTAAATTTCTAGGGAAAGTAAGAAGACTGATTAAAATTATTTCTCTTAGGGTCTCAAGGGAATTCATAGGTATCCAAACACTCTCTAGACTTCATGATGACTCATCTCCACAGAACATTTACTACAATACCACAGAAACATTTTCACTCTGGAAACTCATGCCATCCCTGGACTACTTCTCACACTGGAAATATTCTTCATACCAGAGGCCTTACTTCATTATCTAGGTCCTCTAAGAACTTCTAATTAAAAGAGGAGGCTCAGACTAAAGATATTTTCATTTCTCTAAAGGTAGCACTCCTGATCGATCTTTATAGCACTTTACCATGACTTTATATTGGGTAGTTCTTCCCATCCTTCTTTCATTTCCTTTTTATGTCTGGCTTTATTTGAATGTAAGCTCCTTGAGGGTAGGACTGTCTTTGTATCTTCTTTTCCTTGTATGCCCAGCACTTAGCGTGGACTTTTTTACTGACTGACAAATGAGCATCTCTACATATATGAGACAATGTGCAATAAAATGAAAGGAATCTAAGCCCGTGCCTATTCTACAATCAACAGACTAAAGGGCCTTGAACAAATTCATTTTTCTCTATTCCTCAGTTTAACATTTAAAAATAAGAAAGTTAGATTTGATGATCTCTGAGGTCTTGCCCTAATCTAAATTAAATTATACAATTCTATGGTCTTCCCACATTTTCAAACTTTGCATTCTTGGATTGAGATACCTCTATGGGTATTTTCTGATAGCCCACTGTTTGCCATCACATCTATACTTCTTGCAAAAGCACTTCAAAAAGATTCTGTGGAAAAGAGAACACAAACATGCTGCTCATTAATTAAAAGAAAGTAACTAATAGGCAATATTATGGTGGTAAAAATAATGATTCAGTAATCATAGGAACTTGCTTCAAATATTAACCATATTACATTGGATGAGTAATTTAAACTTTCCATGCCTCCAGCTCTTTCTCTCATTTTCCAAAAGAATTTTCATTAGCCTGGATATTTAGAGAGGTCCCTGCCAGCTTTGTATATTAGATAGGCAGACAGACAGAGAGACAGATAGATCGATAGTTATGAAAGATTGGATAGATAGATAAAATAGATCATAACAGAGAGATATTGTCTATCTAGTTTATCTGCCCTTATCAATCCTTATCTATCCTTGACTCTTTAGATTTTGACTCCTTTGCTTTCCTCATGGCTTCCATGTTTAACATACTTATAATTGCTCAAAAATATGAAAGGTTCTGAGATAGACATACTTTACTCAAATATTAAAGGAATTTCACTATCTCCCATTCTGAGATCCCCGATTTGGGAATCATATTCATGATGGGCACTTGGTGGTCTCATATGTAAAAAAAAAAAGGTTTTAAATCCATGTATTGCTAGCATTATCCAGGATTTATTTATTTTTTTAAAACTAATGTCTGGTGGGACTAGAATAGCATTTTAAATTACTCGCAATATCACAAATGGAAGCATAGCTTTTAATTTCATGGCAATAAATTATAAGTTTATAATTTTTCAAATATGTTACATGTTCCACATAGGCCAATTCTAGTATTAATATATTTAAACAAAAATAGTTCTTTCCATGCACATAAATGACAAATTACTTTTTGACATATCTAATTTATAGCAATTCAGGTATAAAGTGAAAAGATGTGAATGTCTCTTTCTTACTATTCTTGAATCTACATAAAGATTAATCTCCCAGTTAAGTAATACAGAGATATCAATCATTCACGCCTCTAAATGTCAAGGACTAAGAACACACCATACAATAAGATTTAATTCTTTTGTTATAGAACAGGAATTTTATCTCACATACATCTGCACAGAATGTTACATAATATCATATTTACCATGCAAACTGTGAATCAGGAAGAGGAAAAATCCCAAGACAAACAAGCCTTGAATTTTATTTTTTAAAAATCAGAAAATGTTTCAAACAAGAATTTATAGAAAGAGAAATAGAGATTAACTCTATATGGCACTTTATTAGAGAAAATAAATGACTCTTGATTGGATGATTGCTTACATATCTCCTTTGAAGAACCCTCTTTGGTCTTTTATCTCTATATTTGTTTACACCTTGAGAATATTTAAAAAATGTGATCATTAGTTCTGTCCACCATAGTTCTCAGTGCCTTTTTTTAAACATATCACTATTTTATTACTCCCAAGGAGTCTAAACTGGGCCTAGGAGCTAGTGAATCTGAAGCTTACCAAGGATGTATAGACACAATGTGTAAACAGTTCAGAGCACTGCCCTTCGCTCTATCTTTGATGAGTTCCATTGATAGGAAAGTAGCCTTTGATGAAACAAAATGTCACAATTGCAATTACTTGTCATTTCTAAAGATATTGTAACTTTTCATCAGAGACAAGATTTTATTAAAATATGACAGTTAAATCTCAATGTGAGTAATTGTTTCTACCCTTTCAATTCCATCTCTTCAACTTCAATACATATACAACTTTTTTAAAAAAAATTACTAGTTTTCATGTGGAAATAGGCTTCTGTGTCTTCTCTGCATTAAAATCCAACATACTGGAAAATCTTCAAAGAAAATTTTATCATTGAAATTCTCCTTCGTGAGGGTATAGAGAGCACATATGATGCCATATGCTGGATAAATCATAGACTCAGGTATAAACCGCATAAAAGTATACTATGCATCTACAGTGATACTATCTGCTCATCAAACTTGCCTATTCAGTAAATAAGTCATTTAAAGGATATCATTAGAGAAAAATATAAACAGCAAATAAACAAGTTTAGAAAGTCAACAGTGAAGTCAAGAAATAATGGATGAAAAGCCTCTTTTCCATTGATACCACCTCAATGTACAAAAAAAATAAAGAAGGAACTCTAACAATCTGCTTGAATGTTCTATGGTGAATTTGTAGGAGAACATAGACAAAGGTAGCAGAGGATGAATAAGCATGGACTAGCTGCTACTTCCATATCAGTGAGAGAACAAGAGTCACGGGCATATTGACATATTCAAGGAATAATACATAGATAAAAGTATTTTGCAAATATCAACTCTAAGCAGAACTTTTGTATTAAATTAGTAATTCCACAGAAAGTTCTTAGATTGAGCAGGAGATTATCTTAAATAAAATTCTTGAAAAAAACTTATTGAAAATTTTCATAAAAATATTGTTTTATAATTATAAGGTTTGAGAAAATTACTATGCTTTATTGCTAAAAATGATAATGATAATGTTGGAGAGATACTTTGTTAAGAAAATAAAACTGAAGATCTGTGCTCTCAAAGAGCTATTTGCAATACTCTTTAATGTGTGGTAGAAAGTTTACATGTGGCACACTTTAAAGAAATCACTGCTGGCTCATCATTTGTTAACAAGCCATTGTGACTCTTACCCTTTGACTCCTTTTTGCTTTTGATCGCCACTGAATTTCCCTTAGACTCACTATCACTTTTCTCGTTACTCACTATTTTCTAGGGATTTTTGCCACTCTCCCAAAAGCTATTTCTTCCCTCTCAAATTTTTAGTATGCTTCTCATATCCATCTCTTTTCAAAAAGAAGAGCTATTGACTAGATATATTACCTTGACACTGGCATTCTCAACATCACAGACATGTAAAGGTGTAAATGCCTAACGAAACTGTCTCTGTCACTTAAATGTAAGAAAACATCAAATAAAAGAAGAACATAATATTGGGAGAAAAATGAAAGAAGAAAGGAATGGCAAAAAGATGGAGAAGATGGAAAGATGGGAAAAAGGAAGGCAAAAATGCAAAGAATATCAAGTCGAGTCAATAAGCATTTAAGCACTTTTTATCTTCCAGGCACTCTACTAAGAGTTGTGGATACAATGTAAAGGCAAAAGAGGAAGGAAATAAGGAAGGAAGAGAAAAAGGGAGGGAGAAAGAGGGGGAGGAAACGTGAATGAATGGAGGAAGGAAATAAGAAAGGAACCTGTCGAGTGAGTTATGTAGAAGAAAAAACTACATGAATGAGTGTTTCTTTCTAATTTCCAACTGCAATGGTAATCAGGATGGGACTTTTTTTTTTTACTGTTTTCTCTTTTGGAATGCTGAGATAATCAAATACCTTTTATGAGTCTTGCCTTTCAAATGTGATGGCAAGAAGAGTGGGACTTTTTGTTGCTTTTTGTTTGAGTGCTTCTCAGCACTGAGGCAATCAAGTGGTTTTGATGAGTCTTACCTTTGTTTCAATCCTGAGTGTTGGACTCAAGAATCTTTGATAACCTGCTTAAGTCACAAGAAAGCCTAGGTCACATTGGCTTGAGTCACATGGTTGTGATGCCCTCTGACCCTGAGAAGAGTATATATGATCTGAGGTTAATATTTTGTTTTGGGGCTATCACACACTGGAAGAATGTCATGTGACTTTACCGGATGAGACTCTGGGTAGCTGTCCTGGAGCTTTGAAAACCCAGATGTTGACGCTCCTCTCTCTGGTAACTGTGTATGTGTTGCTATAGTTAGATGGTTAGAAGCCTGTCTACTGGTTTGTGTTTATTTGTTCTGTTTATATGATGTATGCTTGTAATTTCTGTTTGTATACTCTCTGAAGTTCAGGGTGCTGGCTTTTTCCCCTGAACTAAGTGAATGATATATGTATGTTTAATTAAGGTAAGATTATAAACCCCTTAAAGTTGCTTCCCTTAGAAAAGCAGATAAAAGAACATGTGCTAGCAGCCCTCCTGTGTACGTGTGTTGTTGGTGTTACATAACCATAGTAGTGAGAAGTAGAAGCATTGTTGTTACATCAACTAATTTTCATTAATTAGTGATGAAAACTGAATGGGTATATTGAAATTCATCTTAGAAGTTTAATCAATCTCTCAAACCAGGAATTTGAACAAAATAATCTACATTCCTTCTGTCTTTAAGAGACATATAAAAATAAATAATTGATTGATGGTAATATTTTATTTTTATATTACTTTTGTTTCCAAATATATACTTCCCTGTTCATAAACAAGAATTCATCACTTTTAACAAAGATTAAAAAATAAAGAGGGAAAGAAGTTGTCAAAACTATATAATGTGTAAGCAAATCTGGCAATATATACAAAGTTACTTAAAAGAAAGGCAGGCAGATTTTCTTATCAATTTTCATGGTCAAACTTGATCATTATAATTATATCATATTTAGTTTGTTTTCCTTTTTTCAGCTTATATTATTAGCTCTGCATACTTAAATTTGACTCAGTTCATATATGTCTTACTATTCTGCTTCATCTTCATTTTTATAATATTGTTTACATATTTCCTCAACAATGCACATTTATTTTCTTTCCATTTCTTTGCTATCACAAAAATGATGCCCTGAAGATCATGTGTATAGTGGTTCTTTATTTCTGTTTTTGATCTTTTAGGGCTATTACTTTACTTCTGGGCTTCTTGGCAACATAATTTGGAGAAATGTTTAAAAAATAAGCAAAAATATCATTATCTAAACACGTCTTCAGAAGACATCTTGTCTAGCCCAAACTCTCACTTTACGAATGAAGAAGCATAAACCCTCAAAGGGACAGAACTTAGATCTGAATTCAAGACTCTTATTCTTCCTGTTATACATTTTTGTGACTCATCAATGGAGGAAATAAGCTTGATAAAAGATGACTTCAAAGGAAAAAAAAAACTTGTAAATTGCTTTAACCTTGGTTTCCTTTTCCTACCTCATTTCAATCCATTCTTTAAATCAGGAAAGGAAAATAATTAGGAACCAGGGTTAAGAGAAGAGAAATAAATAAATAATGAGAGATAACATATATGAATGCCTGATAAATTAGGAGAGCTGTTTACTTGAAGAGAATCACAGAGGTGGTATATGGAGTTAGAGAAGAATTGATTGAGTTGTCATTTCTAGTAATGTTATTACAGACTTGATTATTGCTCCAAGAATAGGAGTTGAAAGGGAAGGGATAGGGTAAACACTGGAATGACTTGAATAAAATCATCAAATAGCAATGTGAAAATATCAAAAGTTTTACCCATCAGAACCCCAGAGACCTTTGTTGTTCAGTGGGGTATCTGACTGGAGGATGATTTTGAAGTATAGGAGCATGCCTTGAAGATGTTGGGGTATAGAATACTTAGGTGAGGCTAGAAATGACAAAGGGTCAGCAATCAGAAGTGGAAAGACCTCATCTGAAGACGGGACATGGAGGAAAGGAATATATTGTAAAGACAGCCAGAGATGATACTTTATAAAATAATAATAAAATCATCTAAAACAACCGCATTCTTTTTTTTCATAAGTGAAGAAATTGATTCTCGTAGAAGTTATGGATTTGCCTAGGTCAAATCTAACAAATTTAATACAGACTTTAAAAATGCCATTTAGTTTCTTTTAGGATATTTAAGAAGTTATTAATAATGACATTTATAGGCAAAAGACTAAAAGAGATCGCAGGCTTCAGTGATGCTAAAGCCATAATAGAAAAACTAGAGGGGTTACATTCATGACATTTATAAGAGCGACAACATCAAGTCCCACTCACTGCCAGGTTGGATCCTCAGAAGATGGCTACTAGATGTGCCCTAAGGGAGATGGTTGGTGGATTTCTAATACTATACTCATAATACTCAGTGAGTTCCCCTTTTGAATATCCCTCGATATCAATTAATTAGCCAGATTTAGCTTTTAGAAAAGGCATTTATTCATGTAGTATAGGAAGAATAGAGATAAAAAAGTCTATGACATGCTCTCCTGTAGTACATAGAGTCAGCTCAAGCTTAGAATATATATGTGACAAAAGGGTAAGTCACAGTGCATAGATGTCAAAAAAATCTCTATTTAATTATTTTTTTAAAAAAATGCCATTGTAGGTTACTTGTGAAGCTTTGCTTCAGTGTCATAATTTTCTGCTGATTTTCTTATAGAATCTTGAAGCTATATATTTCCTCAGCCTTTCTAGTCTGTTCCAGATTCACAATGTATATTCTGGCTTCAGCTGCTGGTATCTTGAGGATGCTGAGATGAGGATAAATTAAAATCTTCTGACTCTACAAATTACACAAGGTCATTCTCCAGTCAAAAGCGGAGAGAGAAAAGAGGGAATGGAGACTAGAGATTTTCCTTACCTACCTCCCTTAACTTTTCCCCAATATCCAAATCTCTCAGAAGCTTGGAAGGACAAGTTTTCCCAACTAGACTACTGAACAATTAAATGCCAATTTCTAAATTGGCTTGGTATTTTATAGAGTACCTAAAAGATTTCTCATTTCTCCTCAGTCAATAGAATTTCTTTCTTACCTAGTAGAAAGTCTTTGATTGATTCGTTGATTCAGTGGGGATATCTGTATCATGCTCATACCTAGTTTATCTGACAAATTTAGTTAAGAAATCCATGTGGCTTCCAACTTTATAATCATATAAAATTGCTTATCTTCATTGCTTTTCAGAGAGAAAACATTTAATTTCATTTCCTACTTGTGCACTACATTAGAATGACATATTTAGGTACATTTCAGTTTTTTTAATAACTCATAAAATATATTCCAATTTTAAGATTTTAGATTTCTCATTTAGTCCATATGTGTGAGTGCTTATATTTGTACACACAATAAATACATATCTGCATACACTCATATATACATATATGCACATTAAAATGTTTAATCCATTCCTTTCTTAAATAGAATTTAATTATAACAGAAACTGTTGGATTTTATCTGATTCCTATAATTCACAAAATGTGCTATATTTTAGCAGGCAGCCTCCCCTTATGTAGAAAATTCATGATTCGTTTTTATTTCAAAACAACATTTATGAAAATCAAACAGATGAAATATACTATCTGTTGATGCTTGTATTCAGTGTCTGTTAGGACAGGGACAGGAGGCTTGGCAGAAGGAGTGGGAGAGGAGTAGAATGTCACCAGTTAGTTCTTAATTAGGATACATTTGCTTCTGCATGCTGTGAGATGATCACAGGGTTTGTAGATTTTTGTAAAAAATGTGAAGTAGAATTTTTTACAAATCTATAAGAGTCCTTTAGCTACTTTTACATACCAAAAAAAACTGCTTTTGAACACAAAGTTATATATGCAATACAAAATCATTGCAAATACAATTACATTTCTTAAGAAAAATGACTAACTGACTGTCCTCAGAGATAAGTCTACAAAATTGGTGTGTGGGAAGTGGATCTTTCTTTGATATCCTCTACTAAATACAGGCTAAAAAAATGAGATTATATACATGGAAAAAGTGATTAAAAATATATTTTCAGTTACTACAAGCTGATGCGGTTATACATTAGCTATTATTAAGCAAATAATACCTTTCAAGGGGGTCCATTCTGTTGGATGTCATTTGCTAGGAACAATTTATAGTCATAAAAGAGACATCATGTCATCATGGAAAGAACACTGTCCTGGTAGCTGTGGAAGAAATTGAATTTTCTCCTTAGAACTTATTTGCTGTGTGGCCTTTGGCAAGATACTTGACTTCTCTGAATCTAATTTGCCTTATTTGTAAAAAAAATTGAATTTGCTCATCTTTAAGATCACTTTCAAATTCTGATATTCTCATATTCTGTATTTTTAAAGAATCAATCTATCCAACAATATATAATGAATCAAAAAGCATTTATTAAGCAACTGCTGTGAGTCAGACATTGTGGAAAGTAAGAGAGATAAAATACCAAAAAATGAAAGAATTTCCATACCTGAAGAAACAACATTCCAGCAAGAGAGCAAAGAAATTCACATTAATAAAGAATAAATTTAAAATAAATGAATAGTATAATAAATTATTTAAATAGTAATAGCTATTAAATAATTGTAATATAAAAATATTGCATACAATAAGCTTATGACATAATAGTGAATATATGCACATTAATAAATATATTATGAATGACTAATTTATTAATTTTAATAGTCAAGGAATAAATCATAATAGTTACTTAGAGAAGGAATGCATTAGCATTTGGAGGAACTGGAAGACTTCAAATAGAGCTGGGCTTGTTAAATTTTGGTTTATGAATATGTTTTTATTTTGAAAATATATTTTTGAAAATATATTTTGAAAATATATTTCAATATTTTGAAAATATATTTCAATATGATTTGTTTTCCTTGTAAACATATATGTACATGTGTTTATACATATACGTATAAAAATTTTAAACGTTCATTCTATTATACTCTGAAGAGGTCATAGACTTTACCAGACTGATAATGGGTTCTATGACACAAAAAATTAAGAAACTCTATTGGCAGAGGTAGAACTTTTACTGT
Organism: Phalanger gymnotis; assembly: GCA_028646595.1. NCBI lineage: Eukaryota > Metazoa > Chordata > Mammalia > Diprotodontia > Phalangeridae > Phalanger > Phalanger gymnotis. Next base: position 187,590,686 of record CM053622.1, read on the forward strand.
GTGTGTTGAAGTGAGTTAGAGATTCTACGAAGTGTGGGCAAGAAGGGAATGCATTTCAGGCATGTATGATGTACAGTACAGAGGCATGGACAGGTGAGATGGAATGCCAGAAAGAAAAAAAAACAACCAATTTTTTTTTTTTTTGGCAGAAGGGGACAGCTATGGGAAAAAAGGAATAATATCTAAGTAAATTAGAAAGATAAGTTGAAGCTTGAATGTAAAGATATTTAAAATCCAAACACAAGAGTTAAAAAAATCCTCAGTTGATAAATGGTCAAATGAAACGAACAGGCAGTTTTCAGATGAATTAATTAAAGCTTTCTATATTCATATGAAAAAATGCTCTGAATCACTATTGATTAGAGATATGCAAATCAAAATAACTCTGTGGTACCACCTTCTACTTATCAGATTGGCTAATATGGTAGAAAAAGAAAATGATAGATGCTGGAGAATGTGTGGGAAAATTGGGACACCAATGAATTGTTGGTGGAGTTGTGAATTGATTCAACCATTCTGGCATGCAATTTGAAACTTACTAAAGGGCTATAAAACTGTGCATACCTTTTGGTCTAGCAATGCCATTTCTACGTCATTATCCTAAAGAAATAAAAAAATGGAAAAGGACCCACATGTACAAAAAATATTTATAGCAACTCTTTATGTGGTAGCAAATAATTGGAAATGGAGAGGATGTCCATCGCTTGGGGAACATCTGAACAAGTTGTGGTATATGAATGTCATGGAATATTATTGTGATTTAAGAAATAGTAAGTGAGTGAATTTCAGGGAAAAAAACCTGGAAAGACTTACATGAACCAATGCTAAGTGAAGTGAGCAGAACCCAGAGAACATTGTACACAGTAACAGCAACATTGTGTGATGATCCACTATGACTAGCTGAGCTCTTTTCAGCAGTGAATGATCTAACACAATTGCAAAAGACTAACACAATGGAAAAGGTATTCATATCCAGAGAAAGAACTATAGAGTCTGAGTGTACATTAAAGCATACTATTTTCACTTTTTTTGTTTTTCATGGCTTTTATCTTTTGTTCTTTTTTCTTCTTTCACAATATGACTAACATGGAAATATGTTTATATGATTGCACATGTATAACTTATATCAAATTGATCATCATCTTAGGAAAGGGGGATAGGAGGAAGGGGGGATAGGTGGAAGGGAGGGAGAAAAATTGGAACTCAAAATTTTATAAAAAAAATGTTAAAAGTTATCTTTACATGAAATTGGGAAAAATAAAATACTATTTCCAAAGAGAAAATTGAAAAAAAGCATGTTTTAGAAAAATATGCCTATCATATACCAATCATTGTGCTAAATATAGGAGATGGAAAGAAAAACAACAAAACAGACAAAAACCAGCCTGAGACTGCCTTTTAATAGAGGAGATTCTGAGTATGTATACATTCACACAGAGAGAAACACAGCCATATCAGTCAGTTAATGATCATTTATTAAATGCTTATTATATGCCAGATACTTTGCAAACTGTTGCATATATAAAGGAAAAAAAAAAACCAACAGACAAGACCAGTATCTCACTTTCTACCTGAGGAGATAAACATTTAAACAAGTATGTAGGTAAAAGATAAATGTATATGTAGATTTATGGTATTAATGAGAGGTAATCTCAGAGGGAAGGCACTAACAATGGGTAGGATAAAAAAAAGCTTTTTACTGAAGGTAGGATTTGAAGTAAGACTTAAAGGAATATAAGTAGGCCAAAAAAGCACAGATGAGGAAGTAAAGTTTCCTAAATATGGAGGATAAATAGTAAAAAGAATGGAGTCAGGAGAGGGGTTTCTTATAGAACAGCAAAAAGGCCAATGTCACTGGATCAGAGGGCAAAGGGAAAGAAATAAATTTTAAAAGAGTTTAAAGCTAGGGAGAAGTCAGTTCGTGAAGGGATTTAAAATGTAGAGGTTTTTATTTGATTCTAGATGTATTATGGAACCATTGGAGTTTATTGAGTCAGACCTATGCTTTAGGAATACCACTTTGGCAGCTAAGATGAGGATGGATTGGAATAGGGAAGAAACTTGAGGTCAGGAGACCAAGCAGTAGGCTATGTTAATAGTCCAGATGTAAGGTTATGAAGGCCTTCATCAGAGTGATGGTTGTGTGAATTGAGAGAATGGGATGTAAAAGGAGAAATGATAAGACTTGACATCATATTGGATATGTGGGGTGAGTATAACATTGAGCTTTTGAGTTTAGGTGTGTGAGAGGATTGCCCTCAACAGTAACAGTGCAGTTTGATAGCTGGAAGCATTTGATGAAGAAAAATAATGAGCTCTCTCTTAGGGACATGTTGAGTTTGAGATGTCTATAGAATATCCTCTTTGAGACATTTAATCCGTAGTTTCTGATACTAGAAGTAGGAAGAGAGGTTACAGGTACATATATTGGAGAGTCCTCAGCAGAGAGATGATAATTAAAGCTATGGGATCCAAGATTATCAAGCAATGTTGAGAAGAAAAGTGGACCCACAACAGAACCTTAGGAGAAATCCAGAATTAAAGGGCATAACCTGGAGGAACACCCAATAAATGAGCCTGAGAAGGAACAACAAGGTCTGTCTGTCTGACAGCCCTGATCTTCCTGGAGGAAGACTAAGAAAGAGCAGTATCAGAACACCTTGTGAGAAGACAGTATATAGATGAATAAATGATCAGTTTCAAAGTCTGTAAAGTGGTCAAGAATAATGAGGATTAAGAAAATATTATTAGATTTGTCAATTAAGAGATTACTGGTAACTTTAGAGGAAACTATTTCATTTTAATTATGACATTGCTGGCCAGACAGTTTAGAAGAGAGTGAGAGGTAAGGAAACAAAGGTACCGAATTTTGATGGCTTTATTGAGGTGTAAAAGAAAGATATAGGAAAACAAATATTGAGGATAGTCAGACCAAGTGAGTGTTAGTTTTGAGGATTCAGGAGACTTAGGTTTGTAGGTAACAGGGAAGCAGTTGGTATACAGGGAGGATTGAATATTGGTGAGGGAATGTTGATGATACAGTGCAGAACTTGCTGAAAAAGATGAGATAGAATGGCAATTAGGGTTCATATAGAAGGGTTTTCATTGTTAAGAGTGACCAATTCAACGTGTGTGAGAGAGAGGCAGAGGAGATAACGTGACATTTGTGTGATGTGAGATGAGAAAAGTAGCAGGGAGTTCTTGGGAAATGCTCTCTTTTTCTGTGAAGTATTGTGTTGTTAAACAAAATTGTTTCCTTAGCATGGCTTTTGTTTCTTTTGAGTGGAAGTACTTTCCGCTGTTAAGTGCTAAGCCCCAGGCCCAAAGCCCTATCAGGTGTGAAACCTGTGTGGGTGTAGATTAATGACTTAAGAGGGGCTAACTCGGGAACCAATGGTCTCTGGTCGTTGAGGTGGGGCTTGAGAACGCAGAGGCTCGGCTGTGAGGAAAGGTGAGCCAAGAGACAGTTTCAGCCCAAGCAGAAGCTGCTGTGGAGGCAGGAAGCTGCGGAAGCAGGAAGCTGCGGAAGCAGGGCTTATCCATGTGTAGACCCAGGAGTGCGAGGAGGAACTTGAGGCCAGTAAAAATGATTTGGCTAAATACTATCTTCTTTTTCAGTGGCCTCCTGGTTACTCTTGTGAGGTGGGCTTTCTGGGCCTGGAGTCTTTTTGTCAAGATGTCAGAATGGAGAGGCTGGTTCATGGATCAGCTGCGGTGGGGCCTAAATAATTTTTTTGTTGTTTTCTACTTAGAGAATCTCTCATACCTTGCAATTTCGAACCATTCAAACATATACATGATTATATTTGAGATTGCAAATTCGGCCTTCCTACTACAAGTATAAAGCAAGATTTTGAACTGAAAGGCTAGAAAGAATGGTTATATGAGGAGCTCGAATAAAGACATATAGGTATGGAACGGTCATTGTGTTGAGGGAATCAAATAAGGAGATCTAAAAGTATTGCCTTTCTGCAGTGACATACTATTTGAAATTACCTAAGAAATTGTTGTGGACCCATTTGGGACAGGTTGATGATTTTGTGACCTTTTCAAGGGCAGGGATTCTTTTGCTTTACTTTGTATTTTAATTACTTAATACAATACTTGGCATACAAAATGTGCTTAATTAATGTTTATTAAAGGATTCATTTTCTCTAGTTTTATTAAGCAGCAAAAGAGTAGGAATGAAGGCTCCAGGTGATAGATTAATAAAAGATTAGACTCGGTGAGACATATTCCATGAAAGAATAAGGGCTAAAGGACTCACCTAGAGAAGAAGAAAGAGTCGAATTGCCTCTTCAAGACATCAAGATATGGAAAGTAGGAGGATGCAGTCAGTGCAAATGTGGTGGTCTGGAAAAGAACTGAAAGACTGAGATATTGGAGATTATGGTGAGTACAGAGATAGAATTAGGGATCATAAATCAGTCGGAAAGAATGAATGATAAAATTATAATTATATAAAGGGATTTCAGACTTCACGAAGATGGAAGTAGAATATTGTGGGTGATAGCAAGATAAAGTGTATGACCATTTCTATATATAGCTGATTTGAAGTGGAAGAATAGGTCATGAGAATTGAGATTATTGATACACTGAGAGGTTATGTTTTATATCTATCTATCTATCTATCTATCTATCTATCTATCTATCTATCTATCTATCTATCTATCCATCTATCTATCTATCTATCTATCTATCTATCTATCTATCTATCTATCTCTATCTCTATTGTTATCTCTTTCTCCAAGCAGACTATAAATGGCTGGAGTGAGATCTCTTGAGTGAGAGCAAACTTATAGCAATTGGAGATTTTGAGTTGTATGAAGGCCAAGAGGTCACATTTACAAAATGTAGAATCGAAGGGATACCCTAGGGAATTCTCAATAGGAAGCAGGACCTGAGAACTCTAGGTGGATCTGATCTGCTATATGTGCTAGAATAGAGGTCACAGGCTGGTGGGCCTGGATCCAGGACTGAAACAAATCCCTCTGGGAAGCCTGTGGAGCAAATGATCTAGAGATGAAGGGTCTGAATCTGGTATTTGTGTGGGGCTCTTTGTGTACACAATGTATTCAAGGTATTATTAAAAGAGATGGCATTAGAGGCTGTGGGGAATCAGGAATCATTTTCTCTGTAAGGGTGACTTTGGGAGCTAGTTTTGAAGGACTCTAGTGATTCTAGTAGCTATGTCCAGCCATGGTGGACAGCCAAGTAAAGTCACAGTGAATTAATTTTATATTATGTGAATAATATTATGTGAAAGGAATAAGAATTAGACTCATCTGTCTGGACCATAGAGTATGTGGAGGGAAGTAATATGTAAGAAGATTGGAAAGGTCTGAATTTCCAGTGGCCAGATTGTGAAGATCTTTAAATATCAAAGAGATATATTTATGCTTGATTCTAGAGGTAATAGGAATCCATCGAAGCTGATTAAGTAAGAGGTGAATTGATCAGACCTAGTTTTTAGAAAAATCACTTACTTTGGCATGAGAAGTATTCATTAGAATGGAAAGGCACATAAAGAAAGGAGGCTAAACAAGAATAAATTACAATAGACCTGGTGAGAAATGATAAGGCCTGAATTCAGGTATTATTTGTATGAGTAAAGAAAAAGGTGAAATATGCAAGATATGTTGTGGAGGTAGAAATAGTAATAAGTAGTGACTGCTTAAGTATAGGTGGTGACTGAGAATAAAGAGTCCAGATGAAACTGTGGTTGGAAATTTGTGTGACTAGAAGGATGGTGGTTCTCTAAAGAGAATTAAAAACATTTAGATGTAAGATTTGGGAAGAAAGATACTGACTACAGTTTTGGCCACATTAAGCTTGAAACGAGTACAGAATGTCCAATATGAAATATCCAATAGGCAATTGTTGATAAGGATGAAAGTTTATGAAAGAGTATTTTTCTGAATAAGCAAATCTAGGAATCATTTACATAGAAATGATAATTGAACCCATGGGAACTGATGAGATCACTGTATAGAAGAGAAAAAAAAATGAGGACATTTAGAACATTGAGTTGCACTCATGTTCCTCCAAAGATGCATATATACATCCATGAAGAATAGTAGTGCCTCACTGGTCTAAGGTAGAAAATGAATTGAACCTCTCCTAAATTAATCAGTCTGAATTCAAATAGAAAAACCTCATAAACATTAAAGTATTATCTAATCAGTGGTACCCTTCATTTCTACAAGATAACCACATGATCAATTTTAATGTGAAAAAATTTAACAAAATGAATACTTTCCTAAATTAGCCTATAAATTATTAAATGCTTATTTTGATGCATCTAATTTCCCCTCCCTCCCAATCTCAATGAACTTACTAAAAAAGACATATAGAATATTCGCAAGTAGTGTGCTGGTGGGTCTTATAATTTGCCCATCAGCAAATAGAGTAATAGGAACTATCCTATATCTGTCAAGCCACATTTAGAATTGCCCCTTCAAAAAGTCAATCCTATATTATCATCCAATACATATAGGCATACACAGAGATAAAGATTTGTGTGATTTGGATGGAAGATTAATCTGAACTACTGAGAAGTCCAAATTATAATTCTTTTACATATTTGTGCATGCATGTGAATACATATATATGTATATATGAACATATATACATATACATACATGTTTATATCTATCTCTATATGCTAAAATGTAGATAATTCACATTGGAAAGTCATTAACATTACAGGGTATTGAGAAAAAAGCATTTTGCATAAGGCAGTATTTTAGTTGGAACTTTGAAATAAATTAGGGAAGCTATGTAAGACAGTGATGAGGAGGAGAGAATTGCATGCACGGGAGACAGACAGTAAAAATGCCTGGAATCTAAAGAGGAAGTGTTTTGTGCAAGAAATAGCCAGGAGGCCTATGTCACTGGATCAGAAGTACATGAATTATACTCAAATGTAGCAAGACTGGAAAGGTAAAAGGGAGGCAAATTCTGAAGAGCTTTTTAATGCTAAACCAGAAAATTTTATATTTAATGCTGGAGGTGATAGAGAGCTAGCTACTAGAGGGTATTTAATAAGAGAGTAATATGTTCAGGCATGTGGTTTTTATTAATGTATTTTGTTTTAAAATTATTTACATTTACATTATGATACCCCATTTCACAGTACATATACTGTATCAAAGAAAAATTACTAAATTAATAATACATTAACCTCTTGTGAAAGTACATGCAACATTGCTTATCCGTAGAACTCCTAGAAATCTATTTTTTTCTGTCTTCCACAAGCATTCCATTGAGAATAAAATTAAAAATACATTTATTTAAGGAAATATGCATAGTCAAGCAAAACAAATTCCTCAATTTGCATACACATATGTGTGCTTATATGTATGTATGCACATGGAATCATAAGTGGCCTTTGTATTGAATATAGTCCTTGAATTTTTGAAGTTCTTTCTTTTTATGCTCTTGTTACTATATAATTCGTTCTCTTAGTTCTGTATACTTCATTCTTCATTGGTTTGTAGAAATCCTCAAAATTGTTCCTTTTCTTAGTACTGATGTTTTACTATAAATTGTTCTTGTGGTTATGCTCACTTTACATTAGTTACTACAAATCTTTCTAAATCTATTTAAAATTATATATTTCTCCATTTTCATAGCACAATGGTACTCCATCACATTCATATATGATAACCTATTCATTCATTCCTAATTTTTGAATATAGCCTTAGTTTTTAGTTTATTGACATCCAAAAGAGCTGTGACAAACATTTTTGTACACAAAAGACCTTTCTCTTTTAAAAATCCTTGGTTATATGTCTAGCAGTGATATATCTGAATGAAATTGTTGTGAGAGAATTCAGCAGGTATCACATCCAAAGAGCATACCTGAGTGAAACGAGGCTGGCAAATGAAGGCATGCTTACAGAAGTAGGATCTTAGTACATGTTTTTCTGGAGTGTCTACACTGAATACTAATTTTTAGTGCATGGTTGTAGAATATTTGATATTTGATGGATCAGATGACAGAAAGTTACTGGTCTATATTAAGTAGGTGCTTGGTATGATCAGGCCTCTGCTTAAGGAAGATCATTTTACAGCTGAATTGAATGATAGTCTGGAGTGGGGAGTGACTTGAGGCAGGAAGACAAAAAAAAAAGCCACTGTAATAGTTCAAACATAAGGAGATAAAGCCCTTCATTGGAGTGGTAGTGGTATCAGAGGAGAGAATGGAACATATAAAACAAATGCTTTGAAGGTAGAATCTATAGGAATTGACAACATATTTCATACTTGAATGGGTGTGTGACAAAGAACGAAATGACAAAGATTACACCTAGTTTAAAAACATGGGTGACTACAAGGATGGTGGTACTTTCAAGGGTAAGTAATAGGGAAATTTGGAGAGGGGAAAGTTGGGGCGGAAAGATCATGAGTTCAGTTTGAGCAATGTTGAATTTAAGATGTCTACTCAGAAGAGAATGAATGACTCTGTTAAAGGCATCAGAGAGGTCAAGGATGAGGATTGAGGAATGTGATTTGGCAAATAAGAGATCGATGGAAACTTGTGAAAGCAATAGCTAGTGAAGGTATTTATTATTACACAAATTTTACAAATTAATTATCAAAAATTCACAGATGTCAAGCAAATTGTCAATGTCCCGTAATTAGTAGATTCTTATTTTCCCTATCATTTTCATCAAACCACTACTGATGTTTGTGAGTGTTCTGGCTCAGATGAATAAATGTAATGTTGCTGACCAAGTCTCTGAAAACTGCTCACTCCTTTTCAGCTGCAGTCTTACTAACAGTGTGTTTGTTTTGTTTTTTGTCCAAGTCAGCAAAAAAAAAACAACAAAAAAACCCAAATCCTGTTCATATACAAAGACTAATATGTTGACCTTGAGTGTTCTCATAGTCATCATGCTTTGGGACCACTGCTTTTTTGGAATGGGAATGTTTAGTTCAGAAAGGATATCTATTATCTGTCTAGCACTTGGTGCCTATTCATTGTTCTTACATTCTGTCAGTTTTTCCCCCTTATGATGATATATAGTCTATTAAATGCCAACGTTTGCTATGAGGGTATCTCCAGGAAGTTTTGTTGCATTTAATTAAATGGAGGATAGCTTCATAAGGAGAAGGTCATTAAATGAACAAGTCTTCAACAGTTAGTGACTCTTAGTGTTGCTGTTTCCAACTCCATTTCTCTCAAGGATTCCCTGCTATGTCTTATAATCTGTGCATTCTTTGGAGTTAAAGTCAGTCATCATTACAGCTCCTTTGGCAAATTGAAAATGAAGGTCTCTGGGTCTTCATAAATTTTTTCCTTGACCTAGACAGACTTCATCATAGTGGTATCATACACAATCATGATAATGGTGTGACAGTTTCCTGCAAGTGGCTATACAGTATTGCCATAAACATGTTACTAACTTCTTTTGGGAGGCATACAAGCTTATTGACAGGATTATATTTGTTTGTGAAACCTACACCAGCTTCATGGCACTCCCCTTCAGTGTGGACACTCCAAAAACACATACCTAGATCCTACTTCTGTCAGCTTGCCTTCATTTGCCAGCCTTGCTTCACTCAGGGCTGCTCTTTGGATGTGATACCTGCTGAATTCTCTCACAACAAGAGTCGCTCATCTTTCAGATCTATTAGATGTCTTGTTGGCACACGTGTAATCTACCAATAATGAATGGAATCATCTTTTCAAGAGTTTTTGTATATGTTTCTGTCTTTTGAGTATAAGGAGGGTTCCCTGACTACTGCAGTAAGAAGGCCAGGCTTAGGTGAAGCAGGAAATTCTAGGGCACCTTCTCCAGCCCCTTCCTCACACTAGGAGGAGAGCAATGTGGTCCTTAAAAATGCTGCTCCATTAGAAAAGCATGGAGAGATCTTCACATCCCCCTATTCCACCAGAGAAGTCTTCATGTGCTTGGGATAGATACCTCTCTAACTCACTGAAGGGTTTGAGGCATATTTAGCCCTTCTGCCAGGACAGTTTTCTGCAGTGTGGCCACTGCATATGCTACAGCTTCTTGGAGCCACAGGTGAAAGCTTTCTGGCAGGTAGACACCAAAGGTAAATGAGAAGCCCTGAAAAGGAATAGACAGCTTTTACACCAGAGGTTTGAAATCTCCCCCATGTACCCCTCTTTCCTATTTAGATGTTCACGTCTTTTCCCTATCCCTAATCTATAGTTGAGTAGTATATCTCTTTATTGAAAAAGACCGAGATCTTTAAATAAATGTTCCCTTTTCCTCCATTCTTTTCATCTCAAAACTCCTTGACCTCATTTCCCACTCCATTCTCCTATTCCTGTCTCTGATAAATTTTGGATCCTTCTCTTTACCAAGATCAAATACTCCTCCTATGCACTGAACATATCTTTCCTTTCTTCTCCAGCACATTTTATCCTCAATAATCTCTCCCCTCCCTTTAATCTTCAAACTCTCCTTCCTTAATCTGAGTGCCTTCCCTTTGAGATTACCACTGCATTACTCTGAATGCATCTTGTTAGTGCATAGTTGTTTGAATACTGTCTCCTCATTAAACTGTGAGCTCCTTGATCACAGAGACTGTTTTCTTTACATCTCTATGACTTAAAATAGTACCTGGCACAAGGTATGCATATAATAAATGCTAGATGAGTAATTATCAATTGCATCCTTTCCTACTACCTTCAAACATGCCTCTCTCCTAGTCTTAAAGTAAAAATTAAAAGAAAAACACTCTAGATTCTACCATTTCCTTAAACTATTATCCCATATATCTCCTCCCTTTCTAAGACAAGTTATCTTCAATTACTTTCTACATTTCTCCTCTCACTCACATCTGAGGCCTTTGCAATCTGCTTTTCAATCCAAGAACTCAAATTAATATGGTCTCTCCAAAATTATCATTGTTCTCTTAATTGCCAAATCTAACCGTCTTTTCTCAATCCTAATCCTTCTCAATTTATCTATTGCATTTATCACTGTTGAGTATCCTCTCTTCCTGGAAATTCTTTCATCTCTGGGTATTTATTTTACTACTCTTTTTTGATTTGCCACTTACCCTGTCTGAATTAACTTTTTTAGTCTTGATTTGCTGACTTACCATGCATATCATGTCCCCTAGATTATGGTATACTTGTAAATGTTAGCAATCAACAGGAAAAAAGTGCACAAGTACATCCATATGTATGTAAGTTTATTATAAATTTTATTGATGTAAAAATATAGTATATAACTTAAAATACATAATAGTTTTCATTGTAGATTCCATATCGTCAGTTGGTTCTCACAGAATGTTTTCACTGATTCTTGCTGAATTTGTGTACTCTTAGGTAACCCAATATTGCAATTTAGCACTGACTTCTACACAGCCTAGTATAACCAAACAGCATGCACGTATTAGCCTATATGACTAAAAGACTTACAATAAAATTAAATTCCACACTCTTACTCCCTTCCCATCCCAGCCTTTCAATGCATGGTGATACACTATTATACTTCATAAATTTACTGAGACCACAATAAACTGTACTGCAAAAAAGCTCTGCATTAGAGAGGATGCATAGAATGGGTAAGACACAAGTGTGGTCTTGTGACAAAGCTCAACTCCCTGACCCCTACCTCCTTCTAGTGCTACAAAGATCCAAACTCTATGCTACAGAAATTTATGCAGGCAGAGTTAGCAGCAACCTGGCAGCATTCTGTACATCTGACAACAACAGAGGAAGAGAGGGAGTTTGACTAGGCATTGTGTGTAGAGGACTCTATGATAATCCATTAAGCCTGAAGGAAAGAGTCCAGCATCTAGTCAGGGCCAATTTTCTCCCTCAAATGTCACCTGGAGCAGAGATTTAGGCTGATCAAACATGAATTTCCCCTTATGGGAAGAGGCTGAGACATTTGAGATCCAACTCCCAAAGAAATCTCCATCGGAGGGGAGAGAGTCAGAAAGTAAGCATTAGGGAAAAAAAGAAGGGGGGAGTGTGGGGACTAAAATTACCAAAGATATCAGGAAGAAGAATGCAAAAAGATGTTGAAAATAAACAGATAAACCTATTGGGAAGAAACTAAGAGCAGACAGAAATGTGGCCTCCAGCTCTAGCATATGAGTCCGAGCATTTATGAATGAATATTGCAAAGTAAAGGAAAATAACGTGACACCTGATGAAGTGGAAGATCATGCAAATTTTGAGAAGATCATAGCACCATAATATGGGCTTCCTGAATGCTTTATTAGAGAAATGAAAATTAGAAGTGTAGGATATATAACCTGCATCGTAGAAATCATTGACAAACTTAAATCTGTGGTGGCAAATTTGACCCAAGAAATAAAAGAGAGACAACTCACTTAGAATTAGAAAAGATGGAGTTAAAGTAATTAAAGAGACAGGACTATGTTAAAAAGAAAGAAGGAAAACATCATAATTGAAAAAAAATAGAAACAGAAGAAAATACAAACCACTCACAACTCTGTAAGTGTGAATCTATTAGACACTTGTTAAAGGAGGAAAAGTGACAAATAGATTTTTAAAATACAAAATTAATTGCTAACAATAAATGTATTAAAAAACAAAGACATACACAAAACAAAACTATGAGACTAAAAAATTAAACTTTTACTATGCACCAAGTGAATAAAAAAAGCAGTAGTTGCATTCGTGCTATACAAAAAAGTAAAAAAAAAAAATAAACAATGAAAAGGGATTAACAAGGAAATTACATTATACTGAAAGGCACCACAGACAACAAATCAATTACTCTGTTGAATTTATATGCTCCAAATGCCTTAGAGTATAATTTATAAGGAAAACATTAACTGAGCTACAAGAAAACAAGAACAGAAACTTTGAAAGAGGCACTACTCTGTTTTGGATAAATCTAACAATAGTGGCAAAAGGATATAAACAAATAATTCTTGAAAGAATTACAAAGTACTCACAACCATATAAAAGCAAACCTCAAATGACTAATAATAAGAGAAGTACAAATCAAAACAACTCTCATTGGCAGAGATGACAAAAGTGGTAATTGCCACTTCAAGAGAAATTATAAAATGATAGATACCCAAGTAGATTGTTGGCAGAGTTGTAAATTGATATAATTATTTTGGAACATAATTAGTAAATCTGGAAGAAAGTGACTAAAATGTCACTTTTTGACATAGAGATTCTGTGACTAGTATTGTACCAAAAAAGAGACCTTTAGTAAGAAGAAAGTCTATATACAAGAAAATATTTATTGAAGTACTTTTGGGGATAGAAAAATTTGAGAAAAAAGTAGATGCTCATTATTGGGGAATGGTTAGCCAAAGTGTGGTACATTAACATAATGGATATTATTGTGTTGTAAAAAATGATGAATATGACAAATACAGATAAAATAAGGAAAGATATATAAAATGTTGCAGAATGAAGTAGGTAGAGCCAAAGAAACAAAATAAGCAATGACTAAAACAATATAAAGAACAACCACAATCCAAATAACCCCAACTGACAACAGCAAAATTACAAGCATCAAGTGTGATTAAAAAAAAAGATATGAGACAAAACTTCCAAGAAATCTACTCTTCTGCTGCACAGGATCTGGTAGCCATCTAGTCACTCCAGTTGGCAGCTAGGACTGGCACATCAAGCTTTGGTACAAGGCACTGAAGTGTGCTGTGGCTACTAGAAGCCACCTTCCTTCGTTCCCTGCTCCCTCCAAATCTACCCAGAAAACTAAATACGCCTGGATTAAACTGGATAGTTTTGGGCTGACCACTTCCAAGATTTGTGCACTAAGTGTTCTAGATACCAGTGATGCAACCTATTTCCTGACACACATGCAGGATGATGAGAGTTTCCTATGCTTCTGCTCTGCAACTGTGCCACAGCTGGCTTATTCCCTCAGAACATGGGATAGGGTAGAGGTCACCCACCTACTCTTGCACATTTGACTGAGGCTCTAAGAATCACTCTGTTTTACCTGCCAGGCCACTATTATAGCCTACTGTGTGGCCCTTCAGCTATAATCTCCTCCCACACTCTGGCAATCTCTCTCCTGTTCCAGAGGTTCACAACTGGATGGATTGGAACAGCTGAGCTGTGGACTGACATGGACCACAGTAGTTTGATTAGCATTGAAACATAAATTGAAATTGATCAGAATGTCTTTAGTCAAGTTGATCCCTAGGATCTTGTCTTGAGAAGAAAGCAGTTTGATATCTGAGTCAGTAGCTTACCTAGAGCCCATAAATTAGTTGCTAACTCAAAATCAATAGTTTCCTTCTGTCTCTCTGACTTCCTAAAGCCAAAACTGCCTGCCACTTGAAAACAAAGCACCCATATAACCAGGAGCTACATGAATTTATTTCATGTTATCCTTACTACCACAACTCAATAACACACACACACACACACTCTCTCTCTGTGTCTGTCTCCTTGTGTGTCTTTCTCTGTGTGTATCTTTGTATCTGTCTCTCCATTTCTCTCTCTCCCTCTCTTCCACCCATGCAATATTCACTTTTAAAGGCTTATGTAACTGGAGCTAACCACTTCTAAGATTTTTGTATTAGACTTGCTAGATCCCAGTGATGCAATCTATTTCCTGCCACATATGCAAGATGATGAGTCTCCTATGCTTCTCCTCTCCACATGTGCCTCAGCTGGTTTATTCCCTCAATAACGTGCTCTCAGGATACGGGGTGGGGTAGAAGCCAATGTGCCTTTGTTTCATTGATCACCAATCACTTCCTACAAACCTTCAAAATTAGTTTTCTCTTTTCCTCATACAAGATGGTCAGTGTCCAGTACCCAAGTTTTTGAACTGGTTTCTGTATGCCCAAGATGCACTCCTATTTTATATCTTCTTACAGTCACACCCCTACTTTAAGACATAAAAACTTTCCCAACTCTTCTTGCTAACTACTGGACAGTATTTAGCTTAATTATATACAATTGTATTTATTAGCTTTATATATAATCCATATGTATTTTACATGTGCTTGTCTCACCCATTAGAATATAAGCTAATTGAGAGTTTGGATTGTTTCAGTCTTCATATTTGTGAGCCCATTGGCACATTATATGCACTTAATAAATATGTATTGATCTGTTTATTGATTTAATTGCCCATTCAACTAAAGTTCCAAATTCTGATTAACAGAACTTTAGCACAAATGTTGAATTACTTATTTTTTAAATATTTGTATGTGTTTTTAAAATTCCTGCATAAAAGGAATTTAATTTCTTTTTGGTCAACAATAAGTAACACCAGAATTCTTTTTTTCTTTCTTACTTGATATTTTGGTATCTTTATTGTCAAGAGAATATCAAAGATTGTTAGGAGAATTAACAGAATTAACATGCCCCAAAATGTTGACTGGAAGACTTGAGGTGGATTTGTAAGCAGGCATGGACAAAGTTATGTAGGAGGGGAAAACAAAACAAAACAAAACACTGATTGAAAACTATCTGTGTTACTGATAAAAGACACAGATTAATGAAGTCATTACTCCATTTGAGTATTAAAAGGTCCTAATTTTTTTTCTCCTAAAATCCCTCAATATTTATGGCCTACCATTTTTTCTTTTAAAACCACATTTTAATGAATAATTTGACAATTGCTATATTGGGAGAGGGAGAGAAAGAATCTTTCCCAATTTTTGTCCACATATCCAATCAAAAACAAACATAGCAGGAGAATTCAAATGCAAATAAATGCAGAAAATCTATAACAACTTAAAATTATTTTGTTTGATGGTTTACCCAAAGATCTGAAATATATGTAAGTGTACAGTAGATGCCAGACATCAATAGGGAACCTTCTATGATCTTTATGAATATTTGAAAGGCCTTCTGAATCCTTGGGTACATAGGCAATCAATTGTTATGAATTTTTATCTTTCACACACACCATGGGATCTACACGATAGGTATATATTGTTTGCAAGAATGACAAAAATTTTATCCAGGAGAAATGTGGGAATTGCAAAGAAAGATAAGTAATTGCATTTGAATTGAAAGCCAAGTGGCAGATTATCTAATTACTGCAAGTATGGCTAAATAGTTCAGCTCTGATGATTCTTAAATATGCAACAGTCCTCCCTCAAGTTTTGCTAAAATGGTTTATAAACCTCAGAAACAATTTTATGTATACCAAGAGAAATGAATAATAAAAAATCCATTTACATTGTGATAAAGGTGAAATATATAAAACCAAACTTAAAAAAAAGTAGGGTCTTGAAATAACATCCCTTCTTTTCACAAGTCTTTCTTGTTCAGAGAAAAATACTTTGGTTTTTCAATACCTTTATTTCTAATTTTCTTAGTTTACATTTGTAAAAGTCCTTTTCCTTGACCAATAATTTTCCAAGCTTTACCCAAGTTCCTGCACTGATGAAAAGGATAATTTGAGTCAGGAAAAAAGAGATTAGATCCTATGAAATTCTGGGAAACAGATTATGTAGGAAATAGCATTTGACAACATGATGTGAAGATTTGCATTGAAATTTTCATTAATTTAAGAAAAAATAGTTGTTGAAAACAGAAATACACATAAAATTTAAGCACTTTGCTTAAATAAATAATGTTAAAATGAAATTAAAATGTTCTGTGACATAATTTTTGGAAAAAAATTGGTTGCTTTGGTTATAGATCTAGCAATGATGTATCTAGTTTAATGAGCATGGACAACTTAATAACATTATGGGCATAATTTAAAATTGTTTTCTGGAATGGTGGGATTCATTCATAGGTCCATTGCAAGTGAATCCTTGTAATTGTTTTCCCATTACCGTTCCAATATTTGTTATTTTCTTTTTTCTTATCTTTGCCATTATATTGGTATGAGGTATAATCCAAGAATTGCTTTAATTTTCATTTCCCTACTTGTTAGGGATCTAGATACTTTTTTAATGACTGAAACTTTCCTCACTCATATTTTATATCGCCCATGCCAGAAATGCACTCTTTCCTTCCTTATCTCTGCCTCATAAAGTTCCTCTCTTGCTTTATGGCCCAGCTCAGACTTTCTTCTACAGCAAGCATTTCCTGATTTTTCCAATCATTAATGCCTTTCTGCCCATAGTACCTTGTATTTAACTATTTTGTGTATGTGACTGTGTATATACACATATATGTATATTTATGAATATATTGGATACTATATATGTATATATGTATGTATATATATATATATATGTATGTATGTATATATTTGGGGTTTTTGCCATTAGAATTTAAGCTCATTGCAGTATCAATTGTTTTCTTCTTTGTATTTGTATTTCCAGAACCTGGCAGAGACCTTGGGATATAGTAGGTGTTTAAAAAATACTTGTCGATTGACTTTCTGATCTGTCAGTAGTATACAATAACAAAATTGGAAATAGATCTAGTTAGCAATAAATAAATGTTTCATGTTTTTTTCAACAGTACTCACAACTTCAAGAGAACAAAGAGCAAACTGAGGACAAGAGAAATCATTAAAGAAATTCATCAGATTAGTTTAGTGGAATTTGAGAATGTACTAAAATATGAAGAGGCATAGATGAAACAAGAAAAAGAATGCCATGCTCCATTAACATAATGAAAAAGAGAACAATTACATAGAGGGTGTTGACTGAAATTCCAGTTACTCTGAAAAGATGGAAAACTGTGGGGCCCCACGAATAGTTGCTCAATGCTTCAAAATGGTTCATGAGTAACTTACAAGGCATTAGCCATTGTCTTCTGAGCCACAAGCCTCATCTCATTTTGTTTAATTTTTAGTGTTTACTACGTGCCAGGCATTCTCCTAGGTGCTTTACAATTATCATCTTATTTGATCTTCACAATTCCAGATCATTTTCTAAACGAGGAAGTGACCAAATACATGTGAAATGACTTATCCAGGGTCACACAGCTCATGAATGTCTATGGCTAGATTTGAACTCAGATCTTCCTGATTTCAAGACCAGCACTATACTCAATGCAACACCTTGCTGTCCCATATTCTACCAGAAAGGGCCATATATTTCAAACAAAACATCTTTGGAGTGTGACAGTACATGTAAAGCCCAGCAAGTAAGTGCTATCCAAAGAAATTCCACATCATTGAAACCTAAAGTTTAATATTTTAAACTCAGTTAAATTACTTAGGTGTAAAATGCTGTCCTTACCTATCACGCTAAGTTTGTATAGGCCAAGGGCTTAATAAACAAAGTTCTGTTTAAATACCATTTCTTTTTTTT
>CM053622.1:187609371-187630969 GCA_028646595.1 Phalanger gymnotis
AAGATCTTGCAGGTTCTTCTTAGTTAAGGCTTAAGGCATAGTTCTGTATATGTTCTCTACGTTCTAGGGTAACCTGGATTTGGCTTAGATCCACTCATCACTAGTTTCTCTTCAGAATGAAGATATTTTTGAGCACAGCCACACTGGAAGATGATCCAATAAATTATACAAAGATTGTACCTTATCTCAGTAGAAGGAGTATGCATAAAAAAGTAACTTAATGCACTTAGAATATTACAGCAATGCATTATTCTAGAAAATCTTGTACTCATTTCTTTTGCTTTGTGAAAAGGATATATTTATTTCTTATTTAGGACACAATTTTGGCTAATAAGGAAGCAAGAAAATATATTCCTATTTGCAATAAATTGCTAATTATTTTGATTATTTAACTCTCCCTGTTTAAGTAACTTAAATTCTGTGCTTGACTCTTAAAACCTTATAAGTGAACTTCTTAGCTTTTCTGTCAATACCTATTTTCTGTATTTTTCTTGCTCCCTTTTCAAATGAGATAATGTATATAAAGAAATTTATAAACTTTAAGACATTATATAGATGTCAGGTATAATAAATAAGATACGCCACTTAATTTATAAATATAAAACATGTCTATGCAGATAAATCATATAATTCTTTGTTAAATGAAGAACGATTTACTTCAATTTCGCACTATTTCATGTATAACAGAATTTCTGGCAGGGCTTGGATTGACTCCTTTGCAAGATCATAAGTTCTTAGAAGTTGCATTTCTTCTCAGCTCTGGAAGAGAAGATTCTGAAGAATGAAGATTTCTGCTACAGTAGGGGTTTTATGGAATTCTCCGAAGAAAGAATTGGGGCTCAAAAAGAGGAAGAGATAGCAGTATTTCCCCAAACCATGCACTATAGAAGGAAAAAATAAACAGCACCAGACTTGTCTGAAGAACAGTGATAGTTGAAAATGTTATTTTAAAATTAATTTCATTTATTTTGTTTAATATTTACCAATTACATGTACAAATTTTTGCCATTTTTTTAAAAAAAATTGAGTTTTAAATTTTCTTTTTCTCTCCTGCACCTACCTTCTCCTTGAGAAATCAAGCAATTTGATATTAATCATACATATAAAGTTATGCAAAATATATTTCCATATTAGCCTTATTGCAAAAGGAAACACACAAAATAAAATGATACAAATAAAGAAAGTAAATATAAGTGTGCTTTGATATGCATTCAGAGTTCATCAGTTTCCTAGAATTATATAGCAGTTTTCATTAGGAAACCTTTGGATTTGTCTTGGATCATTGTCTTCATCAGAATAGCTAATTCTTTCACAATTGATCATCCTATTATAATTGTTATTACTGTTTATAATGTTCTCCTGGTTATACTCATTTTATTTTTCATGAGTTCATATAAGTATTGCCAGGTTTTTTTTTTCCTGAAACTGTCCTGCTTATCATTTCTGATAGCACGATAGTATTTAATTCTAGTGTTACACAATCATATATCACAACATGTTCACCTATTCCCTAATTGATGGGCATCCCTTCAATTTCTAATTTTTTCCGCCACAAAAAAACAACCATAAAAATTGCTGTATAAATAAGTCCCTTTCCCTTTTCTTTCTTTCTTCTTTTCTTTGGGATGCAGACATAGTAGTGTAATTACTGAGTTAAAGAGTTTGCATGGTTTTGTAGACCTTTGGGCATAGTTTCAAATTGTACTCTAGAATGTTTTGACTCTTTCACAACTTGACCAATAGTGCATCAGTGTCTCAAATTTTCTACATTCCTTCAAATATTTGTCATTTTCTTTTTCTGTCATATTAGCCAATTTTATATGTGAGCTGGTATCTCAGAGTTGTTTTAATGGGCATTTCTCTAATCAGTAGGTATTTAGAGCATTTTTTTATCTGACTATGAATAGCTCGAGTTCTTCTTACGAAAAATGCCTGTTCATATCTTTTGACCAATCAGCAGCTGTGAAATGGCTTTTCTTTTTATAAATTTGACTCAGTTCCCTATATATTTGAGAATTGAGACCTTTATCGGTAAACTTGCTACAAAATATTTCCCAGTTTCTGGTTTTCTTTCTAATCTTGGCTGCATTGGTTTTATTTGAGCAAAAGTTTTTTTTTCCTCTTTTTATGTAATCAAAAATACTGATTTTAATTCCTGTGATTCTCTTTATCTCATGTTTGGTCATAAACTGTTCCATTATTCATAAATGGGACAAGTACACTTTTTCCACACTACTCTAATTTATTTATGATATCAAGCTTTAAGACAAAACCATTTACTTATTTTTCCTTATCTTGATATTTTGTGTAAGATGTTAGTCTATACCTAATTTTCACCAAATTGATTTCCAGTTTTCCCAAGAAGTTTTTGTCAAATGATGAGTTATTACCCCAGAATTTGGATTGTTAGATTTATGAAACATTAGATTGCTATGGTTACTTACTACTGTGTATATGATACATATACCTAATCTATTCTACTGATTCACCACTCTCTTTATTAGCTAGTACCAAATTGTTTTGATGATTACTGCTATAAAACATAGTTTGGACTGATAGAAGTTTTCATAAGTAATTTTACACATACACATATGTGTGTATATACATATATGCATACATATCCATATATACATATCCATACACACATTTCTCTATCTATATTTCTATCTCTGTCTATAGCTAGCTATCTTTCCTCTTATTTGTGTTTAATGATAGCCATCTCTAGGGATGGAGGGAGAGAAGGAAAATGGGAAAAATAAATTTAAAGGAATACCAAGTTGAAGTTGTATATAACAGATTTGCAGTTTCTTTTGCAATCATCATTTTTTTTATATTATGTTATGGAAATGCCTGTTTTATTCCATAAATTAAAATATTTTTTAAAAGAAAGAAATATAATTTTAAATCTGGAATTGCTAAGTCATATTCCTTAATATTTTTTTCACTGATTCCTTTGATATGCTTTGGCCTTTTGTTCTTCCAGATGAATTTTGTAACTTTTTTCTAGGTCTCTTAAATAATTCTTTGGTCATTAGATTTGTTTAGCACTGAATAAGTACATTAACTTAAGTAGAATTATCATTTTTACTATATTGTCTTCACTTATCCATGAGCAATTGGTATTTCTTAATTTGTTTTGATCTGACTTTATTTGTGGGAAAATTGTTTTTCAACTGTGCTCATATAATCTCTGGGATTGTTTTGGCAGGTAGAGTCCCAAATACCTTATCTTGTGTGCATGTCAGGATTTTTTGGTAGTATATAGAAATGATGCTGATTTATGTGTGTTTATTTTATATCCTACAACTTTTTTGAAGTTGTTAATTGTTTCAACTAGTTTTTTAGTTGATTCTCTAGGATTCTCTAAGTGTATATTAATATCATTTGAGAAGATTCATAGTGCTTTTTTCTTATTGCTTATTTTTCCCCTCAATTTCTTTTTCTTATTGCTATAGCTAGTGTTTCTAATACAATATAGTAGAGTATTGATAACAAACCTCCTTACTTCCCACCTGATCTTACTGGAAATGCTTTAAGTTTATCCCCATGACAGACAATGCTTGCTGATGCTTTATAAAGATAGTACTTATCATTTTAAAGAAGGCTTCAAACATTCCTACACATTCTAGTATTTTTAATACAAATGTGGGGTAAACTTTTTCAAAGTTTTTTACCCTGCACTTATTAATCCAATCACATGATTTCTGTTCTTATTTTATTGATATGGTCAATTCTGCCAATAGTTTTCCTAATATTGAACCAACCTTTCATTCCTGTTAAAGATCCCACTTGGTCATAGTGTATAATTTTTGTGATGTTTTGCTTCGGTCTCTTTGTTAGTATTTTATTTAAAAAAATTTTGCATCAATATGCATTAAGGAAATCAGTTTATTATTTTCTTTCTCTTTTTTGTTCACCCTGGTTTAGGTATCAAAATCATATGCATGTCATAAAAGGAACTTGGCAGGACACCTCCTTTACCTATTTTTCTAAATAGTTTATGTATTATTTGAGTTAATTGTTCCTTAAATGTTTGGTAGAAAATAAATTTTAAACCCATCTGGTCCCAATGACTTTTTTTTTAGGTAAATCATTGGTGGCTTGTTAAATTTATTTTTTATATTTGAACAGATTCATTTCTAAGTAATTATACATGTTATTTTTTTGTCCTAAAGGAATGGCCATATTTTAACTTTGTTCTGTATGGTATTTCTTGAAAATATTTAATTAATTTTTAAAAATGACTTGAAGGCATTATAGAATTATGTTTCTATTGGCCATAGCATATAAGTAATGTTAAGCTTTTCACATTAATGCTCTATATTATAATTATTGTAGAATTTGTCACTCATGCAAATAATTAATTTTTACTCTGAACAAGTTAATGAATTACAAGACTTTCTCAGAGTTATGCAATTAATGTACTTGTAATTGTTGGAATTTAGAAAGATAATATGGCATAGAGTGAAGCTATCCAATTTATTGATTCTTTATCTAAAAACAAATGTAGACTTTCAAATTACAGCTATTATACAAAGACTGAACTAATCTACCCAGAAAAGAAAGTAATGGAATAATAAGGAAAAGAGAATACAATAGGAGGAGAGATAACGAGAGACAAAGGCAGAGGACAAGTGAGAAGGAGAGAGAAAAAGAGTGAGGGAAAATGAGGAAGGTGTTAAAAAGATTAGGAAAAATAGAGAAATGAGAGAGGGGAGAGTTAGTGGGGGAGAGAGAGAGAGAGAGATAGAAACAAAGACAGACAGAGATGGACAGATAGAGAAACACACACACACACACACACACAGAGAGAGAGAGAGAGAGAGAGAGAGAGAGAGATGCACTTTGACAGTAACTCTGAAAAGAATGCAATTTCATATTTCTGTGAAAGTCAGTAACACACTATTAGGGTCTAAAGAACATGTTTCTTCAGAAGCACCAATGCAGAGAATTCCTTATAACCAATTCACAAAGCACTGGTGTTTGGGGAGCCACTATAGCTCCTCACACGCTCTCATCCACATCTTTCATAATGACCTGCTGCCTGGATTGTTCCCAGAACAACCTACAAAAGACTGCTATTCCAAACTATACAAGTTTCTAACCTTCGAGTTCAGCTTTGCAAAATCAATTACTTTCAGTCTGTAAATGTGTAATTTGATCAACAAATCCATTGTTTGATTTTTTTTCTTCGAAGATTGACATTCAGTGAATTTTGAGATGACTGAAAACCAGAATCTTCCATTTGGTAGTCCCATGTAGAACTGACATCACTGAAGGGTTATGATTTCTAACTTTATTTAGAGTTTACCATCTTTTAAAAATTGAATGTACTCATTTCTTTAGAGAGGATTGCTGAATTTAAAGATTTAGGTAATCATGTCATGAGATGGATAACCTATACTGGATGATCTTTTTGTTTAAATCTTTCTTATTTGATAATTTTAGAAAACTACAGTTAGATTCATCCTGTAAGTATTTTTTCATTCATTTGGAATTTACTTTATGTACCAACAAGTATTCCAGTTGTATGTTTATGTTCCTTTATCTAATCATAAGCTTTTATTATTTTATCTCTCCTTATGACCCCTAGGGCTTATGACTCCTAACCCTATTTATCATTCTCACCAAGTCTTTCAATCCTTTGGCACTAAATTCTTTGTCAGCTTATCACCTCAACACTGCCTGCACTCTCCTCCTTCCTTTGTCTCAACTCTTTGGTGGGGAATTATTTCAACTCTACTTCTTTTGTACAATTGGATAAGACCACTGTTTACTGTCTCTTAGGTGGAAGAGCACAAACATTTGTATGGTACCTACTGTGTGCCTGGCATTGTGCTAAGGATTTTTTACAAATATCTCATTTGATCCCCACAACAACCCTGTGAGACAAATACTGTTTTTATCTCTACTTAACAGCTGAGGAAGGAAAAAGATGTTAAGTGACTTGCTCAGGGTCACACAAGTAGTAAATGTTTAAAGCCAATTTGAACAAAATCATTAGTATTCCAGACTCAGTATATCACTAGCTGCTCTATTACAAGGGGTTAAAATTGAGTCACTACTATCAGTGGACTTTACTATTGATTTGGTACATAATTTCTGGATATTACTAGGTTGTAGGAGTTATATCACCAATACCTATTTGGCCATATTAATGATCACATTGAGAATTGCATTTGAAAAGAGAGCAAAGGTAATAACTCAAAGGAATATAGACTGTTAAGCCATGCCATATTTATTTCTGTGACACATAGTTCAGCTAGAAAATAAGCTGGGTCCAGGATTTTACTGTTTTTTTTTTTCTATCTGGCAAAATGATGTGAACAAAACTGCCTCTGAAGAACTAAAGATTAGTAGATTAGTATTAAGCAAAGGACAATGGAGAGGCATATGGTAAATGTGATTAGGCTGCAACATATAACCGAGGAGCTCTGAAGAAGAGCAAAAGTCACCATTAAGGATATATATGTATATATGTATATGTATATACATATATAAGATATATGAGTTTTGGTCTGCATCAGTGGAGGGAACTTTACTATTGATGAGAACATAGATCCATTACATTTTATTCTTTCTTATAAAATTCACAACGATAAACTCATACATTGATGGTGATTCAGAACTGCAGAAATAGCTAGACTCAAATAATATTGAATGCCTACTATAAGCACTTGTACTTTGGTAGGGTCTGAAGATTACACAAAGAATATCACTTGGATGGGGTTAGACTTGTGCTGCTTTATCCCAGAGAACAGAAGTAGAAACAATTACAATTTGCAAAAGAAAGGAAAACTTCTGTTCGGTATTAGGAAAAACCTCTTAATAACTAGAGTTATTTAAAAGTAGAATGTAATACCTTGAAAGTTATGTTTTCCCTCTTTTGGGTCATATTCAAGCAAAGGCTTGATGACTACTTATTTGGTATATTCTAGAGAGGATTGTTTAACTATAGTTTGGATTGTATAGCTAGTAAGACCACCTTCAATGAAAAGATTTTGCAATTGAATAGCTATTATTACTTATGACCAAAGTCTCCTATATTATTCTTATGAAAATGATGGAGAGATTAATCTGAATAATGGTATGATGTGATAATTCATAAATAATTAATTCCCCAACTTGGAAGAATAATCATTAATGATTTGATGTCTACTTGGAAGGAGGTGTTGAAGTAATACTATATTTTACTATGTGGTATTCAAAAATTTTCTCAATGGCTTAGGTAAATGCTTAGATGTCATCTTTATTAGATTTTCAAATAACTCCAATGTGGGATGGATAGTTAATTTACTGGGTGACAGAGTTAGGATTCAAAATTTCTTCAAAGAATTAAGCAATAAAACAAATAAAATTAAATGTAATAGGAATAATTATAAAGTCTTATATGTAGATATTACCTGAGCAATTTCAAAAACACAAGATGTAAGATGTATGCCATCATATTTTCTGAAAAAGAGGTTAGAAATTTAGAGATCAGAAAACACTGCATGCATCCACAAGGCAATATGAGAAACATAAACACTAATGAATAATCAACATTAGTGGCTAGGTTACCTAAGGGATAGGGTGTCAGGAAGATTTGAGTTCAAATCTGGCATCAGGCACTTTAGTAGATATTGGTGACCCATTTAACTTTTGTTCAGCCTTAATTTTCTTACCTGAAAATGGGGATAAAATTAACAGGAATACCACTGAGTTTGTGAAGATAAAATGAGCTAATACATGTCACTTTGCGAACTTTAAAGCATTATATAAAATTTACCTGGTTTTCTTTTTTATTAAGGTGAATTTTTTTGGAGGGGGGAAGGCAGGGCAATTGGGGTTAAGTGACTTACCCAAGGTCATACAGCTAGTAAGTGTGCCAAGTATCTGTCAATTTGAACTCAGGTCCTCCTGACTCCAGGGCCAGTGCTCTACTCACTGTGCCACCTAGTTGTCCCTTTAAGGCAGCTTTGAGATCCAAGGTTAGGAAGGGCATAACCATGATGTATTCTTTATTGGTTAGATAATACCTATGGAGTTGTGTTCATTTCTGATGACACATTTTTGGAAGGATATCAAGAAGTTGGGTATCAGCTAAGAAGAACAAAGTGGTGAAGTGATCATTTCGTATGAAGAGTAGTTGAAGGAAATAGGGATATTAACCCAAAGAATATAAGGTTTAGCCAAGACCTCATAACTCTTTTCATGCGTTGGAAGGGTTATTAGGTGAAAGAGGAATTATTCTGGTTCTGCTTGGCCCCAGAGTGTAGAACATGGAGTAATGGGTAGAAATTGCACATACAAAGTTTTAGGCTAGATGTAAAGGACAACCTGCTAATAAGTGGGTTTTTCGAAGGTGAAATATATTTCTAGTAAAGACTGGTTGACCATTTTTCGGGGAAATTGCCAATTGGATTTGGCTTGAATTAAAGTGACTATGATGAGAACCATGGAGGTCAAATTAAATTGAATGAGATGAGCACTATGGTGACTATTAGTGTGGTATAATACATATAGTGTTGGATTTGGCTAATGAGTTGGTGAGTTTTATTGAATTAAAAAAATATCCTTTTTAATAAAAGATAGCAGTCTGAGAGGGCTGGGGGAGGGACATACTGCTAAAGGTAAGAGACATGAAAGTAAAAAAAATCAAGAAAACAATTTAAACAAACATCAGAATGGTAGGCTATATATAGAGTACCTAATAGGGAGACATCTAGGGTATTTAAGTAGTTGAATGAAGCACAATAATTTTATTAGGAAGATTAATTTGTAATTGATGAATTAGATGAGTTAGACAGAGCTTGGGAGATGTATTTGGAGGCTATTAAAATACTCTAGGTAAGGCTATTGCCTAGGTTTCTATAACACTTATTCAGACGAAATATTTCTTCATGAGTTTTGTGATGGTAACTTGTGATGAAAATATGATGAAGACATTATATTTGTGCTACAGGGATTATTTCAGCCATAATTGCTTATGGCTTTGGAAAGAATATTACACAATCACACTTCTAATGTAGACCAAAAGTGCCTTTTAAGTCATTCCAAATGAGACAAGTGAAAATTGCAAATAGGAAACATTGCTTGTAGATACCATAGATATAGGTTCTTAAATATGTAAATGCACTAGGAGAGGATTCTATTTTATAGCTAATCTGACACCATAGCACTATCCAGAGAATTCAGATTTATCCTTTTTCCCCAGGTCAGAAATTCATGATTCACTAGAGATTTTAGTAGTGGCAATGGGCTCATAACATGTAATTTTGTTGAAAAAATTTTCCCATTCTCTTTCCCTCTGTAGCAAAAATATAACCTATTTAGGAGCACATGTCATATTCTTCATAGACTTAGAGGGAATAAAGAAAAAAAGATCTATTAAGTTAATTAGTCTATCTATACACAGGTGCATTATTTCCTTTGTCCAGTGTATATTTGATTCATTAGAGTCAATTATTTTAGTCAATTGGGGTTCTATTTCTTCTCCGAGATGCAATACCAAAAATATGCTTATGTATCATTTAGAAATGCATGAAACTTTGTGTATCTAACTATCAATTCATATTGGAAGCAATTCAGGGCACAAGTGAGTGTTGGTGTAATGTGAGATGCAGCAGAAATAATGTATCAGTCAGTTCTATGTATAACTCATAGAAAACTCAATTTCTTCCCGTGGAGTGAACCATGCACAAATATGATCTAAAGAAGATACATACACTTATGCTCTTGTCTTCAAAAAATCCAAACTTATCATTGCTCCATTTGCTAATTACTTGTTTGTTTTTAATAACATAGCATTTTAACAAGTCTTTTATTGTAGCAGTCCCTTCCAACAAGGGGATAGCCATTTTTTGACTGGCACTTTCCATTATGTACCATATTAAGAAATGATGGAACTGGTGATGAATGAAGACATAGACTAACATAAATATGTATATAGAAAGTCTTGAAAGTTCACAAATACTTTAGATAGGTTAGAAGAAGGAGGCAGCATGATGTCTGAATATGTATACATAATTATGTGACTTTGTGACTGCTTACATTGAATTTCAAGCTGTCCGGATCTGCTTAGTAGAAGTAATTCTTTTGGTTGGAGTGATTTCCCTTTCTCTCACTTGGGTCTTAGTGGCAAAATGAGAAAAAGACATGAAAGTCTGATACTAAACAGCCCATTAAGGCATTACCTAGCAAGTAACTAGAAGTTCAAGAAAGAAAAGCTAACGAATGGTAATCAAGTGTGACAAAATGATTTAGCCTTCTTATGTGACTATCATATTGGGAGGACACTGTGGATATGTAGAAAATGAGAGATGTGAAAAATTAGTTGGAAAGTGCACTCCATTATAAGTGACTACAGCTTACTCAATTTGGGTCAGGTTTTAATATTTTATTATTTAATTCTGATTTTCTTTAATATGTTTTATGTGTGAGTGTTTAGTCCAGGAGTGGGGCCCTCTAGGTCCTCAAGTTTGACCCTCCGACTTAATCTAAACATACGTGTGTGTTTGTGTGTGTATACACACAGATACATCTCTCTCCGTGTCTCTGTCTCTCTGTCTCAGTTTCTGTCTGTCTATCTCTCTCAATATATGTGTGTGGGTATGTGGGCGTGTGGGTGCATTTATGTCTGGGCAGCTAGTGGTGCAGTGAATAGAACACTGTACCTAGAGTCAGGAAGATCTTAGCTTAAATCCTACTTGAGATGCTTGTTATCTGTGTGAGCCTGGATAAGTCACTTAACCCCTATTTGTTTCAATTTCTCATCAATAAAATGGGAATATATTGGAGAAGAAAAAATCATTCTAGTATTTTTGCCAAGAAAACTCAATGAACAAAAAGTCTATGTGATCGTATAGAGTTGGCCACAACTGGACAATGACAACTGCATAATAAATCAACATGTAACTTCCAAAGCTCTCTTGCTTCTTGTCTATATTTCCTTTTTTCTGTGTGCACTTAAAATGTTTCAGGCGTCCATTTTTTTGTTTGCTTTGCAAACCAATTCCTAGCCCCACTTGCTCCATTGCTTCACCCTCTTAAAAAGTTGAAAAACAAAAGCAAAAAAACCCAACAATTTTGAAACAAATATGATTTGTCATGCAAAAAAAAATCTCCATTGGCCATATCTAAAAATTCACATCTTATTTTACACCCCAAGAATATCACCTCTTTATCAGGAAGTTGGGTAACATACTGTTTGTGTCCTCTATAATCAAGATTGGTTTCTACATTGATTAGAATTCTTAGATACTTCAAAAAAATTGCAATATTGTTGCTATGTGTGCGTCTCTGTTCTTGTCCTTTCACAGTGCTTTACTTAATACAAATCTTTCATGGATTCTCTAAAATCATCACTTTCATCATTTTTTGTGGTGAATAATTAGTATTACTTTACAATAAAATACCATAATTTTCAGCCATTCTTCAACCAGTGGACAACTCTTAGTTTGCAGTTCTTTGCTATAACAAAAGGGGATGCAGTAGTTAGATTTATGTGTATATGTAGGTATATATATATATATGCATATATATGTATATATATGTATACCTACATATATGGATATATAGGTGTATATAAGTATACATAATTGCTGCTTTTTCCTCATTCTTTGATCTTTTTGTAATATAGGTCTTGTAGTGGTATTGATAGAACAAAAGGAATGTACATTTTAGCAACTTTAGCTCACACTTCCAAATTGTTTTCCAGAATAGCTGGACAAATCCAACCCCTTTTCAATAATTCATTTGTGTGTAGTTTTTCAAAAGCCTCACCAGCATTTTTCATTTTCCTTTTTCTCCCAACTTAGTGTTGTTCAGTCATATCAGTCATGTCTGACTCTCCATGACCCTATTTGGGGTTTTCTTGGAAAAGATACTGGAGTGATTTGCAATTTCCTTCCTCTAGCTTATTTTTACAGAGGAGGATCTGAGGTAAGTGGAGTTAAGTGACTTGCCCAGAGTCACACAGCTGAAGTATATCAGGCCATAGTTGAATTCAAGAAAATGAGTCTTCCTAACTTCAAATCTGACTCATAATTTCAGTGTGATTCTTGAATCCTCACTCTTATCGACTCCATATGATGAATGATTAAAGTAATTTTTAAGGACTTACTACATGAAAAAACTGTATTAAGCCCTGAAAATGCAAAGAGGAAAACAATGGGGTAGCTAACATATACAGAAGATTTCACCTGCAAATCAGATGGAAATGTCTTAAGGTCCTTAGCATTTAGTAGTAAAGCATATTATAATGTTTCTTCTTAAATATCACTTCCTCAAATAAAATGATAAAAGTTGTGATGTTTAATCATTTGACAATACTAAGGATTTATGTGGCAAGAAGTTTCTTTTGTTGTTGTTGTTTTTTTCAAATGATGCAGCTTTAACACCTGTAGGAACAGTTAGCAATATCTTCACTGGGTTTGGCTACAGGTATTTGTTTTAGAGTATTGTTATGCCAAAAGTTCTTGGTTCAGAGTCCTAGGCTACCTCCTTCAGAGACAGAGGGATGATGTCATGAAGATGGAGGTGGTAGTACTGATTTGACTAGTCCTGTACATGGTGCCTTCTCTATCATCCTCAAGGTACTTTCCTTATTCAGTTAAGCTGGCTTGCCTGACTGATATGTGGCAGATAATTAGCAGTTGGTGAAAATGGCTGGTCTTTTCTCCACAGGAGTTGGTTTCCCAAATGATGCCTGCAAGGACCGGACAAGAAGTAGGACTGGTGGTCTTGAAGGTGGGTATGGTCAAATTGTTGCCAAGTCTTGACATTTCTGACTGCAAAAGGTCTCTCCTTTTCTCCATTTCTACAGCTACCCAACCAGTGCAGACTCATCACTTCATGCTGGGACTATTAAAATAGACTTCTCTTTGGTTTTCATGTTTCAAGTCTCTCTTTATTCTAATCCATCCTTTACTCATCTACCAATTTTTTTTTCCCAAAGCAACATTTTGATTATATTACCCTCCTCCCCATTAAATAAATGCCAGTGGTTTCTTGGATTTTAAAATTATTTAAATACAGTCTCTTCCTATCATTTCAGTCTTCATATACTTTCCAGTTTTTTTTTTCAGGAGATTTTATTGAATAGCAAGTCTTTACCCTTAGATGGTAGTTTTTTGGGTCTTTATCAAGCAAAGTGTTACTGTACCCATTTACTTGCATATATTGTGCACATAATCTGCCCATATTAAAATTTCTGTATTTTTAGCCAATGACAAATAATATAATTTAGAACTAGGTTTTTTAATAATAACTTATTTTATTCTAATTACATGTAAAACAATGTTAATATTTGTTTGTTTGTTTTGAGTTCTAAATTCTCTTTCTCCCTCCACCCTGTGAGACAGCAGGCAAGTTGATATTGATTATACACGTGCAATCATGCAAAACATATTTCCATATTAGCCAAGTTGTTAGAAAAAAATGAATCAAAGTAACTCCACAAAAAACAAAGAAATTGAAAAATAATATGTTTTGATCTTCATTCAGACTCCACCAGTACTTTCTCTGGAGGTAGATGCCATTTTTCATCATGAGCTCTTTGAAATTGTCTTGTATTATTGTGTGACTGTGAATAGTTAAGTTATTCACAGCTAATCATTGTACAATGTTACTTTTACTATGTACAATATTCTCCTGCTTCTGCTTTCTTCATTTTGCATTAGTTCATGTAAATCTTTCCAGGTTTTTCTGAAAACATCCTGTTCATCATTTCTTATAACACAATAGTATTCTATTACAAACAGATCACTTGGCAGGATAAAGTACGAGGCACTGAGGTCCTTTCTTGAACTAAACTGCCAAGCATTCAAACTCTGCTTCAGAAAGTGCAACTTCAGTGGGCTGACCATGTTGTTTAAGTGCCAAATATACACTTGCCAAAATGATTTTTATGGAGAACTCACCCAGGGCAAGTGTTCTCAGGGTGGTCAGAGAAAAGTGATACAAAGACACTCTAAAGGTCTCTCTTAAGAACTTTGGAATTGATTGTGTAGCATGGAAAACACCGGCACAAGAATGGTATGACCTCATCAGAGAAGGAGTGCTCTTTGAGCAAAGCAGAATTGAAGTAGCTCAAAAGAAATGCAAGATGCACAAATTTAGAGAATCCACCACAAATGTTCACATGGACTATTTGTGACTGACCTATGGTAGAGCATTCTAAGCTTGTATTGGTCTGATCAGCCATGGTCAGACACATTTCTAATTTGACTGTAACATAGCAATGTTATTTTGCTCCTCTTCAGGAACAAAGTACAACCACCAACCAACAAACCATACAACGACTTATTCAGTAATCCCTATTTGATGGCCATCTCCACAATCTTCAATTCTTTGACATCACAAAAGCAGTTGCTATCAATATTTTTGTACAAATGTGTTGTTCATACCACCAGCCCTCCTTTTTAAACCTCTTTAGGATACAGAACTAGTAGTGGTATTACGGGGTCAAAGAGTATGCACAGTTTTATAGCCCTTTGGGCATAGTTTCAAATTTCTCTACAGAATGATTAGATCAGTTCACAATTCCACCAACAGTATATTAGCTAATCTGACAGGTGTGTGGTAATGTCTTATAGTTGTTTTAATTTTCATTTATTTAATCAATAATGATTTGGAAAAAAAATTTGCATGACTATAGATAGCTTTATTTCATGTGAAAACTCCCTGTTCAAATCCTTTGACCATTTATCAATTCAGAAATGACATGTATTCTAATAAACTTGACACAGTTCTCTGTATATATGAGAAATGAATCCTTTATCAGAGATATTTATAGCAAAAAAATTATCCAGTTTTCTGCTTTCCTTCTATATTGCTTTTGTTTGTGCAAAAGAATAATGTAAACAAGTGATCCATTTCACATGCTGTAATGGTATCACCTGCTTGGCCATAAATTCTTCCCTTATCCATAGATCTGAAACATAAACTAACCCTGGCTGCCCTAATTTGCTTATAGCATCACCCTTTACATTTTAATCATGTTCCCATAATGACCTTATCCTGGCATATGGTGTGAGATACTGATCTATATTTAGTTTTTGCCAAACTGCTTTTCTGGTTTCTAAGCAGTTTTTCTCAAATAGTGACTTGGTGTTCCAAAAGCTTGAATCTTTGGGTTTATCAAATCCAAGATTATTATGGTCATATTACTACTGTGTGTTATAACATCAATGTTGCTAGCAGGTGCTATGGACATGACAATACAACAAGACCAACAACAAGAGCACACAAGAGGGCTGCTAGCACTGGGTCTTTGATCTACTTTTCTAAGGAAAGCAACTTTAAGGGGTTAACAATCTCACTTTAGTTAAACATATATACATATATATATATATGTATATATATATATGTATATATATATGTTTATATTATTTCACTTAGTTCAGGAGAAAAAATCAGCACCCTGAACTTCAGAGCAAATACAAACAGAAACTATATAAACAGAGCAAAATAACACAAGTCAGCAGAGAGGCTTCTATCTGGCCATAGCAATACATACAGAGTTATCAGAGAGAGAAGCACAAACATATGGGTTTTCAAAGCCAAGGGTATCCTTAAGGGCTACCCAGAGTCTCATCTGGACAAGTCACTTGGACTCTTTTCCCATGACTAAATGCTAACCTAAGAGTATACATGCACTTCTTCAGGGTCAGAGTGCATCACAACCATTTGACTCAAGCCCATGGTACCTAAGCCTTCCCATGACTTAAAGAGGTCATAAAAGATTCCTGATTCAATCAAAGACTCTTGATTGAAACAAAAGCAAGACTCAAAGGCCCTTGATTGCCTTAGTGCTTAAAAGCATTCCAAAACAAAAGACACCAAAAAGTCCCACTTTACTTGCCATTTCATGTATTGTATACCTAATCTATCCCACTAATAAACCAATCTATTTCTTAGCCAGTACAATTTTGTTTTGATCAGTACCACTTTATAATATTTTTTGAAATCTGGTAAAACTAGGCTGCCTTCATTCACCTTCCCACCCCCACTCCCATCAATTCCGCTGATGTTCCTGACTTTTTGTTCTTCTGGATAAATTTTGTTGTTATTTTTCACTTTATAAAATAATTTTGGTAGTTTGGTATGGCAGTGAATAATTAAATTAATTTATTTAGAATTGTCATTTTTTTATATTGGTGCCACATATCCATGCACAATTAATTTGTTCAAATTGTTTAGAACTGACTTTATTTGTGTGAAAAGTATTTTGTAATTATGTTTATATAGTTCTTGGGTTTGTCTACATAGGTAAATTCCAAGTATTTTATGTTGTCTACCACTATTTTAAGTGGAATTTCTCTTTCTGTTTCTTCCTGCTGGACTTTCTTGGTAATCTGTCTATCTTTGTATATATCTATTAATCTATCTATCCATCTATCTGCACATACACATACATACACATGCACGTAAAAATACATATACACATGCATATGTGTGTACACATATATGTATAATATATATATATATTATATGTATATATACATATATACATATATATATATAGCCAATTCCAATTCCTTCAATTTATTTTTCTTCTTTTTTTTCCCATGGTTAACATTTCTAGTACAATACTGAATAATAGTGGTGATAATGGGTGTTCTTTCTTCACCCCTAATCTTATTTTGGAGGCTTCTAGCTTATCCCCATTACACATAATGCTTGCTGATTGTTTTAAACAAATAGTAGTTATCATTTAGTGGAAAAATCCATTTATTCCTATGCTTTTTAGTGTTTTCAATAGGGGATGGGTGTTATATTTTGTTAAAAGCTTTTTTACTTCATCTATTGAGATAATCACAAGATTTCTGTTGGTTTTGTTAGAGATATGATCAATTAGGCTGATTTTCTAAATGTTGAACCAGTCCTGCATTTCTGCTATAGATCTCACTTGGTCATATTGTATCAAATTTTATGAAGGTACCCTGCATAACTCTGAGTTTTAGGTATATTCCCTTCTGTTCCCATTAAGTAGCTACCACTTTTCCACCATCTTTAACTGTTTCTAAAATTCCATTGGCTTATAACTTCTTTATTCTTTATATTTTTGCTAAATTTTCCTTTCTAAATGGATAGATTTAATCCCCTGTGACTTACAAAGAGTTCAAAAACATAGTTTCTGAATAATTAATCATTTTATTAATAATGCTAGTCATAATTAATAAAAGGAGTCAGTGACACTCTTGAATGCCATAGAACCTACTCAACATTAATATGTCCTTGAAAGAGTAGGTATTCTTGAGGGTGATAATTGACTCTGATTAGTTAACAATTAATGAGAATGACTATTATGATAAGACTTGTATATATCATAATGAGGGGCTAAGGGACATAACACATCACTCAGTCTTGGTCAAATGGGTTAATCTATACCAATATCACCTGACTTAGTGTAACCTAGACAAAAGGATCTATCTACCACTCTGGCCAATCCTGCCAGAGTGGAACACAATAGCTTGGAATTAGCCTTAGATTAAATTCTTTGTAAGGTTCTTTAGTTGGGTGGGGCATCAACTCCCACCCAGGATCAAAAAGGCATATATGCCAGGGATTTGAGCAATCTCATCTATCAACCAAATCCTTCAGACACTGGATTGGTCTAGTAGATAATGAAGATCTAGGAAGGGAAAAATCCTGGGTCTCCTCAATAATAAAATTATTTATTTAATAATCATTTCTTTCACCTTTATTATTTCAGTTCTATTCTTTTCCCCTTTCAATTTGATTAACTTCCCTTGAAGTAGTTTGTTGCACTCAAAAATACATATACTATAAACTATTTTGTACATTATAGAAATATTTATCTGTCTCTGTTTCATGCTGACTGCTGCCCAGGCTATATGGATCCTGTGCCTTCCATCTATTCTGGCTCATCTTTGTTGAGAGGCTCTGCAGGTTTTTAGTGTTCTTCCTGGGCAGCCTAGTACTTAAAGAAGGAACTGGTAGCTGTTTTTTCTTCATACTAGTTTTGTTCATTTTTGAAGCCTTAATTAAGTATTTTAAAGACATCTAGACCCTTCTAGGCCTGAAGATAATGCCGTATTATTCAAAAGTCCCAAGTAGCTCTTCCAATCACATCTCACTTAATACATAATCAAGATGTGTGAGATATGTGTCCTCATCATATCAGCTAGGATGATTTAAAATAATATACTTTAGAATAGAAATGATTGAGCTCATCTCTTAAAGTGGTAATATTTTAATTGGTTAAACTACAATTATTTTCTAATGATTGTATTGGTAAACAAAATGGCCTCTTAGCACTCAGTTCAACCAAGTGCCCTTGAAGATTTCAGCCTTTGTTTCCTTGATTAGATTCGGGGGAGTCCTTGATGACCTACTTGCCTCAGGGGAGGGCCTAGTTTACACATGAGTTTGAGTGACATGTTTGGGACATCAGAGGCTTTTAGACCACATGGGTTTCAGTCACCTCTTTGTGACAATTCTAGGTCACGTGGGTGAGTCACATGTGTGACTCACTCTTGACCCTGAAAAAGATATAAAAGCAGGGGTTGGCTTTCTCTTTTTCAGAGCTCTTACCCACAGCAGTGGTGCCACTCATGACTCTGGGCCAGCCCTTGTTATGAGCTCCCAGGCTGAATCTAGATATTGGTAACTATGAATTGTATTGGGTCTGTCTGTCGATGTTTGTAATTTGTTTGTATTTGTTCCAAAGTTCAGGGTGCTGGCTTTTTACCCTGAACTAAGTGAATGGTATTTGTATGCTGAATTAAATTAAAGTGAACTAAGTGAATGGTATTTGTATGCTGAATTAAAGTAAACTTAATGTTGCTTTCCTTAGTAAAGCAGATCAAAAGAACCTGGGCTTTTGAAGCTTGCTGGTAGTGTTCTTGTTGTTGGGCTTGTGTTGGTTTTTCATTCCCATGACAGCTGCTAGCCAGGTTGTCGAAACAATGATACAAACTAATCTTTATTACTGCAAAAATTGTATACATTAGAACCTGCTTATATCTTAATTTCTTTACTATATTAATTTGGATGTACAAGAACTCAAATCATGTCACCAGATTATAACAGGCATAGAAACATGCCTTTATTGACATGAATCTTCTAGAAATGATTAGACGTTCTTTTTCTAAGAGAAGCAGTTGTAATTCAAAGCTAGATTTCAAAGTTATGAATTTGCTTGGACCTACTTATTGTCATTTGATTACTTTTGAATACAAATCATAC
The DNA here is from genome assembly GCA_028646595.1 of Phalanger gymnotis. Lineage (NCBI taxonomy): Eukaryota > Metazoa > Chordata > Mammalia > Diprotodontia > Phalangeridae > Phalanger > Phalanger gymnotis. The sequence continues at coordinate 187,628,566 of CM053622.1, forward strand.
ATGATTCAAACTAAAGCTATTTCTCCTTTTTAAAAAAAATTATTTTGGACTAAGAGCCAGGATACAAATAGAGAATAGAGAAAAGGAAAAAAAATATCATAAACCTAAATATTGAACCTTAAATACAAAGTAAGAAAGAAAAACAAAGCATGTCGTGTGCATAGTGGAATGTAAGAGAGGATTCAAAATATATAACAATAGATTTTCATTTCAAGAAAGCCTGTATGATAAATACTACATGTTGGGTTGAGAATTGTCCATCTCTTCTTTGCTTCCTTGTTAGTTTTCTTGTGTTCTCTGCTGTGTACTTTTTTTACTTTGTTCGTTTTTCCTTCCCTCCCCCCCAAGGCTAAAATAAAGTTTAGATATGTTTCTCTATATCTATATCTATATCTATATCTATATCTATATCTATATCTATATCTATATCTATATCTATATCTATATCTATATCTATATCTATATCTATATCTATATCTATATCTACATCTACATCTACATCTATATCCATATCTATATCTTTATATCTATCTATATATATATATATACATATATATATACATATGTAGACATATACTTTCCCAAATATACTGTACTCCTGATCTTCATTTTTATATTTGTGCTTCTTTCCTGCTTCCAATCCCTCCTTATTCTTCTACTTTACTTCTACTGATGACCCTTACCTCCTATTACTTGCCCCCTCCAAGGATCCATCCCCTATCTTCCCATTCCCATGAATCTAAACATCCTTCTATACCCCCTTTGGCCTATTTCCTCATTTTCTCTTTTAAAAATCTCTCCCTTGTCCCATCCCCCTGCAATATACCCCTACCATTTTATTTCTTCTAAATTTAGAAGACTTTTATACTCTTCTAAATATATGTGTATTTTTCACTCTTAAACCCATTCCTGATGAAAGTAGGTTACCAGAACTACCAGCCCTTCTCCCCATCTAATTCCTCTGTGTCCTTTCTTCCTCTTGCACCTCATTTGTATAAAATAGTTACACTTTCTAGCTGTTTCTAAATGGTTTTACTTTTTAAATTCATATCATAGTCAAGTTTATCCCCTTCTTTCTTATGAGCTCACCAATTATTAACAAGAATCTTAGATATACATTTTACATTTTATGTTATATAAAAAGTAAACAGGCCGTCCTTATTAATCCCTTACAGTCAGTCTTTGGTATGTACCTTATGTTTCTCTTCGTTCTTATATGTCAAATCTTCTATTAAGTTCCAGATTCTTTTTAACAAAGTCTTGAAAGTCTGAGAATTTATCAAATGTCCATTTGTTTTTCATTCAAGATAATACCTAAATTTGCAGGGTATGATATTTTTGTCCAGAGCCTCAGGTCTTTTGCTCTTTCATATACTGTATTCAAAGACCTGTGGTCTTTCAAGTCTCTGCTGCTAGGTCTTATGTAATTGTAATTGTGATGCCATCATATTTAAATTGTTTTAATCTTTATGCTTTTAATATTTTGTCCTTGAGCTGGGGGTTTTGGAATTTGACTATGGTATTCCTATGAGTTTTCCTCATAGGATCTTTTTTTAAGTGGTGTTCTTTCGATTTTTTTCTGTTTCTACTTCCCTGCCTTGTTCTAATGCTTCAAGACAATTTTCTTGAATTATTTCTTGTGTTATTGTATCAAGATTCTTTTTTGGATTATAACTTTTATTTAGTCTGATTATTTTCATATTTTCTCTTCCTGATCTATTCTCCAAATCTGTTGTTTTTCTTATAAGGTGTTTCACTTTCTCTTCTATTTTTTCATTTATTCATGTTATATTTGATTATTTCTTGATCTCTTGTAATTTCACTGGCTTCATTTTGCCTAATTCTAGTTTTCAAGGTGTCATTTTCCTCCTTAAGATTCTGGATCTCCTTTGCTAATTGGTTGACTTTCCTTTCTCGTTTTTCTTGGATTATCTTTATTCATTCATTTTTAGTTTTTCCTCCATCTCTGTCATTTGATTTTTAAATTCTTTTTAAAGATCTTCTATAAACTCCTTTTGGGCAGGGGGCAATTTGACGTTACTCTTTGGGGGTTTCTTTATTTCAGTATCCTCCTCTGAAGAAGAACCTCAGTCATCTGTATTCCCATCATATGTTTCAATGGTTGGATTATTTCTCCTTTGCCTTTGCATTTTTTTGTGGTAATAACTTAATTTTTGTAATCACCTCTAGTCCTGGGGTATGGGAAATGGTGCTTTTGCCCCAGATCTTCAGTTCTCCCCTCTAGCCTGGAACCAAAGTCAAACCTCCAACCTCCTGTAAGTGCCCACAGCCTTGCGCTTTCTGCCCCATGGCTTCTGCACTCACCTGGCCTGTTCTGGTTCCTTCTCACCCTCTCAGCTCTTTGCAGCACAGCTGGGTCTGGCGTTCCTCATCAGCAGAGGTT
>CM053622.1:187631469-187651387 GCA_028646595.1 Phalanger gymnotis
TGGGCTTTCTGGGCCTGGAGTCTTTTTGTCAAGATGTTGGAATGGGGAGGCTGGTTCAAGTTTTTGCTGCGGTGGGGCCTAAATAAATTTCTTGTTGTTTTCTCCTTAGAGAATCTCTCATACCTTGCGATTTCGGACCATTCAAACATATACATGATTATATTTGAGATCATAAATTCGGCCTTCCTACTACACCCACTTGATGTGGTATTCCCCTGAGGCGATAAGCCTTCTGTTATCACTTGGCCCAAATCTCTGTTACCTTTAACTTAGCCTGCCCTCCATTGTCTTGTTATCTCCACATAGCCTTCAACTACTCCTCACCTCTGATCCCATCAAAATCCCATTTTCTTGCTTCCTGGTGTCTGACATCTTGTTACCTCAGCTATTAGCCACACACATCAAGACCCTCCCTAAACCCCTTCTCCCATCATGCCAGAACTATGCCTACATCCCTCCCATAATCTTTGTGTATATAAGATCCTTCTTGCCTCCATGAAGGTGCTCAGATTAAATATAGCTCAGACTCAGTCCGCATGAGATTGTTCTGGCCATTTGTCAATACAAGCATCACAAATGCTAACATTCTTTAAGAGTCTACCCAATATGGTATATCTTTAATAAACTCTGTTTTTTTTTCTTTGACTGAAAGATGGCTTAAGTCAAATTCATTTGGGTGGGACCTGGCATGTTGGTATTTTGGGGTCCCAAGCACCCCTAAAACCTCCACACTAAGATAAAATCAAATTATCCATGAGGTGGTGGTGGGAGTGGGTAGAGGAAGCATCAGGTATCTATCATCTCATTCATCCTGAATGCTACTTGAATAACAATAATATTTAGCCATTTCCCACCCTTAATCCCATTCTCTAGGCTACTGGCCTCTCCCATCAAGATCCTCCCTAGATTTGACTTCTAGTCACCTCAGGCTACTGACCACTCCTACTAAGATCCTCCCTAGACACCCCCCCACCTCCAGACACCCTAGACTACTCTAGGAGGTCACCCCTGAATTGATCTTTCAGTCTTTTTTGTATATAAGATCCATCTTGTTTCCATGAAAGTGTTCTGATTCTATCTGGCCTACATACATTAAATGTTACAAAGACTCAGATTCCTCAAGAGGCTACCCAATAAGGTGGATCTTAAATGAACTTCATTTTTCTTTGGCTGAAAGAAGGCTTCGGTCAAACTATTTTGGGCAGGACCCACATGTTGGATTTTGGGGTCCCAGCACCCCTAAATCTCAACAACACTAAGGGCAGCATCAATAAAACTACAGACAGAACATGTACAACCTAACAATACCATTAAATTATTTTTTAAATAAAATGTTTTACGCATCTATGAGAGAGTCTATAGGACATAAATATATATAAAAAATAGTATCAGGATAGGTACTTTTCTTATAACCTTGTCTAACTAAACTCCATTGAAGGAGAGGAGAAAATGAAAAATCCTTTTTTGTAAGTGATTTTAAATATTATTAGATTGTAACATTAAAATTAGACACATCATTTTACAACTAAGAAAACTGAGGCTCAAAGGGGTGAGAAAGAGGGATGTGCTAAGGGGAAGGGAAAGGGGAAATTTTTTTCACTTAATAGAGGCTTTCAAGGAAGAGACTTTATAGTATAGGGGAAAATGAGTGTGATGTACAATGCTTGAACCTCACTCTTTTCATAACTGATTCAAAAAAAAGATATGTGTGCATGTATACAAATACGCATATACACATACATACATACACTCAGGTGGGTATAGGAATCTATCTTACCCAACTGGAAAATAAGAGGGGAATGTGATAAGAGATATTGGGTGGGGGTGATATAAGAAAGGACAGATAAAGGGAGAGAGTGGTCAGGATGCACATAAGAAAATAGGACATATGGAAATGCACAGTCAGGAATCATAACTGAATGGGAATAGGATAACCTTATCCATAAAATGGAAGCAGATAGCAGAAAGATTAGAAACCAGAATTGAACAATATGTTGTTTATAAGAAACATATTGGAAACAGAAAGATGAATAGATTTAAAATAAAGGGGTGGCGCAGAAGCTATTATGTTTCAGCTAAAGTAAAAAATGTATCAGTAGCAATCATGATCCTAAAAAAAGCAAAAATAGATGTAATCAAAAGAGATAATTAGAGAAACTACATTTTGCTAAAAGAAACTGTAAACAATGAATAAATATAAAAATTTGCAGGTTTCTCTGATAAAGATTCCATGTCTCATGTATACAGGGAACTGAGTCAAAAGAGTTATTCTTAAATTGATAAATGGTCAAGGGATATGAACAGGCAGTTTTCAGAAGAAGAAATGAAAGCTATCTCTAGTCATATAACAATTTTCTAAATCACTAATAATTAAAGAAATGCAAATTATAGCATCTCTGAAATACCACCTCACACCTATCAGAAATGACAAATTGTTCAGGGGATGAGGGGAAATAGGCACACTAATCAACTGTTGGGGGAGTTCTGAAGTGATACAACCATTATGGAGAACAATTTGGAACTCTGCCCAAGATTGTTCATATGCTTTGACCCAGAAATACCACTAGTAGGGCTGTACCCAAAAGAGACCAAATAAAAAGGAAAAGAACTTACATGTACAAAAATATTTGCAACACCCCTTTTTTATGGTTGAAAATCACTGGTAATTAAGAGAATGCTCATTAATGGGGAAATGGGTGAACAAATTGTAGCATATAATTTTGATAGAGTATTATTATGCTTTAAGAAACGATGAGGGGACTAGTTTCAGAAAAACAAAATAGCCGAGAACTATAGGAACTGGTGTAAAGTGAAATAAGAAACACTAAAGATCATTGGGCACAATAATAGTAATGTTAGTATGATGATCACCTGTCAAAGAATTGGATATTTTGATCAGTACAATGATCTGAAAATTCAAAATGACTCAAGATCAAAACCAAACAAAATGAAACAAAAACAAAACCAAAACCTTCTATCATTCTGCAGAGAGAACTGATGAATTCTGAGAGCAAATTGAGTTATAATTTTCTCATTTTCTTTTTTCTTTTTGTGTGGCTAATGTGGAAATTTGTTTTGCCTGTTTTCAAATATGTAATTAATTGATATAATTTTGCTTGCCTTCACAGTGGGTGGGAGAGGAAGATAATTTGGAACTTTAAAATTAAAAAAAATGTCAAATATAGATAAATAAGACATTTCTTACAAACCTATAGTTAATAGCAAGAAAGGAAATCCAATACATGAGCCTAAATTTATAAAAAAAAAACCCTACCAATTAGGAAAAGCTCGCTCAATTTACAAAAGACATTACCCCAGGTTTCTTTTAAATATGAGCTATTAAAAAGTTTTTTATATAATTTATTTCTGCAAAATGAATTCTACTTCCCCATTGACTTTTATCATTATTTTGGAGAAGTATTTCTATGCAAAATAAAATACATAACACAAATAAAAAATCATTCTTCCTTGAATGGTATATAAGTGTGAAGTAGGTACTCCAAGTTTAATCCTCTTCCTTGATGCATTTACACAATGATGGAAACCTCATTTCTAAATATAAAGATCATTCAGAGGAAACCAGTATCAAACTTTCCTGAACATCTCAGAGTCTTGCTTGGCACATCTCTGGTTGTATGATTCATTTGAGAAGGGGCACTCAGAAACTCAAACAATTGCTTAGTGTTTTTGGGGGGAATTAAGACTTGCTCCCCATCAGAAAAAATGGGGAAAGTCTGCTGATATACACAGAATTAATCCTGTACCATAATCACCATCCAATTATTCCAATCATTTGTAAATCAAGAAATCCTGCCATAGAAAATTCATTTCAAAGCTATACTGTTTGATTTTCATGCTTAAATCTCCATAGAGAATGTCTTCATAAAGAGTGACTCAACTGTACTTTACAGTGTGATAGGGATAGAAGGGATGCATAAAAACATGATTTAAAATATTAGAAATAATGAGCAAACAACAGTAACTCAGAAATTAAGATTAACTATCTCTGAAATGTTAATGCCTTTTGAAAATCAAAAATAAGATGTAATTCATGGAAAAAAAAATCAGATTTCATCAGACAAATGGTCCACTCTCTAGTATTCTTGTTATGGGGGCTTTTTGCTCTGATACATACTAACACTAAATACTTACTCTGGTAACTAATTTACTATACCAGTCAGATAGAACCTTAGCCCAGACTGATACAGCTTTTCAGTACATTTGCTTTCTTCCCAATGCAGTTCACCTTGTGAATTGATAGGTCTATTGTCCCAGTGCCTCTGTCTCTAGAACCCTCTATTGTAAGATTTGTAGCATTGCCAGTAGCTCTGCAATTGCACTTGCTAAAAGCCCTGTTTCCTTGGTTTACATTGGGGATTACTCTTCCCCTAGCCCCAGGGAAACACCTAGTTCATGGCACATTTCACCCATTGCTCATTTGGAAGAGAAATTGTCTGATTATATAAATAGCAGCTGTGATGGGAAAACTTTTGGCCGTGCTGCAAGCCTCTCACAGTGGAGCTTTAGAGATAGGGTAACCGACATAATGGAGGTATAAATCCTGCAGGGATTCCTTTGAAGGTCACAAAATTCTGATTTAGAACTTAGTATCATGTCCCTGGTCTTAGTCTCTAGAGATATGTTTTATTTTATTTTTGCCAGCTATAGTAACCAAGCAAAACTAAAACAAACCTATAGAGTCCAACTTGTACCTTTTCATTGTCTTCTAAATCTCCATTCAGACTCTGGGATTCTAGAATTGCCATGAAGTGTTAATGGCAGAATTTTAGTGTCCAGGGAAATATAAATGATGTGTAGTATAAACGGGGGAGATAAAAAAGGGGAAGCCATATTAGGCATCTGAGTAATCACAAAAATCTACTAATTACTTATTGCTTGCTTTGACACATAAGATAAATGACAAAAGAAGTTAGTCATCTCAGGACTGACAATGACATTTTTTAAACCACTAGTGAGCAATGAAGACATCCTTTGAGAGAGCATTTATATCCTTAGGAGGTTACACGGGATCAAGCAGACCAATTTATTATCATCACCAGCTTCAATAAAGAAGAGCTAAGAATGCCTACTGTGTGTAGCATACTGTATAAGGCACAATTGACTGACAATATTTAGATATATCGAGGATAGCTGGGATTTTTGTTGTGAACATATCAAAGAATATTAGTTCTATACTTTATAAACACACAATTGTCACATTCTTCAAAAGACCATTATGGGAGCACTCATATTCTAAACTGCTGTAATATAAATGCCCTCAAAGAAATTAAATTATTTTATCTTTTTGTCTTTTTACAAGATATGATGTATAGCTTTTCCCTCTCTATTTTTTCTTTCTGATTCTTGAAATGTTGGTATTTACTATTTCCATAACATTCTTGCCCATTTCATTTTTCTTTGAATATTTTTCATTTATCTTCAGGACTAGAAGGGACCTATCTTTATAATTTTTTGGTTTTTTTTTTGATTTCTGCTTTCAAGTCCTTTATTCTTGAATGGTTGATGGTGTACAATCTGTAAACTATCACTTAAGGAATGGTTCAGAAACAAAATATTTAGCCTGAGGATTATTAGATTTGGGAAGACAGGAGTGTAGTCTGCAAACACAAGAGAGGCTATCATCTGGAAGGAGAGACAGAGACAGAGACAGAGACAGAGAGAGAAAGAGAGAAAAAGAGAGGGGGGGGAGAGAGAGAGAGAGACAGACAGAGACACAGACACAAAGATAGAGAGAAATACAGAGACAGAGAGACAGAGACATAGAGAGATAGAGACACAGAGAGACAAACAGAGAAAGAGAAAGACAGAGAGATAGACAGAGAAAGAGATTACATTTATTGTATTCATTTATTGTATACACCTACAGAAGAAATGGCAAAAATCAAAATCAACAGGGAGAATTTTTTTTTCTGGAGGACAACCAATTAAGTATGAGGAAGATCATTTTAATAGTTTGAGCTGATAAACAATGGTATTGGCCATCTTCGTAAATGGTGACAGCCTTATCACCATATGTTTTCAAGCATAATCTGAAGATATATTCCTCTGTGAATCAAAAGAAGGACTTGACATGTTATAAAGAACATTAAATATTAGGTCAGAAAAGCCAGGTCACAATTATTAACTCTGACCATCAGAACTGGGGGACCATAGACAAGTCACTCCATATCTTTGAACCTCACTTTCCTTACTCGTAAAATGCAGATAATATGTCTTACTAACATATAGTTGTTGGTTTTATGGTTATTTTTAATGGAAATATTTGCTTGTTTAAGTTTCATTGGAAAAATATGAAAAAAGAAATAGGCTTTTTTAAAAGATAATTTTCTATAACAAACTATTGTCATACTTGCATAATAAATAAAAATGCACATAACACAAAATGCTGCTGTTTATAGTAATTACAAATAGACTTGGTTTCATGGGGTACAATGTAACCTTTGTGGTATCCCCCTATGCAGATAGTTTATCACACAAAATGCCTTTAAATATTTAAAGTTAATTTGAGTAGTGAATCTTTAATTGTCAATATTAAATGAGATATATAATTGGAAAAGATAAGCTTATCACAGGAGCTTGTCACTGTTGTAGGAAATGTCTGGAGTGGAGTTTAAATGACAGGAGAATTATCTATAGTTGGTAAGGTCCTCAAGATACTCCTATTCAGAGGTAATATAGTGTTGAATATCTCAAGCCTTAAAATGCAACAAGTTCTATTTGTTTAGATCTGTGATCACTCAAGATAAATTAGCTGAACAATCTACATATTAGCTGAACCATCTACAAAGTACATATTTTAGATTGCACAAACAGAACACTATCGAACTTAGATAGAAATGGGTAGAAGTATATACCATTAAGTTAATTGATTGGAATGTGTATTTTGGGCATTTACTGCCTATTGATGCACTACTGAGGCCAAAAATAAATAGATGGTCAATAGTAACTTTGGGCTGAGAAGAGGGAAAGACACATATTTGTCAATGAAGGTGATAAAAAAAAATCTACATTTTTAAATCAAGTGTATTTTACTGTCAAAATGGACATAATATTGAATTTTGGAAAATGTGCAGTAATCTTTAATAATGACAAACTACCCTCCATCTCAAAAGAAAACAAAAAAAAAACATTTTTACAACCACATTCTCCCTGTGATGTTATATGGCTGTGAATTATGTGATAGCACAATCTCCAAAGAATAAGAATTGCTGGCGAAATAAAGAGAAATAGTGTGGAATGGGCATAAATAAGAAATAGTATATTACCAGTCATGACATGTGTGGAAGAAGTAGTATAACAGTCATTAAGGAAAAGAGTTGTTAGAAAAGGAGGTGAGCAGATAATGTATAAAAAGTTAGGGATAACTGATGAATAGCTTGAGCATTCATGAACTGGTATTCATGTAATTTTAAAAGACCTAGAAGGAGAATTGAAAGACTTTGGATAAGCCCCCTATAGAGAATTTAGGCAAAGATATATGGATAAAAGTAACAGATTGAGAAGATTTGGTTGAATAGTTCGCTTATCAGTGAAATCATGAGTCATCATACCACCAAGGATCATCTGAACCCTAATAGTCTAGTCACTTCCTTAAGACAAACAAATGTTATATTTAAATAAGCTTATAATAGGTATTGGTGGAACCTTGCTTATGGCCACACGGACGAAACGTATTGTTTTATTCTATAGATTTGATTTTAATTGAATAGAACCTAAATATATTTCTTTCATTTAATAAAATAATGAAAACTGTAATTCAACATCTAAACTGATGAATCGAATCAATAGTGATTCCAAGAATTATTGATAATAAGATTTTAAAAATCCTACATAAAAGCTGTCATCCTCCTTAAAAATCATTAGTTATTGTCAACCACAACTTAACTCAACCTCGTAATATGAATATAATTGATTAGAAAGCTTATTTCTATTTCATCATGAGCCCTTACTTTAAAGTTAGGTCTTTCCTGGGGCCCTAAAAGCAAAGATATTATGCCAACTAGAGATTTAAAAAAAAAATCTTTCTGTTTATTACTGGAATCTAATGAGCTAAGTTTGAAATCAGACTCTCTGGTTTTATTATCTAGGTAATCTTGGACAAGTCACTTAATGTGTCTGGATCTTGGCTTCCTCAATTAAAAAATGAGTCCATTAATGATATATCTAAGATTCTTTCTGCTTCTAAAATTATACTTCAATGAACTTCTGGCTATGAACTACCACTACCTGAAATTCCAATATAGTAGTAGTATGCTAACAATGAAAGGTCTCCTGTATGACTTGTAATCTTTAAAATTTACCTATGAAAAAGTTATTTTTGTAAAGTCTTATATCATTGACCATTATGATTTCACCAAATTTTAAGACAAGAGAATCAATAAGATTTTAAAATGGTGATTTTGAAGTTTTATTGTAGTACACATAGGTGTCATATTAACTGAAAAAATTCAAAACTTACAAAATTAATAAAAATAAAACCAAAACATCTAATTTTAAGATAAATGACCTATTCTGCAACAACAACTATGGCATGAATGCTTTTGTAGTCTCCATTCCATTTATGTGTGTGTGTGTGTGTGTGTGTGTGTGTGTGTGTGTGTATAATAAGAATCTAGTGGGATGGTTCATAATAGGCATGTCAACTTAAATTGCATGATTTTGAACCATTTCCTGTGAATAATTTTATTAAGTTCTTTTTTATGAAGAAACTTTTCCTTTTATTTATTTTTTATTTTATTTTTAATGTGTGGAATAAAACAAACATTTCCATAACATGGTACAAACGACAATTATACATTAAACTGCAAATCTGCTATACACAATTTCCTATTCCTTTCAAATTTACAACAAAATTATGTGATTTTTTCTTTTTTTCTCCCCACCCTGAGATAGTTACCATTAGACACAAAAAGGTGTGTGTGTGTGTGTGTAAAATTATTCTATATATAATTTTATTTATTAGTTCTTTCTCTGGATGAAGATAGTGCCTTTTTTCATGTGTCCTCTACACTTAATTTGGGCATTTATAATAGAGAAAATAATTTATTCACTCAAAGTCATTGTTATAACAATATTACTGTTACTCTATACAATGTTATCTTGTTTCTGCTTGTTTTACTCTTCATTATTTCATGGAAATCTTTCATTTTTTTTTTCTGAAATCATTGAGCTTGGGGCAACTAGGTGGTACAGTGGATAGAGCACGGGCCCTGGAGTCAGGAGGAACTCAATCAAAATCCATCTTCAGACACTTGACAATAGATGTATGATTCTGGGCAAGTCACGGAACCCCAACTGCCTCACACACACAAAAAAAAATGAAATCTTTGAGCTCATCATTTCTTAAAACACAGCAGATAATATACAGTAATATACTACACCTTATTGAACCATTCCCCATCTGATTGACATCTCTGCAATTTCCATTTACTTGCCAAAAACAAAAAAAAAGACCTGCGATAGACATTTTAGATAATATCGTTCTTTTCATCGGCCTTATGGGAGCCAAGGTGGTGGAAGAAGTAGTAAACTGCTGCAGCTTTCCTATACTCAACTCTAAACAACCATAAAATAGAGCTCCAAAACAAATCCTTGAAGAGCAGAACCAGCAAAAAATCAGGGTGAAATAATCTTTTAGCGCCCAAAACATGAAGAATCAACAGGCAATGTCTCTCTTACATGGATGAAAGGGCATTGCACCCTAGAAGGGGAAGCTTCCCAGCAAGCGAGCAGCAAGCCCCACCTCGGCAAATCAGTGGGAGACCCTGAGCCCTAGTGTGGTGGAGCAGGCAAACGCCCAAACCAGAAACTCTCCCCACCCACATGCCTCAGTATAGCCAGGGGAACTGGCAGACCCAGGGTAGAACCATCCAGTGCTTCACTCTAGCCCCAGAAAACAGTAATCCTCCAGCTGTCAGACCTCCAAGTGCTTTAGTACAGCCTTGGGCAAACAGGTAAATATCTACCTTAAGGGTACCTGAGCAAATAAACGTCTGCCAGCCAGTATAGGCTGCTCTGCTTCAGCATAGCGCTGGGCAAACAGGCAGTCTCCAGAGATCTGATTTCATGTTGCTTCAGCATAGCCACTGAGAAATGCAGAAACACCACACCAGGTCTCAGCACGTGCCAGACACCACCACTAGGACCCTAGTTTAGCAGGTAAGCTACTGGATTCCTATGGACTCCAGCAACACCAGCCAAACCCCAACCTCTCCCCACCCCTGTCCCCACCAAGCACAGCACCAAAAGGAGGGTCTCCCATTGGCCTCAGGGCAACATCAGAACAACACCAGGTAAACAGTCAAGGTCTGCAGCCACTACTACAAGAAGCCAGAAATGGTATTCCTTCTATCCTGGGAGCAGAGCTCAAATTTAAAAGAAAGGAAAAGGCCAAAAAAAAAAAAAAAAAGGATGGGCAGAAAACAACAAAAAAAGAATCCAGCCATAGAAAGTTATTATAGTAAAAGGGAAGAACAAGACACAAATGCAGAGACGGACAGCAATTTCAAAACACTTCTGGGTACAACCTAAAGAAAAATGCGAAGTGGTCTCAAGATTTCATGGGAAAGTTCTAAAAGGAGCTTAAAAATCATATAAAAGCAATAGAAGAAAAATTGGGAAAGGAAATGAGAGTGATGAAAGAGAATTATTTTAAAAAGAGTCAATACCCTGGAGAATGACTTAAAATGTAGAATTGGCCAAATGGAAATGGAGATACAACAATTCACCGAAGAAAACAACTCCTTAAAGAATACAATTCGCCAAGAGTAAAACAAAGTATAGAAGCTTATTTAGGAAAACAGTACCTTAAAAGTTTGAATTGAGGAAGTAGAAGCTATGAGACACCATGAATCAAACAAACAAATTTAAAAGAATGAAAAACATGGAAGAAAATGTAAAATACCTTATGGGAAAAATAACTGACCTAGAAAATAGATCCAGGAGAGATAATGCCAGAATCATTGCACTATTTGAAAGCCATAGACAAAAGTAGGACTGGACAATAACTTTTAAGAAACTATCAAGGAAAGCTGACCTGATGTCCTGAAAACAGAGGGCAAAAAGGCATTGAAAAAAATGCACCGATTACTCAGGAAAGAGATCCCAAAATTTAAAAAAAACAACACAAGAAAACAAAACGAACAAAAACATAAGGAAAATCATAGTCAAATTTCAGAACTATCAGGTCAAGGAAAAAATACTACAAGTGGCTAAAGAAACAACTCAAATACCAGGGAGTCACAATCAGGATCACCCAAGACCTGGAAGATGCAACATTAAAGGATTAGTGGTCATGGAACACAATGTTCCTGAGAGCAAAAAAAAAAAAAAAAGAACAGAAACAAAAAAACTAAGACTACAAACAAGAATCACTTAACTGGCCAAATTAAGCATAATACATCAAGGGAGAAAATTCAATGAAATTGAAGGATTTCAAACCTTCATAAGGAGAAGACCAGAACTAAATCAAAAATATGACCTCTAGTATCAAAACCTAAGAGAAGCATAATTGGGTAAAAAGGAAAAAGAAAACATAAGGGATTCAATAGAGCTAAAATGTTTACATTCCTATATTGAAAGATGATACTTGTAACTCTTAAAAATTATATCACTAACAGTACAGATATACATAGAATATACATAGACAGAGGATATGGGTATAAGGGAAATTTGAGGAAATGATAAAAATTAAGGGATAAGAAAGAGGAATACAAAGGGTACAGAAAGAAGGGACAGGTAGAATGGAGTAAATAATCTCACATGAAGAAACGAGAAAGCACTATTACAGTGGAGAGGAAGATGGGTGCATGAGTGATGGGCATTGCTTGAACTTTACTCTCATCAGTATTGGCTCAAAGAGGGAATAATATACACAAACAGTTGAATATAGAAATCTATCTTACCTGACAGGGAAGTAGAAGGGGAGAAGATTAATAAAGTGGGAGCGTAGACTGACATAAGGGAGGGTAGACCAGGGGAAGTGGTAGACAGAAGCAAAACACTGTTGAGGTGGGAAAGAGTGAAAGGAGAGAGAAGATAAAACAGGAGGAAGAATAGGATGGAGAGAAATAGGCAAATAGTAATCATAACTTTGAATGTGAATAGAATGAACTCTCCCATAAAATAGAAGTAAACAGAAGAGTAGATCAAAAACCAGAATCCTATAATGTGTTGCTTACAAGAAACACACTTGAAGTAGAGAGACACACACAGAGCTAAGGTAAGGGGTTGAAGCAGAATTTATTATGTTTCAGCTGAAGTTAAAAAAAAAAGAAAGCAGCCGTATAGCAATCCTGATTTTAGACAAAGCAAAGGCTAAAATATACCTAAATAAAAGTGATAGGGAAGGAAACTACATTTTGCTAAAATGCACCATAGACAATGGATCAGTCATATTAGAAGACCAAAGAATAGTCTACCTGTCAGATCTATGGGGAGGGGAAGAATTCATCACTATCCAAGAGATAGAGAGCATGATAAAATATAGAACAGATAATTTTCATATGTTAAATTGAAAAGCTTTAGTACAAACAAACCAAATGCAACAAAGATCAGAAGGAAAGCAGAAAGCTGGGAAGCAGTCTTTACAGAAAATGTCACTGATAAAGGCCTCTTTTCTCAAATATATAGAGAACTGAGTCAAATTTATTAGAATACAAGCCATTCTCCAGCTGATAAATGGTCAAAGGATATGAACAGGAAGCTTTCAGAAGAAGAAATCAAAAATATCTATAGGCATATGAAGAGGTCATCTAAATCACTCTTGATTAGAGAAATGCAAATTAAAACAACCTGAAATATCACATCACACAAATCAGATTAGCTAATATGACAAAAAAGGAAAATGATAAATGTTGGGGAGGATTTGGGAAAATTGGGACACTAATTCACTGTTGGTAGAGTTGAGAACTGATCCAAACATTCTGGAGAGCAATTTGGAACTATGCCTAAAGGGTAACCAAACTGTGCCTACCCTTTTATCCAGCAATATCACAACTAGATTTATATCTCAAAGAAATCACATGGCCATATGTTTGGCACCTCTGCTCTATATCAGCTTGTGTTCATTATCGTGCTTTGAAAAAAGGGGTTATGATTCAGCCAATTCAGTCTCTGCTCCCTCAAAAGGTACAAATAAGAAGAATTATTGTCATTCCAATTTTCTCAAAAATAGGGCTTATTTTTTCTTAACCCTTGAGAACTAATCCTAAAACAGGACACGAGATGAATATACCCAAACATCAGAGTTCATTTATTTTACAAAGGCTGCTCTCTCATTTTGCTCTGTGGCTTAACCTTCTTTTGAAAATCGAGTCGACAAGCAAAACAAGTGGATCTTAGAATTTATACTCTGAATGATATTTTGCAAAATGATAATGAAACAATATTTTAACAACTTCCCCCAAATCATGGTTTACAGAAGGCTAATCAATCACAACTTTTATGATAGGCTCATATATTCAACTTAATAGCTGTGTCAGTGAAATTGTCTGAATACACAAAAACTCAACCCGGATAATGTACCCAGATCTATATCAAATTACATAAACAGAACTAACCATATGCTTAATATACTACTGAATAATTCCCAGGTTTCCAACAGAAGTTTGAAAATGCTGTGGGGAAAATATTCAAAAATATTCAAGCAACAGATGTAGATAGGAAATGTGCCATCCAAAATATGTATAATGGATCAGAAGACTTTCAGTCAAGGGCAATTGAATTTAACATGTTATGCTGAATTTGCTCAATAACATTGATCTTTAGAGACAACCGATACCCTCTGCAAATGTCACAGGCATCCCAGAACCTTAATGCTTATGCTTTGTTTGTAGACACTTAAAATATTCCTCTGCAGTGCTTAGGAAACATGATGTATTTATCTCTCCCTCCCCAACACCCCTCATACACACAAAGCAACACTCTCAGGCACAGTTGCAAACTTATACACGTACTCACACACTCATATATACACACATGTACAACATAACATGAATTTACACTGTTAACTTTGTTTCTTTCTGAACTTCTGGAACTAACATTGTCCTAAAGAAAGGGAGAAACAGACAGTTTAAGAGATTCAGAACAGTCTCTTTTCATTTAGATCAACATCTTGGCCAGTTAATATGTGTATCATAGAATAGATACCCTGTAGTCAACACTTTAACAACAAGCTGGAGGAAGACATTAAAAAGCATTTATAGGCAAGCATAGATAGCTGTATTTAGAACTAAGGAAATGTGGCAGTATTTTTTTTTCTGAATAAAGGCACAATGTGATAATTTAATGTTTATAGAGGAAAGAACATCAATTGGCTAAAGTGAAAGACTATATACACAAAGCATTGAGATAAAATATGGTGAGCTCTGACACTCACTAGTTATATAAACTTGGGAGAAATTATAGGATTAGTATTTCATGAGATTTAAAGCTATAAAAAGAAATCTTACTAACAATTTAGTTGAATTTCTTCAGTTTATGGTATATTTTCTACTATGACACTGAAACAGGCTATTTCTTTGTGACATGTAAGAAAACGGTATTTACATTAGTTTTGTACATCAGCCCACAAGATGAGCAGACCATAATGCCAAGGAAAATCCAACAGTTGTCTGTACTTGAATGAATATTCTTGATTAAAGTTGGGGGGGGGGTCTTCTTGTTGGAATATTTTATTCTCTTCTCATGCAATTAAAGTGCCATTGGGATCTGCCCGGAGGGCTGGCTGCTCTGTCAGAACTGTAGTTTGGAAGCATTTCTGACAGAAGTATTGTTGAAATATGCAATTCTGTCAAGCTTGTCATATCTTTTTTAGAAAATTGATATATGCAATTTCCTGCCTCTGCTATGTAAAGTAGCCTAAGTAAAAGTGTTCTTGGATGCTTATTTTTCTTTCCTTCTTCAAAGCTCTTCCATATTCAAGACTATGTTTTACATTTAAGAAAAAAGAAATCTCGTAATCAAAAAACTTTATAAGCCTTAGATAGAGGGCAAGTTATTATCATTCATCAAACCTCCAGGCTATTCAAGCACATGTTGAAGACTTGCAACTTAATTTCACTTTCTGTATAACATTTCTGTTTCAGTGTCTTCAGTTAATTTCCTTGCTATGCTCAATTTTCACATTATACACTCTGCCAGTGTCAGGCCCCAGTTTTACTGCATGAAATTTAGTACCAGTGACATATTTAATTAATATTTGTACAGCACTTTGAAATTCTCAGATGAAAAGTGTTGTAAGCACACTGTTTATTACCATTATTAATTTTAACTTGTTTCTTGCAAAGGAAAACAAATCTTTAAATCTTCAGTATTAAGTCATAGCATCATCAACAGTAGATAAGTACCACTTTACTTGATTTTATCTAAGCTAGCAAAAGTAGGCTAAAACCAAAGATGTATATATCAGGGTAGAAAGTCCATGGATCTAAATATAACAATAATGATAACAACAACAGTAGAGAGCTGAAAATGTTCAGGACTGACTATAGGCAAATCACTTATTTTTTGAATATCCTGCTCAACTCTCTAAAATTGTATTTTGCAGCTCAATTGCTAATCTGCAAGAGTAGAGTTTCTATGTCAAGATTTCCCCTCACTGATGAAATCAAATCTGTACCCCCACTACTCCTCCTGCCAAAAATAAATAAAATAGAAGTGTTAAGTGGGTTTCCCATAACTGCAGGTCTTGGTAAAAAAAAAAATTCTAATTCACTACCTGAAGGAAGTATTTCATAAGGAAAGGTACATGTGTTAGTTTCAGAGGTAACTTCCACTCAGATAAACTTGATTTATTTTACTTTTAGTAGAATCGATAATAACATATTTAATAATATTTTTCATATTTTAATTCAATAGAAGAATAAAAATAAATGTTTCTCAATGGGAAAATTTTTTTTGTGTTTTAAATTAATATCTGATTCAGTGGTGTTTGGATGTCTCTATATTAATATGTATTCCTAAACTGGGGTATAATTTTAAACATGAATATAAAAAGTAAATTTAGGTATTCAATTCTTTCAAGAAACCTAAGTGCTTAGTATATACAAACCATGGGCTTGAGTTATTGTTTCTATATGCGTGCCAAAATAAAAAAAAATGATTCTGTCCAATAGGAGCTTACAGTCAGGGAGCAAAGATAAAACAAATTCACAAATAACTATAATACTTGTAATAGAAATTATTAATTGCAGAATAGAGATACAAATAATATTCATTGAAAATTCCAAGGAGAAAGAGAGAATTTGCAAATAAAGGCAACTGAAGGACAATTTTATTGAGGAGAATAGTATTTGATATAGAACTTGAAGGATGGATGGCTTTTTAACAAGTAGAGAAGAATGTGGGGACAAAAAGGGACATGCCAGGGGGAGGGATAAGAAATGGCACAGGCTAATTTTATGTAGTTAAACTATAATTTAGGCATGGAGGTCACCAAATTTCTGTTTCTAGGCCTCCAGTCACATTAAACAATGTATTGTTTCCTTTTGATTTTAAGCCATGGTAATTTTCTAAGGAAAGTTTCAAGTTAGAGAATAAGGCATATGTTCAGTGTAAAAGTAAGCTTCTGGAATATATGGGCTGTGAGTCAGAAAAATCTCAGACTAGCCTAAAAAGGAAAGTTGGAACCACATTGACGAAATTTTTAAATGTTAGTTTAAGAATGCTGAGCATCACTCCATAAATAATGGGTTGATTTGTTGAAGATTTGGGAGCAAGAGTGGGTTGTGATCTTAACTCTGAATTAACATTATTGATGGTTCATTGGTGTGAAACATTGATTGGAATATGGATAAAATATTTGTAAGGTGATTGTTGCATTAGCTAAAGTAAAATTTAATAAAAACACATTTTAAAGTGCTAATGATATAGGAACAGAAAGAAGGGATGATTGCAATAAATACTGTGGAGTTAAATCAACAAGTGGAATTTTTTAAAAATTAATTTTTTTGTTACATTTTAATTTTCAAACTGTGTCCCTCACTTCCTCCCCACCTTATGCAAGAAAAGGCTAGCATTTCACAAAGATTCTACACACACACACACATACACACACATGCACGCAATCAAACCAAAGGAAACCATACTGTTTGTATGTACTTCTATTTATCAGTTCTTTCTCTGGAGGTGGATAGCGCTTTCCTTTACAGATCATTTGTAGTTGACTGGAATATTTTTAATACTCAGAATAGCCTAGTCATATGCAGTTATTCTTTCAAATGACATTGCTGTTACTGTATACAATGTTCTCTTGGACTTGTTTATTTCACTCTTTATTATTTCACGCAATTCTTTATTTTTTTTTATAAAATCAATGTGTTTATGATTTCATGCACCATAATAGCATTCCATCACAATAATATCACATAGCTTGTTTAGTCATTCCTAGTTTATGGATATCCCCTTAATTTCCAGTTCTTTGCCACAACAAAAAGAGGTGCTGTAAATATTTTAGATATATAATTGTTTTCCTTCTCAATGAAGAAGAGGGGAGACAAAAGAGAGAGAGAATTTGGAAGCCAAAAATTTTGAGAAACAAATGTTAAAATTGTTTTTACATGTAACTGAGGTAAAACAAAACATTTTTTTAAAAAGGAATATATAGTGTTTTTTTTCTTTTTTTATTCCTGATCGCCTTGGGAAGCAGATCTAATAATGGCATTGCTGCATGAAAGGGTATACACAGTTTTATAACTCTTTGGGCCTAATTCCAGATTCCTATCCAAAATGGTTAGATTAGTTCACAGTTCCACCAACAATGTATTAGTTTCCCAGTTTTACCACATCCTCTCCAAAATTTATCACTTCCACCTTCTATCCTTTTGGTCAAACTGACATCTGTGAGGTGATATATCTAAGTGACTCTAATTTGCATTTCTCTAACCTATAGTGATTTACAGCATTTTTAAGTGTCTATATATATAGCTCTGATTTTTTTCTTCCCAAAACTGCTTGTTCATATTCTTTGACCATTTGTTGATACAGTATTGATTTTTTTTTGAGAATTTTTGCAAGGAAAAAAGAGAAGGAGAGTAGAGGACTCAAAGGAATGATTTTGTTTTCATTTTTTTTGTTTTACAAAAGGGGATACCTGAGTATATTTGTAAAGAGAAGGAAATTAGTCAGTGGAGAAGGAAAGACTGAAGTTTCATAGAAGAGAGATAGTGATTGATAGTTCAAGATCCCAGAATATGTAAGAAGAGATCATAAAAGGATATGAGGAGATGCTAACTACCCAACTTTATCAAAGGTTAACTTTGATAAAAAGGAAGAAAAAGTTTTCCCTTGATACAGGAGAGAGAACAGATAGGGTTAGAAATATGGAGGAGGAAAGATGAGGTAACTCATTCCTAAATTGTCTTGATAAAAATTGAAGGCATTAATTATGTTATATGAAATAAAAGAATATTATCACATGGAAGAAAATGTAAATACGAGTAACTCATCTACAATGGCTCAGGGGCTATGGTAAGCGATATACAAATATCTCATTTCATTCTCACAATAGTTTTCAAAATAGAGGCTAGTATTATTCCCATTTTACATTTAAGGAAAATAAGTCAGAAAGAAGTTTAGCAAATTGCCCAGGAGTCACATTACTAATAAGTGTCTGAGTCTGAATAAGAATGCAGATCTCTCTGACTCCAGCACCAGGACTCTATACACTGCAGAGAACTATATATACAGTGACTACAGAAATACAAATGAAAACAACACTGAAAAGCTACTGAACTGTGATTAAATGTAATGGCCAATTTCAGTAAAGAAGATTTAATAAGAGTCTTGATGAGAGTAAGCATGAGAGTGTAAAAGTTGGCTTCAAGCTTAAAACTTTTTAAAAAAATGAGATCTTGGCAACTGGTCCCATCACTTTCTGGCAAATAAAGGGAGAAGACCTGAAAGCAGCATCAGATGTTATATTCTTGGACTCAAAGATGACTGCAGATGCAACTGAAACCATAAAATTAAAAGACCATAACCATAAAAGACCATAAAATTAAAAAACCATAAAATCCTTGGAAGGAAAGCTACAAATCTGGAAAGCATACTAAAGCTTACTAAAAAGCAGAGACATCACCTTGCTGACAAAGGTCTATGGAGTCAAAGCTGTGTTTTTTACGGTCACAATCTTTAGCTATGAGAGTTGGATCATAAGGACTATAAGGAAAACTGAGTATTACAGAATCAACACTTGAACACTCATGCTGGAGAAGACTTTTGAGCGTTTTTTGGAGGGCAAAAAGATCAGATTACTCATTACTTAAAGAAATTACTTAGTAGATTATACACTGGAAGGTCAAATGCTGAAGTTGAAGCTTCAATAATTTGGCCACATAGTTATAAGTCAGGACTCATTGGAAAGGACCCAGATGGGAAAGATTGGAGGTAAAAGAAAAAGGAGAAAACAGAGAATGAAATATATAGATAATATTATGCAAACAGTGAACATGAACTTTGACAGAATTTGAGAGATAGTGGAGGATAGAAGGGCTTGGTGTCCTGTTAATCATGGCATCACAAAGAGTTGGGAATGAATGTATGCCAGTGACTAGAAATAGATGATGGAACACACTTACTTTCATGCGGGATGAGTTCTCTAGTCCTTTTACAGAACACTACAAATGGTAATTTTGGCATACATTACCACCTGCTTTGCTTTTGAACTTTCTTAACTATTTCTTTGTTGAGTAATTGTAGTGGGGTATCACAGGATACATTTTTCATATAAAAATGAATCAATAGAACAAAGCAAATATCGTGAGCTTGAGGATAGAAATTCAATAACCATTTTATCACTTAGTTTAGTGGTACAAATCCTCTGCCTATCATCTGCCAGATGATAGTGACTGGAGCCTAGAAAAAGGAAACGGTTCTCATCTCTAGAGAGAAAGAATAT
>CM053622.1:187651887-187692646 GCA_028646595.1 Phalanger gymnotis
GTGTTGACCCCTGCTGGCTCTGCCCCTCTGGGACTCAGGTATTCCCACTACTTGGCCACCGAAGCCCCACTTCTGTCTCCTCTATTCCAGCTTTTTTTTTCTTTTTTCCCCCGGGGAATTCTCTGGGTGGGGAGGGGAGGGATTAGAGCCCTTTACCTGGCCTTTTTGTCTCCCAGAAGTTCAAGAAGAGTCCTTTGGGCTGCAAGCCTCAGGAATTTGTGTCTCACAGGCCTGTGGCATTGTGTTGTCTCTTGTAGCTTCCACAGAGCGCCGTCCTGTGTTGGGAGGCCTAGGGATCTCCGCTGGTTTCGGCGGCCGGCTTTCTCCCAGCCTGTCTCCCATGTGTGTTTCCTGGCCAGCCACTTCCTCTCTCTCTTCTTTAAAAATTAGGGTTGTACGGGCTATGCTAATGTAATAAAATAATATTTCCTCAATTAATAGTGTTGTACAAATCAAATTATCAAAGAATTACTTTCTAAATGCACATTATGAAACATGAAACTATTTTATAAAGTATTTCATGAATTATAAAATTACTTTATAAATGCATAAAATTTACTTTGTGAAAGGCAGAATACAAGATACACCTGGAGGGGAAAATAATTTAGAGTCTTAAGGAAAATAGTGGAAGGAAAAATTAAAAATAAAAGGACAATAGCAATATCAGATCTCAAACTGTAGTATAAAGAAGTAATCATCAAGACTATGGCATATCTAATTTTTTTAAAAAATAAACTTCATGATCAGGAATCAGAAACATAAAAAAATCAGCAGTTCAGTACTTGATTTGTGCAACAGTTAGTATTAAGGGAAGAACTCACTATTCCATAGAAACTTCTGAGGAAACTGGAAAGCACTTTGGCAGAAAATATTTAGGTTAGCATCTTATATCATAGAAAACATTAATTTCTAAATTACTTCACAAACTGAACATAAAAGTCTATGTTTTTTTTTAATTTAGAAAAAGAAAAGGAGACAAATATTCATACTATATTTCTGGGAGAATTTGTCACCAAAAAAAGGATAGACATGGCTGTAACATATAAATATATAAATTTGATTCTATAAAATTAAAAAAAAAATGTTTGAATACTATCAATGTAGCTAGGATATTTTTTAAAAAGAAACTATACTTTTTTGGGGAGAAACAGCCTTACATCTATTATTTGTAATGTGTCTAGTACCTAAAATATACAGGATTTCCCAAAATTCTCAGCCAAGTTTTTAGCTTTGATACTTCCAGAAGTATAAATGCTATAAACTTAAAAATAATTGAAATATTAATTATTTAAATGTCTTATATACCTATTTAGCTTTATGAGCATTAAATAATAGATTTTGAATTTTTATAAGAACACACATTTAGTCATTTTTCATTGCTTATATGAAAATATTAAAGAATCCTTTTCGGTCCCTGAACAACACTTAATGTACATTTTTACAACGTTCTAAAATCAGCTAGATCAGTATAAAGCACAAAAAAATTTATGTCAAATTTTGATAGGAAACAACTATTTTAAAAATGTAAATAATTAAACTTTATTTCTTAAGTTTCTCACATTTATAATTCTGAAATCATTAAAATGCTTCTGCCCTGAAATTATTGTGAAATAATGCATAGATAAATAATACAAGCATAAAATTTGAAGAATCATTCTCAAATAGCTAAGTATTCAAACGATTAGAACAGTTATCAGAAGAAGAAATGAAAGCTATCATCTGCCATAGATGAACATGGTCCAAAATGCTTATAGTAAAATAAATGAAAATAAAAACAAAATTGGGGGGGCAGAGCCAAGATGGCAGCTGGAAAGCAGGGACTCGTGTGAGCTCCCCCACAGGTCCCACCAAACACCTATAAAATGGCTCTGAACAAATTCTAGAACTGCAGAACCCACAAAATAGCAGAGGGAAACAGGGCTCCAGCCCAGGACAGCCTGGATGGTCTCTGGGTAAGGTCTATCCTGCACAGTTGGGAGCAGAGTGGAGCAGAGACCAGCGTGGGCTGTGTCCAGGCTAACCAGAATGGTAGAAGGGAGGAACAGGTCCTAGAGCCCTGAATCAGTAAG
This sequence comes from Phalanger gymnotis, assembly GCA_028646595.1. Lineage (NCBI taxonomy): Eukaryota > Metazoa > Chordata > Mammalia > Diprotodontia > Phalangeridae > Phalanger > Phalanger gymnotis. Next base: position 187,653,957 of record CM053622.1, read on the forward strand.
CTATGGCAGTTACCAGACTTCTCAACCCACAAACACCAAAGACAACACAGAAGGTTGGTGGGGAAAACTGTAGGGGAAAGAATGAAAGGAGTTCACAGTTAGGCCACTGCCCTGGGGGCAACAGGGAAGGTGCAGCTACAGAACTACAGCTACAATTGCTTCCAGCTTCCACCTGATGAAAAGAGTTAAGTGGCGAATCTGAGCAGGAGTGCAGAACCAGCTTAGATCTGAGTTCATCCTGGTTGGCAGTTCTTGGGAGAGGAGTAGCACTGGTGTGGCAGAGCTTGCTGTGTAGAAATAGTTCTGAAAATGATAGCACAGCCCCTCAAGCTTGGGACAAAGCACTCTATACTCTACAAGCAGTCATATCCCCATTAAAAACTCAAGGGCCAAGTATATCAGCTAGGAACATGGGCAGGAAGTGAAAATGGGCTCAGATTCAGACTCAGACTTTGGAATCTTGCTTTGGTAACAAAGAAGAACAAAACATACAGCCAGGAGAAGTCAATAAAATCAAATAGCCTACATCAAAAGCCTCCAAGAAAAACATAAACTGGTCTCAGGCCATGGAAGAGCTCAAAAAGGATTTAGAAAAGGAAGTTAGAGAAGTCGAGGAAAAATTGGGAAGTGAAATGAGAGTGATGCAAGAAAACCATGAAAACAAGTCAATAACTGGCTAATGGAGACCCAAAAATTACTGAAAGAATCCACCGATTGCCTCCTGAAAAAGATCCCAAAAAGAAAACTCCTAGGAATATTGTTGCCAAATTCCAGAGCTCTCAGATCAAGGAGAAAATACTGCAAGCAGCTGGAAAGAAACAATTTGAGTATTGTGGAAACACAATCAGAATAACACAAGATCTAGCAGCTTCTACATTAAGAGATCGAAGGGCCTGGAATACGATATTCTGGAGGTCAATGGAGCTAGGATTAAAACCAAGAATCACCTACCCAGCAAAACTGAGTATCATGCTCCAAGGCAAAGAGTGGATTTTCAATAAAATAGAGGACTTTCAAGCTTTCTCAGTGACAAGACCAGAGCTGAAGAGAAAATTTTGCTTTCAAACACAAGAATCAAGAGAAGCATGAAAAGGTAAAGAAGAAAGAGAATTCATAAGGAACTTACTAAAGTTGAACTGTTTTGTTTACATTCCTACATGGAAAGATGATGTGTATAATTCATGGGACCTCAGTATTAGGGTAGCTGAAGGGGATACACATATATAGAGAGACAGAAGGCATAGTGTCCGTTGAATATGAAGGGATGATACCTAGAAAATGAAATAAAATTAAGGGATGAGAGAGGGATATATTGAGAGAGGGACAAAGGGAGAGATAGAATGGGGTAAAGTATCTCACATAAAAGTGGCAAGAAAAATCTGTTCTGTAGGAAGGGAAGAGGGGGGAGGTGAGAAGGAATGAGTGAATCTTGCTCTCATCAGATTTGACATGAGGAGGATATAGCATACACACTCATTTGGGTATCTTACCCCACAGGAAAGAAGGAGGAAGGCACTAAAATGGGGGATGATAGAAAAGAGGGCAGATAGCAAACACTTTTGTAAAGGGACAAGGTCAAGAGAGAAAATTGAATAAAGGGAGTTGGAATAGGAAGGATCAAAATATCATTAGTCTTTCACAACATGAGTATTTTGGAAGCGTTTTACATAATTATATGAATGCGGCCTATGTTGAATTGCTTGCCTTCTGAGGGAGAGGGTTGGGGAGGGAAGAGAAGGTGGAACTCAAAGTTTTAAAACACAGATGTTCAAAAAAAAGTTTTTGCATGCAACTGGGAAATACAATACACAGGGAATGGGGCATAGAAATCTATCTTGCCTTACAAGAAAGTAAGGAAAAAGGGGATGGGGGGAGTGGGGTGACAGAAGAGAGGGCTGACTGGGGAATGGGGCATCCAGAATATATGCCATCTTGGAGTGGGGGAAGGGTAGAAATGGAGAGAAAATTTGTAATTCAAACTCTTGTGAAAATCAATGCTGAAAACTAAAAATATTAAATAAATTAACAAATAATCCAAAAAAAAAAAACCTTGAGTTTTTACCCAGAAATTTGGGGGACAATAACAAAGAGTAAAAACAGTAAGTGGTTGAGATGTTATATATATGATATATGATTGCAATTGAATATTATAAAGGTAGAAGAAACACCAAACACGAAGAATTTATGAAAATATGAGAAGACATTATGAAATAATGCAAATTAAGGTAAATAGAACCAGAAAATCAGTATCCATAATGAAGACAGTAATGTTAAGGGAAAGGAAAAAAATTACATAAAATACAATGTTTTGCAGTTCTAATGACCTTCCTTAGCTGGTTGATAAATGAAGAAATGTACCTTCCTCATTTAATTTCATAGGTAAGAGTCTAATTATGGGTGTGGATACTGGCAAAAACTGTTATTATGGCTATTAACTTTGCTGAACAATTTTTAGTTGTTTGTTTTTGCTCTGTTACAAGAGGTGGTTTATTTTAGGGTGGGCTTCACCCAGAAGTATGATAATTTAATAAGCGTGAATTTTAAAGAGCCAATAACAACAATCATTAAGGTTATTAAAATAATTTTTGTAAATAGAGGTCACTTGAAAAGAGGAAAAGTTTACTAAGCACAAAACTTATGTAAAGTCACTAACACCTATAAGTACCCACTATATGCATGAAAATGAACTATTCGTTTTTTTGTACTGAGGAAAAAAGGTCAATATAATATGAAGAAAATATAGGGTGAGTTGAAACAGTTCTAAAAATCCTATTAATTATAAGCTACGATCTGAAATGGTTGGATCTTTCTTAGATAAATGCACTGAATCCTGGGCTTCATTGTCTTTTGGAAAGAATTCAGAAATGATCAATAGAGCTTGTAGTAGAAACATAAAGATGAAATTTCAATTCTATTTGAAAAATAGTGCTTCTATGGCAAGGTGCTATGCTTGGTGCTGGGGTCACAACAATAGTGGGGGGTGGGGAAGCATAGTCTCTGTCTTCAAGAACCTTATATTATACTCTTTGTGCTTGGGCAGTGTGTGGAGTGGGGGGAGTGCAGAGGAGTGATGAATGAAAGAACAATGAGAGTAAAACAGAGATACAGATGAGAGAAATTCTAGGAACATTAAAAGAAGAAAAATTCAAAATGTTTTTGCTGGAAACACCTTGGAAAGTTTCATGGAGATGCTTATGCCAAATAAGAACTTTAAATGAATATAAAAAATTCAAAAGATGTAACTGAAGTAGGAAGGCACATTTGTCATGTGCAGCTTATGGGAAAGATAGGTAATGGCAGTACCAGATCAGCAAACAGAAATTAATCTGGTATGGCTCCAGAGGTTGGGGACCTGGGGCCTCAAGTCCTCATGTGGCCTTCTAAGTCCTTAAGTGTGGCTCTTTGACAGAATCCAATTTTCACAGAACAAATATCCTTAATAAAAAGATGTGTCCTGCAAAACTTGGACTCAGTCAAAAAGCCACACCCGGGACCTAGAAGGCCACATATTGCCTGAGGCCACAGGTTCTCCACCCCTGGGCTAGATTATAAGGTACAAAGGAAGAGCAATGTGAGATAAGACTGAAAAGTTCTGTTAGAGTTGATTATGGAATATCTTACATTCCCAAGGAAGGTGTCAAAAAATAGGAAGGCATTTAAGATGTTTGAACCAGGAAAGGTAATGGATATGCCTATTTATTTAGCAAACTTATTTTGGTAGTTTTGGGTAGGATGGACTTGAGGGAAGAGTGACAAGTAGAGAGAAACTGACTAGTTAAGAGTTATACAACAATAGCCTATATTAGAAATTGAGAGGACTAGAATTAGAGCTGTGACTGTTGGAGTAAAAACAAAGATGTGGAATTGGAAATTTAGGAAACAAGAAAATTCTGATGGAAAAATAAATGAAAAACATTGGGATTATTTATTCAACAGTAGTCTGGGTTGAGCCAATAATTACCTTAAATGCCACTCAATCCACAATGTTTGTTAGCAGAGTTAGGCTTATGCCAAATCTCTAACCGACATTCAGCCAATCCTTCAAACGTGATCTATTCACTAAATGTTTACAGAGTACCTGCAATAAACTTAGAAAATATTCAGGGGCGGACTGAATTAGTTCTGGTTATCAGATGAGTATTTTTCTTTTTCTTCATAGGCTTGGCGTCAGGTAGACACAGTCAAAGAGAACATCAAGTACAGAATACTATTCTTGGCATCATTGGGCAGTGGGGATATAAGTTCTTCTGCTGTTGACTTTGATCTGGTCTGGACTTGTGATTTCATTTTTATAGATATCTTCCCTCTTTTCTTTAAACTCCTTCCATTGGTGCTTGTTAGAAACTGACCTACAACTTAAAATTATAGACAATCACTAGGACATTGAGAAATTAAGTGACTTGCTCATGGGCACTGAGTTAATAAGAGGCAAGATTTGAACTCAGACCTTCCTAACTCCAAGGAAAGACATATATATAAGTGTGTGTGTTTATCTATGTGTATGTATATATGTATGTATGTGTATGTATGTGTGTGCATATGTATGTGTATGTGCATATGTATGTGTGTATGTATATGTGTGTGCATGTATGCATATATGTATGTGTGTATATATATATACATGTGTATACATACACACACTGCCCCTTCACTTGAAAAGTATATGATTTGGTCGTTGAGTATGTGTGTGTGTGTCTATTACAGATGGATAGATGGATAGATAGATAGATAGATAGATAGATAGATAGATAGATAGATAGATAGATAGGCAACAAAGAAAAGACTTTATGTTAATGTTGCAATGAAAGTTCGAGAAAGATAAGGTTGGAATTTTGGTCCCTCAGAATAAGGGATTTTCAAATTATATATACTTATCTTTAAGTCTTGGAGGTTAGGGTAATTAAGATGCTAGAAATGCATAGAGGAGTAAGAAAGTATTTGGGGAGAACGGAGGTACCTGACTAGTGAGGAATCCTCCCTTGTTGGCTCTTAACTGATATAATGCACAATGTACTGATGAATTAAATTTTTTTCATTAAGAAAGCAATGCTTAAAAACATTAAAATAGTTCCAATAAAGTTAGTGTTTAACCATTTGCCACAGAATCAATAATAAACTCAAATTTATGCCAACACATACAAAGTAGAAATGTTAAGTGTTATGGTTACACTGAGTTGGAGAGTGCTCTTGATTTAATTCTGATTAAGCTCCCATTTGCCTCGTTGAGCATGGAATGTTCTTGCTTAATTGCTATAATCATGTGTTTTAATGTAAGTAGTTTTAGAGTATGGTTAAAAAAAATTAAATGAGTGTTATAGAGTCCTTTGGCAATAAGGGCCTTAAAGATACATATATTCATGAAGCTAAATCCTGTTCCTTTCTATGTGCAGAATCTCTGGAGATCCTTTCAATCAGATATTATTGCACAGAGAATGAAAGAAAAGAAAAAAATTGTTATTTTTAAATAGTCTAGTAAGCTACCTCCTATAAGACTTTTCAAGTACCCCTTACTCTTCTAATCTTGCTAGTTTAAGTCCCTATCAAATGTTTCCTGGTAGAATTTATTAAAAGACAATCAATGTAAGTTATTATTTAACCAAGTTCAAGGAAGAATTGGGGTGCATTTCCCCTAGTCTCAGTTGTATGTCAATGAGGTATTAATAGTTACTATGAGAGACTGAGGCTGTCAGATAATTTCGTTTGGATGGGTTCATTTAAATGGAAATTCCATGGATATTTGTTGCTTCAACTGATTAACCAGATTGGTTTCACAATTTGTTTTATGTCTGTTCTGCAAGCTGAGATAAGATGATGCACCTAGGTACTTTTTCATCTCTAAATTATGTTTAAATAATTTAAATTAAAAAAAATCATCAAGGGCATCTCTATGATCACAGCCATAAAACAACAATAACTTTTACATTAAGTAAATCACATATATGACATCTATGTTGTTTTTTAAAATTTCTTTAGGGTGACTTAAATGCTTCCTAAATTGCTTCTTGAGCTAAGCTCCAATTACAGCCCCAGACTAGTATGAGTCTGTAAGAATTCTCTTTACTCACAGTCACTTTAAGTACCTGTTCCTTGGTTTTTGCTATTGAGGTGATTGAAAATAGTTTCTTCCTGAGAAATATCATTTTGCAGAAATGCCACTTGATTTTCTAACTACACTGGCTACTTTGTGCATCCATAGTTCATAGAATTCCAAGTTAAAATTAACTCGTGTTTGAGAACTGTCAGCTTTACAAAAAACAGTAAATACATTCAGAGTGCCCTACTTTTTCCACCTCACCAGAATCCTGATATGACAGCTAGAACATTTTTTCCAGACCTTGATGAGAAAAGAAATGACCAAAATAAAGCTTCTGTCCAATTGGGGACTTTCAATTTTTTTACTGTATATCAGAGAGTACAATTTTGTAGTAGCCATCAAAAGAACCAAAGATAAGACTTTTTTAAGATAGAAAAAAAGATGTAAAAGAGAACTCATTTTCCAAGACTGTAATTATGTCTCCATAGGCAGAATAAAATGGAGAGTTGGGCAATTCTTTAGTAAATTATCTAGCAATTATCTAGTATCTGACATTGTCTATAATCTGGACCAGTATGGCTAAGGTATGTGTTTTAATCTGAAAAGGTTTTTGCCAGGGTTGTGTGGATTACTGATTGTTAAGGCTTGCTTATCCTTTTTCTGAATGTCACAATTTGGAATGGAAGTTCATAACCTGTGACCCATGAACTTGTTTTTTGATTAGCATTCTGATAACTTAATTTCAGTATAATTGGTTTCCTTTAGGATCCTATGTATATTAGTTTATGAATTTAAATGCATTATTCTGAGGAAAGGTTCACCAGATTGCCGAAAGGTCCATGATCCACAAACACACACACACACACACACACACACACACACACGCACACACAAATAAAAATCTAAAAATCCCAGTTTAGAAGAACATAGGAGGGAAATTAATTTTGGAAGGGTCTGGAAACAATGTAACATGAATAATGGTTTAGATACCTGGGGATGGTTTGCTTGGAGAAGAGAACATTTAAGCAGATTGTGAAAAGTTATTGAGGAAAGAATATATTTTGTGTAGATATAGGATGCACAGCTAGGACTAATAGGTAGAACTTCCCTAGAAGGAAGAATTTTCTATCAGCTAGAAAAGGAAAGAATAACATAATAAATCCTCATCATTGTGTGTTCAAGAAGAGGCTTTCAGGAAAATTATAGAGTAGAATAATATAGTGAGATGAAGGTTGGAAAGGTTTCACATATCTATTTATATTCTCTCTCTCTCTCTCTCTCTCTCTCTCTCTCTCTCTCTCTCTCTCTCTCTCTCTCTCTCTCCCTCTCTCTTTTTCTCTAGGAATTCCCTCCACCTGAGCAGGTGTTTGTGCCCTGTGAAACTTGCTCTTGCTATGATAGAAATACATCCTATGTGATATATCCCTTTTGATTAATATGAAATCGTACTTAACACTTGTATCTATCATGCAAGTGTCACAATATCAATGGTGACCATGAATATGCCTGTATAGTTCTGTATTGCAGAATATGAGACTCTCCATATAGAAGGCAGAAACAGTAAAGCATTTATTCAGACACCAGAGGATCAAATCCCAAAACCAATAAATCCAATTGGACATAGCAGCAATTATATCCCAAAATCAGTAAGTCCAATTCATTATAACAGCAAGGAAATTAAAACACAATATTGCAGCAGGGAGCCAAGTCATCCTGTAACCTTCCCCTCTGCTGATGGTTTCCTGTAAACACTCACAAATCCTAGTTTTCTGCTTGCCTGAGTCATCTCTTTGTGAAGTCCTGAGAGCCTGCAATTCTGAGAGCCCTTGAATTTCTGAGTGCTTAAAGCTACTCTCAGAGAAAATATACTATTTTTAGGACCCAAGGGCTTCACACCTCCTATGACCTAATTAGGGAAAGGGTATTGGCCTTCTTACAAACAAGCCTTTCCTAATCAAGCTTCGCATATGAAGCCTATTAAGGGGATTAATGGGTGGGGGAGATCTTTAATCACATAAACACCACAACCTAGAGCTGGCTAGGTGGTACAGAGGATAGATGGCTGTTTCTGGAATCATGATGTTTTGAGTTCAAATTTGGCCTCAAATCCTTACTAGCTCTGTAAACTAAGGCACATCATTTAACTTTTGTATGCCTCATTTTAATCATCTGTAAAATGGAGGTAATAATAGTCTAGGATTCTTGTGATAATAAAATTAGACAATAATTTTTAAAGAACTTAACATGGTGCCTGACACATAGTAGGAACGTAGTAAATGCTGATTCACTTCCTTCCAATCTGAATTCCTGAAACATGCCCATACAATGCATAGTAGTTGTACTTATAACCATGATGTTTCTTGATAACAAAGTAAGTCACTGACATGAGTTATCTTTGTTAGGAGGAATTGTAGCCTACATTGTAAACACAGATAAACTGAACAGCCTACTGTGACAGATTGCATTGTGGTAAATTACCCCACAATTAATTGATATAACCATTTTGAATTTGGTCGTAGCCAGTAAGCAATAACAAAAATAAGGAGGTCAATACATCACATTTCTTATAATATATTTTGGCAATGGCTAGATTCAAATACATGTTTTTCTACAAAATAGCTAGAATGTACTTGTCACAATATTTCAGGTGAGTATTTGAATGTCCTGAAAATATGTTCGATTACATTTTGGGTGCTTAATTATTCATTTAATTCATATAATTTACATGAACTCAAAGTTTATCCCCGAAACCAAACCTGCCTTTTTAAAATCTTTTTTTTTAATTAATCAAAATTTTCTTTGTGTTGACATGAATGTGGATAATAGTATAAAAGGACAGACCATCTGGAAAAGTGCAAAGTGTATACAAATATTTTGTAGGACATGACTAAAGAAGAATTTCAAAAAAAGTGGTAGAAATGATGTTATCAAAGGGAGTGGGACAAGACATAATATGATTGAGAGATAATAGATGGACAGTCCCTTTGCTTTATTGATGCCCACAAAATATTAAGATACCTGGGAAAAATGTTCACTGCATTTGTTTGATCCATAATGAAGGATTAATAATAGAAAAATGTATCCTCCACTGAAAGACGTTTCAAGGATGAGCGGCAATTTAAACATAATTGAAGAGAGTATGCATATTGATAAGATCATAAGGCCATTTGTGTCATAAGACCAATTGTATGTAGTTCAGACACCAACAGAACATTATATAATAAGGTCATTCCCTATATTATCTCCAACTAATCATGTTTTATGTCATATTTATACATAGTTGTTTGCATATTATGTCCCTCATTAGAGTGTAAGTGCTTTGGGAGCAAGGACTGTGTCTTTTTTTTTTTGCCTTTCTTTGTATCCTCTGGTGACTAGCATAGTGCCTGGCATATAGTAGGCACTTAATATAAGCTTCTTGACTTGAGTTGTCATTCCAGTTCATGGAATTTTATCTTTCATTATTATTCTAATATGTTAATGGATGAGAGACCTTCCTCCAAAAGTACAGGTAACACATTATGTCCGTTTGTGATGCTCTTGCCCATATTTAACCATAAAAAATAGCAAAAGGAATAATAAATGTTTTTGATACCAATGAAGCACGATAAGCTGAAATGAATAATCAATCATAACACCCTTGTTTAGTGAATCCAACAGAAACATCTTCAATTTGGATGTTGGATAACTGGTACAAAAATGCACTAAGGTTGGAGTCTAAGGACTGGAATCCAAACCCCTCATTTGATATTTACTACTTATATGACTTTTAATAATAAAATGATCCTTCTAGAACCTCTGTTTCCTAATTTGTCATATGAAGGCATTGCATCCACTTCTAAATCTGTAATCCACTGACAGAATGACAAAATTTTAGACAATAAGTCTACATCAAAGGCATTATAAAATTATAGTAAAAATTTTCAGACTTTTATAGCATTATAGTTTTAAAATGGCAAAAGGCCTGAAAGGTTATCTATTATCTAGTCCCAACTGCTCAAGTTATAGATAAGAAAAATGAGGCCTATGGACTATATTACTTGTCAAAAGTCATTCTTGTATTGTGCTGAAAAATATTTCTATTTTTAATTCCCTTTATATATAGGAGTGTGTGTGTGTGTGTGTGTGTGTGTGTGTGTGTGTGTGTGTGTGTGTGTGTGTGTGGAGAGAGAGAGAGAGAGAGAGAGAGAGAGAGAGAGAGAGAATTTGCAAAAAGTTTTGGAAGATGGTAATTATGTCATTAAAGAATAGATTTGTTTCCTTGATAAGTCAAGATGATCAATGCTGAAAATACCTGGCCAATGTCAGGGTAGACTACAGATTTGATTTTGTGAATACGTAACATTGGACTATTATTTTTTAAAAAATATTATTTTAGACTCAAAGCCAGAATACAAATATAGAATAGAAGAAAAATATATAATAAACTTAAATATTGGAACTTAAATACAAAGTAAGAAAAGGAAAAGCATATCATGTGCATAGCAGAACATAGGAGAGGATTCAACATATATAATGATAAATTTTAATTAAAAAACCTGAATGATTAATACTACATGTTGTATTGGGAGCTGTACATGTTTAGTTCCTTGTGAGTTGTCTTTTATTCTCCTCTATGCACTTTTTATTGTGTTCTTTTTTTGCCCTCCCCCCTGCCCACTGAAGTCTATGATTGAGTGCAGATATATTTCTATCACACACACACACACACACACACACACACACACACACACACACGCACACGCACACACATATAGACATATACTTTCCCTAATAAATTCTACTCCTGATCTTTGTTTTTAGGTTCGTACGCAGCTCTCATTTAATATCCCTCCTGACTGCTCTACTTTACTTCTACCCACTACTTTGCCCTCCTATTACTTAGCCTATCCCTCCTCCAAGGATGCCTCCTCTATCCTTCCATTCCCATAGATCTAAACACCTTTATATAGCTCCCTATAACCTATTCCCTCCCCCTCTCCTCTAGAGATCCCTCCCTTGTCCTCTCCCATTCCTATTCCCTTACCACTTTATTTCTTAATTTAGAAGACTTTTATACTCTTCTAAATATATATATATATATACATGTATGTGTATATATGTACATATATGTATATATATATAGTTCTCTCTTTAAACCATTCCCAAAAAAGTAACTTACCAGAACTACAAACCCTCCTCCCCCATCTAATTCCTCTGTATTGATTCTTCCTCTTGCACCTCTTTTGTATAAAATAATTATTCTTTTTAACTGGTTCTAAATGGTTTTACTTTTTAAGGTCATATCATACTCAGGTCTACTCCAATCTTTTTTATGACCTTCCCAATTACTAATGGCAATCTTAGATATAGTTTTTATATTTTGTATATGTAAAAAGTAAACGGTCTGTCCTTATTGAATCCCTTGTAATCAGTCCTTCTGTTTCTCTTTGTTCTTGTATGTCAAATCATCTATTAATTTGAGGTTTTTTTTTTTTTAACAAAGTCTTGAAAGTCCGACAGTTGGTCAAATGTCAATTTTTTTTTATTCAGGATCATGCTTGACTTTGCTGGGTATGATATTTTCAGCCATAGCCCCAGTTCTTTTGTTCTTTGTTGTATAGTGTTCTAGGACCTGTGGTCGTTTAGTGTCTCTGCTGGTAGGTCTTGTGTGATTCTAATTGTGGCACTATCATATTTAAATTATTTTTTTCTTGTTGCTTTTAATATTTTATCCTTGAGTTGGGGGTTTCAGAATTTAACTATAATACTCCTATGAGTTTTCAAGTAGTGATTGATATTTTATTTTTGGCAAATGAGAAGTTAGTACTTAGCAGTCATAATCTTATAGTTCACCTATTTCATTTTGTTGAATTATTCCCAAGGACATCATTGGTTCATATGTGATTTTAATTATGTCTATAGGTGGCAGTGTTTGCACTGGAACATTTCTACATGTCTGAGTATGTTGGCGTAGTTTATAAAATTCTCATTGTGATGAGTCTGATGTTTTAGGACACTGATAAGCGTTCTTTTTTTCTTCTTTTATTTTAAAGCTGAAAATAGTCATCAAAATTGGTACTTCAGCTATAGCAGTTGTACAGTTGGGGTTGATCAGATACTTTTCCCATTATTAATGGATCTTCAAATTATGGGTTTCAAAACTGACTCATCCTCTCTTTCTCACCTACTCACTGCAGTTTCTAAAAATAGTTATACTTTTTTTGAAACTTTGGACAAATTTCACTAGTTAGACAAAAATCTGCCTATTTATCAATCATCTATATGTCTATCAATCCATTTATCTATCTAATCTATTTAATTGAGCATCTAACTAAATGAATAAAAAGAATTCCAAGGTTCAAAAACATTGGATATACAGCATTTCACAGTTAATCATCTTAATAGCATTTGACATCACCAAAAAAAAGTCCCAGAGAGGATTCTGGGAAGATGGTAGAGTAGACTAGAAAATTTCAAGCTCTCAAGATTTTCCCCCACAAAAGAGGTAAAATAGCACTTTAGGGCAAACAAAGTGTGGATAAAGAAAATAAGAATAGGGGCATAACGAGGGGCTTCCTGGGACAATTTGGGAAGATCAGAAGAAAATTCGAACTTTGGGCCTTGATTTTATAGATTAGGAGAGGAGATTAAGTGGTCTGTCTAAGGCCACACATTCATTAAACAGCAGAGCTGGGATCTGAGCCAGGTTCCTCTAACTTCAAATGTAGTACTTTCTAATATTCCACATTGTTTCAACTAAGGTCTTTTTGAACTCTGAAAGTGTGTAATTTTATACTTATTTTCACTTCTTGCAGGTGGAATTAATAATGTATATTTAAAGTTTTCAAGTCATTTACCTGGCACATGTAAGAAAAGGCAGTATAGCTCATATACCTTCCTATTCCAATTTTGGACAAAATAGACTTTCTTTTCTGAGTACTTGCTCATTCTCAGCAATATGACTGCCTATATTAAATGGATCAATAGAATTCAGTATCATTTGGCTAAGATGGGTTTTGTAAAAGCAAAAATAAACTCATCTAGAAATGTGGTATGTAATTAACTCACCATCGTAGAATACATAATGACATTTATACAAACAAAATAAACTCGAATAAAATAGGGTAAGCATTTAAGGAAATAGGCCACAGAAAATTAAATAAATGCACTATGGAAGATATCAATATTAAGTATGTATGCTAACATCATAATAATATAATATATTTATCTCGATTTGTATATAAACATTATTAACTTATTTACATGCAAAATGCCAGACTGAAAATTGATTGTTTGGCTATTTAGGGCTAACTGCATAACTATATTACATCTGTTATTCAATTAGTTTATGTTTAATAATAGCATCATTGAGTTTTCAGTGAGACATAATGACTTTATAAATAGCATCCTTATCCTGAGTGGAAGAACTAAGGCTACATATGCAAGATAGAGCTGAGAATTGTTTTTCTGTTGAGTTAACCCACCAGATGTTACAGATGAGCAATGACTGGGCCCAAATTTGAATGAGAGTACCAGATCGTGCTGTGCTTTCAGTAGTCTTTATCTGTTTGCTGTCATAAAGCCCAATAATCTTTTCCTGCTGATGTTATTTATATATGCAAATCAATCATGGAGCAGCACAATTACCAAAAAGTCAAAATTATAAGTAATTGATGTTCAATAGGATAATGCAAAGTGGGATGAGAAGGCAGTAGGATGGAACTGGTGAAAAGAATGATATATCAGACATTAGCAAGTACATGTACGATTAGTAGCTCATTATGGAGATTAGGAATCAGAAAATAGATGACTCAAAAATGATATGATTAGTCCTGAGCCTAGACTTTGAGTTAGGAACACTTGAGGTTTAATAAGACAATAGTTGTGTTACATTGAACAAGTCATTTATCCTTTGTTTCCTCATCTATAAATTGGGGATAATAATTCCTAAATCCCAGATTGTTTTGAAAATAAAATGTGATAATTTTGTAATATGTTTGCAAACATTAAAGTGCTGTATAACACTAGCTATTGTTTATCATAGTAGCAGTAGCAGAAGAAGAACAAGAACAAGAAGAACAAGAAGAAGAAGGAGGAGAAGAAGAAGAAGAAGAAGAAGAAGAAGAAGAAGAAGAAGGAGAAGAAGAAGAAGAAGAAGAAGAAGAAGAAGAAGAAGAAGAAGGAGAAGAAGAAGGAGGAGGAGGAGGAGGAGGAGGAGGAGGAGGAGAAGGAGAAGAAGAAGAAGAAGAAGAAGAAGAAGAAGAAGAAGAAGAAGAAGAAAAGGAGGAGAAGAAGAAGAAGAAGGAAAAGAAGAAGAAGAAAAGGAGGAGAAGAAGAAGAAGAAGAAGGAGAAGGAGAAGGAGAAGGGGAAGGAGGAGAAGGAGGAGGAAGAGGAGGAGGAAGAAAAGGAGAAGGAGGAGGAAGAGGAGGAGGAAGAAAATGAGGAGGAGGAGGAGGAGGAGAAGGGGTAATAGTACTGGTAGTAGTAGCAGCAGCAGCAGCAGCAGCAAATAAATAAACAATACACAGAAAAAAATTTTCCAACTTTCTTCGGATACTGGTTCAGAGACAATTTTTGAGTATATTAGTCAGTGAGTAAATAAGTGCTTCATCATTTATAGTGTGTATTTAATGTACTGTACTTATTTACTGTGTACCGTATGTAATTCTGGTCCTTTTATTACCTTTTCAACATACGTAAGGTTCATAACTTTAGAATAATTCTAAATTTTTCTCTCTTCCTCATTCACCCTCACACTTTCAATTAAGGATATCCACCTGTATAAGGTGTTTAATATTCATGCCTGTATTTCTTTTCTTAAAGCCATCACCTTAGGTCATACATTGGTCATTTCTCACCTGGACTATTATAGCAGGCTCCTAATTGGTCTCCTTTTTACCAGTGTCTTTGCCCTCTCAGATATCTTCCACAAAGCTACCAAAATAACCCTATTGATGTACTGCCATGTAATTATTTCATTGAGAAATCTTCATTGGATCCCTATTGTTTTTAAGATAATAATAAAAAAAAAACTATCAATGTGGAACTTAAAGCCCTTCACATTCTGATCCCCATCTATCATTCTAGCGTTGTTTTACATTACTTCCTTTTACTCATTCCTGAGTAAACTCAAGGCAGATTTGCCATTGTGGTGTTCTCCATATATAGAATTTCATCTTCCACCCCCTGCCTTTGAACTGGGTATCCCTCAAGCCGCTAATATACTAATGCATTTCTTCCTCACTTCCACCACTTAGCATCCTGGGTTTTCTTAAAGTACAGAATATATGTCACCTTCTACATGAGAATTTTCCTAGTTCTCCCAGTTATTAGTGCTATCTACCTTTACAGATATACATGCATATATATGTATGTATAGATACACACATATGCATGTACATATGTATATATATATATGAATATGTGTGAATATATGTATATATACATGCACATATGCATATATATGTAGAGGTGAGGGCAGTTTCTTTGTCTTTATATTTCCATCACCCGGCATCACCACGAGCACTGTAGGCATTTAATGAATACTTCCCATTCATTACTTCATTCAATAGTCAATTATTAAGAAACTATTTGAATGTAATTAATTAAAAAAGTTATAGAGGATGAGAAAGAATAGAAATATTATGGCCCATGTCTGCATAAGGAATATTCACAACCAATAAAATTATGCATTTATCAAGATATCAAAAAAATGAATGCCTAGAATAATACCAAAATTTCTTAGCTACCAGGATTGTCTGCATGCCATAAATATATACTTGCTTCAAAAGGTGGGAGGGCTCTCTTTAGACAGTGAACATTGAAGGTCTCCAGGGGAAAAATGTTTTTATTTTATTGCTCAAATGGATTCTTTAAGGGGCAGCATAGCAGGAGGGATTGCTCAAGGCTCTGTCTTTGGTGCTTTTCTTTCTCTACAATCCTTTTATAAATTTATCATTTTTTTATAGATCCAATTATACTTATTCTCATGTCTCCTTGATCTGTGTCATCAGCCTACAGTTCCTATAATTTGCAGGATATTTTTGCATACATTGGGATGAATTAATTTCACAAATGGAAAATATTTTAGCCATTTAATCCAATTCATACCTGAAAAAGAGTCCCAATTACACCGAATATCCTATTAACATCTTATCCTCCATATATAACAAATGTACTTACCTTTTCCTTCTAATGTCTTTACCTTGATTAATGAAAATGCATGGATGTGAGAAAGGGAATACAAATGATATAGTTATATAGGATGACCTAACCAGTAGTATAGTTTTAACCTGAATATTGTTTATAGCCTCATCCCCGAAATACTAAATGCATCTCTCTCCTGTCTTCCCAATGACATAAGGTCAAATAAAAGGACCTTTGGAAAGAGTAGCAGAAGTTTCCTTTTGAGTGAGTCAGTGGTCTATTTGAGTAGTATTAGAAACTTGCCCCCAGAAAATTTATGAATTGTGTTTTACTATTCTTTATAAAGTCTGAGAAGCAGTATTGCATGGTGGTAGTGAGTTGGTCTTGAACCCAGGAAGTCCTTGATTCAAGTCCTATTTCTCACCTATATGACACTGTGTAAATTACTAACTGTTTCAGGGATATGGGCAAATCTTTAAGAATAAAAGTTAGAGAAAAAATATCAACTAAAATTTTAGATGTGTCTATATACATATGTATATGTATACATATGTGTATGCGTATATACTTATAAATATGTATATGTACATATATGTGTATATATATGTATGTATTAAACAAGTCTTGGATTGTTTTGAATTACAATAAAATCTACGAGCCAAAAAAGTGGAAGAAGAGCAAGCACTGCATAGGTAATTTGCTTTGGGTCTTGGCTCACTGACTTCTTAATTCTTTCTTCCATTATGGTCTCATGTACCACTTTGCATATATCAGACATTTAATGAATATTTTTGAATGAATTGATGGGAATAAAAGAATAAAAGAAATCTGGGAGATGTTTGAATTTTGTAAAAATCCAAGTGAGAGAGAATAAGAGCCTAGAACTTCAGTTCTAGTTCATAATGGATATGAGGGGAAAACATGAGAAGATTTAGAAAGGAACAAGATACCGTACATAGTGACAGACTATAGAGATATGGGGGAAGGAGAGTGAGAAACCAAGAACAATAGAGATTACTTCAACATTCTATGAAAAAAAAATTGCAAAGAGAGTTCAGTAGATAACATTTTGGGCAACAGCATTGACAAACTAAAATGTATCCTGGAAAGGGTGACAAGGATGTTGGAAAAGTTGGAGACCAAATGATAAAAGGATTAGCCAGTAGGATAAAAAGAAGACTTTCAAGAGGACATGATAAATCTTTTTAAATTTTTGAAAGGCTGTCTGTCATTTGCAAGGGGCATTGAGCATTTTTTTTCTGTTTGGCCCCAGAACGCAGAACTAAGAACAATGGATGGAAATCACAGAGAAGCAGATGCAGGCTTAGTGTAACAGAATTTCCAAACAATTAAGTTCTCCAAAAGCACAATGAGGTGGCTTAAAACTTGGTGGGGAGGTTTTTCACCACAGGTTGATTTATGTCAAGATTAGATCGCCATATGTGATGTATTTGTAGGGTATTCAACAAATAATGTTTAATCTAGAAGAGATGATCTTGAGGTTCAATGAAACCCTGAAATACTTTTATTCTATTATCAAAATTTTTATTTATGATATTTTCCTAATCTTATGCTTGTATTGTACACTATATTTATAATACAGAACAAATAAAATAATCAAAATGAATTGATGAAGAGAATCTGAATCATGTAATTTAAAGAGTGTATGTGTGTGAGAGAAGATTATTTAAAATGGGAATGGTTAACATGGAGAAAGAAAGAATTAAAGGAGAACATCTTGGTTTTAAAATATTTGAAGTGCTCTCATATGAATGATCTGATTGCCCTCTAAATTCTCTTCCTATTCTCAAAAAAATTATGTTCTTTGTTTGTTTAAATCCTAGTGGCAAAGAGCTGTTATTTAGTTAAAGAATGTGAGGCTCCCTAGAAAGTTTTAAACCCTTATATTTCAGTAACATTACAATATTTCACAAATTAAATATGGAAAATGTCCACTCAATCATCTAGACTTTCCCTTGGGCACAATAAGAGGCTGGTTCCTGGCAATACATTTGCTGCAGCTTTGTCTGCTCTAGCTCTGAATTAATTCTTTCAAAGAGATATGAGCAGAGCTACCCTATTATTGGAAATGAATCTGTACAAGTAGTCTGGAATAAACAAGAATACTGAGAAAATTTCACATTTACCTGAAAAAGAAAAGCCATTTTAACCTGATAATTCATAAATTTTAGCTTTAAAAGAAATTTTCATTTAAAGAGTCTTTGTGCATTGATCTTTTACATAGATAAGATCAAAATTGGCCAGGCCTTTGAAATATTCTGGGGTGTTGATTTTGCTCACAGTCTTACGTTGTAGCATAATATTCAATTAATAACAAACAAGAACATAGAAAAATATTTCTCCTTTACATGTGTTCATCTGGGTATTCAAAGAACAATACTAAATATGGCAATGTAGTGATGAGTAGAAATAGAAGTGGTGTAAACTTTATGGAATAAAATAAAGAGAATTTATGTTCCCAATACATAATCACAGCAGGCTACAGCATATAAAATCTTCACAAAATTCAAACAATCTAAAGAAAGCTCTCTAAACCAATAGCAAAAAATCAAGTCTTGTTAATAATATTCAATGTAATCTCTAAATGAACGTAGATGTCCCATAATATTCTATAAGTACAGCCTTTTAAAATGATACTCATAAGTGAGTTGAAGATAATTTTTAAGAGTATACATTCTAGCTATTACAAAAGAAAAACATACAAAGCAAGAAAAATAAAATGAAACAACTATTTTGTTATTATAATTATGCAGTATTTCCTTGTTGCCTCTTTGTTGAATTTATCTACATTCTTTCTTGATTTCTGATTAAAAAAAAACTTCACTGTGCTTATAGAAAGATGATTATTTAAAAAAATAAAAATATATTTTCTTAACTCAAATGATTGCCTCCTGGGATAAATAAGAAATTAAATGATTCTTATCCACCGAAATAATAGCCTTTCCTGTGTCATATCAAGTTTTGGTTAATCTTCTGTGACAAATAAGGATCAATAATTAAGAGCAACATACTAATGAGAAATTGTGTTTCTAAAATATGTTAAAGTTTATACAGTACTTTCTTCATAATAACCTTGTGAGGAGGGTAGTTCCTAAGATACAGATGAAGAAACTGAGAATTAGATTAAGTCATTTTATTATTTCCCAGACAAGATCTTGGCCTAATATATTCTTTTCATAAGACAAGGGGCTTTTACCTGTTTATCACTCTAAACCTGTTTTTGTTTATTTTCTTCCACTAGGACATGGGATGCTCAAAAATCAAGTACTTCTATTTATGTAGATCTGTAACTGATAGTTGTGGAGATCTGTCTGAGGGCACTGAGAGTTCATATCAGTTGCTTAGAATCACACAAGCAGTATGTGTCAGTGTCAGATATATGATTTGAACCTGTACACTCTACTATGCCAAGAGGCCTCTAGATACCGTGATTCTCCCTCCTTTAGGTTATGTCAAATGATATGATAAAATTAGCTATTATGTAATTGATTCAGGTTTTTCAATGATCTCAATGATTATTTGTTTCACAATTCATAAATTATGTTACAGTATGGCCTTATACATTAAAAAGCATATGCTTTGGCATGAGAGTTATTTATCAGTGAATAAAAGAAATCTTCATGGAATCTTCCACAGAATGCTTTAAAAATTCATTACGGAGGCAGGAAGGATATGAAACAAAAGATATGTACAAATATAAAAAACAAAGAGCAGCAGTAGATTATGTATGAGAAAGTATATGTCTATATACACATGTATATATGTATAAGTGTATGTATATATATATATATATATATGTATTTGCATGTATATATCAAGAAACATCTAAATTATATTGTAGCCTTCTGGGGGGAGGGAGAGAAAAAAAGAACAAAGTTTAAAAGTGCACAGCAGAAAACAAAACACAAGCAAAGAAAATATGGACAATTCTCAACACAAGGTGTACTATTTATCATACAGGCTTTCTTGAAATGAAAATTTATTGTTAAATATTTTGACTCCTCTCCTATGTCCTGCTATACACATGAGGTGTTTTTTTTCTTTTTTATTTTATATTTAAGCTTCAATATTTAAGTTTATGATGTTTTTGTTTCTTCTGTATTTGTGTTCTGATAAAATAAAATTCAATTAAAAAAATTAAAAAAAATCATTCTTTCATTTGAAACATTTTGAACAAGTTATCTAACATTTCTGGTTTTTATTTTTATTATCTGTAAAATGAAACAATAGGATTAAATAATGTTTAAATTTTGTTAGAACTCCAACAGCTATGATTCTCTGATCCACCCACTCATACATTCTTCCATTCATCAAGTCTCCTAACCATTCATCTATCCGTTCATTCCTCTACCTTTTTGTTGGGCTAGTTTCTATGTGAATTTCTCTAAAGTAAAGAAAAACCAACAAATATATGTACGTATGTATATATATATATATAATATCTATGTATAGATATTATGTATATAGCGTAGAAGACATTATCAGGTCACATGAGGAAAATGGCATAGAATAGGGATTTGACAAGTCAGAGGAATAGCAAATAGAGAGTCCGTAAGTTGCACTGAGACATGAAACATTTTACAAGAACTGAAGAATGTTTATAGAATCTTTGATTCTCAATTGAGGACTGTTGGAAAGAAGACAAGAATTGAAAAAGGATGAGGAATTGTTGGCTTGTGATTTGAATTGGTAGGAAAAATGATCATGGAAATGACATCACAAATGCATTGATATATAGAAATGCATACATGTATGTACAATAATGACCCTGCTCTGAACAATAACCATTCCTATTCTGTACAAAAAAAGTATACTAGGATATATGTAAATAAGATGGTAAAATTAAATATTTCCATATTTCTTAAGGTCAAAATAATTATCATTCAGTTCCTATGAGAGGATAGGCAATAAATAACTTACAAAAAGGTAACCACCTTCACTAGTTGATGTGATTATTAGCTGATGGGATTCGGCATGGTGGAGTATTAGCATTTAAGTACTATACACACAGAAGAATGGCTTAATTTCATCTGTCCACTCTGAGCATTTACCCTGTTTTTGCCCCATGTCTGGAATGCTTTACCTCCTTAACTCTCCCTACTGACTGCCATGGCTTCATTTAAGTCTCATCTAAAATCCCACCTTTTACAGGAAAACTTCCCCAACTCCTCTTAATTCTAGTGCCTGTCCCCCATTAATCACTTCATATAAATCCTGTATGTAGCATATTTTGTGTGCATCAGTTTGACTGTTGCATTCCCCTTTGATCATAAATTCCTTGAAGGCAAGGACTATCTTTTACCTCTTGTTGGATCCTCAGCACTTGGCACAGTTCCTGGTACATATTATATGCTTAATAACTGTTTGATGTTATGACTTGTTTTTTTTTTCCTCCTCTCCTGGTTTCTAACACTTTAGTGTTCATTTTAGAAAACAATCTATTTACTTTCCTTTTATGGTGGGAAATGTTGAAATAAGTGTTTTGAAACTACATAAGTAAGTGTATGTGATCATAAGGGGGAACTTCTTAAAAGATAAGGAAACAACAATCTCTATATTGTACCTAAAAGTGATTTTATCAAGCACTTTGGAATATGCACCAAGTTTGATGACTTAAGAGTTTTAGATTTTTAAATTTACATTCAGTTAAAAAATGTTTTCTTAGTAATATTTGTTCTGGAACCTTTCATTATTGCTTTCCAATAGAGCCATGAACAGACAATCAAGAATCAACAAATGTAATCAAGATGTGTTCCAATTCCTATGGCCTCTCTTCTTTTCTCTCTCCCTTTCAATTCTGCTTTCTTTTTTATTTAAGAGAGTGATAATGATAGCTGAAATTTATATACCTCTTTAAGGTTTACTAAGTGCTTCTTTATTTACACTTGTATCCCATATTGTATCTTCATTTCATCTTTTTATCTTGACCTAAGAAATTTCTTTTCCTATCTACAACTACATTTCTCCTGTTTTCCAATCTCTTCTTTTTTCCTCACTTTTCTTTCTTTTTCTCTGTCTCTCTCTCTCTGATATAAATAATGCTTTCCTTTCCATATCTCTTTAGAATGCTACGTGAACTCTCACCTATATTTATCTTATTCTAATTTGTGCTGATTATTAGAAAAAATCTTTTATTCTCTCCTTCTCACTTAGGTTACAGACTGCTTCCAGGAAGGTTTTTGAGCAATATCTTGCTCATAAGGATAGTTAATCAATCAGTGATTTTTTTTAACAAGGTATTCCCAGGTAAGGAATTGATGCAATGTGGTGCCTTCTCTTCAACTTAGAGAGCTGTCAAGGATGATGAACTATAATCAATTTACTTTAGAGTCATAAGGCATTATGATTCAGAGAAAGGACCTGCACCCAGGCCTTCTTTACTTCCACTTAGTATCCTGAATTATCTGTCTTGGATTTGTTTGTTTTGTCCAGATGACTGAAAATCATGTCTCAGAAGAGCTGCTACCCCTTAAGATGGATAGAATGGTGATAGGGTCGGAATTGCTAGCAGAGTTTGAACATGGTTCTTAAGACTCAAAGAATTTAGGCAATAAGGACTGCTAGGAAGTATAACTCTGGAGGCCTAATGAATTTATGCAGTGAAAACAAGAAGAAATAGCCTTGATGGACTCATTGTCCATATACCAAATTACTTTAGAAAGTTTTTGATTCACGAGTTTTTTTTTTTTTTAGCTACACCTTTTTCCTCTTAGTACAAGTATGAACGGTACTCAGAGTAGATACCTCTGATTAGGTGGTGTTTTGCATAGAATTGCCTCAAACAACTCTGTGCCTTATTTTGCCATAATAAATAATTGCTGTTCTGCTTTTCAGAGTGTACCTACCCCTCCTCCACCTATCTTTTCCTCTAAAATCAGGAGACAGAAAAAGTTCCTTAAGTCAATTCATTAAATATTTCAATGCATTAGGTTTTCTTATTTAGTGTCTTAAATTTTATAAAGAATTTTCCTAACAAACATATGAGTTGTTCAAGTATTATTAGCCCTATTTGGTAAATAAAACTGAGATTCAGAAATGCTGATTTACTTCCCCTGTTTCACATAGCAAATGTTAGAGCAGAAATGGAAATAGACTCTAAGTACAATGTTTCTAGCTTGGTGTTACAAAGAGTCTTGAGGACTTGAACATAAAACTGCCAGCTAATAAGAGGGTGAAAAAGTTACCAGCTAAATACAGAGTTTAGAAAAAAAGGTCACAGAAAATGGTGATTAAAGTTTTAGTTAATGTTCTCAGACTGCAAAAATCTTGTAAGTTTTGTTCAAGTATTCAGAGAGATTACAGTTAATAATTTGTTATTGTGGTGACTATGGCAACCTAAAAAGGAGAATCGACCTCCCAGTTGCCAACATAAATCAGAAATGTGAAAAATTGAAGAAAATTGTTGAAAGAAATAAAAATTAGCTTAATATACCCCCATGCTATCACCCTAGGTATTTGTGACCATTGAGAGAGCATACAAAAAAAGCCTAGGCCATGAAATTTGTACTGTGGTACAGTGTTCTATTCCCCACTTCTACTGAAATTAGAGAGGCTCAGATTTATGGGTCAAAAGAAGTGAGGCCACTGGAATTTTGTTAAGAGAGCCCACTGGGAGAGGCCACTGAGTATTTTCATCACTGTCGGCATGACATGTACCTACATGGTGAGCACATCCAAGAAATGGACAAACCTTGGTAATCCAGAAATTACGGTCCAAAGTACAAGTGTCAGGAATTGATTTTTTTTTAAAGTGAAGGGACTGGAGAAAAACAATCTGTCAGTCAGTCAGGAGCAGGGTGGGGCAGGGTGGATCAGTAATGAGGATGTGTCCTACAGGTTGATATGACCATGAGCTGAAGTAACTTTAATGATAAGGCAATATAGAGTTCAACTAGATTTTATAGTTTTTCTCAAATTATCATTAAATTTTTGTCATTTATTGAACACCTAATATATGATAGGCACTGTGTTAAGCAAAGCATAGAAAAGAAGGGAAAAAAATCTCTTCTCTCAAGGAATTCACAATGTAATGGAAGACAACACATAAAAAAGAAGCTGAAAAGTGTATGTGGGGGGGGGCGGGGTATGATGAATTCATTCATCCCGATAGGAAATGATGACATGATTGCTGTGCACACTCTTCTTAAATGGATGATCTAAGAGAAGTTCTCTAATTTCAACCTTCTACCCTCTCCAATTAGTAGAAGGGAGGGACCTCAGGGGCAGGAGGGAAGATTGAGGATATGTCTCTGGACTCATTCCTTCAGGCTGATAGGACTGTTAAAGTTAAAGTTGAAGTGACTTTAAAGCTAAGGCAGCATGGAATTCAACTATATTTAACAAGTTTTCTCAACTAACCATTATATATTTGTCATTCCACAAGCAAAATTTGAAGCATGTCTCTTCATAACCATTGAGAAGATTAGGACTCTCTTGCCTTGCCTCTTTCGTTAACTACCTTGTATTGTCTGTCCCTTTTTCCTTGTCTCTTAGATTTCTTTTTTTTTTTAAAAAAAAGCATTATTTATTTATTTAATATTTTTAGTTTTCAGCATTAATTTTCACAAGAGTTTGAGTTACAAATTTTCTCTCCATTTCAACTATCCCCCCACTCCAAGATGGCATATATTCTGGTTGCCCTGTTCCCCAGTCTACGCTCCCTTCTGTCATCCCACTCCCGCCCATCCCCTTTCCCCATATATATATATATATATATATATATATATGTATATTCCCTTTGGGTACCCTAATACTGAGGGCTCATGAATTATACACATCATCTTTCCATGTAGGAATGTAAACAAAACAGTTCAACTTTAGTAAGTCCCTTATGATTTCTCTTTCTTGATTACCTTTTCATGCTTCTCTTGATTCTTGTGTTTGAAAGCAAAATTTTCAATTCAGTTCTGGTCTTTTCACTGAGAAAAGTCCTTTCTTTTATTGAAAATCTATATTTTGCCTTGGAGCATAATACTCACTTTTGCTGGGTAGGTGATTCTTGGTTTTAATTCTAGCTCCATTGACATCCAGAATATATTATATAAGTCTGAGTCTGAATCTGAATTTGTTTTCACTGTCTGGCCATGTTCCCAGCCAGGTACTTGACCCTTGCGTTTTTCTTTGGGGTATGACTGCTTATAGAGTATAGAGTTCTTTGTCCCAAGCTTGAGGTGCTGTGCTGTTATTTTCAGAGCTATTTCTACACAGGAAGCTCTGCCACAGCAGCGCTCCTCTTTTCCCAAGAGCCGCCAAGCCAGAATGTGCCTTGACTCAGATCTTAAGCAGTCTCTGCACTCCAGCTCTGATCTGCCATTTAATTCCCCCCAACAGCTGTAGTTCTGTCCTCAGAGCTGCACCACCTCGGCTGCCCCTGGGTGGTGGCCAAACTGAGAACTCCTTTCACTCTGTCCCCGCAGATTTTCCAACTAACAGAATTCTCTGTTGTGTTTGGTGTTTTTCAGTTGAGAAGTCTGGTAACTGCCACAGCTCACTGATTCAGGGCACTAGGGCCTGTTCTGCCTGGCTCCCAGTCTTGTTGGTCCAAGTGCAGCCCACGCTGGGCTCTACTCAGCTCCACTCCTAGTTCTGTGCAATAGACCTTACCCAGCGACCATCCAGGATGTGCTGGGCTGGAGCCCTGCTTTCTTCTGCTATTCTGTGGGTTCTGCAGCTCTAGAATTTGTTCAGAGCCATTTTTATAGGTTTTTGGAGGGATCTGGGGAAGAGCTCAAGGAAGTCTCTGCTTTCCAGCTGCCATCTTGGCTCACCCCGCCTTGTCTGTCTCTTATATTTCAATCCCAATGGAAGAGCTTATTCAATTCATGAATTGTCTGATATATTCTAAAATTTATAACTTCCTTGGTTTTTGCTCACTATTATTTATTATGTTTTTTATATAATTAGCATTTGTTGGAAAGGGAGTAAAGCCTTTGTGTATAACCTTGGGATTCCACTTCCTCTTTATGGGTTACCTACCAAGACATATTGCAGTATTTTTGCAATGTGTGAGGTATATTTGTTTCACATGCAGGTTATGTGTATTTACATATTGATTTGTCTTACATCAACTCCCAGAGAGGCATAAATAGATAGCTTTAGAATGTTGTCTACCCATCTTCAATAAAAACTTTCATTCCTGAAGTAGTCAAAAGAGGGATGCTAATGAGTTGATAATTCTGATGGGAAGCCCTAGGCTAGAATCATATTAGTCCCTCCTAAATATTGATGGTCTAGAGGAAATGATTTTTAGGTTCAAACTTCTTTCCTGGTATCTCACCCTTAAAGTGGAAGAGTTAGCTGGCACATAGTATGAGATTAATAAAAGTTTTTTTTTTTTATTGATTGATTAGTGAAAATAACTACCCATATCAATGGTATATCATAGTAGTTTTGAAAATTCCAAGGAAGACTGCTCATGAAGGAGAAGAGTATGAGTGATAAAGTTATTAAATGGTTTGAAAACCTAGTAACTATTATTGTCATCATTGTGTTGTTATTGTTATTATCATTCTTTCATGATGATCAATATTATTAAGTAGATGTAAATATGTTATGTCCATGATGCAATGGCATTTCTTTCAGTTTTTGCTTTGATTGTAACATACTCTTTGTAACTTTTTCTTTCAAGTCAATCAGTGAGCAAAACAAAATTCCCACTGGACCTAGCTTTATTTAGCTAGAAAATTATCTAACCCAAAGCTGAGTGTAGTGGTCGGGCTGATCTCAGAGATACTCCAGGGAAATTATATACCTGCAAGGAATGTATAGATCACACCAAGGTCTTATTTTGGGTCCACCTAAAAGTTGCCTTGCCCAGGTTCACACAGGTAGTAAGTATCAAGAGTCTGAGGTCACATTTGAAGTCAGGTCCTCTGGACTCCAGGGCCAGTGCTCTATCTACTGTACCACCTAGATGCCCTTACTGTAAAATTTTAAATACCACAAATTTACTGTAAAATTTTCAGTATGGACATATTACTGTAGGCAACAAAAAGAATCACAGTACCAAAACAATTTGATAGATGACATAGAAAGATGAGAGAGAGAAAGAGAGAGAAAGAGAGAGAGAGAGAAAGAGAGAGAGAGAACAAGCTTCTGAGCCATGAGTCCATCAGTATCGTCAGTTGATTTTGAAAGGTTTGACTTTTAGCTACTCTATGATGCTTGAGCAATGGAAAGGTAATTTTAAAAAGCAACTGCTTATCCTGAAATTTTTTCAGATAGTGGGTAAAATATGTCAAAATTTTCTATTAACACCCTCCCCAAACTTCTAAATTCATTTTAAAGACCCTGAGTTTAGGTGCTGTTTTATAATTTGTTTTTGTATTCTTGTTGTCTCAATCTATTTAAGTAATTGAAATTCACCGTGGACTTCTATGCAAATTGTTGTATAAATGACCTGAAATTAACCTCAGTTCACTGTATTTTGATTGCCAAAGACTATCTCTTACCTCCCATTCAGTCACACACAGGCTATCCATTGTGGGTATATTTACATATCCCCCATCATCATTTGGACTCGCCTTCCTTTCTACCTGACATGTGCTTTTTTTCCTCATTTGCTCTAGGAACAGTAATCAGATAAAAATTACTTTAATAGTCTGCCAATCTATTGTGATGTATTTCCACTCAAAGTTCCTATGAATACTTAAATAAAGACTCCTTTTCCTTGATCCTATTCCTCTATTTTAGCTCCATTCCTGCTATTCAAATGTAAGTCCCATGAGGTCAAAGACTGGCACATTTTGTGTTTTTCTCCCAGAACCTAGCATGGTGCTGGGCGCATAAGAGACAATTAAGAGATACTCATAGATTGAATGACAATATATATTAGATAAATGTGTGCTAACTGAATATAAAGTACAGAGAACAGCTCATTTCTATGACCCCCAACTATAATAAAATATTATTTATAGATTACCATATATTAAAAAGATTATCAAAGAAAATACCTGACACAGTGATAATGGCAGATTACTGATCCCTGTGATCTGTATGCATTGCCTTTTGTAATGGTATGAAAACTGAATGGGAAAATGTTACTGTTCATTGTGGGAAAATAATATTGTTGGAGCTGTAATACCAATGTTGCTAGCAGCTGCTGGGGAGGTGTAAGACCAACAACACCAGCATACAAGAGGACTGCTATCACAGGTTCTTTGATTTGCTTTTCTAAGGAAAACAATTTTAAGGAGTTTACAATCTCACTTTAAATAACATACATCATTCACTTAGTTCAGGGGAAAAAGTCACTTCAGGGGAAAAAGTCAGCACTCTGAACTTCAGAGAAAACACAAACAGAAATTACAAGCAGAAATTATATAAACAGAGCAAATAATGCAAATCAGCATTCAGGGTTTCTATCTGTCCATAGCAATACATACATAGTTACCAAAGAGAAAAGCACCAGCATCTGGGGTTTCAAAGCCAGAAAGCTCCTTAACGGCTATCCAGAGTTTCCTCTGGTCAAATCACACAAACACTCTTCCAGTGATTGAGCCCCCACCAAAATACTAACCTCAGAGTATATATACACTTCTTCATGGTCAGAGGACATCACAGCTTTGTGATTCAAACTCACGTGACTTAGGATTTCTTGTGACATAAGCAGGTCATCAAAGACTCTTGATTCAATCAAAGACCATAGATTGAAACAAAGGCAAATCTTAAGGGCACTTCATTATTTTAGTGCTGAGAAGAACTAGAACTCCAAAAGAAAAAAAAAAGATCAAAACAAAAAGTCCCACCTTGCTTGTCGTTATAGGACCTAGCTTTATTTGGCTTGAAAATTAGCTATCCCAAACTGAGGGTAGAGGTCAGGTTGATCTCAGAGATACTCCAGGGATATTACATAGCTGCAAGGAATGCATAAATCACAGCAATGTCTTGTTTGGGTCCACCTAAAAGTTGTGTTTTGGTTTCCTCATATTTGAATGTTTGTGTTTACTTGCCAATATACATCTCAATCTGCCCAACTTCCTGCCACTGGCCAATCAGGAAAATGCCCTATGCTCTTATCTGAAATCTATATAATGTAACCTCACAAAGAAATGGGGAGGGCTTTTTCTGGCTCTCTTCTTTGTCAAATGACCTAATAAATTTATTTCTAAAGCTATCCCATATTTTGAAGATCATTCTCTACTGTCATTTATCAACAATGTGGATGATTAAACCAGAATAAGATTTACAAGTATGCTCTTATGTTGTTTGCCCTTCTTTTTCAAAGAGGACCAATGACACCATGGGTGATGGCTTCTCTTGGCCATAAATTGGATTTAAGTGAGATAGAGCTATGCACAGTAATTAGCCTTACCCTCTTTTCCTGAGTCATCAAAGTCTAGTGGCAGGACAAAAATCAAGGTGCCTAGAAATGGCACCATATGCAGTCGATGACCTTGGTGTTTTCAATAACTGACCAAGCTCTGAGCACTCTATGCCACTTCAGCTGCCTTCATGGTTATGGGAACAAATTGTTCTCATCCACCCATTCTACTGGTGTGGGGGGAGTCATCACATGCTTGGAGTAGATATCCTTCTCATTCCCCAATGGGTTTCCGACCTGTTGGTTATACACAAGCTGGTTTAGCTCACCTGCTAAGACAAGTATAGTATCAATCAGTGAATCAGGATGGATCAGTATATTATGCCTCAAATTCAGGATGACTGAATTTCCTTTTTGATAGTCAATTGTCATCAGTTCTAAATCATTATGGTCAAGGAAGAAGAGAACTCGAATTACTCAATAAGATTCTCTTAATTTGAATATCGACCACATAGAAGTTCCAGGGTATCCACCAATTTTCAGGGGCTCATAAACAAAGTGGAAGTTCTGGGCTTCCTTCATGTCATTATTATGTTTTAATCTACATTAGATAAACAGTGGGAACAAATACTGAAGTTTTTAACTTACATGAGGTACATTGAAGGAGAGAAGAGAATGAATATGTTGTGAGCATAAAGAGAGAAATGTCTTTGCACATTAGTCCCACCGCAGGTGTCCTCTGTAATATAATGATCCAAAACAATTTCAAATGACTTATTTTTTATTTTGAGTTTCCAACACTAAGTTCCACAAGTTTTTGAGTTCCAAATTTTCTCTCCCTCCCTCTCCCCTTCCCCCCAATACTGCATGTAATCAAATGTAGGTTCTACATATAACTTCACATTGAAACTATTTACATAATATTCTACTTGTGAAGAGGAATTACAACCAATGTAATGAATCAAGAAAAAGAAAAAATGAAATCAAAAAAAGAAAGAAAAGAAGAGAGTAAATATTTGCCTCAATGTGCATTCAGATTCCATAATTCTTTCTCTGGATATGCATAGCTTTTTCCATCATGAGTCTTTTGAAACTGTCTTTGAACCTTGCATTGATGAGAAGAGCCACGTCTATCAAAGTTAGTCTTTACAGATACCGTATGTCTGTAATTGATCTCCTGGTTCTGCTTCTCTCACTCAGCATCAGTTCATATAAGTCTTTCCAGATTATAATGAAGTCCATATGCTCTTCATTTCTTATAGCACAATAGTATTCCATTACATTCATATGCCACAATTTGTTTAGCCATTCCCCCATTGATGGGCATGCCCTTGATTTCCAATTCTTTGCCACCACAAAAAGAGCTGCTATAAATATTTCGTGTATACTGGTCCATTTCCCACTTGTGTGATCTCTTTGGAATACAGCTCCGGAAGAGGTATTGCTTGGTCAAAGGGTGCGCACATTTTTATAGCCCTTTGGGCATAGTTCCAAATTGTTCTCCAGAATGGTTGGATCAGTTCACAACTCCACCAACAATGTAACAATTTTCCAAATTTCTCACATGCTTTCTAGCATTTATGATTTTCCTGTTTTGTCATGTTAGTGAATATGACAGGAGAGATGTGATACTTAAGAGTTATTTTCATTTCCAATTCTCTAATCAATAGTAATTTACAGCATAAGACTGTATGATATGACTGTAGATATGTTTTCGTATGACTGTAGATATCTTTAATATCTTCCTCTGAAAACTGCCTGTTCGTATCCTTTGCTTATTTCCCAATTGGGGAATAACTTGTTTTCCTATGAATTTGGCTCAATTCCCTGTATATTTTAGATAGGAGGCCTTAATCAGAGGCACTGGTTGTAAAGATTCTTTCCTAATTTTCTGCTTTCCTCCTAATCTTTATTGCATTGGCTTTGTTTGTACAAAACTTTTCAATTTAACATAATCAAAATTATCCATTTTGCATTTTGTAACATTATCTATTTCTTTTTTGGTGATGAATTCTTCCCTTTCCCATAAATGTGACACGTAAATTGTTCCTTGCTCTGCTAAATTGCTTATAATATCAGCTCTTATTCTCAAATCATGAACCTATTTTAATTTTATTTTGATATATGGTGTGAGATACTGATCTATGCCCATTTTCTGCCATACTATTTTCCAGTTTTCCCTGCAGTTTTTGTGAAATAATGAATTCTTAGCCCAGAAGCTGGAATCTTCGGGTTTATCAAAGAGTAGATTACTACATTCTTTGACTATTGTGTCTTGTGTACCTAACCTATTCCACTGATCCACCACTTTATGTCTTAGCCAGTACCAAGTACTTTTGATGACTCTGCTTTATAATACAGTTTAATATCTGGTATGGCTAGGCCACCTTCCCTAGCAACACTTTTTATCAATTTCCTTGATTTTCTGGACTTTTGTTCTTCCACATGAATTTTGTTATCATTTTATCCAGGTCTGTAAAATAATGTTTGGTTGTTTGATTGGTATGGCATTGAATAAGTAAATTAATTTATGTAAAATTGTGATTTTTATTGTATTTGCTCAGCCTAACCACAATAACTGATGTTTTTTTTATTTTCCATTTATTTAGATCTGACTTTATATGTGAAAAGTTTTTTTTTTTGTAATTGTGTTCATATAGGCCCTGGGTTTATCTTGGCAGGTAGACTCCCAAATATTTTATGATGTCTAAAGTAACTTTAAATGGAATCTCTTTTTCTATCTCACTGCTGTTGGACTTTGTTAGTAATACATAGGAATGCTGAGGATTTATGTGTGTTTATTTTATATCCTGCAACTTTGCTAAAATTATTTATTATTTCAAGTAGTTTTTTACTTGATTCTCTAGGATTCTCTAAGGAAATCATATCATCTGGGAAGAGTGATAACTTAGTTTCTTCTTTGCCTATTCTAATTCCTTCAATTTCTTTTTTTCTCTTCCTGCTGAAGCTAACATTTCTTGTACCAAATTGAAGAATAGGGGTGATAATGGACATCCTTGTTACACCCCCAGTCTTATTGGGGATGCATCTAGCTTGTCTCCATTACATATAATGCTTGCTGATGGTTTTAGGTAGACACTACTTATTATTTTAAGGAAACTTCATTTATTCCTATGCTTTCTAGTGTTTTGAATAAGAATAGGTCTTGTATTTTGTGAAAAAATTTTATGCGTCTATTGAGATGATCATATGGTTTCTGCTAGTTTTCTTGTTGATATGGTAAATTATGCTAATCGTTTTCCTAATATTGAACCAGCCTTGCATTCCTGGAATAAATCCTACCTGGTCATAGTGTATTATTCTCATGATGCTGCAATCTTTTTGCTAGTATTTTATTTAAATTTTTTTTATCAATATTCATTAGGGAAATTGGTCTATAATTTTCTTTCTCTGTTTTGACTCTTCCTGGTTTAGGTATTAGTACCATATTTGTGTCATAAAAAGAATTTGGCAGAACTCCTTTGCCTATTTCTTAAATAGTCTCTAAAGTATTGGAATTCATCGTTCTTTAAATGTTTGATAGAATTCTTATGAAATCCATATGGCCCTAGAGATTTTTTCCTAGGGAGTTCATTAATGGGTTGCTCAATTTATTTTTCAGAGATGGGTTTATTTAGGCATTTTATTTCCTAATCTGTCAACCTGGGTAGTTTATATTTTTGTAAATATTCATCCATTTCCTAAAGATTGTCAAATTTATGGGCATGTAATTGGACAAAATGATTCCTAGTTATTGTTTTAATTGCCTCTTCATTTGGAGGTAAATTCACTCTTTTCAATTTTAATACTGGCAATTTGGTTTTCTTTCTTTTTTTTAAATCAAATTGACCAAAGTTATATCAATTTTACTGTTTTTTTTTTTCATGAAACCAGCCCTTAGTTTTATTCATTAGTTCAATAGTTTTCTTGATTTCAATTTTATTAATCTCCCCTTTGATTTTCAGTATTTCTAATTTGGTATTTAATTGGAGATTTTCAATTTCTTCTTTTTCTAGCTTTCTCAGTTGCATGCCCATTTCATCGATCTCCTTTTTCTCTATTTTGTTCATGTAAGCATTTAGAGATTTAAAGCTTCCCCTAAAAGCTGCTTTTGCTGCATCCCATAAGTTTTGGTATGTTGCCTCATTATTGTCATTCTCTTGAAAGAAGTTATTAATTTTTTCTATGATTTGTTCTTTGACACATTCATTCTTTAGGATTACCTTATTTAGCTTCCAATTAATTTTTAGTTAATCTTTCCATGGTCCTTTATTACAAGTAATTTTTATTGCACATGTTCTGAAAAAGATGCATTGACTATTTCTGCATTTCTGCACTGGATTGTGAGGTTTTTATGCCCTAGTACATAGTCAATTTTTGTGTGTGTGCCACATACCACAGAGAAAAATGTATATTCCTTTCTATCCCCATTCAGTTTTCTCCAGAGGTCTATCATGTCTACCTTTTCTAAAATTCTATTCACCTCCTTAACTTCTTACTTGTTTGTTTTGAGGTGAGATTTATCAAGTTCAGAAAGGGAGAGGTTAAGGTCCCCCACTAGTATAGTTTTGCTATTTATTTCTTCCTGTTACTCACTTAACTTCTCCTAGAAGATTTCGTATGCTGTACCACTTGGTGCATATATGTTAAGTAACGATATTGCTTCATTGTCTGGTGACATTTAGGAGGATTCAGTTTCCTTCTTTATCTCTTTCAATTAGATCCAATTTTGCTTTTACTTTGTCTGAGATCAGGATTGCTACCCTTGCTTTTTTTTTTACTTCAGCTGAAGCATAATATATTCTACTCCGGCCTTTTATCTTTATCCTATATATACCCCCCTGTTTTAAATGTGTTTCTTGTAAACAACATATTGTACAATTATGGTTTTCAATCCATTATGCTATCTGCTTCCATTTCATAGTTATGGGAGAGGTCATCCCATTCACACTCACAGTTATGATTACTGTCTGTGTCTTTTCCTCCATCCCATCCCCCTCCCCAGTTTATGCTTTTATTTCTCCCTTCCATTCCTCAGAAGAGTTTTTCTTTTGACTACCACCTTCCTCAGTTTTCCTTCCCTATTGACACCCCCTCATCTTCACCTTTTATCCTTGCTACTTCTTCCCTCCTTTCTAGCTCCCTTCCCTTTTCTGTCCCCTTTTTCCTCCTACTACCTGTATAACAAGTTGATTTCTATACTTACCAGAGTATGTTATTCACTCCTTGAAACAAATCTGATGAGCATAAAGCTCAGATACTACTGTGAGCTGAAGTGGTATCTGCTGGGACACCTCTCCTCCTGCTCTAATCTCCTTCCACCACCACAAGAAGGGCCCTCTCCCCAGTTTCCTGAGCTAAAACACTACTGAAGCCCTACTTCTGGTTCCTCTGTTCCAGGGTTTCTCCCAGGGGAGTATAGTCTGGGTGAGGAAGGCTGTGATGAGAGCCATTTTACCTGGTCATCATGGCTGCCAGAAGTTCAAGAGGGTGAGTTTCAAACCTGTTGCTATGGGTCAAAAGCCTCAGGAGTAGCTGCTCCGGCACCTGCAGGCTTTGTGCTGAAGTCGCCTGTAGGTCTGACAGACTCCTGTCCTGGGCTGAGAAGTCTAGGGATCATTTCCATAGCTGACACTTTTGCTGCTCCTGCTCCACCTCAGATATGTTTTAGTTTCACACACCCAGTGCTCTCCCAGCCTGGTTTGCTGGTGAGGTTCCTCTGCTGCTCCCTTTCTCATGTGGTCTGGTGAAGTTCTGCATGCATGGCACACCTGCCACACTCAGCCTACCAGTGGCCTCTAACCCTTTCAAATTTGCTCAGATTCACTTTTGTAGAGGTATCTGACAGTTTTTGTAAGAGAGCTCTGGTAAAGCCCTGCTTTCACAGCACCATCTTGGCTCCACCGCCTCCCCCACAATGACTTATAATGAAAAATTCTATTCATCTCCAGAGAAAGAACTAATGGCATCTGAATGCAGATTGAAGAATTTTTAAAACTTTCTTATTTATTCTTTTTTGCTTCTTCATTTTCCTTTGCAACATGGTGAATATGGAAATGTTTTGCATGGATGCTCATGTATAATCACATTGCTTGCATCTCAAGGAGGGCAGAGGGGATGTAAGGAGGGAAAAATATACAACTCAAAATTTAAAAGAAAAAGAATGTTAATTTTTTTTGTTTACATGTAATTGAGAAAAATAAACAAATAATTAAATGTAAAAGAAAGGGGGGGAGGGAGAGAAGAAATCAAGAACTCTAGCTTCTCATCCTAAAAGACCCCTAACAAGAATTTATCAGATATATCCTATTAGATGTTCTAAGAACATGCACGTTAAACTAGAAGGTTTAGTGATGCCAGATTGTTACTTTTCCAATATCTCTACAATGCCACCAGGAATAATGCCATAGAATATACTCTATTTTGAAGTAAGAACTTTGAATATTCATTGATCTGGATTTTCTGATATTAGATAATAGAGGAGATAAAGAAATTCACAACCTACTTTAGAAGAGCATTGAAAAAAATTGATGAGAGCTGTCACCTAGTTTTGACTTTAACCCAAACTACATATGTTTACATATATTTGGAAGAAAATTAAGAAAAATAATTTAAATTTAATTTAATTTCAAGAACTCCAGTTCATAAATGGAAATCATTGCATTGATAATAGCTAACTTTTATGGAAGCTATATGACATAATAATATATTAGCCATATTTTTTCTATATTTACTCTATTCAGGAAACATTGTTTTCTCATTAGTTTTCCCATTTAAAACTTGGATACATAAGATCTTGCCTCCTTTATGTAAGATAATTTGCCCCATTCTATCTCTCCCTTTCTCCTTCTCCCAATATAATCCTCTCTCTCACCCCTTAATTTCCTTTTTTTTTGATATCATCCCTTTATATTCAACTCACCCTTTGCCTACCATGTATATTTATACATATACACACATACATATATATACACGTGTGTATGTAAATGTATATCTATGTATACACATACATACACAAATACAGACGCACATATTTTCCTTCCAGCTACTCTAACGCCGAGAAAGCTCTCATGAATTACAAATATCATATTTCCATGTAAGAATGTAAACATTTCAATGTGATGTCTCTTTCTTGTTTACCTTTTCATTCTTCTTTTGATTCATGTATTTGAAGTTTAAATTTTTTATTCAGCTCTGGTCTTTTCGTCAAGAATGCTTGAACATCCGCCATTTCATTGAATATCCATTTTTCACCTGAAGTATTATACTTAGTTTTGCTGGGTAGGTTATTCTTGATTTTAATCTTAGCTTCTTTGACTTCTGGGATATCATATTCAAAGTCCTTCAAACCTTTAAAGTAGAAGCTGCCAGAGCTTGAGTTATCCTGATGGTGTTTCCACAATACTCAAATTGTTTCTTTCTGGCTGCTTGCAATATTTTCTTCTTGACCGAGGAACTCTAGAATTTGGCTACAATATTCCTAGGAGTTTTCCTTTTGAGATCTCTTTCCCTTCTGCTTCCAGAATACCAGGGAAGTTTTTCTGGATAATTTTTTGAAAGATAATGTCTAGGCTTTTTTTTTGATCATAGCTTTCAGTTAGTCCAATAATTTTAAACTATCTCTTCTGGATCTATTTTCCAGGTCAGTGGTTTTTCCAATGACATATTTCACATTGTCTTCTAGTTTTTCATTCTCTCAGCTTTGTTTTATAGTTTCTTGATTTCTTATAGAGTCATTAGCTTCCATTTGCTCCATTCTTATTTTTAAAGAATTATTTTCTTTCTGAGTTTTTGGACCTCCTTTTCCATTTGTTTTTTAAGGCATCCTCCTCATCGGCTTTTTTGCCATTTGGGTTAATCTATTTTTAAGGTGTTGTTTTCTTCAGCATTTTTTGGGTCTCTTTTAGCAAGTTGCTGATTTGTTTTTTATGATTTTCTTGCATCACTCTCATTTTTCCTCCCAATTTTTCCTCTACTTCTCTTACTTGATTTTCAAGCTCCTTTTTGAGCTCTTCCATGGTCTGAGACAAATTCATATTTTTTCTTAGGAAGCTTTTAATGTAGGAGCTATGTCTTTGTTGTCTTCATCTGGTTGTAGGTTTTGATCTTCCTTGTCACCAAAGTAAGAATCTACAGTCTGATTTTTTCCCAGTTTGCTCATTTTAACAGCCAATTACTTGACTTTTTAGCTCTTTGTTGATATAGGACTCTGTTTCAGTGGTATGTGTGTGTGTGTGTGTGTGTGTGTGTGTGTACATGTGTGTTTGTGTGTGTTGTCCAAAGCTTCATGGCTTTTGTGCAGTTGTTTTCAGAGGGACCTGTACATTTTTAGCTCTTCCGAGCTGGTATTATCAAAGGAGCAGTGTTTACTCCTCACCTGGACTATGCTCTGCTTTGTGATTGACCTCAATCACTCTTTTCTCCCTTGGAACTGGTGGAGAGTTTCCCCTCCACAGCTGCCAGGAGCCCTCCCATGCCAGCACTCCTCCTTACTCCAGGAGTACCACCCAGGAGTGCAACCCAGATCAAAGCACTGGAAAAGCAAGAGAATCTTTATTCAGTGCCAGTGAACCATCTAATCCCCCTTTGATCAGCAGCTTGATCCCTCCACTGTCTGTGGGTTGAGAATCCCCAGAATCAGACTCTGCCTCTGGCCACCACTTTTCCTGCCCCAAGTCTGGGTCTGGACCACACTCCTCTATCACGTAGGTCTGACTGATTTTTCCTACTGACTTTATAAATTGTCTTTGGCCTTGAGAAGTTGTCTTTTGGGGTTGGGAAGTCTGGAAATCACTGCAGCTGCCAGTAATTCAGTCCCAAGACACTTGCTCCAGCCTTGTCTATGCAGGTGCAGCCTGTACTCCCAGAGCAATAGACCTTTTTTGTCAACCTTGTAGGTTGTCTTGGACTGAAAATTTGTTTCAATCTGTCATTTTTTTTTTTGGGTTCGGCTGCTCTAGAATTTATTTTGAGTCATTTTTGACGGGTATTTGGAAGGCTTTGGGGGAGAGCTCAAGCAAATCCTTGCTTTTACTCTGCCATCTAGAGGTCAATTTTTCACTCTGCATAAATTTGGAGAGACCTTTTCCCCCACTGATTTATGCTGGTTTGACTTTGGACCAATGGACCAATTGAATTGGAATGCTTTCTGTTGATATCTGTAGACTTCCAAAATGTTTCACTTTCTGCCAGGTAAGTCTTTCAAACTGAAACACTGTCATCCACTTTTTTTTTTAATTTTTTTT